>OZ008340.1:13696602-14432224 GCA_963931975.1 Cataclysta lemnata | reverse complement strand
GATTAACTATAAATCGCTTGTTTTAACGTGTTGGTGAACTCGGCCCTTTAACAGGCAATTAATAATTAACCATCAGTTTTTGACATTTTATCGTATGGTCGAACTTGACCAGTTCAACCATACGATAAAATGTCGGTTATCTTTTAATCGCGCGTTTTACGTGTCGGTGAACTCGAGCCGTACCTAATTAATCGTTTGATTTATCGATGGATGATGACTCGTGTGCAACAGCTGCGAGGAGTGCGGTCGGCGCTTCTTCTGGTCGTCCGGCCTGAGCGCGCACGAGCGCGCGCACGGGCGGCGGCTGGCGGCGGCGGCGGCGACGCTGCCGTGCGCGTGGCCGGGCTGCGGCCGCGTGTTCCGGCTGCCATGCCGGCTGCGCGAGCACGCGCGCTCCCACACCGGCGACCGCCCGTATCCGTGCCAGTTCCCGGTGAGCACTCGCCTTAAGGCCTCACTCAAACAGCAGCAACCCGAACAAACGTTGAACGCGCTGGTTTGAATAATTACCTACGTTACAACTGCTCGCCACCGCTGACCGCTGCAGTTTGAATGAGGCTTAAGGCCTCCTGTACAAACACGGTTCAAAATATGTTCTCGAATTGTACTTGTGATTGATATTTATTTTATAAAAATCATAATACAAAACTTAGCGATCCGCCATATTTGGTCAAACGCCGCGTGACGTCACAATTTTTTAAACATTTATTTGCCAGTCAAAATAACTCTATCTATGTAGATATAACGTTACACAGAGGCCATTGCTGTTTTTGGCAAAAAATTTCATTTGAATTATCCTAAACACGTTTTTTAAATGAAATTCTTAATTTTTCACTAAAATATAATTTATTTTAAGTAAAGTCGAACAAATCAATTCGAACGAATAAAATAAAAATTACCGGCGTGTCAAGAATAGTTGTCAAAAATTTAAATTTGCTTACAAGGCCGACGATGAGGAGTTGCTCCTGTAGCACGGGACGTGGACACAACTCCCTGGGGGGGACTAGACAATATATTTTATTTTACAAGGATAATTCAAATGAAAATTTCCGCCAAAACAGCAATGGCCTCTGTGTAACGTTATGTCTACATATACATATACCCCCCGAGGAAGATGTGTCCACGGACTATAGTGGCGTGCTGTTGTCGCGGTTAACGTGGTTGTCGCGCGCCGCAGGGCTGCGCGTGGTCGTTCCGGTCGGCGAGCAAGCTGGAGCGGCACGCGCGCCGGCACTCGGGCGAGCGGCGGCACGCGTGCGGCACGTGCGGCCGCGCGTTCCTGCGCCGCGAGCACCTGCGCGGGCACCACGCCAGGCACCACACCGCGCCGAGGGCCACGCACCAGTGCGCGCACCCGGGTACGTACCACACCGCGCCACGCACGCATGCTGCTTTCCAGGCACGTACGGTACGGTCGCGGTCAGAAAATGTTTACCGGTTTTGGAATTAGATTCTATAACACACTTTTCACTAAAGTCAAAAATGCCATATCATGTCACATAATAACTTTTCAGTTGCTTTCGTCTACCTGTCTCTCTCACTCATTGAACCAAAGCAACTACCATACCGCGCCGAGGGCCACGCACCAGTGCGCGCACCCGGGTACGTACCACATGTAATGAGCGCCACGCTCACGTGCGTGTATTCAGACACGTACCAAACCGCGCCACGCGCAACGCATGCATCTAGGTATGAGCCGCGCGCCACGAACGCCACACACGTATGCGCGCATCTAAGTACGTATTACACCGCACCTCACGCCACGCCACGCGCGTATGCGCGTACCAAACCGCGGCGTACGCCACGCACGCGTGCGCGCATCATGGTACGTACTGCACCCACACATTCATACCATTCATTCACTCGACACACTTATTTAGTCTGTTTCAGTGGACTTAGTTTTAAAATAGTCTTATCATGCAGCGCTCTTCATTATCATCACGGGCAGAGGCCTTCCCTATGGATTGAAGAACGCTGGAAAAACTAGCTTTCTTCCCCCCTACTTCGTTCGCGGGAACTACGCTACCCTTTTTTTTATACATATTACCTGAATAGCTGGCATTCGGTACAGAATTTACAATATTATCTGTAACATCACAACTCGTCGACTGTGATGAGTTTTTCTGCCGTGGGTTTGGGATTTGACACCTAAATATGGACATTGATATGGAATGTGTCAGGGGTAATGCACCATAGGTGGGAACTGCGAACTCTCGCATCTTTCTTTTGGAAAAACTTATGTAACCTATGGCCGTTTCATTACTAGGTTGCGAGCTTCGGTTCAACAACATGAGCACTCTCTACCTTCATATGAAACGCGTGCACAAGAGTAATTATACCGCCCCGAAGACAGTGGAGACCGCCGCATCTGACTCGCTCGTGTGTCAAACGCCAGTGGAGAATACGTTCTTGGTACGTAATTCACATAATTAGCATTATATTATAAAATAATTTTGAATTCTTTTTACGTCCATCGTGATAGTATACAGGGTGGAAAAAAAATTACTCAATACTGAAGATTTTCTCGCTGACTGTACTTTTTATCAAAACTCTGTGTATGTCGATTGTCATCACTTGAACAGTTGGGAAAGGTGTCCTAAGATCATTTTCGCGTGGCAGAAAGGGATCTAGTAGCTATCTGCCCTTAATGCCCCATCTCAACTTTCCAACCTGTATATGAAACTGGGACAGCAAGGCACATAATTATGGTGGGGTTGCGTCGTCATTATAAAGTCCTAGTGAACATACATGAAGCAGTTAGTCTAGCGGTTGCGAGATCACAAAGGAAACAACCAACAAACGAAAGCCTCGTAAATTTCACCAAATAAGAATTAACATTACAATCGAATCACAACCCGCATTCGATTTAAGGTTATGCATCTTGTATGGAATTTAGGCGAATGGGAAATCACGCTGGGTCAGTGTAGATTGGTAGGTGTTAACAACTGCATATGCTGTTGCGACCAACGGCTTAACATGTCTCACAAAGCACAGAGGAACTGGAGATAATATTATTGTAATGAAAATTAAATGAGTCCTATTTAAAAGGATAAATCAGGGATGAGGAATGGCCACCAGCGTTCCTCTTATACCATCTAGCATTATAGTACTGCGACTTTTGTGCCCGATAAATGGCAATACGCTCGCCGCCTTACATTGCACCTAATAATTGGCGAAACCTGGCTGTTATTTCACCTCTGCCTCCCGCTTCAGGGATGTAGGCGTGATTTATGTATGTGTGTGCTATTTAATTTACCTTCCATGTGTATTATACGCAGATCAATCTCTGTGAAGAGGATGAAGTGGCGGAGGTCACCGAGTCGTTGGAATGTTCAAGAGTAGAGGAGCTATCGGAAATTGCTGAGGTGCCGGAGGCGGTGGAGCTAGGGGAAGGGGGGGCGGAGGAGGCGAAGGGCTCGTGGCGGGCCGCGCGCACGCACCTCACGTGGCCGCTGCGTGAAGCGCCCGCGTCGCACCCGTCCACTTTGTTGCAAGATATTGTAAGTCTTCCATGCTGTGTTCATGCTGTCATGTCATCCATGCGTGCCTGCCCGGCTAGCATGACCGGCGAAACACGATATGATCTAGCCAGTTATCGCTTTGAACTGTCAAAAAAATATTGGATTTTGACAGTTCAAAGTGATAAATTGGTTGTATTGTAGCGCGAGGCCACAAAATATTATTTTTGATATTTTAAATAAATATTACGACTTCCACTCAATACGTATATTTTCTATCTCTCATTACATGTCATTAAAATACTTATCAAAACTGAAATGTCAACTGTTGACAAGGAGGTCTGTTACACCACTCCCCCTCCTGGTTTCTTCTAGAGAAGAAGGTAACTTTCTTTCTGTTATATTTTTTAGGCAATGGCCTTATATCGTTTATGACGTTCTGCGATTTTTTAAAGTCGTCTTGCACTTCAGTTTTTGGACTTTGAAAAAATTCTCCGGGTTGTCGGATAGTTTTTCCATATACCTTTTGCGGTATTGTGTCTGCAACGATATTATTTTTTCCACTAATATGCTGAAATTTTGTAGTGAATTCCGAAATAAATTGTAAATGGCGTAACTGACGAGGAGATGCTTTGTCGTTTCTTTGTTTGAATGCGAATATTAATGGTTTATGATCGGTATAAATTGTAAAATCTCTTCCTTCAACGTAATGTTTAAAATGTTTGATTGCTTCATAAATACTTAATAGTTCACGATCATAGGTACTGTACATAGTTTGTGCATTGTTTAATTTTTTGGAAAAGAAAGCTATTGGTTTCCAAGCTTTGTTCTCAAATTGCTGAAGTACTGCGCCAATTGGTGTATTAGAAGCATCTGTAAATAATGCTAATGGAAGATCTGAAATAGGAATGGTTAGTATGGTTGCATTTGCAAGATCTTGTTTACATTTTTCAAATGCTTTTTAGTGTCTTCATTCCATGGTACTTTTCGTTTGTCATTTTTCGTTGCTCCTTTTAAATAATCATGTAATGAGGCTTGAGACTCAGCAGCATTCTTAATATGTCTCCTATAAAAATTAATGATACCAAGAAATTGCCGAAGATCACGGTAGGTTTCTGGTAGTTTATAGTCTATGATAGCTTGTATTTTTTTTGGAATAGGTTTCAATCCTCCTTTAGTTATAAGGTAGCCCAGAAATTCTACTTGTTTAACTCCAAGTATTGATTTTGATAGGTTCATTCGTAGCCCATATTGATCTAGTCTTTGAAATAATTCTTGTAGGTGCATTTCGTGACATTTCTCGTCACTGGATGCTACCAGAATATCGTCTAAATAGGCAAATACATATCCAAGTCCTCTTGTGACTTCATTTATAAATCTTTGGAATGTAGATGGTGCATTGCGTAAACCAAAACTCATAACGTTAAATTCATATAATCCAAAGGGTGTTGTGATCGCTGTTTTATGTTTATGTTCTTCTGCCATCGGAATTTGATAATAAGCTTTTAAAAGATCAATTTTTGAATATATTTTTGTGTTTTTTAAAATATGTTGGAAATCATCAACTCGTGGTAAAGGATATCTGTCCGGAATGGTTTGATTATTCAAGCGTCTGTAATCTCCACACGGTCTCCATGAGCCATCTTTCTTTGGGATCATGTGCAATGGACTAGCCCATTGTGATTTTGATGGTTGTATGATTCCATTGTTCATCATGAACTCAAATTCTTCTTTGGCTATCTGTGTCTTTTTCCCATCAAGTTGTCTAGGTCTAGAAAACACAGGATCACCTTCGGTTTCAATATAATGTTTGACGTTATGTTTGAAATTACTTGGTAATAAATTTGGTATAGTTATGTCGGGAAATTGTTGTAAAATATCAAAATATGGCGAAGATTTGTCAGTAGTGCTTAATATTTCATTTTCATCAATAGATGTTAGTTCTGCTTCAATAAATAGTTTTGTGATTCCATCAATAATTTTCCGAGAATGTAAATCGATTATCAAATTAAAATGCTTCAAAAAATCAGCACCCAATATTCCTCGTTTGACATCTGCTACTACGAACGGCCATGTAAATTTGCGGCGTAATCCAAATTCAACTGTCATGATTCTGATGCCATAAGTTTTAATTTGGGTGTTATTTGCAGCATACAATTTAAAAGAATTGTCGAGTTTGTCCGTTTTGCATGGTGGTATGATTGAGACATCTGCTCCACTGTCAATTAGAAAAGGTATATCTGATTTGCTGTCATTGATAAATATTCTTGATTTGCGACAGTATATTTTGGCAGCGGAATTCGTCGCTAATTCTGTTGCCTTGAAGCGTTTCCCGAATTGAATGAACACGGTTTCTTGCATTTTTCGGGTAAGCATTTGTTTCCAAATCGAAAATGATAGTAACAAAATTTGCCATCTGGATTATATTTTCGATTTCGTGATCGACTTCGACTTGCTGATCTTGCTCCATTTGAACGATAATTGGAACGAGAACGTCCTTTATAATCCGTCCGTAAAGCTTCAATTTGTTTTTCAAGTGAAGAAATTTTTTGTAACAAGTCTACGTTGTTGACTGTACTTGTTGACGGTTGTATGTCATTTGAAAAAATATCGTTGGAATGAAAGTCTCTCATTTTGTCAGCCATGATTGACAATTTGTCTAAATTTTCTTCGGATATTATCAATATATTTTTTATAGCATTTGGTAATTTATCAAGCCAAAGGGATCGCAAAATTTTTTCGGAAATATTTTTGTCGGCGAGTTGTCGCATCTGCCTTAATAGTTGGCTAGGCTTGTTGTCTCCTAATTCTAGTTCTGTTAATAGAGTTTGGATTTGTTTTTCTTCGCTTTCGGTATATAAATTTAGTAATCTTTCTTTTGCCAAACTGTATTTGTTGCTGTCCGTACTTTTGATGATGTCCCAAATGTTTTCAATAATTTTCGGTTCTAATTGTGAGATGAGATAATTGAATTTCGTGTCTTCTGATCTGATATTATTAATAGAAAATTGAGCTTCTACCTGTTTTTTTCTAGTTGTTCCAGTTCTGTATTCATTTTGTTGTATTTGTTCGAGATCGGGGTCACCAATTTGTAGCGCGAGGCCACAAAATATTATTTTTGATATTTTAAATAAATATTACGACTTCCACTCAATACGTATATTTTCTATCTCTCATTACATGTCATTAAAATACTTATCAAAACTGAAATGTCAACTGTTGACAAGGAGGTCTGTTACAGTATCATGTAGCCTTCAGGGTTATATCATATGGATAATAGATTGCTATATCATATAGCCCATATGGCTATATGCATATGGTGTTTCGATGGTCATGCTAGCCAGGTTGGGACCCTAAAAATAAAGTAAAGTGTAACAGTCCTGACTCACTCCAGGTGTTGTAAAAGTTGACTAACGGCGGGTTCCACTATTCTATCAACAACTTTTCTTAACATGTCCATACCAAGCCAAATGATTCCCATTTATCTTTTCTGTCAAGGAACTACTTACAAAAGTAAATTTATGGTAAAATATGTTATTTAAAAAAAGTTAATATATTTATTTCATTCTAGGTTAGTTTTCTACTTTAAATTACTCAATTTATGTTCAGGTTGAGCAGTCCGAAGACAATTCCGAGAGCAACATTTACACAGTCCGCAGCGACCTCTTCCTGCACGGAAACATGTTGATAAACGAGGACAACCAGTATGTTTCTATTTATTGAAAATTATATTTCTACATCTGTCAATGATTACAAAGAAAAAAGATTCTGTCGATGATTTTAAAATGAATTGATAATAGAAAAATGTGAGCGAATAAGATATATTTAGTAATAATATAAATTAATTTGTTGTAGTTCAAAGAAACAAACTGTCTTCATACATACATACATACATAAGTCACGCCTATATCCCCAAAGGGGTAGGCAGAGGTGAACTAGCACCCACGTTTCGCCAATTATGTTAGGTCCCATGTAATAGGTGGCGAGCCTATTGCCATTTATTGGGCACAAAAATCGCAGTACATTGCTATTGCTAGGTGGTATAAAAGGAACGCTGCTGCCCATTTCTCATCGCTGATTTATCCTTAGTCGCCTTGTACGACACCCACGGGAGAGATTTGGGGTGGTGACAATTGTATTATATATTTAACTCTGCCGTCACCACACGGCTGTCTTCATAAGTATCTTCATGGGTTGGTTTCATTAAAATGTTCATAATGCTAGTCTCTGTCATTGTAGGCAGTCCGGTGTGATGCCTAGTACGGCCGACACGATCGATCTCGGCCTTCTCGACGCCCACCCCACAGTTGATCTTATGCAGGTATGTAAAATAAAAAAATATACAAATGGTGTTAACTATGTTAGATCCCATGTAATAGGGGCCGAGCCTAATACCACCTACCGGGTACTTAAATAGCTATTAAATATTTAGTGCAGTGGTATACAAGCACTACTTTGGCGTAACCTTTTTTTTTCCATGATCATTTTCTTCATGTTTGTCATTTCACTTCTTAATTACAAGAGACAAGTATTTTATTAAGATTTAATTTGGGTTATTATCTAAAAGTTTTTGGCAAACTTTACGTAAGTGTGATGCTATTGCAATATCGGCATTCATTTTGATGGGCAAATAAATAGTTAAGTTGATCTTATTTACGAATATTACATTACTTTTCAGGAGGAGTTGATGTATACTGATGTGGCCGCCGACGAGTCCTCCTTCAGGATATTCCTGCTCAGCGGTGAAACTGAGGATTTGACTTAGACAGTTAAGGTTTCAATAATACTCTTCATACAATTACACACACTAAAGATAAATTTTAGACCCATGTCGCAATCACACAGTGTATCAATTGCTTTCTATGCAACTGAATCCATGCAGTAAAGTATGAGTTTGTCATATTTGTGCTCCTTACTATAACCTCCTCTTAAGTATTTTCTCAGTCTATGGTTTACCTTATGTGTACTTGCCAAAGTGTGTTACTAAATTTGCCTATAGCCAAATTGTTCAATTAACTATATTGTTATAGCTACAGCTATATTGTAACTAAACTGATATTCATCTATTCAATCTTTTTATAGATTCATATAGCTTAACTAACTTTTTGATATTTTCGATTAGAAATCGTCTAGCTAGACAATAATTCGGATTTTAAAATCGTTGTGTATAATATTGTGTGATCTCTTGTCTTAATTTTAACTATCTCGGTCTCATGATCGGCGATGGTACAGAATGTGATGATTTATATCGTATGTCTGCCAAGCGGAATGAAATTTTCTTAGTAAATAATAGAAATTTAATTTTTATTATTTTTGTAATAGTAAATTTGATAAAGGTATTCATGCGTTACAATGTTGCAGCAACAGTCTGAATTTACTGTGGTCAACTCCCAATAAGCACATGTTAAATACAACCGGCTTAAGGCTGGAGTTCACCAAAGTGTGAGTAAACCAAGTGATTAAAAAATAACCGTGAGTGTTTGACAGTACTTCCATACGACAAAATGCCAAAAACCGACTGTTAAATAATAATTGCTTGGTTTACGTTTTGATGAACTCGAACCTTAGTAGAAAACAGTCCGCTAAAACCTAATAAACGCTATCTGTGGGTTTACACTATTAATGGAGAAAGATAAGTATTTTTCATATAATCCACATTTATGGGCTTTCAGTAATTTAAATATTTACTCTGTAGTAGCTTTAGTAACATTATTATTAGGCATTTTGTTGCCATTTTAATTAAAAATGGAACAAATTCAACTAAGTAAAAATTTTTGTTCTGTAGTGTGCAATACTTGAATTTAATTTGTAGTTATTCAAGTCTATGTACTTTTAAATTTACAAGTCTGGAATTTGCAATATGTTGTAAGTATATTGCTATTTAATATGACTCATATATATATATATGTATATCATATCCTAATTATAGTGACTGTTCTAATGGTGCCTCTATAACACGATGCGTGATGTTTTACCCGTATGACTGGGGAAGTTTGTGTGATAGTGATATTGGAGTGGATGGTTAAATACCTAGGTAAGAGGTGCGATTTTGAGATTGTGGGCCAAGTGACGTTATAGTTAATAAACTTTCTATAATATATTAAGTCAATGTCAGTAGTTTCAATTGAAAAGGTTTGAATAAATTCAATTTTCTCGATTTAAACTAAATCCTATGTATTTACACATAGCAAACATTTTTGATAACATGCTAAATTAAAACATGTTGAATACGAGATTAAAATATAAGTGCAATGTGGTCTACAAAACGTTTTTTGTTTGTTTACAAAACATATTATTATTTACATGTTAGATACTTGTTCTCGAATTGTATTGATAATTTCCTTTTATGGAATTTTAATAGCGTATATTTCGTACTTGAACTGTCTGTGACTTTACGTATAATACGTCTTGGGAATTTGAAGTACAGTCAATTGTCATTCTTACAATATGACTGTTTAAAAAATAAATAAATAAACTCTTTTTATGACAATATAATATGCTAACGGGTCGATTAGTGATAAAACCAAAAGATGCCTTTCCAAGTTGACGTTGATTTATGACTGAAAGTGTGACTAACCGCCTTTAATGAAACGTACAAAATGAAGGAATTCGTTGCAGAAGAACTTTAAATCATATGTTATATTATGTCATTTCAACTAATAATACAAAAAAGCTGCAAAGAAGAATTATGTCAAAGATAATCTCAAAACTTAATCATATTAGTTTAAGTATCTTATTTAGTCTCCTACTAAAAATAAATGAATAATCTTACTAAAATTAATATAAAAGAACAAAACTAGTGCTAGATGTTAAGATGCATTTAACCATTTTCCGTAGGATAAGAGTTGAATTATGTAGTTGTATGCGTGAATTGATGTTTTCTATTGCTTTCCTAAAAGGTTGACTTCTTCTGTAGATGCTGTCTGTATTTTCTAAACAATGCTTGATTTGTGTATTTAGTATTAAGTATGTCTTGTCTGAATTGAAACCAGTGCAAGTGTTTTGATCACCTTATTTATATCTTTAACTAAGACGTATATGTCTACAATTTTAATGAAACCTCTCACTGTTATTAGAGGAGTTACGCAACATACTAATTATGATCTCTTAGAGAAGTGTTATAAATTTAAGATTTAATCCATTGTAGAAGACTAGTAGTTTAAAATATTTGTGATGTTGCTATAAAGGACGGAAATAATGTTATCAACAAATAGGTGTATGTAGGTATAAAATTGATGTGTCTATTCGTTATATCAATGTTCTATTTTAGTAATAAAGTGGTCTTATAACTAATATTTGGATGGTTGTATTTAGTCCACAAGTAGTAAGTGGCAATTCTTATTGTATCTGTAGTGAGGTTTAACTCCTGTGTCTAAATGGTGTTTAGTTTCGTTGTGAATGTCTTTGTTCAACCTTGTGATAGTTGTCGAATTTAACCTTTCTGTTAAATTTAAAAGCGCGTTTTGTCAGGTTTGTTTTTGGCTTGGTTTTAGTTAAATGTGAAAACTAGGCAATTTGTTTCAATATTTTAGACAAGCGGGAACTTAATAATGTTTATATAAAATTTGATTTGTAACAAAACAAAATTGTTAGTTAACATTATTAGGGTATTATCTTTACGGGGTTCAACTAACTATTACTTTTGTAAAGTAGTTAAAAACAAGCGGCTACGTCACAATATTATTTTATAATCTAAACCACGTTATACAGATGTAGGTAAGAGAGTACATAATTCTAAATTTTATACCAGTTAAATATATGTTTATATGTATTTAAGATTCTTTTGGAGAGAGAAGCTATAATAGACACCCGTCTGTCGTAAGACTACGGGCATATGAAGACTTCTTTTTTTTTATTATTTGACTAATAATACGCATAAATTTATACATTTGTTTAATTTTTCAAAATTTTGTAATTATTTTGTTATATGACACTACTATATGTGTCATTAATTAGTTATACAATATATTTTACCAGTGTGATAATTTTATTTTCATTTGTATACATTTACCAATAAATTTAAACAGTTATCTTATACTTTAATGTTTATCGACTGAAATAGAACATTTACTCATAATTTGTAGGCCTATATACCTTGAAAATGTTGAGTTAGAGGTGCCTCAGGGCAATTATTGCTCGAGTAGTCACTGAACTGATCACCCTGCCTGAGTATTTGAATAGGTTTATATTAAGGACTTATTTAGTGTGTAATTATTTGTAACGTAGTTGTAAATAAGAAAATATATTTTTGGATGTATACGTAACACTTAAATGGTAAAGTGGTTTATTTTTTGAGACTGTTGTCCGAATTATAATCATAATATCATTTTGTTACGCCTATTATTATGGAACCGGTAGATGTATTTCAAAATTATTTTTATATACGAGATTTTATTTTGGTTGTTGCTATTTGTTTTGTTTTGTAACATCGCAGTGTGCGCCACTGCACCTACAGTACACACCCGCTAAGTCACTTAATTAATTATTCACATATCATAATTATTTAGTTTGTTATTAATCATTATATTAATTGGTTGCTTCGTGTTTGAACAGATTTTGCTATATAAACAATAAATGTTCTAGATAATCGTACCGGTTTGTTTTATTTTGAACATCCAAATCCAAAGCAATTTATCATGGCCAGTGGCGAAAATTGGAACTAAAATTTACCTATAGATTTTACATTTCTATTGCAGTGTCCTAATAGAACGTGATTGCACGATTCGTGTGAATTTTACTCGTACGACTGCGTTATCGAACCTATTGAACTCGAATAGGTGTCCTAACTGACATTCGCGCTACTATACATTTATAAACTATAGCTCCATGCCCATGAAGTCAGTTTAATTGCTGGCCTAGCTGCAATGCCCGAGAAAGGCAATGCTCGCAGTGGTTCGAAGATTTATGACCAAATATGGTTCAATCTTTATTGCCATAGTTGTTTACCTACTAAGGTAATGGAGAAAATAAAACACTAGCTCTTAAATATTTGTAGACATTTATTTATGATAAAATAACAAAATTACAATTACTTATAATATAATAGATACATCGAAACTATAATGTATACCGTATACTTCGTATACAGAATGTTACGATTAACGTATTATGTATTTACAATTAATATCCCTTACATTTCGTTAAGTGCAGTTTCTTAACTGTGCAGAAACTGTACGAAAGGCTGCAGCCTAAATGGAATACGCAGGTAACTTTATGCGTATTTAATTTGACAGGCTGTGAGATAACTTTTCCTATAGGTCTTACTTATGTTACTTTAAAGTCAGTTAATGTAGCGTTTAGCTGGTATATTTGCTTGTCGAGTTGTGTCTTAGGATAAGTTTAATGATAAATGGAAATCAGTCTCTGGGTCTACTATTCCAATCCAACCCATTGTCGTTCCTGGCAATATTAACAGTGTAAAGGCGGAGTGTTAAGGATGAATCCCAGAAGTCACCTTTACCACGTTTCCCCTCTCTCACCGCGAGACCTACCAGTGGCAAATCGGATATTGATTTATTTAAAGCAATTCTTAGTTGTCACCGGCTGCAATGATAGGTACAGCTTGGCAAAAAAGAGCTTGATTCGGTGACAGATGGAGCTAAATTTTATTTGCAATAAATATCACTGGTTTGTTGTCGAACTCTGATAATTCAATTATCAATTTATTCGGTACCTAACTTTGCTATTTAAGTGTATTTTAATTTATTAGCTTCAATTCAACAGTTATCTGACTAAAAATGAACAAAACAACAAGTGGCGCCCTCATTTTATCCAAACACTTTTTTTCCAATCTGTGAACTATCAAATAAAGACTACATACTGCAAATATTGTAACGTGAATGGGACAGATGTCTCAGATATGTCAAAATCAAGTCAAGATTTCTGGGTTAAACATCCTGATTCGCACGTTTGCCAATCCGCATGTTGTGTGCGCTTCCCAAATAGCATTGTAGTAAAATTTTACCCGGCACATCTTAACATGACATGTGAATGTCACACCATTCTGGCGTGATCGAAGGTGTCCGGCGGAGTGGGGGGTAGGTCGTGGCTGACGGTGCGCACCAACCGCGCAGATAGCCAATCGCGGGCCTGCGCCAGCGCCCACAGAATCGTGTACGCAGCCAGCAGACCGACCACGCTTAGAGCTATTATAGAGCCTGTGCGGCCACCGTTCCGCCAATCCAGTACCTCGTAGATGTACGGCTCGTCGTTACTGCCAAAACATAAAAATTCTATTATAATAAATAAATAAATAATAATAAATAAATATTTTTTACACTCACACCTATCATCTAGCCCAAAGTAAGTAGCCTAAGCACTTGTGTTATGGATACTAGATGACGGACATATTTTTAATATAATGATGTATATAAATGTTGAAAATATACTACATAAACATTTACACAACCACGACTCGGGAACAAACATTTGTGGTCATCACAAAGTTTGCCCCTACCAGGATTCGAACCCGGGACCTCTTGGCCAATACCCAGCGATCTGAGCATTCGACCAAGGCGGCCGTCAATTATGAACCTAATATAAAAGGCTGAATCTTACCAAATATGGCTGGGCAGAGAGAAGTAGGTGTGGCGAAGATGAATGTTGACATGTGAAGAAGGGGCGGCCCTATCCGTAGTATTATTGTCCTCTATGGGCGGCCCTGTAACTTGACAAGTTGCCAATCTATTCGAACGAATACAATACAAATGTATGCAACTACGTTGTACGCATTTCAGAGAAAACAACTTGGTGATCGTCGTGTCAAATGTGAGAGAAGCTATCCAAAATTGACATTCGTAGTTTTATTGCGTCCGAAATACGAATAGATTGGCCTCTTGGCTAGGGGCTGAGCTGAGCCTCTAAACACGCTCAGAGATATCAGGGCTTAAGTCGGTTTAAAGATTTGTGAATTTCCGGCGGAATATCTATTACTATACCTACTAGTAGAATACAATTGTCACCACCCCAAATCTCTCCGCGGGTGTCGTACAAGGCGACTTAGGATAAATCAATTATGAGGAATGGGCAGCAGCGTTCCTCTTATACCACCTAGCAATAGCAATTTACTGCGACTTTGTGCCCGATAAATGGCAATAGGCTCGCTACCTATTACATGGGACCTACCATAATTGGCGAAACGTGGGTGCTTATTCACCTCTGCCTACCCCTTCGGGGATAAAGGCGTGATTTATGTATGTATGTATGTATGTATACCTACTAGTTATCAAAGAAGCAGTCAAGATTTTTAAGAGATTATTTCGGTACCTATTATGATCACGTAGAGCTCCTGTTACTTATACCTTACTTTCTAAATTAGTATCGGCTTTGTCATCAATAGATAAAAATTATCTATTGATAACGTTTATGATTCATTCTTTCCCCGTTAGTAGCGATGTAGTAAAAGTATTATCGAAGTAACTGCAGAAGTCCTGTACCATGAGTTAGATACTATTAATCTATGGTAGGTACCTACTGGTAGGTAGGTACTGATGGGAACTAGACTAAATAACTTCTTCTCTTTTGTTTTTTATACAATAAAGCAGAATAGAATATACCTACGGATTTTGTCAAAAAGGGCTTTGTATTTGGCACTTAAACTATAGTGTGTTTACTGTTTACTCTATCACGCACAGCACTCTCTGTGCCATTTTCACAAAAGTTGGTGCGGTATTATTTTTCATACATGCAGGCTAAAACAATTCCTTTTTTTCAAGGTAATTAAATATCTACAATTATTTGGCGATTAAATCATTTTGCCTGTCAGCTTTTTTAAGAAACTACCTACACAGATAAATCCAGGTTCAAAAACAAAAAAAATGCCCGTGTGCATGACATAGACATTGCCCCATAGAGAAGTCATTAGAATAATTTTTCTATTTAATGGTATACAGTAATTAAGTAATTAGGTATAGTATGTGTACTTACGGCCCCGTTCCACCGGCAGCGTAATATATGGCAGTGAAAGCTGCATACCACAGCCCGAAGCCCAGCGGCTGGTAGAAGTGGAGGAAGCGCACGGGGGTGCGCGACAGGACCAGCTCGGCCATCACCACGCACGAGTTGAAGCCGTGCGTCGACACGTCCCGCCACAGAGCCCTGGGGCTGTCATGGCTGTCTAAAAAACATTTTTTTCTTAAACATTGTTTGGAAATGTTGTCATTATTTCGAAAAAATAATAGGTAGGTAGGTACGCGAATATACGAATCTATTACTGGCACGTTTTATGAATTTTGAAAATTACCTATAACGCTCAAACGCGCCACCAATTTTGTATGAAAATTATTTGCTGGCGCGTTTTTTGAATTTGGAACATTACAGCGCTCCTGCAATATTGTATGAAACGGTGTACGTATGTACATACCAGTCTGTCGCAACTTCATACAAAAAAAACGTTCTATTAAACGGAAGTGAATTTTAATGGCGACTATATCTGTCTCACTCTATTCCTCAACCTTTCTCGTTCCTTGGAGAAATGTCATTCATTTGTCAGCGCAACGGTCGTTTAGTCGTATAGTTTAAATAAAAAACAATTATATTATATCAAAGTCTGTGTTGATCGGCAGTTAAATGTAATTGCAAATTCTTAAGCAGCTTCTGAAAGCGTGTTATATAAACATAAATATTGGTAAATCTTCTTCAGCATGAAGTATAAAAAGTGTGAAATTTGTGGTTTGAAATCTGTACAACAAACAACACAACGGTTTTTAAGGCCCAATTTACTCTGGATGAGCTTCGGTGAGTAGTTCATTAACAATTTTACATTATTTTGTATTTTTTATAATACAATTGGATGTAATATTAATAATTTTATTCAAAACATTAACCTGTGCAAAAATAGTGATGTTATGATCACATGGTTAAAAATCAATATCGATGCTTTTAATTAAAGTTGTAAACTAGAACAAAGTCTTGGTAACAATAATAATACATAATAATTTATTCATTTTACGTCATCAAAGCTAAACTTAATACAATTTGATTTAAATAAATAAATAATTTGTTTAATTACAGATGTTTCGTGCATTTTTTCGGTTTCTGAAGTTCGAGATGAATCGAAAAAATTGAGATATGAAAAGAGAGTAAGGTGTTGCATGGTCAGTTAAAATCTTAAATATAATATTTATTAATTATTGGTATTAAATATAGTTCTTTAATCATTTATATTTATTTAATTTCAGTTTTAAGAAAGCGACGACCTAAGTCAAATTCTGAAACTTCTAACATGCAGTTAACTCCTTGAAAGAAGAAAGTTATTTGAAAATTAATAAAATACAAACATAGATTATAAACAGTACAACAGAAAGTTTTTTTATTTCAAATATCAAAGTGAACACAAACTTCGTTTTTTAATAAAAGTACTGCCCATAGATTATGGTTAGCCTTGATAATTTATTTATAACATCTACTTGTTTGATTCAGTACTTTAAAGTTAAAAAACGAGGTATAGTGTCTCAGTAGAAATTTTAAAATTATTGTTTTTAATAAAGTGCAGGTCGATGCGTTCATCGATATCGATAAAATTTTGAATAGCAGGTGGCACATCTCTATTTTTCCCTTTAGATTGGCAGAACTCTTTGTTTATCAGTTTTTAGGTTGGCTACGTTGAGGTACTTAATTTTGACATTTGGTCGGATTAATTTTGCTCTATGGAGTCCCGTCTCTTCTTACGTAGTATTGTATTCTCTTTGGTACATACGGCGTACTGGAGTTATTGTGTTGGCGCCCCTGTGTCAAAGATGGCTCCATCGCCGGCACAGGGGCGCCAACTGCGGCCGGGCCGCGGTCTACGAGCTGCACAGGGCGAGCTGCCGCACTGCCGGCCGCTGCCCGGCCGCGACGGCGTCGTCCATATTCATTCAATTCAATGTATATTATAAAAAGTATGTTTTATTTCCCTGCATTATTTTAAAGAAAACACTGTATATGCTTGTCTCGAGCTTGACTAGGCTTACCTGGATTGAAAAGTAAAATCCAGTAGAGAGCAGTAATCATAATGGCGATGCATACAGCTTGGTTATACAGCAACCAGTACATGCTGATGTACCAGGGCACCTTGGTGTCATCTGAAAAGTTCACAAGAAACTAAGCGGAACGCTGCAGCTAGAGTCAGAAGCACGTCAAGCTACCACAACTACACAAATGTCAAATTTTCTCAATTGACATTGTGCTTTACAACCAGTAAGTTAAGGTTGACATTCCATTGAAGAAAATTGACTGTTTTGAGTTGTGAACGCTTCGATCATCTTTTGTTTGTTGTAGATGATCGAGGAGTGAACGTGATAAGTTTACAAAAAAATTAATCTATACCTACTAATATTATAAAGCTGAAGAGTTTGTTGGCCGTGTGGTGACGGCAGAGCAGAATATAATTGTCACCACCCCCATCTCTCCCGTGGGTGTCGTACAAGGCGACTAAGGGTAAAGACAGCAATGAGTAATGGGCAGCAGCATTTTTCTCATACCACCTAGCAATATAAATTTGTACTGCGATTTATGTGCCCGATATATGGCAATAGGCTCGCCTCCTGTTACATGGGACCGAACATAATTGGCGAAAAGTGGGTGTTAATTCACCTCTGCCTACCCCTTTAGGGATATAGGCGTGATTTATGTATGTATGTATGTATGAAGAGTTTGTTTGGTTGGTTGGTTGAACGCGCTAATCTCAGAACCTACTGACTCAAATTGGACAAAAAAGGGACTATCCAACACAAAGAATTTTTCAATTTGAACCAGTTATTTCTGGGATTTAACCAACCAACCATAGAAACAAACAAACAAACCCTTCAGCTTTATAATATTAGTATAGATTTGTAGCACTACACAATTATGCAAATAAACAATTTTCCAGATTTTTTTTTACAGTAAGCCGCCTTAAAGTGAACCTTACATGGGTACAAATAATAACTACAAGCAACAGTAAAATATACGTGACGTCAATTATTTTTCATCCCACCATCTCGGAAAAAGCGTTTTTGCTCTTCGATATCTGAGTGCAAAAGCCGTTTTTATCCTCTAGAGGTTAAAGTAAATTTGAATTTAGAACATCGTGTGCAATGAGTTTGTGAATTCAAAACATCATTATACATATTTATTTCTACCTCCATGGTGCCGAAATTGTCATGCAACCTATTTTAATTTGTTAAAAACTCAGACTCGGAACCTTCTTGGTGTACTTTTTTTGTAATTTGCTTTGCGCGCGCCATTTTCTTTTCACGTCATAAATTTGTTAAAACCGTTCCGTGACGGTCAATCAGCTTGACGTCAATCTTGCTTTAAACATTTTGATCGTCTACAACGCTTGCTGGATGCTTGAGTCAAGCATTTAAAATCTTTTTAGATGTGTTTGATTTGTTTACGCTAGCAACGGAACAAAAACATACAGAAAATCAACGTGCTTGACTCAAGCTGATTGACGGTCTCGGAACTCCATTAGGGACGGTAATTTTTATTAGGTACTTACAGGTGTGTCTGGATGAATGTTGCGGGTGTGGCTGGGTGGATGGGTGGCTGTTGGAGGTGTGTCTGGGTGAATGGGTGTTTTGAGGATGTGTCTAGGTGAATTGGTGTTTTGTGGGTGTGTCTGGGTGAATGGGTTTTTGTGGGTGTGTCTGAATGGATGGGAGAGTATTGTGGGTGTTTCTGGGCGATTGGGTGATTTTTGGGTGTGATTAGGTGTTTTGTGGGTTTTTCTGGGTGATTGAGTGTTTTTTAGGTGTGATTGGGTGTTATGTATGTGTTTCTGGGCGAATGGGTGTTTTGTGGGTGTTTCTGGGTTAATTTGTG
This sequence comes from Cataclysta lemnata, assembly GCA_963931975.1. Taxonomy (NCBI): domain Eukaryota; kingdom Metazoa; phylum Arthropoda; class Insecta; order Lepidoptera; family Crambidae; genus Cataclysta; species Cataclysta lemnata. The sequence continues at coordinate 14,412,980 of OZ008340.1, read as the reverse complement.
TTTTGTGGGTGTTTCTGGGTGAATGGGTGTTTTGTGGGTGTTTCTGGGTGAATGGGTGTTTTGTGGGTGTTTCTGGGTGAATGGGTGTTTTGTGGGTGTTTCTGGGTGAATGAGTGTTTTGTGTGTGTTTCTGGGTGAATGGGTGTTTTTTGGGTGATTCTGGGTAAATGGGTGTTTTGTGGGTGTTTCTGGGTGAATGGGTGTTTTGTGGGGTTTTCTGGGTGAATAGGTGTTTTGTGGGTGTTTCTGGGTGAATGGGTGTTTTTTTGGGTGTGTCTGAGTGGATGGGTGTGTATTGCGGGTGTGAATGTTGTGGGTGTTTCTGGGTGGGTGTTGAGAGTGTGTTTGGGTTAATGTGAGGGTGTTGTGGAAGTTTCTGGGTGAAAACAGAAACTGTTGTGATTGTATTTTTTTTGTAATTTGCAATTTCCTCGTTGGGGGGAGTAGGTTAAAATTGGGGCACCTGGATCAAAAAAAGATCCAGGCACCCCAATTTTAATCTTTTATTTATTCATGTTTTCATGTATTCACTGTTCATCACTCGACTCTTTAGAGTAATGAAAAGTGAATAGTACACACCATGCGAGGTCGTTGACGACTACCTACTTAATCTAATTTATGTTATGTCTTACATATTTTCAGCACAATAATTATGTGAATAGATGAAAGGGTAAAGTCGGGTGGAAAAAATACCTTTTTTTATTCAAGTACTACAATTTTACCCCTTCATCTATTACTGTTAGTTATTCTTTTAACCAATTTTTAAACTATCATCTATTTACTTCTTATTATTCAACAGACGTCTTAATATACAATGAAAGGATTGAAAAAATAAAACAAAAAATAAACGTTCGAAATTTATTTATAATCAATTACATTAGTTTTCGGTTAATCTTAGAAATTAAGTCTTTTGCACCCCTATACACTTCATCACTAAATGTATTTTCAACCACATGCTGAGCACAGATAGAAGCTGTACAGTTACAATCGATATTATTACATAAATCATCGATCTCAAATATTTGTAATCTTATTACTCTAGATCTTGAATTATTCTTACACGGTTTTTTTATGTACGAACACAAAATTTCATCTGCTCTTCTTTTCCGTCGAGTATTGTTATTGTCGACGTTGGTGGTGTGGATGCTGGAGCCACTGTTCGGACGTTCATCTATTTCGAAAGGTCTTTCCTGCTCGAGATAATTGAGAACATTTTGACGGATTGTTTGTTCTGCTGGTATTATTGGTGAGTAGCTTCTATTAAAAATTATATCATCAGATCCCTGAAACAACGACGTGAAAACAATTATAATTTCTTATTGAAATCGTACGCATTCTAAGAAATACAGAATGAATAATATTTAAATAAAAAACAACAATATAAATAGTGAGATCTTACCGGCATGTCTTTTCCCAGAATTTTGGGTATAAACTTCAGAAATCGATTTCACAACTGTGATTTACCATTTTCGTGTGTCTTTTATATGTTACAAATATTATGCCTTTAAAGCTTAAAATTATGTGTTTTAATTATTTTATAACAACTTAACAGTAGTGTCAATGACATGTTACTTTCAAAGCGAGCCTTATTCCTTGGTAATAAAACATTATTTACTGGAGGCATTTTGGGATAGAAATATCTGCTTGTCTTAATGTTATTACGAAGTCATTCATTCATCGCAGGCTGGCCCCCAAATATGGCGAAGATGAACTTTGATCGCAATCTTTCTCTTACGCTGCATTTCGCTGTCATAGTGAAACCGATAAAGGCAGTACTTTATCTTCATGCAGTGATATTACATTCTTATTGTCTTGCACACACCTTGACAATGAATGAATGCTATGAGAAAGAAAATAAGGTTTACTTTTGCTTACTAACGTACCACACAACCAGAGTTAGATGTTTACCTACAGTGATATATCGACACCGATGCGGATATTAGTATACTGTTTATTTCGTTATTCTATGATTTTTCTACCACGTTGTATTTTTTCCGAATATGGAAAATGCGTACTTGAATCCTGTATATTTAAGCCGGGTTGAAGATGGAAAATGTCACAGTCTGATACAGCTACTAAGTCCCCGCAAACACACAGTTATCCAGAAGGAAAAAAAAATGTAAGTAATTCATTTAATCTGACTTCTTATCTATTCCTTTTTTCATGTTGTATGTTTTCTGTCTATTCATGTTTTGATCTTTTCATTTGAATGTTATTATTTATTTTCAGGTCGAAACATACAACTGGTCATGATGCATCCGACTACTCAGAGGAAGAGATGAACGTGCCCGCACCTTCTACCTCAAAGAAATCGCACTCGCCACCTTCTGCACGCTCTTCTACATCGAAAAAGCGCAAGTCCCCAGCAATCGTACCTGCAACGCCGAGCAAGTATTCTAGTTACGATCTCTTCGGCACCGACAGCGAAGATGAAGTCGAACCCAGCAAGCATGGTAATAATACATCTAATATGTATTCATATCTTGTTATGAAATACCCTAAGGCATATAGTCGACAATTACATAAAACTAAAGTTGGAAAATACTATATAGAATTAAAGACATATCCGATAAATAAAGCAAATCAGAAGAATAAACGACTAGAGGCAGATATTGTAGTAAAAAATAGAACAGATTGTGATACAGAAGCTTGGTACCACCTTAAAAAGTTTATTGAAGTATCTCGACGCCAGATGAAGCAATGTACAATATTTTCTATATTGGAAGAAGATAGTCCATTGAAATAAGTTATTTTCATATAAACATATTTTCTTTTTCTTTCAAGATCAATCATCGAAGCACAAACATGAGAAGATATGCAAGACTTTGCCATCATCACATCGTAGCAGTGCTGAACATGAGCCCAAGAAAAAGAAGAATATTTACCCGCACACTTCCGAGCCACTTCCCACCAATACGCCTACACTCTGCCGAAAAACTTCTGCCAGCGATGTGTTCGGCACCGACAGCGACGATGAAGCATTCAACATACCAAAAACCGGTAAAAAGCAAGCAACGATTCATTCATATATTACTAAACGGGTTCCGCACGGTGTAGTACGACAGAGTAATGCGGGGAAAGAGGGATCGCACTATGTAGAGTTAAAGGTCTACAAATGCGATGAAATCAAGAATATACAACCGATGAATAGATGGCGTCATACCATTATAACTATAAAGAATAAGTCGGACGCTGGTACTGAGGCATGGGAGCACCTAACTAGCTTTATAAAAGCCACTCGTAAAGAGTTCAAGGATTGTCGGCCAGAAATTATTACCGGATATTCATAAAAACATTTTTATTTACTTTGAATTATGTGCCAGCCTCTTAATAATTTCATACTAATATTAATCATACCTAATAAAACTTATAATTATACCTATTCAAACAATTACTTCTTAATCATGTTTACTTTAATATTAATACAAGCATTTGCAAATTTATATCTAACATTGTTTTTTTTATTTATGTAACAGTTCCACTACAACCAGTACCGCTCCCACCACCAGCTGTTGAAGACAATACGTTAATCGAATGTGAAAAATGCCAAATATTAATATCACGAAATGAATACAGATACCATTTGAGAACTAATATACATAAATCGAACTGTTTATTGAAGACCGAATTTGATAATATCAATATTGTGACTAGCGCATTTAAGAAGCGCATAGTAACTTATCGCTTAAACCCAGCTCAGAAAGTCGAGTATCTCATAGCAGAATCGTTTCTGAGCGACAATAAAAAAGACATTACACATTTGATTAACATGTCATTGAAAAAGCATACTTGCATTAAATTAAATTTTGAACTATTTTCTTATTTTACTTTACCAAAGTCGAATGAAATTCAACTAAAGTCGTTTATTACAAAATATGAAACTATTTATCAGTCGACAGATTTTGATGAAACATTTTCACGACTGTCAGATAATTTAATAACAAAATTGACTGAATTTCAGCACTGTGAATCTGGTTGGACTATCTTAAAAATTAGTCATATGGAAATTAATGTAAATAAATACTGCCCTCTGAGAGGTGGTACCTACATAGGTCTACCACCATCTATCAAACATTCGAAGAGTTGTATTAACATTCACAATACTGACAGTCACTGCTTCCTGTGGTCAATAATTGCCGCACTATACCCTGCTGAAAACAACGTAAGCAGAGTAAAGTCGTATCCACATTATTCATCAATATTTAATATAAAGGGAATGTCCTTTCCTCCCACAATGCTCGATATTAAACAATTTGAATCCAATAATCCGGATATAAGTATTAACGTGTATGGACTAGATAACAAATGTTGTGTGACTGGACCCTTATATTTAACTAAATGTCGTAAAATTGACCATATCAATCTCCTCTATTTCGAACGAGGTAATAAAGGGCACTATTGTTTAATAAAAAATCTTAATCGATTAGTGCGACGTCAAATAACAAATCATAAAGGTAAAATATACTTATGTGATGGCTGTTTACAGAACTTTTCTGATGAATCTAAGTACAGATCACATAAGTGTGATGGAGTTTTGTATGTTTTACCGAAAAAAGATTCTTATTTGAAGTTCAATCATTATGAAAGACAACAAAAAATTAATTTTGTGATTTATGCTGACTTTGAGTGTCTTTTAATAAATTATAATAAACAGAAATCTGAAAATACTGAAATATTGCTAAAACATGAACCTTCTTGTTTTGGGTATTATATTTGTTGTTCTCACAATCAAACCTTAAACAAATATGTTTCATATAGAGGTAGAGATTGTGTTCAAGTGTTTATAAGATCATTAATTAACGATGCTAAATTTATTCATAAAATATTATTAGAAAAAAAGCCGATGTCACCTTTAACACCTGATCAAGAGACTCGGTTTCGAAACGCTACCTTATGTCACATATGCAATGAAGTATTATTCGATGATAAGGTTTTAGATCACGATCATGTTACGTCTGAATTTAGAGGAGCGGCACATTCTCACTGTAACCTGATGCATAGAGTGTGTCAATTCATTCCTGTTGTTTTTCATAATCTATCAGGCTATGACGCACATTTATTTATTGAAGAACTAATGAAATATGAAGGAATGGTTAAAATTATTCCAAAGACTAAAGAAAAATACCTTTCTATTACAAAAATTATCGAATCCACCAATAGTACGCGCCCTATTGAAATAAAGTTCATAGATTCTTTCCAATTTCTAAGTTCAAGTCTTAATATGTTAACTAAAAGTTTATCTGAAAATGATTTCTTTCACTTATCAAATGAGTTTAAAAATAAAGAACAGTTACAATTACTCAGAAAAAAAGGTGTTTATCCGTACGATTACATGAACAGTTGGTCAAAACTTGATGAAATACAACTTCCACCTAAATCATGTTTTATGAATTTTCTAAGTGGGGTACATATTTCTGACGAAGATTATGCGCATGCTTGTGCTGTATGGAATTATTTTAATATTTCTAATCTTGGAGAATATACAGATTTGTACTTGAAAACTGACGTGTTACTTTTATGTGATATATTCGAAAAATTTAGAAATACAAGTCTTTTATATTATAAACTGGATCCTGCTTATTATATTACATCACCTAGTTTGAGTTGGGATGCGATGCTTTTTCATACGAATGTTAAATTAGAACTGATTAGTGATATAGAAATTTATCAAATGCTGGAAAATGGTATTCGTGGCGGTCTAGCACAGTGCTCCTTACGCCATGCTACTGCATCTAATAAATACTTACCAAACTATAATCAATCAGTACCGTCTTCATATCTTGTATATTTAGACTGTAATAATCTCTATGGGTACGCTATGACAAAAAAGTACCCTGTTTCTGAGTTTAGATTTTTGTCATTAGAAGAAATAAAACATTTTGATGTAATGGATATTTCTGATGAAAATGATTATGGCTATATTTTAGAAGTGGATTTGTTGTATCCAGATCACTTGCATGAAGCACATCAAGACTTACCTTTCCTCGCGGAAAAAATGTCATCCCCGGAAAGTAAAGTAAAAAAATTAATTGCTAGCCTCTATGATAAATTTAATTATGTCATTCATTATGTGCATTTAAAACAATGTATAAAACATGGTCTAATACTATTAAATATTCATCGAATTCTAAGATTCAGACAGGAATGTTTCTTGAAACCTTACATTGATCTTAATACTTCTCTCAGACAATCATCAAAAACAACATTTGAAAAAGACTTTTTCAAACTACTAAATAATTCAATTTTCGGTAAAACTATCGAAAATAAACATAAACAAGTACATATTAAATTAATTAATAGATGGACAGATAATCGAAATTCAACAAATAAATATTTAACCGCGCAGAAATTAATTACAAAGCCTAATCTAAAAAGCATTCATATATTTTCAGAAAACTTTGTAGCCATCCAGTTAAATCATGAAAAAGTGATGCTGGATAGACCGATCTACATTGGATTTTCTGTATTAGAATACGCAAAACATCATATGTATCAATTTCACTATGATTTTATCAAAGAGAAATATAAAGAACAGGCAGAGCTATGCTACACAGACACTGATAGTTTGTTATATTTGATATATACTGAAGATTTTTATAAAGATTTAAGAGATAACATTTCACAATTTGATACTAGTAACTTCTCTTCATGTAATGAGTATAACATTCCAAAAATAAATCAAAAAGTTCCTGGATTATTCAAAGACGAGATGGGTGGTGATATAATTATTGAATTTGTTGGCTTAAGAGCTAAATTGTATTGTATAAATAGCTTAAAGTGTAAAATAAATAAAGCGAAAGGTATTACAAAAACAGTTACTCAGAAATTACAAATGATTGATTACAAAAATACTCTTTATAAAAAAAACAGCACAAGATGCAACATGAGATTGATAAGATCAATTAAACATATTTTATATACGCAGCAGATTAACAAGCAACTACTCAATGGGAATGATGATAAAAGACAAATACAAAAAGATAAAATTCATACACTCCCATGGGGTCATTGTAGCACTATATCATAACAATAAAAATATATCGAGTCTGATAGAATATAAAATAAATATAATACTAATCTAAGTAGAATAAGATATGTAACTTCGCAAATGTGTGTATATTGTTTTTTTTACTATTTTCATTATTACGACTGTTGTAATAAATGTATGAGTAAAACAATGAAGAGCGTTTTTATTTTATTTTTCATGATGTGAGAATGAATAGAAAGAGGTATATAAAAGATTGTAACTCAATTTTTTATTTCATACTTAAAATGAAGTTCGTCAAGCAACCAGACACTTTAGAAGTCAACATTATAAAAACAGGAAATAATCCCCGCTTAACTAAACATAGTGTACTGCTGCCTAACACAATTCGATGTATTATATGTGGCCCATCAAATTGTGGGAAAACAAATGTGATGGTGAATTTATTGTTACATGAAAATGGTCTTAAATTCAAAAATATTTACTTGTATTCGAAGACATCTTTTCAACCGAAATATCGTTATTTAGAAAACGTTTTTACATGTATTCCTAATGCTAAATTATATATTTTTAATGATAGCAAGGACGTGATTTCACCAAAAAATGCTTTAAAAAATTCCATCATTATTTTTGATGATGTGGCGTGTGAAAATCAAGTAAATATTCGTAATTATTTCGCTATGGGCAGACACAGTCAGATAGACTGTTTTTATCTGTCTCAAACTTATTCCAAAATACCTAAACAATTAATACGCGATAATGTTAATCTCTTGATTATTTTCAAACAAGATGATATCAATTTAAAACATATATATAACGAACATGTGAATACAGATATGAGTTGGTTAGAATTTAAAAAGCTATGTGCTACAATATGGTTAAATCAATTTAGTTTTTTAACCATAAACAAAGATTGTGCTCTGGATAGAGGAAGGTATAGACAAGGCTTCGATACATTCATTTATTTATAGTATCGAAAAAAAATGAAGACTAATCCCGAGTATATAATAACACAGACTTTTAAAAATATATTATTTCATTTTAATATTTGTGAACAACAGTCGAGTATAACTCAAAATAAAATAATGGACACAGAGATTAAAAAGCAATTAATTAAGTCAGTTGACACTATTAAAAATAAAATAAAAGCTATTCAAAATGAAGAAGATGAAGCAAATATGAAATTTAAGAAGGTGTTCAAACCCATCACAGATAATTTAGAGACAATCATTAAAGCTAACGATAAAGATAAACCTACGCTTAACGTCTCGATAGATATGAGTAAAAATGACTCCGTAGAAGATCAAAACTCTTCTTTAGATTATACAGTCTTAAGCAAGAATACACCGATAGAGTCAGATGAAAGTTTAGAATATTATGATTATAGTGATGATACACTTGTGTCAGATAGAAAAATAAATGATACCCTTATGTCACTAGAAAAAGAAGAAGTAATAGATATATATGATAATAATATTAATATCCCATTTGGAATACGCAGTGAAAATAAAAACTTGATGATGGGAAATTCCAAAGTTTCATTTTCGTCTACTAGCAATACATCAAAGTCAGACAAATACCAAGTAGTGACCATTGGTTTCAAGCAATATAAGTTAACACCAGGTTTAAAGGAACTTCTCATGCGCAATAAGCCTAACCTGAATATTGTTAGCGAACAAGACAAAATTACTTATAAAGATATTCTTGTTTACACAAATGCTCATAAACGAGGCTTTAGTTCAAATGGTCAGATTAAAGGCGACAAAAGTTTGAAATATTGCGAAATAATCAAACCATTATTCATTCAAAAATGGAATCATTCCAATGAAAAAGACATAGCTAAATGTGGGGGTCATATCCCGATATACAAGAAATACAAAAGTGAAACAGACTATGTATATTGGGATGACCCTAATGAACTAATCGAAAGATTAAAACTATTAATTGCATCAAAAAGTGCTGGTAACACTAATCATGATAACGAAATTATATCAATTATTGAAGAGCTTACAGAAGCTGGTATTATAAAAAAATAAAAGGACACACGCTACCATATCGATGATTAGTACGACAAGAACATTGATCATGCATGTTCATGAACGTGATAATCAGAGTTAATATCGAGAATGCAGAAATATCATTTAAACGATGACATTGAAGTCTTAGGATCGTCAAGTAAATCAAAATTGTGTGCTTATTGTTGTAAAGCAGATATATACGATCTTAAAACGAATGTCTTTCAAAAAATTGAGGATATTAACAAGTTGATGATACTTTTAATCAACAAAATAAAGAAACTTGAAGTAAATATTAATGTTAAAGATATTGTGGGCAAATTAAACAAGCACTATGAGCAAAGCAGATGTTGTAAACGAAATATGTAGAAACGCTAGAATTAATTATCCTCGAAGAAATGTAATACTTAAAGGTATAGATGATCTTTGGCAAGCTGATTTGATAGACATGCAAGCAATATCAAGAGTTAATGGAGGTTACAAATACATATTAGTAGTTATCGACTGTTTTACAAAGTTTGCATGGGCAATCGGGCTAATAAAAAAGGATAAAGAGCATGTATCTAAAGCTTTTGAAATGATTTTAAAAAATGGACGCGTTCCAATAAATCTACAGACGGACCATGGAAAAGAATTTTATAATAACAAATTTAAAAATATTATGAATAGGTTTAATATAAATCACTATTCTACTTACTCAACTAAAAAGGCTTCAATTGTTGAAAGATTCATCAGAACACTAAAGGGTAAATTGTATAAAGAATTTAACTTAATCGGAAATTATAAATGGAATAATGGAGTACTAAAGAAAAAGATGACTGAATATAACAACACTATGCATAGGACTGTTGGTCAGCCTCCAGCAACAATTTGTCATGCCAATAAAAGAGAAGTAGTACAAAGATATATGAACATTATTCACTCTAAAAAAATAAAAAAATGTAAAAAATTTCGAGTTGGTGATTATGTGAGAATAAGCAAGCATAAGGCTCATTTTGATAAAAGTTATACCCCTAATTGGTCAACGGAAATATTTAAAATTATTAAAATACAAGAAAGTACGCCTACAACTTATTTATTAGAAGATTCAAAAAGAAGGCCAATACTCGGAGCATTTTATTCACAAGAAATTCAGAAAACTAAATATCATGATATATATTTAATTGAAAAAGTGTTAAAAAGAAAGGGGAACCTTGTGTTTGTTAAATGGCTTGGGCTCCCAACTAGCGAAAATAGTTGGATAAGTAAAGCGAATGTATTATAGATATTTGAGTTTCATCATCGCTCTAACAAATTCAATTTAAGTGGTTGCATGTTAATATTTTTTCATTCCATTCATCACGTTCGTACAAGTGACACATTTAAAGTTTGAGTTCATTAAATATTATCGTTTTAAGCTTCATTAAAATGAAGAGGAAACGAGAACCAACTTTGCTAAATTTAAATTTAAAAACAAAAACACAAAAGAAAAGTAACAATCAAGACAAAATAAGTTTGAAAAAAACCTTTAAAAATATAGTATTGCGCACAAAAAAGCATATAAATAGCATAAAGCCGAAATGTAAAAACGCTTTAGTAAAGTTGGCATACACAACAGCACAAGAACTAGCATCAAATATACCTATAAATATACCAAGAGTTATACCCATACCCAAAACTGGAGGATTTCTTCCTTTAATACCAATATTTGCAGGCTTATCTGCTGCTGGTAGTTTAGTTGGAGGTGCTGCTGGAATCGCAAAAGTGATAAATGAATATAAAACTGCTAAAAAACAATTGTCTGAATTGGAAAGACATAATAAGCAAATCGAAGCAGTGTGTATTGGTAAAGGTTTACATCTGAAGCCATATAAAGATGGATTAGGGATTTTTGTTTCAAAGAAAAAAAACTGAATTGTAGGCTACCCAGGAGAGCTTTAACTAATATTGATATTATAAAGCACTCGTATAATATCCCTTTTTTTCGAGGTGTATTTATGAGAGATGAATTACCGCAAAAACCTTTCCCAATGGAATGTGGTGTCATTAATCTTGATACCTCCGAGAACTCTGGTACTCATTGGGTAGCCTATGCAAAATGTGAAGATTATATCGAATATTTTGATAGTTATGGTAACTTAAAACCACCAAAAGAATTGATAAAATACATGGGAAGTAACATACATTATAATTACAACAATTTACAAAAAAAACATTTATTTAACTGCGGTCATTTATGCTTAAAATTTCTAATGTCATTTTGGGAGAAAAGAAGACATAATTTACAAAAAAAAAAAAAAAAAAGCAGTTAATCGCTTAATTTGCTTTCATTACTTTGATTCGGATACATATATAATATGACAACTTTAATAGCATAGGTACATTCATCCAGCGATTGCGAAAGGAGCTATAAGATATTATTGTGTACTAAACTAATTATTTTTATTGCTCTACGTATTGATACTAAATATATCCTGATTTATATTTTATCGCCTGACATAGTAACATGTTAATATTCAATAAATATCCTACTCCAAAAAGAGTATGCAATATTACACTCCCAATATCGAAACACGTCAGACGTGTCCGAGTAGAAAAAACAAAAAATATTACTACAGCGAATAGAAGGTTTTTACAAGAACTTGGGTTTAAATTACATAATGTTGCAAATCAGTGATATACCGTGTCAAGATAACTCAATCGAAAGCTATGAAATCCATAATTATAATCCATATAATAACAGCTTTAAAGACAATGATGAAATAAGAATACCTATCCATCAACAAGACGTTTACGTACTACCTTCAGGTAGTTCTATTTACATAGAAGGCTATGCCAACGTGACTTCGAAAGACTCCTTAGGAAAAGTGGTTAAAAAAGATGTTAAGTTTATTAACAACCCAATGTCATATTTGTTTCAAGATATTCGTTATGAATTAAATGGTGTTGAAATCGATCGTACTAAAAATGCAGGAATTACTAGCACTATAAAGTCCTATATATCTATGAATGAAGGTGAAAACAAAGCTGCAGCAGTTTGGGGATGGAATATGAAAGGTACAACTCTGAAAGTGGGATATTTTAGTGTCATTATACCATTAAATAAAATATTAGGTTTTGCAGAAGACTATTCTAAAATAGTCATAAATTGCAGACATGAACTTATATTACAAAGAAGTAATTCCATTTCAAACTGTGCGATAATGGAAGGTAATGATAGTATCGAAATAGAAATTCAAAAAGTTCAGTGGCGTGTTCCACATATAAAAGTTTCTGATCGTAATAAATTGTTATTACTTAAATATTTAGAAAAGGATCGTCCTGTACAGATAGCATTCAGGAATTGGGATTTGTATGAATATCCGTTCTTACCAAAAACCGCAAAACATTCATGGTCGATCAAAACGGCGTCTCAGTTGGAAAAACCAAGATATGTGATTTTTTGCTTACAAACTAACAGAAAATGTGATAAAGCTAAAAGCTATGCAGAGTTCGATCATTGTAAAGTAACTAACCTTAAATTATTTTTGAATTCACAATACTTTCCGTATGACTCACTAAATCTGAAATTTGATCAAAATAAATACAGTATATTATACGAAATGTATGCTAACTTTCGTCAGTCGTATTACAACGACGGTGTTGATCCGTTGCTTGACTTTGTTCAGTTCAAAGAAAAAGCTCCGTTGTTTGTGATCGATTGCTCAAGACAAAACGACTCACTAAAAACTGGATCCGTTGATGTTCGGATAGAAATCGAATGTTCAGAAGATATACCAGATAATACAACTGCTTATTGTCTGATTATAAATGACCGTCTATTTGAATACAAACCGCTCAGTAATATTGTAAGAAAATTATCATGAATGTGATAGTGGATGTACAAGGATTTAAAGACAAGCAAAACCATTTTATAGCAAAAGAAATAGCAATACTCTGGAATAGTCGAATCTTTGTGTGGTTAATAAAACCACCATACCCATTTTATGAATTAACAAAAAAAGAACGCTTGCAAGTAGCCTGGATTGAAAAAAATAGAGGAATTTATTGGAATGAAGGATGTATACCTTATTTTAATATTAAAAACATTACAGGCAATTTTTTTAACAATAAATGTATACTAACTAAGGGCAATGAAAAAGTTTTATGGATAAAAGATATATTTAATAACAATAACGTACATAACTTAGAAGATAAAAATTGTCCTAGTTTATTAACACTGTATGAGAAATATTCAACTTCGATGGATATTATGAGCTGTATACATCATAATAACGTATGTGCCCTAAAAAATGTATTTTGTTTGGATAAGTGGTGTAGAGAAAACAATGTTTTTACTTTTAAGAATCACTGAAATTTAATATCAATGAAATTAATAGAATTGTATGATAATTGTAAATATTAATAGACTAGTCTTAGATGTTGCTTTCAGTTTTTAGTTAAAATATTAACTAGATATATATGTTTTGTAAAAAAAAATATTATGTTACCAATAAATTTCTATTTACTTAATATTTTGTTTGGTTTTATTCCTGTTCAATACCTATTTTAACTTAATAATTATTGTCAAATACTAGGTGTTATTTTTTTAATCGAATTAAATATATAATTAAAAAAGATTAACAAATTGAATAGCAGAAAACATGAATAAACGAATAGTGAAAATTGGGGTACCTGGATCTCCGATTAAAAGACTGATTTAAATTTGATTTCTGATGGCATGAGTGAAAACTGAAAACTCCTTTCGAGTAAGTTCATTATTTATGGATACTTAAAAAAAATAGTTGAAAACATGAATAAACACATAGAGAAAATACCGTAACGGAGGGGTGGCGGTATGCTGCAACATATGTAAGATACAACATAAAATAGATTAAGTAGTTGTCAACGACCTCGCATGGTGCGTACTATTCACTTTTCATTACTCGAAAGAGTCGAGTGATGAACATTGAATATATGAAAACATGAATAAATAATAGATTAAAATTGGGGTGCCTGGATCTTTTTTGATCCAGGTGCCCCAATTTTAACCTACTGGGGGGGATGAAAAGTTACGTGTTGCACTCAAGTGCAAAGATTTTTCACCTTGTGCTCTTTTGATTCCCTCGCTATCGCTCAGGATTCTAATTTTTAATAATTTTAGAATCCTTCGCTAGCTCGGTCATCAAAATTGAGCATGCGGTTAAAAAACAACTTTGCACTCACGTACAACAAATAACTATTATTTCAAATTAAAAAGTACGTGACGTATCTACGTTAACCTCTCTATGTTTTCACATACATCATCATCACCACCAGCCCTAATGTCCCCACTACTAGGGCACAGGCCTTCCCTATGGATAGAAGAATATAGGGAGAATGGGCCATAACACACCACGCTGGCCCAGTGCGGGTTGGTGGGTATCAACGACTGGAGATGTAGCCGGGACCAACGACCTTCCATAACACGGAGGATCTCGAGATAATAAAAATAAAGAGAGATAATACATTTTGGGATTTTAGTTTACGCAATCATAGCCCGAGCGCGCCATGTCACAGCGCTAGCGAGCTCCTCATTTCCCCCCTGATTTTTAAATTATCATTTATTAAGACAGTTATATATGCAATTATATTAAGCTAGCAAAATCAGGGCTAAAATCTCATAAAATTTGTAGCAATCAAACGCAGAACATCTATATACATTTATACAGTTCAAAATAAACAAAACGAATTGTGGGTGTGTATACATAATCATTGGTTATTGTCCCAGTTATTTTTGTTTTTCCCAGTTGTTATGATAGAGCCGCGTAAGAGTGAATCGCGTAGCGGTAAAAGTGGTAGACCTTGACCGTTGATCATAATAACGCTCTGCGTATGCGATGCGGTAACAGAATGACCGCGTGCGTTTTGACAAGCGTTGTGCCATCGCATTGCAGCTTCGACGTGATTCGCGTTCGCGTGGTGAAATGTTGTAGTCTGAATCGTTTAAACCTTGGCCTTACTGGATCATTACGTCATTATTCGCTATAGGTAGATAGTGTTTTCCAATGAATAAGATTCTACTACCACGGAACTTAAACCTGGACACTAGGCGAGTTTTATTTCGACGTTCCACTTTCCTCAACTTCCAACATATTTAGCAGTACTCACAAAGAGTTGAATTATTATTAATTACTTAAAACTAAAGTAGTGGTTTCAAATTTACGATAGCTTATAGGTGTCGTAAAAGTCCTTTACGGTGTGATGGATGATATGAATCAAAAGTGATTGGATGGTTTGATGACGTCAGACCGATATGAATGGAAGAGGAAACATACTGCGCCGACCCCAGATAGACTGGGAACAGCGCAGGGAGGAAAAAGAAGGTATGATAAATACATGATTATACTTATATAATAAGTGTTATGTGTAATCTTTAGTTGTAACTAATTATAACTTTAGCACTTATTATAACTTAAGTACCTAAGTTAAACTGAATTTCCACTTTACAAAGCTGGACTGCTAGATAACAGTGACATGTGGCAAATGGCACATCAGATTATAGTTTTCACCACCCCCAACCTTTTGGGGGTGTAGAAAAATCCGACTAAGGCACACCTTACAATGGACAATATCCGCAATCCAGACCCTCTAGACAAATGGCCATTTCTATTCGAACGAATAGAATAGATACAAATGTATGAAACTGAGTAAAGAAATCGCAGTTTGTAAGGAGGTAATAAGAACTTAGTCGCCTTCTACGAAAGCAGCAGAAAATATTTGGCGAGATTAGGCGTGGCTCCAACTGTATTCTGTCCTAATATAAGCTGGCGAATGTGATTGTCAATGAGTACCACAACCTAACACTTCAAAACAGCCCCCATAGCACGGGAAGTGGAAAAATCTCCTCGGGGAAAATAAAACATTTTTCTCCCGCCCTAACTCACTAACTGCCGCACTCAGAGACGTCAATTAACTTTAATGAGTATTTAATGTCAAAAATCTTCATTCAAATCTAGACCATAGACCCGGCAACAATAGTGACTAGTTTTGAATTGTCATTTTTTGACGTTAAGTACTCATTAACGTTATTTGACGTCTCTGAGTGCGGCAGTAAATCCCGAGCCAAAACATTGTCAAGTGGTGGAGAGAGATTTTGTCCACGTCCCGTGATAGGGCTGTGTAACATTTTTGTACGAGGTTAGACTCATACTATACCATAAAAATGCTCTCGACTCTGTTATTAAGCTGCGTAATGTCCGTTTTAAGTTTTGCTGTGACCTTTGAGTCTCTTGGTGATCGTATGTTGCACGCCGACATTATTGCCAGGAAATGTAAGACGACAATCATTTCGCAACGTTACATGAAATGGAACCCTTGACTGTTTACGTAATGGCATCACTGCTCAGAGTTTAGACTATTCGTAGATAAGTTGAGATTTATTTATACCAATTTTTAAGTATAAGACGATATTATTTAATTGTCACAATTAGTTTTGTGACTTTATGTGCGTAAACTCATTATCTTATACACAAATTGGAAAAAAACAACGGTATTTGCATGAAATTTGCCTTATAGTAATTTATTAGGACTGTATTTGAAGGGTGACGAAAGAGCCTCGTAGTAAGCAAACTTTCCTCACCACCTCAAATACTACGCAAGGTTACAACGATATCAACGTCATCGGAAAACACAAAGACAGACTGTCCCACGCCAGCTCAGTAAAGATTAATTGTAGATCAAAGCCATAATTTATTCATTGCAGTAAACATGTTACGGCGGTTTATAAAGAGGATAATGCGATGACGTTGAACATCGAAAACCCGCGCGTCTAATGGAAAATACACCTGTTTAAAGTTTTAAGTCAATAAGAAACTCAAAATTAATATATTTCTTAAATTTGAGAATAGTCACATTTGAAGATTCATTTATTATAAGGTCTATGTAAGAAAATATGCGTATTTGTTCTGGAAACCGTTAAGATATTTGAAAAAAAAATTAAACAAGCAATAACAAAGGAATCGAAAATCATTACAAAAAAAGTAAAAAGGTAAAATGTCCTTTGAAATCTAATGATATGCTGTGATTTAATATGGTTCGATTTCAAATGTTATGGAAAAGAATCACAAATACGTATTACCTATGCTTGGTGTATCTTTTGTTCTTATAATATAACTTGTATTTACGTTACCTAATGATAGTTATATAGTAAATAAAAAGATAATAGTAGACTGTTATACTGTCATATACGGGTGGAAAGGACTAAATCCCCTTTAAGGTAGATGCCCGAGCTCAGCGTCTAATATAGTCGGCATAGGAATAAATTGATCCCTTTATTCGTGTTAAGCACTCTACTTTTGATTTAGAAAATAAGGAAACTTCTTAAAATTTATATATCTTTGTTTTGAAAAGATTGGCAAAATATTTTCGATTATTGCATTTGTCACGTCTATAACCGAATCTGTCACGATTAGGTTGTTAAAGGAATGTTTGTTCTGAATACAGAGACTATTTGAAGTGAAAGATATTGCATCGAAATAAGGATATACAATAATCCCTTTGGGGGGAAATGATCTGTGATTTATCGCCTCTTCGGGCTTCTATGAGTTAAGATAAGATAATCTTAGAACATTTCTTTCATAATAGTAAATTTAGACATTCATGTACATTATTCCACAATAATGGTGTTGCGGTAATAGTTAGGTGTGTATTGTCGTTAATAAATAGTAGCTGTAGCTGGCAGAAAAGTCCACTTTATGGTTAGGTGTGACATAAAATATATAATGGATTTATCAATAATTCGCTAACGATGATGATAACTAGGCGAATAATGATGATCGCAATATGATGGGTTAAGTAATGGTTAAATAATTATGATCATTTAACATATTTTTTCTGCCTTCTGTTTTCAGACTATCTAGGGTTGGTACAATATATATATATATATATATATATATATATATATATATATGTACCAACGATATTTCCTCTGCCATTTATATCGGCCAGATGCCATAGAGCCAACCAACATCACCAGCCCTTTAATGTCTTCACTTCACTTCAAGGCAATAACGTTCAAGTTAATATGTAATGCCATTTCCTATTTGAACGGTTATTCTGTATGCTTGCCTTCTTGGGTATACAATTATAATGAATCAGTTTTATTACAATTAAAAAGGAGGGAAAGATTGTCTAATGTTATTTTAATGAACTTGATTTGTTTCGGTTTTAATGACTATACCTTTTCGTTCCTATGTTTAATCATTTATTCGAAGATGATTTTAGATAGTTTTAAAATCGACTAAAAGCCGTGTGGCGACGGCAAAGCAGAGGTGTATTAACTCCCACGCTTCACCTGCTTAGTTAGGCATATTAAATGCAGTTTTACTAAGTGGTGTACTTTTGCAGCCCTTAGTTGTCTAGTACGACTCCCACGGAAGAAGTGGGGGTGGTGTTGGCACCACCCCCAATTGCATTCTGCTCTGCCGTCACTCACGGCGAATAAAACTGTATACAGTAATTTCTTTTACTAACCTTTTATCCTTTTACAAACCGCCAGTATTGACACCAGGAGACCACTGAGCATCATGGTGGTCAACAATAGGATGCCCCAGTGCGTCAAGTAAATCATCCAGTGTGACAAAACTTCGTCCGCCAACGACCAACTCAGGATGGCCACTGCTACGGAGGAGAGGAACAGCCTGATCACCAGCATAGGCACGGGAGACTCGCCCCGTTGCCATGACGACGTGTGAAAATCACTTGTCCTGTCATGTGACGTCACCCAAATATCCGACAGTCCAACACTATCCCTTAGCAGTTTCACCATTTTGTTTTCCCAATCACTCACTTCAGAGCAACGCACTAGATCAGATAAGTGGACACGATAACACTATTTCGCAACGCATTCTGCGGAAGAATGGCAGATGCCGTAGGCAGAGCATCGGCTCTTATCGGCGATGCTCTATCACTATCACTGGTTCCCTCTAGTACGCAGATAGATACTGACTAGATTTAAGGTCTGTTTCGGTGGATTCACTCGCTGTTGTGACACCTGTCTAATCACCGATTTTAATTAGTTATTTTTATGTAATATTGCGCTGTATTGTGTGCGAGTAGAATTAACGAGGTTAAGTTTAGATGCGAATTAAATTTTGCGGGCTTTTAAGACTGTGACTTGAGAAGAGATTTTATAAATTTTAATTGTATCGTTTGTTTTAGCGCGTCGTTGCGGTCGCCTGCGGCAGGCGCGCGCCCACCATGCCCGTCAGGTGTGCTATGCCGCTGCTATGCCGCGCGCGCCATACTCGCCACTTCACAACTTAACTTGCGTAAACCCCGCTGCCTTATGTAATTGGTGATGTTTACCAAATCAAGGCGCATTGGTTTGATAGATTTTATCGTCTTAAGTTTAGGTTTTATTCTTTGTAATGTTTCGTGTCATGTAGTCTTGATAAAATTTCTAAACTCTAGGAGACGTATATATTTTGGTGCGGGTTTAACTAAACTTAGGTGTCTTTGTTAAGATCCGTTACGAAATGAGTAGGCAATAAAAATTAGGTATCTTATATGTTTCGTTGCAGATATGATGAAAATGACTACTATTTACTTGTAAATATAATGTCTTTCTGAAACCTCATCTTAACATTGTAGGATATAATTAACATACTTTGCCTTTGCGTCTTTTGGTGATAATTGTAGGAGGAATTTCTGTTAAGAAAGCAATTGAAAATCTGCTTAATAATCCTATTTTTGTTTTATTTAAACAAGCAATTACTCAAACTTTCAAATTAAATAAACAACCTTTCTTTCAAAACGGAAAAATTAAAATATCACATTTTAACTACATAGGTACTTATAAACCTAATTTAATTTAATATTAGACATATTGTCATGACATTTTTTTATTAAGCAACTAAGTTTCATAAATAATTTAACCTAGAATATCTGGCCTAGCAAAATTATTTCACAATTAGATTGTATATGTATGTATATTGCTAAGTCATAATATTATATAAACAAAATTATATTATGACACTTTTACACTAAGTATGACGGAATTTTGTTTAAAATCCAGCAACCCGTCGAAAATATACAGCAAAAGTAAGAGACAGTTAGATTATTAAGTTCGTTTGACATATTCCTGTAACAAGCTCGTTGATATTGTTTCCTCTTCTATTCATATCGGTCAGACGTTATCAAGTCGTCCACTTCGTTTTGATTTGTAACACCACACTTGAAAGGTGCCAGTAATTAATAGAGTGTTCGGAAAAGTTGTGCAAAATAACATGTCGAAAGACCAATGAACGGAGAGAGTGATTGGAATGACAACATTCCACTATATCATATTGCTCAACCAAAACAAGGCTTAGGTTGTACAGACGGCCACCTCACGGACCCTCTTTGGGTATGCTGTTGTTGGTGGTTTGCCCTAGGTCCCCAAGGTGCTGATTAGTCTACACGAGGTAATCTCTCTTATTTGATTCTTACGACACCCCAAGGGTGAGTAGTTTTCCTAGCTTCCAGACCAGCTTGAAAGCTGATGCAATTTTACAAATAAAGCTAAATTACGTTCTACTTAAATTTAACGAAAAATACATCAATATTGGTGTAACCATATTACACATCTAAAACAATATATTTTAACTATACATTCGTTTGAGGAGGCTGTCTTAAAGGCACTGACTCGTACACTGTGCCGTCTAATGACAAATTATTAGCTCTCTTGACATATTTTCTAGCGACGAAGTCTCGTGCGAGTGCAATGGCGATTGTCAGGAAATACAGTAGCACCAACAGCAGGCCAGTAATGGCCCCGATTCCCACAGTCGTGCCTGGATTATTCCAGTTGATCACTGAGTACACCCAAGGGTTGCCCTCGCTGAAACAAAACAGGTAAATGATGGATACGGTTTTGTTACAATAAATGTAATAAACTAGTGGTCGCCCACGGCTTCGCTCGCGTTAATGTCGGTTGTTAAATAGCCTTCATCAATAAATGGACTATCCAACACAAAACGAATTTTTCAATTTGAACCAGTAGTTTCTGAGATTAGCGCGTTTAACCAACCAACCAACCAAACAAACAAACTCTTCAGCTTTATAATATTAGTATACCTACCTAGATGATATTTTTTTCATTATGGGATTGTAATCGTTAAAGATTGTGTAACAGATGATGTGAAGAAGATGTCTGCCAGGAAATAGATTTTTAATACCGAGATGTATTCACGCCCGAACAGTACGTATTGATGATGCAGGACGTTTGTTGTCCTGCTGATAGGACTCCATTCTGCATAATGGAGTCCTATCAGCAGTTCATGTCCATGGTTCTTTTACCTCTTTTTCATATAAAAATAAAAAATAAAAAAGTTAGATTAAATTAATAAGTGACCTACATAATTATATGTATTTTCGCAGAGGGACGGCTGGTTAAAACACTTTTTTTATTGTTTTCGGAATTCACAGACCACTTCGCTGAGGAGGAATGTAATAATTGGGCAGTGCGTCGGCGACTGTTTTTATAATTCCTATAGAAGGGTATTCCTGGAATCTGCTGTATGGATGAAACCTTAGGTAATATTAAATTTCAGATGAGTGTGTAGTGAAGAATATACATTTGTTTACTGTATGAAGTTAATGTCACTTGGACTACTCAGATAATTACAGAGTATTTTCACACACTACCTACGCATTTTTCTTAGTGCTTGAATACATGAATGGTAAAAATTCATTTTACATTGACTCCGCTTGGTAACTATGAGAAGAAAAAAAAATACCTGCGTTCGTGTTCTATCTCTTAAAACAAGGCATTGTTTCGCGGTAATTGTTACCCACTCATGCATTATCCATTGTGATAATTGTTCGAGTAATATTGTAGTACACTCAACATGTAAGCTAATTGACACTTAGAAGTGTTTAGTTAATTTTATTGTTGCAAGACCAAATACCCACGTTAAAAACCTATTATAGAGGGAATTTGTAAAACATTTTTTTTAAAACAGCCTTAAAACTGACATTTATTTGTCAGTTTTTAATAACTGCATGATAATATACCTATATATAGGTATATTATTGTATCGTGTCTTAATTATTAATTTATTTTGTACTTAATCAATAATGTTTGTCATACATACATACATACACATACATAAATCACGCCTATATGCCCGAAGGGGTAGGCAGAGGTGACCTAGCTCCCACGTTTCGCCAATTTTGTTAAGTCCCATGTAATACATTACTGGGTGGTATAAGACGAATGCTGCTGCCCATCCCTCATCACTGATTTTCCTCAGTCGCCTTGTACGACACCCACGGGAGAGATTTGGGATGGTGACAATTGTATTCTACTCTGCCGGCATGTTTGTCATAGCTTGTCTTATATTGATTTCATAGTTATATTAAACATAATTTATTTACGTCTTATGATTTTCGCTAACTTTTGATACCGACTGTAGATGTAATTAGTAATTTTAATAGCAAAAGGATGTTCCTTTGAGTTAATCGATTTAGACTCGATTTGATTTCCTACCTGACCTTATTAACTACTAAATATTCAAAGAGCAAAATAGCAGAATCTATAATATGAGAGAACCCAAATTGAAATTAACTTATTACATAAGAAGCAGTGTGCATTATGCCAATCAATTAATCATAATTTAGGTGGTAATGATAACATTCCGAGTTCTTCTTAGGACAAGACCTCACGGATTTGCGAACTGCCGGCAAAAGTTTACCTTTTCAGAAATATTCGGAGTTCTCAAAGTAGCGCCGAAGTTGGTATAAATATTTGGGAGACTCTTGGTTGGTGGGTATTAACGAATATATATGCATCCGGGACCAACTGCCTAACGAGCTTTCCGAAGCACGGAGGAACTCGTGAATAAATTTTTGGTCACCCATCCAATGACCGGCCTTAGTGACATTGCTTGGTTTACGCAATCGCAGGCCAAGTGTGCTATGCCACTGCGCTAGCGAGCTCCTCCTCTAGAAGCACACTTATTACTCCTCCCTTGGACACACAAGTTTTCGTCTTACGTATATCGTATATCGATTCATGAATGTATTGTAATCATACCTGTCAGGCTAGCTGATCACCGAAACGCGATATGATATAGTCATTTATCGCTTTGAACTGTCAAAAACCTATGGAGTTTTGACAGTTAAACGCGATAAATCGCTATACCATATCGTGTTTAAGTGTTCATGCTAGGCGGTCAGATATGAATAAACGACTTTTGACTTTGACTAGGTACTTACTAATCAACTCCCCCCGCCAAGTAGTAGATGAGTCCGAACATGAAGTACATGAGCGCAAAGAGAAGCGGCTGGTAGATGTGCAGCAGCCGGCTGGGCTGTGACGCAGTTATCAGCAGCATGAACATCAGCACCGTGTTCATGCCGTGCACCAACACATCCAAACTTTTGTTCAGTTCTTCCTCGACACCAGCTGTGAAAATGTGCACAATTTTTATTTATTTACCGCATCAGAACAATATTTTTTATTAAATTAATTAAAAAACACCAACAATATACAACACAACTGTACTAGGTACTATAAGCTAAATTAAAGGTAGAAAACCTCGCCTAGGTCTTCTGAGACAGGAAGTGTACCAAAACGCTGGCTGCATTACCTCGCTGAATGGCGAGACTATTTTTTTGCGCGAAATACAGACCAGCCTTATTGTCACATTTTTATTTTATTTTATTCATTAGACAGAGCAACCAACAAGACAAACAGAGGTACAAATTAAGGCCCGAGTTCACCAACACTTGAACAGGTGATTATTATTTAACCGACGGTTTTTGACATTTTTTCGTATGGAAGAACTGTCAAAAACTGGCGGTTATATTTTAATCGCTTGTTTTACATGTTGTGAACTCCAGCCTAATTATTTAAGTAGAGTTAGCTTTTATTATATGCCATTAGCTAATAAGGATCAATCTCATAATAGCAAATCTTATATTAGTATGAAAGTGAGTAGCTAACAGTAACGTGGAAACTCAATAATAATCGGCGATAGTTACTATATCTTTTAGATCGAGGTTTAAAAGAAAGAAAATCTTGCTTGAAGTGTTTCCAATAAAAAATTCTTATTAATAAAGGAATTTTGAAATTTCCTCTGCAATCGGCAAATTAACTAACTTCATGGTATAGGCATCTGCCCAGATTGCGGAGGTCGTGGGTTCGATTCCCGTATAAGGTCAATACTAATTCGTAATTTTTTGACTTTTTTTACTTGTATTAATTTTTTTCTAAGTAATTATTATACAATTACTTCTTACTTGTTCAAAATAAAACAAATAACTAACATATTTAAGCAGTAACGCTTTTAAACCATTAATCTTGATAAACACTAAAAGGTAAATAAATTCGTCATTCAAGTTTGTGATATTGATATCCAGTGTTATTGTTCTAGAAAAAACTGCCAAGTTTAATATATAAGAGGATCACATTCTAATCTGCAATCATAATTGCATACGTTCTCCTGTTGAACTTAATCGTTAAATACTGAAAGCACTGACAAGTAAAATTGCTAATAGCGCGCGCTAAGTTGGTAGCTGGATGCAAATTACGAATGTTTCTAATAAACGTTGTGGTTCGTTATTTAATGCAATTCTTATGTCGGATATTATCTTCTTCTAATGGAACATCGTTACCTACCGGAAACGTACGCCTGTAGGTTTAACGTATATTCTTGACGGTACAGAAAGTGTATGTATGTACACCTATCTAATACTTTTATGATAGAAACGAAAAATAGTTTTAGTTTAAGCTGTAAGTCAAATTCGCTATAGAGTCATCTTAGTGAATTAAATAGGCATTGCAATGAAAATTGGGCTTGATAAATGTCTGGACTCACCACGCTGGAACATTAGGTTCCAGCGTGGTGGGTCATGTCCCATTTTCTCTATATTCATCCATCCATATTTTTTTTCCATTTTGCCTATGCCCCAGCAGTGATGATATTGAAGGATTGATGACGATAATGACGGTGGTAATATTCCTATTTGTTACTTTAACCTCAATCTATATCTATTATAGCAGGCGAAAACTAAATTTTTTAGTGTCAATATTTCGTTTAGTTTAGCAGATTAGATTAAGTTTTCGGTAAATGTATCGATAATATTATATTGTGTTTCATATTGTAAAGATGCTCGAACCTTCGTAGAGAATACTCCAGTAGAAGATCGTGATGAGGAACGCTAGTGGCACGGCGATATTGTACAGAATCCAGTATACTTTCACGTACCATGGCAGTCTGAATTGGCTGTCTGTGGACATAAGTTAACATTTAGGTAAATTGACTGTAAATTGATTGAGTTAAATTAACTAATTTTAGAGCAAATTGTTCAATTCTAGAATAAAAAAAGTATCAGGAGGATTCGAATCCGGGACCTACATAGTGTCCCTAGTGGGAGTGACATAAATTATCCTCAGAATGTTTGATTACTTGCTTAATTCTGTTTTTAAATGTTTACTGGTTTATGATCAATGTTGGAATTAATTTCCTTGAGGAAATAGTACCAGAACGTTAGTGCTCTCTGTAACTTATACACAATATATAATTTTAAGGGACGTAGTACATATCTAAGTACTTATTGCAAAATAAAAAAATTTTGACTATTACAGATAAAAATTAGATAGCATTACACGGTGAATACCGAGTTTTTACGTAACGTTCCTTCATTCAGAGAGGCATTGATCAAATAAGTTTTTAAGCTAGATTTAAAATTGGTAAAAAGATAAAGTGTACATAATATTTAAAAGTAAATTTTGAAGCAAACATAATTGGTGAAACTTACTTATTGGGCCGTAGAACTGACATCTCGCAGAAACAGCCGTCGAAAAGCCGCTAGTCAGGGTGATAACGAGCAGCCCCCAATGCGTGAGGTATATAAACCAGAAACCGAAGCGACCCTTCAGTATGTAGAACACCATGGACGTGAGCGTGATGCCGACCGCAGTGAGAAAGAGCAAGGTCCGCAGAACTAAAAGCGGCGCGGCCGACCGGTTCGTCTGCCAAACGCTCAGGTAGAAGTCCGCCGGCTGCGGATGTTCCACATCGATCATCTTCCATTGCACCTCCTCTTTGAAATATTTCTTCGCGACACTCATGGCGACGGCGCGGACTCAGCTATGTGAGTTGTATAGATTACTACGAGTCGATCGCGCCGCGTTATCAGTCCAATCGGCCCGTTTATCTATGACTGTTGTGCCAAACTGTTTAATTGGTAATGACCTTGGATTTTGTGACTCAAGGCGGGAAAATAGTTTTCAAAATATGTACCCACAAGAGGTTGCAATACCAACATTCCAATTTGTAGTATTTTCTCATATGAAATTACCTATAAAATCACCTAATTATAACGATAAATTATTAGTAACAACTTAAAGCCACTTACAACCTTAATATTTTAAGAGTCTATTTAATTAAGAAGTTTGGAATTGTGCCTAATACAACGAGAAGGTAAAAGGAGAAATTAATTTTGCTGTCCAGAAAGATGTATTGTATTTTCGTCGGTTATCAAATATTAATTTTCAAATCCATAGCCAACCCGTAATTTGAGGAGGTACAGATTATCTACCCAACTAATTAATTCCTTTTTTAAATATTCAATATTGTGTGTATAAGAAATAAATTACAAATAATAATAAATTTATAGTTCATACAATTTTAAAAACAACCGTTAAATAATCACTAACAGCATATTTTTGAACTGAGTTGAGAAAATTGCTTTTTTTTTTAAAAGTGTATTATAACATTTGTTTAATAATTCATTTTACATTGGTCATAACTGAATATTGAAAGCGTTCTACTAGTTCATACCAGATATCAACTTAACTATATTATTTTTAAAGAGTTCAGCTATTTAGGACTAAATGTAAAAAAAAATGCTCATAAAGTTGCAATGCATACACCTTTCCTGAAATTGTTATTTTCCAATTAGACTACAATTAGAACATCATCTAATCTATAACTGCATGCACCTCCATTGACTTACACATACCTACATCATGCACATTTAATGTAAATAGTAGATTGTACAACAGGGAAATTAAATTGTTGAAAAATTAAATATATAAGCGAAAATTAACACAGAATTCTCATTCGATTTTAATTTTAATATTATATAAATGTTAGAAAAATTAGTACAAAGATTTTGGGGTTAGAAAAAGAATTTCGAAAAATTATGATCTTGAGGCGGGAATCGAACCCGCGTCCGCTGCTATCCGGGCAGGTGCCTGACCGCTCGGCCACCCAAGACAGTGTCTTGGGTGGCCGAAAATTTTTAATCTATAAAAAATTTCTAACCCCAAAATCTTTGTACAGAATTCTCAAATAACTTACTCGAACCTACTAAAACATAAAAAAAAAATTAACCCTCGCTATATTATTTTCTTAATCGATGCAGTCGATGTTAACGATAAATTTTCTCTAAGAAACACTAGTCTTAGAAAGAAAAAAACACTATGAAATCTAACATTTATTTTATTATCGAATCAAATCAAATCTTTATTTCTTTTATTGTTGCTCGCGTTTCTTGTTGGTAATTGCAATTTAAAAAAGAAAGTTCGAAAATGGAACGTTTCTTGTTCACGTCAGTGGAGAATTATAAGGCAAATTTGAAATTCGAACATCATGGAAATTTTTATTGATTTTATTGTTTGATTTTGTCAAGTCAAAAGTCAAAATTCATTTAATTATATCTGGTATGATTACAATACACTTATGAATCGTCAAGACGCTAGATACCGAAAACCCGTGTGTCCAAGAAAAAAATAGGGGAGTGCGCAGCATGCCTCAGTCTGTAATGATAGGTCTCCCAACCCCGCCCACGCCCCGATCCGCAACGAAGCGCCGACCCTGCCGCGTTCAATGCCAAGATGATACTAAACGCATCAGGAGATCTACTATAATTCTCCGAACAAAACTTGTCAATCGAACGAGAATAAAATGAAACTTTGAAAGTGAACCTACTCTAATTACATGTTCGGATGCTCAATCGAATAATTTTAAGAGTACAAGTATATGCTGCGAGTATACGCGTTACCTTTGTCAATGTAAATTAACCGTATTGTACGAATATTTGTTTGTTGTCAACCAACTAAAACATTTCTATACTTTCAAGTAGGTATACAAACTTCTTAGTTGATTTCAAGCAGAGAGGATAGTATTAAGAAGGGTTCACGTAAAGACAGTATACTACGGGTTTCAAGTTTTGAAATAAATTAATATAAATGTTTCTTCAATTGCTTTTCGAACACTGCGCCAACACAGTGCTCATTCTACAAGCATTTCTAAGTAGAAATTTTTATTTGGGGGGTTACAAGTAACATTAAATTTGATTTAATTGTGAGTAAATAATTCCTACTTTCATAAAAAATCTCTTGATCGCCGCTATAATATGTAGAAGATAACATACACTACATTAATGCAGTTGAATAAATTAATGTTCTAATTATTATTATATATGTACTCAAGACTCCAGCCACGCTCTAAACGTACTTCACGTATTGCAGCCTCGAAGCCATTTTAAGTGGACTTCACACGAAATTCACACTTACGAAAATCAAAAGGTAACAATTTTGGTTTGGTCAAATTTTGGTTGAAAATCCGAACGAATATCTGTTAAATTTGAATTTTCTAATCAATTTCAAACAATTTTTGTTCGAACGAAGTTTCGGTCCGATAATGAATTATAGTAGGAAACGCTCGAAACCTACTTATAGGGACACACAAGTTTTCAATATGTGGCGAAAAATCTACGCCATCCGTTCGTAAGCTACCGGGAGGCCCTGTTCTGAGAAGAACGGGCAAGAAACTCAGTCGGGTATTTTCCTCCCTTAGTTACATATATAGTATATAATCTAAATTCAATGAAAATTTAATGAAAGATGTCAATAGCTTTAACGTCAAGTAATAATAATTACTACCGCACTCAGAGACGTCAATTAACTTTAATGAGTATTTAATGTCAAAAATTTTCATTCAAATCTAGACCATAGACCCGGCAAGAATAGAGACTAGTTTTGAATTGTCATTTTTTGACGTTAAGCACTCATTAACGTTATTTGACGTCTCTGAGTGCGGCAGTAAGAGTCACAATTTCTGAAGCTATCAACATCCTTCATTACAGACAGAATAGCATATTAATCATCGATTATATAAATAATAATAAAAGTTATTTATTCCAAACATCCTTGTCATCTAGATAGTCCTGAATTTTATAGTATCCTTTTGCCATTAGTACTTTTTTTACATAAGACTTAAATTTGTGTTGAGGCAGTTCAGTCAAAGATCCTGGTATCTTATTATAGAAAAGTATACATTTCCCCATAAAAGAATTAGTTTTTGTTTTTTGTTTTGTTTTGCCACCATTTTGTAATAAGTATTTTGTGTTATTTATTAATAAAATAATAGCGTATGTATCAAGAGCAATTTGTATTAATAGAATTTTAAACTACAATGATTACAAATTAGCTCTTCAGTGGCAGGTATGGTGAAAGGTATCCGTATAGACAAATCGGAAAACTTAGTCGGAGGTTAAAAAAAATATTTATTTAGAACCAAGGCGATTCGATATGGAATTTATTATTAGCCTGTTGCTAGGTGATAATTTTCTTCCATATTAGTAACGCGTCTTTCAATTCTAATAAAAAAAGATAATCGTAAGAACAGAGTATTCGAGAGTAAAAGTAAAATAAATGTTAGATTTCATGTTTATTTTATTTCTCAGACCCAATGTTACTTAGAGAAAAATTATCGTTAACATCGACTGCATCGATTAGTTAAATAAAATGGCGAGTGTTAACCAAAAATATACCAACAACCTAGTGTTTTGGAAGGCATTTGTAACTAGGAAAGCCTATTACTAATAATTCTCCATTGAAATTGTTGCTTTCTTCTTCCATCCATGAAAAGGAATTCCTAGCGGTGGGAATGTTAAAGCATGAAATATTATAACTTGAAATCTACCATACATTTTTTTTTACTATAAATACATAATATATATCTACGGTTTAAGCAAAATGTTATAATTGTGATAAAACATCAAACCAATGAATCCTGATTGTTTGATAAACACAATTTTTTACCCAGTAGGTATGCTTTTAATACGATAAATTTTCAACAAAACCTATCTTAGATTAAATTAGATTTAATTTAGCGCGCAAGATGCGCGGCAGCCATTGTTCTTCATTGAAGAGCAATGGCGTTCGCGCATCTTGAGCACTACTAAAATTGTTTCAGTAAACACACGTACTATTTTTTTTTTAATTTATTATATTGTATATCTAGGCGTTGATTGTAACTATATTAAAGTCTCCTATGAATTTTCTCGATAAATAGTCTCTGAGAAGGCTGAAAGCAACGACGAGACAGTGCAAAAGTACAAGGCCGCCTGCGCTCGCGAATACTAGAGCTGTGGTCGTTCCAGGATTGCTCCAGTCCAGCACTGGGTAAATCCATGGTTCTCCATCCCTGGAGAATAAAATTTAAATAAAATCATTGAATAATAACAACAGCCATGTGGTGAGGTCGCTAGCGCAGTGGCCAAGAGGGCTATCTCTTGGTTTCCGATTGCGTAAACTAAGCAATGTTCGCTAAGGCCGGTCATGGGTGCGATGGGTGACCAAACATTTATTATCTCGAGTTCCTCCGTGCTTCGGAAGGCATGGCATGTTAAGCCGTTGGCCTCGGTTGCATCTGCAGTCGTTAATACCTACCAACCCCCACTGGGCCAGTGTGGGGGGTTATGGCCCATTCTCCCTATATTCCTCCATCCATAGGGAAGTCTTGTGCTTCTGCAGTGGGGACATCAAAAGGCTGGTGATGATGATGATGAGGTCAGACTAGAATACAGTTGTCACCGCCCCCGATACAAGGCGACTAAGGGGTCAGACAGCGTCGAGTTATCGGCAGCACCGTTCCTCTTATACCACCTAGCAGTATATTGCGATTTTTGGGGGTGTTCTAGAACTGTAACCTCAGTTGGTCTCAAATAGTGTTTTAATCCTTTATGGGAATGATTGGCATTAAAAAAATACTCAATTTTGTCGATTTTCTTGCTGACTGTACCTACAATTTATCAGAAATCTGTGAATATCGATTGTCATCACTAAAAAGTTGGGAAAGGTCTCCTAAGACCTAAAGGCAGCGAGAGATCTGGTAGCCCTTAATGCACCATCTCAACTTTCCAACCTGTATATGTATGTAGTATCAATAATAAAAAATGTATACGTACGCGTTCAAACCTCCACTGTAGTAGTAAACAATACTGAATGCCATATAGAGGAGGGCAAACGCCACCGGGTATATGAAGTGTAGGAGATGTGTGGGATGCTGGGAGGTCATCAGTAGTGTGAGCATGATCACCGAGTTGATGGCGTGCACGAACACATCCAACACCATGTTTCCATCCGTATCGTCCACTGAAAATAATAGGGTGATTTTTATAAGCCATACCAATAGGGATGATGACGGTAACAAAGAATGACTGAAATAATGATTTAGAATAATACATTTTTCACTTCTCATGCTCTGAAAGTGCTTATTTGTGCAGGATATAGGCTGCACGAAATCGAATTTTGTGCAGCCTATATCCTGCACAAATGAGCACTTTCAGAGCATGAGAAGTGAAAAAGATATTAACATTTTAATTCAAGTAGGTGCAGTAGGTTATTAAATTAATTTAAGAAAACTATTACTTCAAAATTTATTTAATACTTGGCTGTATAGGTCTGCAGCCCAAGCTTAATATCAATGGGAAAAACAATTTCCTTCAGTATTCAAAACTGTACTAATTTTAGTTTGAATTTTAAGAAATGTTATGATGAACTACTGTTTTATTGCCTCGCAATCAAAGTGAAAAGCAGAGTTTCTAACTCGTCAACAAAACGATTTTTATCCTCGACATTACTATGCTAAAAGTCTCGGACAAAAATAATTCGTTTTGTGCACATGATGGAAAATCTACTATTATCGCCCGAGGTTAGTTAGATCATAGTTTTATGTCACCCCCTGACCAAGAAGTGCGAGCGGAAAAGTCCACTTTATGGTTGGGCAGGTGTGACCAAAAAAAAATTGTTTGTAGGCTTTAAATTATAATATTTTTTAGGTGAACGACTAAAGATCGCATCCAGTTCAAATGAAATGACAATTAATCAAAATCAAATCAGCGATTAATTGATATTGTGGTTGCACTTGTGCTCGCTTAATACTTTTGATAACTGTGATTGGCAAATTATATTTCGACCTTTATATTAATATCGATTTTTTTAATAGAAGAGATACGAAAAATCATTTTTATTTTATTCTTTAACAATTGATGTAAATTTTAGTGGACATGCTTTAAAAGCCATATTTAATATGAATCATCAATGATCACTCAGAAGAATAGTGACTGGCATGCACAAAAAATCATAAAATGAAATAAACAGATCATTATATTTGAAACTTATTCACATTATTAAAACAATATTGCCTTTTCAGCATTAGTTCCCAAAAAATACGACTTTAAGATGTTGACATGTTGTGAAGGGGCCCCGTAAGCCTACACTTCTTGGATCACAAGTTCCCTCTCTGCCACACTATGGACCCGGAACCTGCACGAGGACTCCATGGAATGCTGACAGTTTACGTCTCCTAAACTAGCTGAACCAACAGACGCTGTCCTGTCTTAGCTATAAATATTTCTGTTATTATATCTGTTAAAAGTTAAAATAGCAGTAGTTCAGTTTTTCAAATTATGAATGCGCATTTTTCTTAATTTTTTTTTTCTTTAAAATCCTTCTAAAAAGTATTAGAAAACTGTTAAAAAAGATGAATGAAAAAGTCGTTCTGAAGTTCTGGCGTGACCAAGGTAAATAGGGATTTATTTTTATACACATGTAGAGAGATAGTTATAGATTAATAGAATTACCAAAACCATATAGGAGTGCGTAGTAGAAAATCGTGATAAAGAAAGCAACGGCTATCGCAGTCTCGTAAATTGCCCAGTAGCATTTCAAATACCACGGTAACCCGAAACTGGAATCTGAAACGTTTATTGAATAATGAAAGCGGCTTAAATTTAATAATTCTAAACTGAGAAATAAATTTTAATAAACATAAATAAATACATAATACTTTTCTTACCAATCGGTCCTTTTGCATAAGATCTCGCCGACACTGCAAATGCAAGCCCAGTCGCGAACATAATAAGAATAATACCCCAATTAGTCATGTAAAGGAACCAGTAACTGACATTTCCGTCTGTCCTTAGTGATAACGATGTAGTCACAATAGCCACACATCCTATGAATAACACGAATCGGACACACAGTAGTGGCAGCGGCGATCGACTATTCTGCCAACAGCTGAGATAGAACTGTGGCGCATCCTCGTGTTCCAACGTGAACTTGTTCCAAGCGAGTTGCTGTTGCATGTACCTCTTAAACACACCCATTTTGTGGATATTCTACAGCCGACTGCTACATCAATTTCCGATATGAAAGATGTTTTTGGAATGGCGTTATCGCGATCGCGACCTTTGTCTGTAATTTCATTTTACACACTGATGATATTAGTGAGTTTTAAAGGTGTAATAAACGTATTTAGATAGTGTTCAGTATCTAATTTATTTTGAAGTGTAATGCGTAAACTGGCTTAGCTTAACCTTTTTGAAAATTGATCCTGTGTGCATTTAGTATAGAAAAAGACAGTATCCTGTATATACATGGGTACCTGCGGCATATAAGGCCCACATTGGAAAACTCGCGCTTAAATATTTCTACTCTTTTTTAAATCAGTAGTGACCGAGCTGTGACAGGCTGCGCTAAAGAGCTTTTATTTATAATTATTGGTCACAAGGAAATGTAAGTATTTGGATTAAATTGTTGTCTAGCGGTAAAGTGACGTAATTTTATTAAACATTAGACATTATTGTATGCAACTTCTATGGTTTTAATCATAAACAATATCTATTTTCGTTTGAAATTTACGAAAGTGCGTTCTGCTTTGGCCGCTGTAGAACGAGGGGGAGCAGACCGATATAACATTCCCAGACTTACGCTGAGGAATATAACCATATTTTCATTTTCATTTAGAATCACTTGAAAAGTGGAAATACGATATGGCGTTTAGGATGCAATTCTATATGAACTAAACTCAAGAAAGCGATCTTTTCAATAAAATCATAATATTTGCAAATATTTGGATGCCACTTACTCTTAAGCTTATTCGTAGACAAGCTTTAATTTCTTGCGAAAAATATAAGCTAAAACAAACTTCAACAAAGACGTTGGTCTCGCTGGCAAAGACTGGATAACGATGTTTTTGAAGCGGCATCTAGAAAACCCCAAAAACTTTAAGTATTGTTAGTAAATTCATAACAAAAGAAAATTTTATTTTGGGCCTTAATATTCTGTGGTGGTGGTATATTAAGGCCCATGCATGATAAGAGTTTTTAAAAATTGTTATGTTTCTTTCCATGCTGATTTCTGTGTTACTAATTATATTTTAATCTTATCATAAATAAATAATCTTTGTACTGAACTACGTTTTGTTATGTTTTTTTATAATTCCTGAGTTAGTGTTAAAGTTAGGTGGGCCTTATTTGCCGCAGGTACTTGGAAATTCTAATTCAGCTCGCAAGTTGTGCTTTTAGAAAACAATAAAATGAAATGTAAGGCAAGGTAAAAAGTAATGTAAGGTTGTGTGTTCGTTTTAGTTTATGATTAAGATCTACCAAAATATCCATGTTCTTATTTTAAAGGTACAAATAAATAATTTAAGAAGTCAATGCTAGAAATAATAGCCAGATGCAGGAATTAATCAAGTAACTTATCAACAACTCTTTACAAGTCAGTTAAATTGAATTGCAATTGTGTGTTTATTTGTGAGAAAAAAAAATGTTAAAGATAGAGGTTATTAATAAAAGGTAGTCACATTTCTTAATAATGTTTATTTACAATGTAACAAATATATAAATTGTATTAAAAATATTATAGTACGGTATTATGTTTCTAAAGTAAAAAAAACGACATATATTATACACAACAGTTATATATTTCGTAGCCGAACGAACGAACTCTTAATTACATTTCCCCAAAAAGGATAGCACTTACATGTAGACCTAGCAAGGCCTGCTTGCTAACTGAAGCACTACTTATTGGTACAATTTGAGCTGGTCTGTATTGGTATTCTATAGAATAATTGAAGTGAGATGAGATGTGAAATCTGTAGGTTTTGACATAATATTGGGACTGTTTCTCTACTTCAATTCTTCTTGCAAAAATGCAAGCGAATGACCAATGTACATATTATTTGCTAAAAAAAAAATAAAGAATTGATAAATATGAGCTAAAATTAGATTAGATTATTATAGATTTCGGTAAAGTTTACAGATAGCGGGGTTTATTTACTGTCTAGTGTAAAAGATCCGTCCCTGGTTTGTAAACGTTTGCACAACATACATACACATTTCCCGCCTTTCTCCCACAGGGGTAGGCAAAGATCACTCTTTTTAACTTGCTACGAACCTTACATACTTCTTTCGCAACATCCAATCTCATTACTGTCTTCGTGACCTGTCGGTCGGTTTCGGTACAGTTTATTAATAATTAAAGGCGGCCACAGACGTCGCTTAATCGGGTGGTACAATTTACATACATACATAATTCACGCCTATATCCCCGAAGGGGTGGGCAGAGGTGAACTAGCACCCACGCTTCGCCAATTATGCTAGGTCCCATGTAATAGGTGGCGAGCCTATTGCCATTTATTGGGCACAAAAGTCGCAGTTCTTTGCCAGGTGATAGGTATAAGAGGAACGCTGCTGCCCATTCCTCATCACTGATTTATCCTTAGTCGCCTTGTACGACACCCACGGGAGAGATTTGGGGTGGTGACAATTGTATTCTACTCTGCCGTCACCACACGGCACAATTTGTAGTCAATACAACACTCATTTAATTACAAAAAAGATGTAAATCAAAATCTATTTAGAAATGTGTTTTCTAAATGTATGGCAATAAGAATAGGCTTAGGTACAGAGGATTGAATAAACCAGAGAGCTCTCCATATTAGACCAAATTATAGCGCATCCATTATAATGGTACCTACATTAATTGCCACGGTAATGTAGATAATGTAATGGTAATGTTTACCGTGATAAATAATTAAAAATAAAGATGACGAGAACAAAAATCCAACAATATTGTGGTTTTCAATTAGTTTCTTCTATTTGCGCAAGACGCTATTTCCGCTGGTCCATTTATCTTATAAATAGATATTAAATATAATTAATTTATTTATAAAAAATCTACAGTTCTTTTTATTAATTATTTATAAAACATATAATTAAAACTTACAGCTAATAACGGATTTTACTAATTTTGCAATTGATTGTTAACATTAAATAGGCGGAAACTGCAAACTTTGAAGAAAAATTACAAAGAATATTGTGGTTAGGGAAAGTTCGAAAAATTACAGCCTTGATGCGAAATTCCCGCATTATGATTCTCGCACCAAGACTGTAACTTTTCGAAATTTTTCTAACCACACTATTTTTTTTGTACTAATTTTTCTAACATTTATTTATAATGTTCAAATTAAAATCAAAATAGTATTTCAAAAAATTAAAAGTGTGGATACTAAAACTGTGCATGTGACTGAATTGAGTTGATAGCGTGGTACGGTCAACATCTACCTAGGTATACCTACTAACCTACTATACAGTATTTCAAGAAAGAATGTGTAGGTATAGGTCCTTATTAATTCCTTCCCAAATAATTAATACACAATACATACTTCCTTCCCAAATCATTAATCCCAACAATTATGTAAGCCAGTATTGTTTCCTTCGTTCTTCTTCAACAACCTTAAAGTTTTCTCATAACTCAACGCTTGTCGCTTCTTAAGATGCTTATTGGGCCAATGATAAGCTGTTGCTGTTGCGCACATATTTTTTAGACAGATAGTCTCTTAGCAGACTAAAGAGGATTACGATTATGTGCATGACGATGATTGCCACTGCCGAGGCGAATATGATGCCGGTAGTGGGCCCTGGGTTTGCCCAGTCGATCATGGGGTAGATCCAGGGGTCACCCAACCTGAAAGCATAAAACACATACAATACATAAATCACCCCTATATTCCCGAAGGCAGAGGCGAACTAGCACCCACGCTTCGCCAATTATGTTAGGTCCCATGTAATATGGTGGTGGCGAGCATATTGCCATTTATCGGGCACAAAAATTGAGGAACGCTGCTGCCCATTCCTCATCACTGAATTATCTGCTGCCTATTCATCCCGGGATCGAATCCTGGTAGGGGAAATGTCTAAACACAGACTTCCAGCGAGTCATGGTCAAGAATTATTATCAATTATTGTCAAAAAGTATTATCAACATTTATTATGTTATGTTTAATATGACTTCTCCGTTATCTCAACCACAGATGGGCTAGATTTCTTATCACAAATTGTCGGAGCACAATAATGCTGTAAACATTATTATTATGGCGACAGATTTTATTAAGGTGGTGGTAGCTAGCCAGGCGGACTTGCAAAAAGTCCTACTACCAAATCGAGTACAATTTGTACTCCCCCGGGGATCAAACCCGGGACCTCGAGATCTAATTCCAGTGGACGAACTACTTCACCACGGAGGCGGTTAAAAAACGTACTGCCATGAAAATGATAGTATAGTTTTATATATAAAAATAATATCGTTTATGTCACACTTGATCATAAAGTGAACTTTTCCTCCGGAAAATTCCTCGTACTGCTCAGGGGGTGGTATAAAACTATGATCTTACCTTGGGCGATAAAAAGGAAAGCCTCGGATCGCATATTTATAGTCAAATACTTGCGATCTGAGACATTTTTTTTATCGCCCTTGTGATACTCTACTATTTTATATATTGGTCAATTATAGAGATGTCTAATGAAGAAAATGGATGGTACTTACGGATTCGTGCCGCCCGAGAAGTAGTAAATGACACTAAATAATAAGTAGACGACGCCGAAGAGCAGGGGGTACACGAAGTGGAGTATATGTGTTGGGTGTTGAGCTGTTATTAGAAGCGCAAACATCGTCACAGAGTTTATGCCGTGGATGAAGACGTTCAGTACAGGGTCCACTGCGTACTCTTCACCTGGAATATTAAAGAAATAAAATAAACGATATTTCGGTAGTTGGTGTAGCTCAAGCAAGTAAATATAACAAAGAATATGGTGGTTAGAAAAAGTTTGTAAAAATTATAGTCTCGATGAGGGAATTGAACCCGCGTCAACTGCAATCCGGGCAGGTGCCTAAACCGCTCGGCCAATCATGACAGACCAAGATTCCACTTGGCCCGTGGTTTCATTATGAACCAAAATATAAATTTTGAGAAAAAAAAGATAATAATAATAATAATTGTTTTTATAATATAATTTAATGCATGAAATTGATTTTACAGATAGTCTCTTAGCAGGCTAAATGAAAAATTCAGTAAAGTGAAAAGTATAAATTCAGTAAAGATAATTTATTAAATTTAATTATGTACCTATACCAGAAATAAGATATTCCTGTGCCCTTGCAGGGTCTTGCATGTTCGATTCTCTTCATTGTTAAGATCTGTGTAACAACATGGATGGTGCAATAAAATACTTTGACTTTGACAATTTATTGCATTTTTTCTGGCCTCTACTTCTATGGTAACAAATTATGAATATTACAGAAATGAAGATGTTAAATTAAATAATAGTTTCAAAAAAATATCGTAAATTATTTGGCATAATATTAGATACCTATTAATGGGGTAGGCAGAGGTGAATCACCACCCACCTTTCGTCAATTATGTTAGGTTCCAATAGACATATTATTTCTAATCAAATTGTAATTAACAAAATATTACATACCAAGACTGGTAAGGAGAGAGTAATAGAAAATCGTGATGAAAAATGCATTCGGTACTGTGATGTTATAAGATATCCAATATAGCTTCACGTACCAGGGTAGTCCGAATGTTGAATCTGAAACATGCAAGTAATATAACAATAAATTCAATGAAGCTCGTTTAACGATTATATGACTTGCTGGTAAATCATGACTGGCTTTTGCCAATACAAGTATATAAAGGTAGATTTAAAAGTATACGGTTAATTTTTATAATTTACTATGTTCGTTCACACACTCATTCTAATTACTAGCTGTCGCACTCAGAGACGTCAAATAACGTTAATCAGTACTTAACGTCAAAAAATGACAATTCAAAACTTGTCGCTATTCTTGCCGGGTCTATGGTCTAGATTTGAATGAAAATTTTTGACATTAAATACTCATTAAAGTTAAGTGACGTCTCTGAGTGCGGCAGTAAGTAATCATACAAACTCCCTGATTAGATTTGACTTGAGTAAAATTAAAGTTAACACGTCAAACACTCGTTTTTTTATTCATTTCATGTTATTATTTCGTATTTTACTTTAGGTATAATAATTTTCTAAAATTAGAAATGTTTTATTTCGAATGAGATCTTTTTTTTGTTTGATATTTTGTACAGGAAAGCCGTTTCATTTTTAAACATTTTTTAAATTACAACAATAAATCTACAGTAAGTTTAATTATGTGAAAGTGTTTTTGAATTCCTCCATATAGCATTCCTCCATATCCATCTTTACTTGTTTAGCCTAAGGCTCAAAATCCATAGGGAAATTATGAAAATTAGTGTATTATTACATATTACTAATACTATTAATACTAATACATTTTAAATTAGTATTAGTCAAAATATCCCCGCCAGTAACACTAATTTATTATTGATCGACTTACCAATGGGTCCTTTAAAGTAAGCTCTTGCTGACACTACAAACGAAAGACCGCTTGTGACTGCTATCATGACGATTCCCCAATGCGTCATGTAGATGAACCAGTAGCCTTCAGCTACCACGAAGAAACTCGCCTGGGCGGTCAACACGAGGGAAGATATAACAATTCCCAAACATCCAAGGAACAGAAGAAGCCTCACGCACAGCAGAGGTAGAGCAGACCTATTCTTCTGCCAGCAACAGAGGTAGAAGTCACATGCTTCTTCATGTTCGAGTCCAAACTTATTCAATTGGAACTCCTCCTTAAAATATTTTTTTGCGACACCCATTTGGTAAAGGCCTAAAATATACAGACGTGTTCCCCGGCTGCCAGTAGCACGACTTGTAAAAGTCTTATCTCTGATAGGGCAACGTGATTCGCGTGGTATCGTTGATTCCAGCGGATGGCTTGGACAGTGACGTAGCCCATGAGTAATGTTATCTTTGGGTAGGCAGTTGTTTTATTTTTTTGTAAGGTATAGTTTTAGGTGTTGACATTTAGCATTGCAGCTGATCCAAGTAAGGTACCTGGGTGATTATGGTCACTTGTACCCCAGAAAGTACAATGGGTTTACAATAAATGACATAATTGATGTCATACGTGATACTAGTTGATTTTTTATTTTTTCGAGTAATAATAGGATACTTATGCGAGAGATTGAATCGCGCGTTAGGCATATTTAATATGCGAATTATAAATATCTGAATATCATTAATTTACTTTTATATATTTTCGTTAGATTACTACCTTTACACCTGTATAGCTAGTTCCTCCTAAGTTTGAGCAATATCACATTAAAGCTTATACAGGTGGTAATTGGATGAATGAATTAAGTATGGTGGATTGTTTAAGTTCCATATCTTCATCGGAATTCCTAAATTGATTCTGTTTTACTCTCGTATGGCTACAATTGGTTCCCTAGTCCTAATCGCTGCTCCTAACTTGCCTCTCTGCAACAATCTAGACCCGGCATGCGCACGGTGAATGCATGGAATGCTAAGTTTCTCTAAGTATCGTTTTTCATTGTTTATCTTAAAAGTGGAATAATCATTTACTTTTTATCTAATAGCTTGTTCAGGAAACTATTGAATCAGTATGGCTAGTTTATCAATACGAATTTTTATTAGCAAAGGAATAAAATGTACTTGATACATATTTCTTGTTTCTTATCTAGGCACGTTATCACAAGTGGACAGATTAAGGTTAGTCAAATCACTACTTGTCTATAAGCTCTTACTGCCGCACTCAGAGACATCAATTAACTTTAATGCGTATTTAATGTCAAAAATTGTCATTCAAATCTAGACCATAGACCCGGCAAGAATAGCGACTAGTTTTGAATTGTCATTATTTGACGTTAAGTGCTCATTAACGTTATTTTACGTCTCTGAGTGCGGCAGTTAGATCGTATTATAAAAAAATATCTTTTATTAAAAAAAAATATCGCCGTCTTAAAAGTAAGAATAGAAAAACGAAATCTTTTTTTAGATTTTTTTCAGAATTCAGCTCTACCACCACATGTTAGGGAGATATTATGAAACCAGAGAAATTCCTTAACCTTATTCAAGAACCTTATTCCTGTTATGTTACATGTTACACTTCAATGCTCAATCCAATTTTATATACTGGCCTAGGAACGAACAAATAACGTAGAATTAGCAGAACAGATTGATGTGTAACTGCCTAATCTGCACCCGAAGCAGAAAGATGATGATATTATGTTGTTGATATGAGTATTCCAATTTGAATGATGAAGATTCACATCTAGCCGTAACAATATATGTGATAGAATTATATTATATGATCCAGAATTATATTTATGATATTTTCTAATCATAACTAACTTGTTACGAAGGGGTTATAAAAATGATCAAAAGGGTAGACATCGTTTTGAGCATCAATTTTAATAACTACTAAATAGGTATACATTTGATTCCTTACAAAAATATGTTCCTACATAAAGTGAGTGACTTTTACATAATGTACTCTTAAACTTTACAATAGTTTGGAAGTCGTGGAATACATACAAACACGACGCCTGCTTAGCGCGGGTTTAGGTTCATATTAATTTTAGTGAAAGGTGTAGGTATTGTTAATGCAATACCATTTAAAGCTTATAGTAAAATTACGCTTTATATTTATTTTATTTGATGATAATGGAGTGCAAGTAAACAAAAAACTTAAAAAAATGC
Organism: Cataclysta lemnata; assembly: GCA_963931975.1. Lineage (NCBI taxonomy): Eukaryota > Metazoa > Arthropoda > Insecta > Lepidoptera > Crambidae > Cataclysta > Cataclysta lemnata. The sequence continues at coordinate 14,371,016 of OZ008340.1, read as the reverse complement.
CGTGTACGGATAAAGCGTGTCGGTTTTTAAGTTTTCGTAACTACTAACATCTAGATTATTAATAAATTTATTAAATTTATAGATGCGTTCATAAATTTAATTTAAACAAGTGTACACGGATGTATACAGAGGGTGAAAATGAGTTAAGCCCGGTATTACTAACTTTTAAATACACGTCTATTCATAGGGGCTTCTGGAACTTCCAATAGCTAATAGCTATATCGACGACGAAGCACTAATATGTTCTGAATAATAGTAATATGAACATTATTACATAAAATATTTAGGCTAAACTTCCTAAAAGTCATTTCTTAGTTCATTAGTAATTTCTAGTTGCCATTAAAAATACGGATAAGAGCCTTCATAAAAATCTACCTTACATTCATAGTTGTAAGAATGCAATTTCATAAAAAAATTATATAAAACTTATTGGCACTTCGTTGTTGATAGTAGGAAGTTAGTAGTTAGAAATTAACATTTTACACATTTTTTTCTAAGTTATGTTAAGTTTATTTATTTATGTTTTATTACAAAACTTAAGTAAATGGTTACGTAATTATTCTATAATTAACATTTATTGTTGGTACTAACTCAGAACTAAAAATAATCACAGATCGCTTTCATATTATTATTACGATAAATTAAATATTATATGATGGTTTGACGTACAAACCATGTAAGTAACAGTATCGTTTAAGTTGTATCATGATTTTAATGAACATGTATGAAACGACAAAGGCACATGGTAGGTATGTACTACAATCTCCAAAAATATTTAAACAGGTTAAGTACGTCTTCTAACATTCTGAAGTAAATTTGATATGCGTTTTTATTTTGTAAAGGTAGATTCAATATTTAAGACGAAATTGAGGTTTTTAGAATGAAGAACAGCAATTGAGAAAAATTTCGTCAACTATGTCATCATGCGGTACATTATTTTTCCGAATTGAATACATTTGAGTTACTATGCTGAATACATTTGCAGTCTTCTATGCTGGCCTGGGAGCAAATCAAATAACGTAGAATAGGCCAGTCCCGACTCATCCCATGGGTGTCGTAAAAGTCGACTAAGGGAGATTGCACGGTGTAGACCAATAAGCACATTGGGGCACCCGAATGTTGGAGGGCAAACCACCAACAACAGCATACCCAAAGTTTAGTGTCAGGCAAGCGGCCGGCTGTAAAACCTAAGCCAAAACTTTGAGCAGTATGGATTGAAATGTTGTCATTCCAATCACTCTCTCCGTTCATCGGTCTCTCGACATGGTCCGTTCCGTCTCTTTTCTATGCATTCATTCTTCACTAGCACCTTTACGGTGTGAATGATGATATGAATCAAAAGGGAGTGGATGGCTTGATGACGTCTGACCGATATGAATGGAAGAGTACACACACTGCGCCGACCCCAGATAGACTGGGAACAGGGCAGGGAGAAGAAGGATACATTTTAAAATAAACGTCCGTTTTATTTTGCCAGGTACAGACTACTTCAGACTACCCAAAACTGTCAAATTTCTTCAATCGATTGTCAACCTTAATGTGGTAATAATAGAGCACAAAATCGATTGAGAAATGTTGCCATTTTGTGGTAGTCTGACGTGCTGTTGACTGTACTTAAAACCTATCCCTTAAAAAGGTGTTAATAATTTCCGAACTAAATTGACAGGTTGGTCACATTTCAATTTATTTATGTTGTAAATCTTTGGTGAAATTACATCTGTGCAAGCCTCTTAAATAAACACACTTAACATGCAATGCCTACAACTTCCAGTTTGGCTTGTTTAATATAATTTGAAGGGTGTCTCTAAAGCGACCAATATTTGTAAATGACATCAAGTTCTTAAGATATCCAACAACAAGACGACATTAAATGTTTCCATCCATAAATTCTCTTAATAATAATAATATGTCACACAATAAATTACTTCTCTATCACACAGCAAAAGTTTACTCTACGAAAAATTAAGGAAAACTCTAGCTAAATATGCTCTGAACATAAGGCCGTTTTCTGCCAGTAATTATAATATAAAACGCTATAATTTCATTGCTCATAACTAACCAAGGAAATAAATAAGGTCCTCCTCCTTTATTAAACAAAAAGGTAAATAAAAATTACCAAATGTGAAACTTGTACTTGTATGATATTCTTTTAACCGCTTGTCTGTCACGCTGTTATAATGTCATTTCCCTATTAAAAACTTTTCCTCCCAAAACTTAAATTATCATTTCACAACAAATAATCAATAATAATCAATATTGATAGTAATAGTTTTCGTGGACGCTATGTTATTAATGTTGCTATGCGAACACAAGTGCCACAGTCTAAAATATGTTAACCTCTAATGTTAAGATCACAGATTAATTTTGATTGACCTTCATAACCACTTTACATTATGTGGGCTGGTTCCATTGAACTACTATTACCATATAACTTGGTGGCTGGTTCTAGTTATTCGTGCTAACTTCTCTCCGATTCTTCCCCGAAGGCGTCATTGTATATTCCCACGTTGTTCCTGAGACGGCGTGCGAGGGCGTCCCGGGCGGCCGCTATGGCCACCACCAGGAGATGTAACAGGGCCAGAAAAAGGGCGGTCAGGGCCGCCACCACAAGCGTCTGCTGAGGCTTGGCCCAGTCGATCACGGGGTAAATGAACTCGTTGCCCCAGCTGAAAAGTGTCAATAGAAGCACTTTAACATAATATATTATTATTTTTGTTGATAAAGATGTTGTTGTGAAGATGTTGTTGATGATGATGCTGTTGAAAGATTATGTTGAAAAGATGTTTATTTGAACAATTAAAAAAAATATTACAAAGAAAAGAAAAGGTTAGAAAAATGATTTATAAAATTTATCGTCTTGATGCGGTACTTAAACCCGCGTCCTCCGCAACCCGGGCAGACTATGCCACACGACCAAGCAAGACGACTATAATGTTTCGAACTTTTTCCAACCTTCTTAGTAACTTTGACATATTTTTTTACACTTAATTAGTAGAAGGTTGCCCAAAACGGTCATAATGTACCCAAAGAGGGATGGTGTTAGGCACCGCAGGCGGCCGGTTGTAAAATCTAAGCCAAAACCTTGGGAATTATGGATTGGAAATTGGAATGTTGTCACATTTTCCGTAATATTCTATCTACAGTTAAAGGTATAAATATAATGGTGTAAATGATAATGATAATAACATGAAATAAAGACGTATCACAGTTTGGTTGCTTGGCAACTTCTGTTATTTATTGTAATTTAATAAAAATTCCAGGCAACTAAACTTTAATAAGCTTACTTTTAACTGTAGATAGAAAATTAAACCCGCCGTTAGTAAATTGCAACTAACTAGCATTAGTTTGTGCCCTCGTATTTTCAAGCACAATGGCTATGGGGCATGAATTAAAAGGCCAAATAAAACTACTATCGTAAATATTATTTATATTTATGAGTTGGTATCATTGAACGGCAGTTTGTAACCTCGGTTAGGTCTCCGTTGCGAAATGTGCCTCTAATATTCGAGTAGTTATTTAATAACTGTGATGAGAGCTTAATATTTTATGAAAGGTCATTTTAGTCCGTGAGGTATATTAGCACTTTATTATAAAAGATGTGGTAATAGTACCCTCCAAGGTTTTCTTCTTTTGTAGTAACATAATACTAATGCTCAGTACAGATTTGTCACAAGCACGCGAGTCTTTTGTGTATTTTATTTACGGGAAACCTTTCAATTTTCATTGATCATTATGTATAAATATATTTTGGCGTAGTGTACTTCTTACAAGACGTATTAGTGTTTTTTTTAAGACATAAAACACTGTGATTTCAATTACATCAACGTGATAAGTATTCAAGTATGCTTAAAATCTTTCTTTCATAATTACTAAAAAATTACTAAAAAAAACCCTAGAAAAACCAAGTCTATGGTCCCTGATATAGACTATAAAATGACGAAGCATGATGATCGCCTATTAGTACGGATTTTTTGGTCGCTATAATAGAAAATATAAGTTTCTTAATAATAACTGTATTAGAAAGAAAATTAACATTTTGAAAGACTTTTTTATACTCTTTATTGCAATTAAAAATACATCAATAGTACACACAATAAATACAAAGTTTGCAAGGGCGGACTTATCTCTAATAGAGAACACTTCCAGTCAACCACCACTACACCTACTCCACTACAGCTTAAGTACAAATTTAAGCTGTAGTGGAGGTGACTAAAAATGCCAATAAAGTAGAATAAAAACAAACAAATCAATATATACTTTTTATATAACATAATTATAAATACTATAATGTATACATAAACACAATATTTCTTTAAAAACATACTAAATAAATACAATATAATAAATATTACTTAAATACTTGAAAAAACATGAACTTGCAAACATTAACATCTAGATACTTGTGACAAATAATACTGTTTTAATCTACATTTGAAACTGGCGATGGACGGACTAACTTGCATGAAGGTAGGAAGCATAGACTATACAGTATATTTGGTAAGGTTGTTCCACAGCTGTGCTGCGCGAAAGGAGAATGAGTGTGACAGAAAGTTGGTGTTGCCAGATGATTCATCCATTCAAAATGTTCATTTTGTTTCTTGAATACCAATTTGATAGTTTTATTATCCACGTTCAACAAGTTGGGAAAAGGTAATAGTAGATTACATACCCAGGGCGTGTAAAAGAAAGAATGTGCCAGATGACACTTATTTGGAAGTGGGATTTTCCGTACCCCGAAAATCCCACTTCCTGGTCGTTATGATCTTACCTCTGGCAATAAAAAAGACGATCTGGGAAATTCTCTGTTTTATCGCCCTTGGTATTTATTTACTATTAAATAAATAAAAATACATACAAAAACCACGCTTCTTTAGCCCCGAAGGGCTAGGCCGCACAACAAATTTTGGCGAGCCTACTGCCATCTACCGGGTAGGAAGCGGAATGCTGCCCATTCGTCCTTCTATTTTTATAAGCAAAATAAAAAGAGAATATACTTTAAATACTTACGGGTCATGTCCACCTGCGAAGTAGTATACGACAGTGAACAAAAGGTAAGCGAGTGCGAAGAACAAAGGCTGGAAGATGTGCAGGAGTCGACTGGGGTGCGCGGAGCACAGCAGCTCAACCATCATGACGACGGAGTTGCCGCCGTGGAGCATTATGTCCAGCACTGGGTTGGGCGCATACTTCTGGATCTTGCCAGCTGGAAGCAATTTTACGACATGACTCAATATATCTAATCTCCTCATGGACAGCATTTGATCCGATGAGCTTCGGCTATTATATCATTTATTTATTATGTTTTACATACATACTTAAATCACGCCTATATCCCCGAAGGGGTAGGCAGAGGTGAACTAGCACCCACGTTTCGCCAAATATGTCAAGTCCCATGTAATAGGTGGCGAGCCTATTGCCATTTATCGGGCACAAAAGTCGCAGTACATTGCTAGCCTAGGTGGTATAAGAGGAACGCTGCTGCCCATTCCTAATCATATTCAGATTTATCCTTAGTCTGAGAATTTTCTTTAGTGAGAGATTTGGGGTGGTGACAATTGTATTCTACTCTGCCGTCACGGCAACAAATTAATAACTGATATTGAATAGTTTCGGGAACAGTTGAATACAGTAGTTTGATGTTTTAATGTTCAATTCATTAGTACGATATTAAGGTAGCTACGATACTAATTTGTCACCCCGCTAAAGGAAAAATTGCTACAGGATGTGCTTAAATTTCTAAAAAATAAAATTTTGTAATATTTAAAAGATGCGCAGCAAGTATGAAGTATGTACTTATTGAGCTCACACTGTCTCTGGACTGTGAATAATCTAAGATATCAATTATATTTTTTAATATTCAACTGCTTCTATATTACTGCACAACATTTTAACAGTTAATAAATATGAAAATCGATTTAAAGTATGTATTTACAATGTGTGGTGACGGCAGAGTAGAATACAATTGTCACCACCCCAAATCTCTCCCGTGGGTGTCGTACAAGGCGACTAAGGATAAATCAGTGATGAGGAATGGGCAGTTTTCTTGTATCATGCGTTCCTCTTGTATCATCATCTAGCTATTACCTACTGCGACTTTTTTTGCCCGATAAATGGCAATAGGCTCGCCACCTATTACATGGGACCTAACATAACTGGCGAAACGTGGGTGCTAGTTCGCTTCTGCCTGCCCCTTCGGGGATGTAGGCGTGATTTATGTATGTATTTACAATGTCAATTTACTTGATTGAGATAAATCTTTACTAATGTGGTGATAACAAACGTAAAAACAAAAAAAAACTTGATACATTCTATTTGAGATATAATATTTGGATTTATTTAAATCTTTAAACCAATTATGAAATAGTGGTTCATGGACTCCATTACAACCTATACAAGGTTCCTAAAAATATTTAATCTTCGTATCATATTTAATAACAGCTTTGATGTTTCATAAGACATGCTTCACAGGGAAATTCAAGGTGAAGTAAATCAATCTCTATGGTAACAGTTTATTATGAATATGATATAATTGGTGCAACTTATTGTATCTAAAGTTAATCATAATATTTAACCAATCAAGATCAAATATTCCATTCTGGGAAACGTAAAATAACAGGTAAAAATAATAATAAATGACAATTGATATTGTTAATTCCAATAAACCATTTTATTATTTTTTATTTTATTTAATAATTAAAAATTATTGCTTTACTTCATTTTAGTTTTAATATGTTTATCAGGCAGTGACTATTGTCATCGGTACATACCAGACAGAATGACCAAAAGCTAACTTAATTAAGCACAGCTTGATATGGTTATCGTATTTGTGGGCAAACTCAACTAGGTTAGTTTGTTTTTTGTCTGCAACTCGTATAATAATAATACTTTAGATTTACTTGTTATATAAGTTTGATAAATCAACTGACGTTACAGATAATTTCTAAAGTATTAATTAGACAAATTGATGAACGCAAGGTAGTCAAAGATTTGGCCGTCAAACGTATTTTGGACTCTATTAATTATACGCGTCCGTTCATAGAATATAGGTATTTATTAGTTATGGAATTAGTTCCATTAAGAAATTTTGAATTGCTCAATCATGGTGTTCGTATTCTTGACCAACAGCGAAATGCTATGTTAATTTATACAGAATCCGATATAAAATTATTTATCATTTTTAGGAATCATAGAAGTGATGGATACTTTCAACAGCATGTCCGACTGTACAAAACTGCCAAATATCAAAGTCGACTGAAAAAACATGACATTTTGCGGTCATCTGACATGTTGTGTCATCAGACATGTTGTGCCGACCCTACTTAGAGTAGCGAGTAAGGGCAGGGAGAAGAAGAAGAATCAATAATTATTAGGTGGTTGTATTTTTTATGTAATTGCCATGCATTTAAACAGCATTGTAAGTTTAAATTTGTTAAAACCAAAAAATATATGTTAAATCGAGGCAAGAAACATTCAACCATAGCTATAGGAATAGAAACATTTTAAAACTATTTAAGCGAATGCAGCTATGACGTATTGAGATCCGGCTCTTAACGTAAAGTATGCTTGGACTCGTGGATGATTGTACAGGATAAATTAACACTATTCACGAATAGTATAGCAACTCAATAAACGATTACTAAATGGTGTTTAGGACATACGATATCTACAAAAGTTGCGACAAATAAAAAGCAAACCAGCTTGTTTGCAGATTTAAGATTATTTTCAATTAAAAATTAACTCTTCTCTCTTTACCTAGACAGAGTAACTTTCTTTACATTGAATGAATTATGCCATATTCATTCAGTTGAATGCCTTTTGCTTTTATTCTTCGTGCGTTTATGGCCGCATTGATATTTACCGTCGCGTTAATATTTCCTGGTAACTTTCTGTGATAACTTTTGCTTTCATTAATTACGTTGATCGGCGTCACATTTCTTTTATGATGATTACTTTTAGAACCATGCATAGATGGCGATTATCTTGTATGTTAATTTTCTGACGTTTGGTACAATAAATTAACTAAATGCCACCAAAAACATAGTAATGCAAAGTGAAAGTTTAATACTTACAAGATTTTAATAAGCCCCAGTAGAAGACGGTGATGAGAAAGGCCACTGGAATGGTTATGTTGTAGAGCACCCAGTATACCTTGACGTACCACGGCAGGCCGAAAGTTGCATCTGAAAAAAAAACAAACCTCTAAGTTTAGCAAGTACTCGGCTGGAACATTTGAAAGAGACAATGGGATGTGAGTAATTCAGGAGTTTGATATGGTCCAATTTAAAAAACTTTGGAAGTGTCATACGACTATCTTTGTATTTATGGAGCCATAAATCATTAAGAACGGTTTGTGGTGTATTTTATGTTTTCTTTTTGTGACATCGTCTGCTAATGATTTTATTGTCCACTTTTTACATTTAACAATTAATTAATAATTAACAATAATAATTAACAATTAATTATGATATTTCATTTTCCACTCATAGTTTGCTGTGTTTCACTCGTTCGTTTCATTGTCCATTTCACGCCTATTACGACATCCACGTGATGTGAAAGTGAGAGGGGATGGTGAAAACCAATGAAAACTGTATTATTGTCCACTGTCATGAGGCATTTTATGACCTGCTTAGGTATATATCGTACAGGGGTATAACATAGAACATTTTAACGGATTTTTTATTTGACCAATTCAAAATATCGTTATAAAATTTATGTTTGTTTATTTACATAAAACGTAACTGCCGATGCGTTTCTGTTGTTTTACCCTGAGCGATCCTGAAATATTAACTTTCAACACTATCTATATTTTATTGTTGATACTTTTTCGTTTTGGATTTAACAAATGAGTCTTCAGTCAAGTGTTTCCAAGACTATCCCAAAAACATAAAACAAAACAAACACAGCAAAGTCAAACTTAAATACTAGTCTGTCGACGTCAAATCTACAAATATTGGTGCGCCGGCTTTTGTCATATAATTATACTTAATTGGAGTTACAAAGTACCGACTAAGTATCCTGTGACAAGTTAAACAATGCTAACTTAGGTCATTAAGTATAACATAATGACTTTGTCAATAAGCCTTGTGTTATCTGTTATTATGTTTTGGCCTAATTGTGTTTCTTCGACCGAGGGTGTCGTACAAGGCGACTAAGGGTTAAAACAGCAATGAGTAATGGGCAGCAACGATCCTTTTAGACCACCTAGCAATGTACTGTGATTTCCGTGCCCGATAAATGGCTATAGGCTCGCAACATGGGACCTAACCTAATTGGCGAAACTCTTTGGGGATATAGGCGAGATTTTTTTATATGTGTATTATAGAATAAAGGATTAACAGAAATATTAGTCTGTATTTAACCCCCATGTTGTAAATTAATAGCAATATTAATTATTCTTGATTAATTTTATATTTTGCCGCGTGGCAACGCTTTCTCTTTGTCCGTGCCTTTGGAGAACAGGATACATGTTATTTACGCATGCTGTTGTTTGTATTAAATTCATCATTAAAACCCTACATCAGTGAATACAGTCCACACGAAACATGGTCCTTCGAGCCGGATCTGAATGAACGACCCATGGATATACAGTCCACAGTCAGCCGTCCATCACAAATAAAGTATAAAAAATGTTCGATGTTTAATTTTACTGTTTTTTTACATAATATAAGTGAATGAATGTAAGTTCTAGCCCCTCATATCTTTAATGGAAGTTTCCATTAATGATATTAGAGGCACAAGGAAGATTTTCATGTATTGCATGACTTTCTGTAGATGTACTTATAGAGTGTTCTTCAAGATTTCAGTAAATGATTCTGAGCTTTAAATTTGCCAATTTGCCTAATTCTAGGTAGCAAAGATTATGATTACAAACTTAATACCTCTGCATTGAACTAGAATAATCCATACATACATACATAAATCACGCCTATATCCCCGAAGGGGTAGGCAGAGATGAACTAGCACCCACGCCAATTATGTTAGATCCCATGTAATAGGTGGCGAGCCTATTGCCATTTATCGGGCACAAAAGCTGCAGTACTATTGCTAGGTGGTATAAGAGGAACGCTGCTGCCCATTCCTCATCACTGATTTATCTTAGTCGCCTTGTACGACACCCACGGGAGAGATTTGGGGTGGTGACAATTGTATTCTACTCCGTCACCACGCGGCACAACGCGACTAGATTAATCCCAGACTATATATTTCAATTGTGTATTATTACATAATATATCGATGAATACAAATATATAATGTTGTTATTAAATATCCGATCGCAGCTATGACATTAAACCCGATTAAAAATAAGAGAATAAGGGCCTGTTTCACAATCGAAAAGTAAGTTCGAAGTAGCTTACTTTGCAGATCAATTGATCAACATATATTTCATATTACAACTGTCAAATGATCTGCGAAGTAAGCTACTTAGAACTTACTTGTCGATTGTGAAACAGGCCCTAAGAATTTTATAATTCCATTGTAACTTTTTGTTTACATCCTCTATTGTTACATAATACTTATAAACCTTTTGAGCGTATTTGCCATAAAACAATATAAAAAGCAAATAAATTCTCTTTTGTTGAAATGGCATCGAAAACAAAGATTTATTGCACGATGTAAATCAACTATAAAATTAGAATAAAGACTGCGCATAATTCAAGGTTACAAACAACATAGCTTACCGATTGGCCTTTTGAAGTGCGCGTACGCCGAGATGATTGTGGAGAAACCAGTTTCGAGTAATATAGCGACGAAACCCCAATGAGTGAGGTACATATACCTGTATGAAAGGTACGGATCTATCGCTATTGTTGCTGCGATGACGGAAAACGTATATAGGAAGAGGAGAGTCCTGAGCAACAGCAGAGGCCACGACAGATGACTGCTCTGCCAACAACTCACGTAGAAGTTCGAGGGCGAGTTGTGCTCCAACATGCATTTCCTCCAGCAATTTGACAACCAATCCACAATCGCCATCATCACAAAGAGCGGTCGCACTCGTAAAGTAACAAACGCGCACTGGCCTTTAGCCTTGCGAAACTGGTTGGATGCTTTGTTATTTTTTTGGAGCGAAATTATCGTAACAAAACCGCACTACGTTCGTGTACGAGACGATTCGTCCATTCACACACCTTTCTCTGTGTCACATTTATTCGTAATCGTAACAAAGGCACGTTGGCTCCCGTTTGTCATCGGCGAGGGACTAAGCAAGTGAAAACGGTAAAATCACCGAACCGTAGCAGTGACTAAGGGTGAGGCCAAACGCGCGTAATTTTATGAGTCGCGAGTCGCAGAATTTCGGTCGCAGAAATTCTGCTGCATTCGGTTCCATAGTCCTATTTGATTCACACGGCGACGGTAAATGAGTTTGTTTCTATAAAACCGAATGCAGCGGAATTTTTGTTACCGAAATTCTGCGAATCACGACTCACACAATTTACGCTCGTCTGGCTTCACCCTTAGTCTGAGAAGCTGAACTTGTTTCTCGTTCCGCAGTCAAGGTCTTACAACACAACCTAGTTTGATTACGAAGACGATAACTGTGCCAGAGCACGGTTCATTGTCCGTATTGTGGTGAGCTTGCACACTTACCTTCTAGGCAGGTTATAATGAAACACGTTTGTAACATGTCATGTCAAGGCATCTCTCAAAGGGACATTTTCTAATTCTTCTAGATTTACGATATCTTTCGGCCGTGAGAAACCTTCAATGGTGCGTATGCCATGTAAATTATATTATTGCAATGTTTAAGTGGCAGTTTTCGGCGTTTTTGTACCTACACGTACCGCTGATGATTATCAGGAGGTACACACTTATAGTTTGCGACATTTTTAAACCATGGTTTCGTGGTCATCTGTTAGCTACGTTGCTACCTATTATTATATGAGTCTGACATATTTTCATTATTCCATTTTATATACATTTCATGTGATATAAATTTGAAACTTTTACTAAATTGTCCATTGTCTTATAAATAAATAAAAACAATACCTATATAAAAACAAAAGTTACCGAAAAAATTAAATTTCGTCCTATTTACCCTACTCATACTTTGCCTGCAATTACTAAATACAGAATTTTCACCTATTTGCTGTCTTTCAAATTGTTTGAAGACTCGATAAACTAATTCTTTACAATAAATCGAGCCTTATGCTGGTATACATATTATTATATTGATATACAAAAACAATTATTTCCGCATTCAAATTTGTCTGTAGTAAGTAAATAACAACATCACTTCATTCCGCCGAGGACGTATTTTATTGATTCTATAATTTAAATCGTCTGTTTAAAGTCTGTCAACTAATGCGATCTCGATATTAGTGTAATGAATGGTAATTTATAAATATATGCGTATCTCTAGTCTCTACTACTATATTCTATAGTGTGTATGCCGTTTTATGTTATTTTTATTATTAGGTTTATTTAAAAAATAAATAGAATATTTTTAAAACTGTGTTTACAACTAAACTCCAACGCATGCCACTTCGATATTTATGTTACACTGACAGTGTGGGTTTGAAATGTGCAAAGGTTTCTAACAATTGCATTAAGCGTTAACAACTCAGGACATTTTAATTCTCGACCGCATTTCCTTATCGATACTATAAATCTTTCAAAATTTTACATTTTCATATTTACATTAGGGATGCATATTTTATTTAACTGGCAATATAACATGATAGTTATTCGTGAAACACACACTTACAAAAAGAGCAGGCTAACTCAAAATGCTTTGTCTTTTCAGAATCAGCAAAAAAATTTTTTAATGGATGTCTATTCGGGTAAATACAAATATTGCTGTGTATTGATGTATGTTATTGGACTTTCTTCGTGCGTATTCATAGCATCTGCTCTTATGACTGACCTGTCGTAATTACTAATGCGTTTCTGTAGATGGCGTGGCGAGGGATCACGCGGAGCGACTCTGAAAGATTGAGCCCTTCACATTTTATTTTATATGAGTAGTTCAGAAGGGCCTGTTGATTTTCTCAATAGATTTTAAGGTAAGTAACAAAGTTTTATTTTGATAATACTTAAATATTATATTATGTACTATTTATCTCAAGTTCATCTACTACGTTATGACTATCTAACCATGGCGATTAAATGAAAAATGTGTGTCAGGGATAATAGAACACAATTTATAGCGGTTAGCTATAACCATCGCACAAGAATTTGCAGTCTAATAAAATATTTTTTTATTTCATAAATATTACTCCGACTAGATTTATTACAGTTCAATAAATATAAAGCTAAATGGTTTGAAAAAATTAGAATTTATCAAGTCACTTTCGGTTTTATGGACACATGAAGGTTAATTATCGGCCGCCTTGGTCGAATGCTAAGATTTCTGGGTATTGGCCTAGAGGTCCCGGGTTCGAATCCTGGTAGGGGCAAACTTTGTGATGACCACAAATGTTTGTTTCCGAGTCATGGCTGTGTAATGTTTATGTAGTATATTTTCAACGCTTATATATATAATTATATTAAAAATATGTCCGTCGTCTAGTATCCATAACACAAGTGCTTAGGCTACTTACTTTGGGCTAGATGATAGGTGTGAGTGTAAAAAATATTTATTTATTTAATTATACGCGCCAAAATTCACTTCCCAACATGAAGTTTCTAGAAAACTGGGAGACTTAGAACTTCTTAGCAGTACCGCAAGTAGTATATATACTATAGCTCACTCCTCAGGCTTAATGAGGATAACATTAACGCCTTGGGAAACTATAAAAAAATGTAATATCATCAGCACTTGAGATCGATTGTTTTTAAAGTTGGAATTCAATTGGAGAAATTTCATACAATGGTGATTCTATATATTGTTTATAGGTAATACAATCGTAAGACATTAATTCGAACACGTACTGTACGACGTCGGAATATTTTTCTGATGATAACTAACATCGAACTCATCACGTTCGTTCTTGTATATATCGTGCATGCAAGCAATTAATGATATTAAAAGATTGTTATTATTTAGTTTGTTTCAGTACAGTCTATTATTTTGATTCGATACATGGTTCAAAATATTATGAGTCACGGTCAATCGGTTCTATATTGCATAAGTCACGTTTTAGACTTTTATACAATCCTAGATTTAATTTAATTATATATATCTTTAAGTTTATCTATACGCTTAGTCAGTTACGTACTTATTAATCTTGCTGGGTTAAGTAGTGTTGGAACAAGTTTATCAGCAACAACATATGGGCTCTAAACCAATGCTAAAGCTCCCACAGCGGTGTCCGTGAACCTTATTATTTTTTACCTTATTTATTATTATAATTATTAGCTTAATTTTATTTCATAGACATATTTTGTATAACAATACAAAAAAAGTTGTCTGATCTTTTTTGAATTTTTATATTTTCTAACATTTATAGTGATGATGTTTGAATAAAAATCAAATAATAGTCTATCGTTTGGTCGCTACGATATTGTTGTAGTATCTATTTGTTTCAAAATGATATTTTGTTAACAAAAAATTAATCTAAATCTGTGTAAAGTAACTAGCGATTCCAGTCATGAATAAAACTAAACTCTCCATTGAAGATATTCGTGTTAATAACGAATTAACTTAGATACTAATGTCTACGCAATTATTCTAGCGACATTAAAATCAAACACTACTCACCCATATCGTACGCCACGTTTGTTTTCTTCACAGTGACGATGATTCCGAACACAGATTCTATGGCTATCAGCAGTAGCCCCCAGTGGGTCATGTACAACAGAAACATTTCCATTGGGCCCCAGAAGAACGTCACCGACCACGAAATGATTGACAACGCCCACACCAGTATCGGAATTCTCCATATGAGCGGCGATACTCTTTCGTGGAAGCATCTTCTGAATTTTTCTGACGCAGGCTTTACTTCTCTGGGCCTACAGAAGGCGCCCCATCTAGATTGCGTCATCTTGTATGCTATGTTGTCGAATACCGCATATACCGGCGTCCTCCCGCTACTGCTCAAAGACCATGGTGCACTTCAAACGCGAATCTGCAAATGTCAAGGAGCTCGTATTAATTACATTGGTATTTGGCTGATATTATGTTGTAGGTTATCCGTATGTAAAATTACTATTGTTGCCGTTGCAGTTGAATCAATCACTTTTAAGACGCAGCAGTTTGAAAAGTTGGTTTTTGAGTTAAGTTACAAGTCGGTTAGGTTTTATGAAACAATAAAAAAAACTATTGATATGTATCTTAGGTTTTGATTTCGATATTGTTTTTATTTTATTATGATCCTTGACTTGATTTTAATTTTATAAATGTGTGTTTTCTAAATAATTGTTATTTTCATGCTGTGGAACAATCAGAAATACTTAATTGCGCTCCATGATATAATTGCTCGTAAGCAATTTCTCATTAAGTTATTAATTTCCTAGGGCTACATATATTAAGATTTAGAAAAACTTTTCTTCGTCCATAGAAATATAATAACTTATTTACTTAAGTACAAAGATTTTGGGTCTTGATATATAATAGACTAGACTAGACACTGGTGGGAACGGGATTTCCCGTTGACCCAGCAACTATCGCGAAGGAAGTGGGTTTATTGGGTTTGTTGGGAAAAATCTATTGTATAATTATGGTGTACATTTTTCCTTGGCCATTTTTCCTTTGTCAATAAATAGTAATCAATCAAGAGGTCTAATTAGGTAAATGGTAAAAACTAAAACAAAATGAAACTCAGGCATATTTCTTCATATCTTATGGTATTTCGAGCACAATTGAAACGTTGCAATACGTATTGCTTCGTGTGAATTTACGAAGTGTACTTTTAATGACTATGTTGTAATATAGATGTAATACCCATGAGTAATCTGTGCGATTAAAGGGCTATGATTTGTGTGTTGTTTAAATAATCAGGAATTTACAGCTATTAATTCCGAAGAAAAAAAAGTTCCGAAAATAATATAATTTAATTTTTATCACAAAGGGTAAGCGTTGAAGTTTTTTTTGTATTTTGAAGTCATTTACAGCATCTACCGGGAATTTTTAGATGAGCTGAAAAACTACTACTACTAACCTCCAATTGTCTTGTCCCATTGTAGTAAATACTACAAATATAAATAAATAAAAAAATTTAAAATTCGTTTTATTTGACCAAACGATATAAAATTATTTCAAGGAAATCAAAACGAACTTAACGTAATATTTTGGAAATGTTTGGTTTATACTTTTTTACTTACACTCACAACTATCAGCCCAAAGCAAGTAACTTAAGCACGTGTGTTATGGATGACGGACAAATTTTAATATAATATATAATACACGGTTTTTAAGCTTTATAAATAAACAAACATAACAGATTTTGAAATGTATAATGTTTCTCCGAAAATATTATGACGCTTTTCTCAAAAACTCTATTGTACGACGTATGACCTTCATCCACTAATGTATTCAATTATTAATTGAGTTTTTCACATTTCCAAGACGAGTTTGACAATGAGTGCCATTATAATAATATGTAAAGTAAAGACAACGTCATGTGTCTGGTGTATGTTAATTAACACTAACATACAGAATAGTAGTTTTACAGAGTGCACCATTCACAAAAAGTAGTTGACCTTTGGAGCTCGCTGAGACAGAAGAAGACCGTTTGGGACAGTTTGGATGCCGGGTCTACGAACTAAGAATAAAAAAAAAACACTGCACGAGTATTTATTCAATTAGATCTATCATCATTCTCCGCCGGACTGACGAAAATTATGAAAAATATTAAAATTTTCATCAGTCCAGATCAGTATTTCGTCAGTCTCTGTGTGTCAGATATTTTGGCGATCACGATCAGTTTCGCGTCAATCATAGCTGACTGACGGATCAAACTGTTAAAATACTGATCGTGTAACCTATATTGCGTGATAGAGAATATCTTGGAACCGTACCCGGGTGTTGCGATCCGGGTTTTAGATTTGGCTGGCCAGTCCCGGGACTTTAAGATGCTCCTTTGAATGTGCATTTATCCTGACATCCATATTCGGGTCTTTTGTAGGATATAGTATTTCCCTACTTCTACTACTCTCCTCCTAAAAACGATTATAATTGTACATAACACATTGACATTCTGATTCTTAGATACCAAAGTAGCTTAGGTCAAATTAATTAAAAAAATTGATCTTGGTTTATAAAATAAGCAGTTTACAATAAAATAATAGTGTCTATTTTTACTAAATTATTAATTATGAAATTTGTATAACACACGACGCGGAAGGCGCTCGTCGCAAGGACGTTTGACAGCTACCAGCTGTTTATTATATTAGTAGTTAAATTAGTGGCTTTTTGTTTAGTAAAAGACGTACTTTTGTTAAATGTATGTGATTAGTGATATAATTAACTAGTGTTCGTCCGCGGCTTCGCTCGCGTTAATGTCGGTTATTATATAGCCTTCCTCGATAAATGGACTATCCAACACAAAAATAATTTTTCAATTTGAGTCAGTAGTTTCTGAGATTAGCGCTTTTAACCAACCAAACAAACAAACTGTTCAGTTTTATAATATTATTATAGATTCGCAAGGGTAGAGAAATCTGAACTAACGTTACGTGCACGGAGGTTTCAGATGAAGGATGCGGTTATTCTTTTTCGTGAGCTGATATTTTGATACATTGAATCTTTAGTATTAGTAATAATTCTGCGTGTCTCTTATTAAGCTAGAGCTAAGGTCCAAAATTGTTTGACAACGTCACGCTTGAAGGGTTCTAGCTAGTACCCAAACAGATTGCTTGGCACACTGTTTCTAAATTTCCGCCTGTTCATATGGTGCATGTTATTAACTTGTTAAGGACACTTGCGAAGCCTGACCTTTGATGTCCCACTCAGTTCTTCACGGGCATGGTTTGAGCCATCCTGATTATTTTGGAAATTCCTTTCAACTTTCTTTAAATAATTATGGTTGTTTAAGACTGCACTATTAATTGTCTTTATCTTATGCTGAATTACTACTAAACATAGTACTAAAGTGTTTATCTAATTATTATGCTGACCGTACGTATTTGCATGAGCAATTGTATCATTAGCAGAATGCAATAGAAACTGGAAAATGAGAATTTGCACGCGTTGCACTATCACAGAAGGGTTTTTTTAATGATTGCAGGTTCTACACAATGCACGTAATTTAAATTTTTATACGGAGAATTATAACACTCTTACTGCCGCACTCAGAGACGTCGAATAACCTTAATGAGTACTTAACGTCAAAAAATGACAATTCAAAACTATTCGCTATTCTTGCCGGGTCTATGGTCTAGATTTGAATGAAATTTTTTGACATTAAATACTCATTAAAGTTAATTGACGTCTCTGAGTGCGGCAGTTAGATATAGAGTTAATTGATATGCTTATACCTAATATAAAGAACAATGCCTATTTTCCATAAATCAAATGACATGGCATATGTTTTTACTGACGACGATTATTACGTGTAGATTAATTAAATTAGATAACTATTAGTAGGAGTCCTAGAAATAATGCGTTATTAGGTAATCTGAAAAATATATTGTTGAAGAAAATTAAATAAGGAGAAAATTTAAATAAATTAGGTAACATATATACATACCTACACAAATAACGCCTATATCCCCGAAGAGGTAGGCAGAGGTGAACTATATAGCACCCCCGTTTCGCCAATACGTTAGGTCCCATATAAGTGGCGAGCCTATTGCCATTTATCGGGCACAAAAGTCGCAGTACATTGCTGGGTGGTATAAGAGGAACGCTGCTGCCCATTCCTCATCACTGATTTATCCTTAGTCGCCTTGTACGACATCCACCGGAGAGATTTGGGGAGGTGACAATTGTATTCTAATCTGCCGTCACCACACATCTCAAAATATTTTAAAATTGGATCAGTGAAGGTTGAATTGTAAACAATCTGATAAACAGCAATCAATATAAATTACAACAGTTTTTCACTTGATTTTCGCATGTATACTTTTTTCTAATTCACCGGAAACTGAGATTAAGAATAAAAAGTCAGTAAGTTTTTATTGACAGTAATGGTAAGGCACTGATATTCCTATAAATAAAAGCAGGCTTCCAAATAACTTTAGTGAAAATGATAAGTCTTGAAATAATTTTTTTTTATAGTATGATCACCATCTCTCCTCTCGCAAGTATCGTACAAAGCAACTCAATAATTATCTCCATAGATTTTAACGAACCATGACCTGAGATGCCTTCTGCTTTAAAACAGAGTATCCTACCGAGTTTAAATAATTTTGACTTGTATGAAGTGGTGTTTGTCTTTTATGTGTTTTTGGCGAAAACTGGACACATTTTGTATGTATTCCCAAACACAAAACGGACACTTTGGTGCATAAAATAATTTGAAGAGTTGACATATTCCCATAAATTTAAGTTCCCTCTCATATGCAGTTGGGTGTATGATTGTGATTTATTTAATAATTTATTTAATCGCGAGTAAATACTATTTTAATATTTAAAATTAGGCTTAGTTGCAAGGTGGATAAGTTTCATAAAATCTCTAACTCATTTTCTCGTGGAAATATGCGATATATTTGATTTGCACTTAGAGTGGTTTCAAGAGTATAATTAAGAATTACCTACCAAGCGAGTCCTTTTAGGTCAGTCAACTGGTTTATGGCCCTACTAGTTAATAGTTAATGCTCAGGTCGAGGTACTCTTGTCTGAATCCATTTTGTATGTTAGCTTTAACTATTGGCATTTGCGATTTTCAATCGCATTGGTGTCATTTGGCATGGGCTGCGTAGGACTATTTTTGTTTATGCAAAGACAGGTGTGATTAGTGTTTGCACTATTAATAAAAGTACCTACGTAACGCTTAATATTTATACTTATATCGATAATAATTATTTCATAGGTATGCTAAACAATAATTATTATAGATTTTATTACAAATCGAAAGCAGTCGAATTGCTCAACTCTACAAAATTATAGTGCACTTAAATAATCAATAGGTCAAATCAGCGTTAAAATTAAATTTTATTCAATAAAGTATGTATTACAAAACAATTATCCATTTACGAGGTTCCACATTTTAATTTTATTTTAATAATTTTAAGACGTTTTAAGACCTTTTAACAATTTTTAGATAATAAACTACATGTTCTAAAACATCATAAGCATCCAATAGTAAATTAAATTACCGCAAATGGACTTCAATAATGGTAGGTACCTACGTACAATTTTATTAAGCGATCCGAAATTTTTCTTCTGTTTAACATGGAATTGCTATTTTCTTTTGTTACTAGAAATTCGTTAATTTCTTTTTTAATTAGATTAATTACTTATTTAGTGTAAACGGTTTGTTTTAAGCGTTCGTTACGAATTAACGAAATTTCTTCTTGGCCAGTGTCGTCCTAAAATTATATTGTTTCGATTGAATACACGTGATTTCTTTGTCACTAAAACTTACCTTATTATTTTGCGTATAATGCCCAGTATTCTGTAACGTTGCGGGTTAACAACGCCGGCGTGCGACGTCCGTCGTGTGTGAGCGCGCGTTGTGCTCGTATTTCGGCGCGCAACTGCGACGCTGCGCGCGAGTCTACGCGCACGCGACCGCCGTCAAGGTAACGACAATGCGCTACAAAAACATGTAGCGCATCAATTAATGCGCCCGTGAGACCCTTCTGAGGAAACTCAAGTGTGACCGACAGATTCTGATGAACGCTTCTTAGCACAGTATACCCAGAACAGTAATACGTCTTCATACAAACTGTGTGCTTTCGTACTCGGCGCCGTGTAGGCACGCACTGTAACGTACACATTGACATAATATCCTGGGGCATAAGTGATCGCGCGTGTAGGTACGAGGTGATTGCATTTTCGCTCGCTGCTCGTTCCCGCCCGGCACATTCGCGCTCGCAGCTCGCTTCAGTTACAACCCTAGCGTCTCAACGCAGAGTAGGCTATTATCTCGCCGGCCGCAGATAAACTACTGTTCTCGGTATATACTGTGCTTCTTAGACTCCCATTGACGAGGAAAATATGGCTCTCAAGGTTCACAATCCCAAACCTTTTCCTAAGTCATTGACGGAGTACACTCGGAAATGCACACGAGAGCTGTGATGGTGACATTGACTTAATAGATACCTACTGCTTAAAGGTAGGTATGTTTGTAGATATATTTATGAAATTCCAATGACATTCGTATTTTGAATATTTGCGGAAGTTATTATACAACGCCCCGGCTTGGTTTATGAATTAGAAGCATTTGTATTCCAATACTACATGACATGAACGCACTCGACTACCGGAATTTGAACCCTTATCTAACTGTATATGTATGTATGACAGAATAATAGTTTTGTTGTGGTTATGTATTTTAAATCTTGCATTATTCTAATAGGTAAATTTATAACTGATAGTCCTTAGGAATTACAACTAATTTACAAGTAGAAATAGTCACCCGGGGCGGGTTATTTTATACACATAGCCAAGAGAAAAAAATATAGCAAACTTCCACAACAGTTTCTTTCAGTTTAAGAGAAGTAAAATATATGCTTTAAAGATGGCTTCTTAACGAGAAATAGGTAATATTCTGTCAGTAACTACTTAAATTGAGAGGCGTGGTGATTAAATAAGCGTAAGTGATTCAATATTGTGGATATTTAAGTGATGAATCTCGATTTAATGGATTAAATATGTGTTTATTGGTACTTGCGTAACCAAACTTTCAGGTCCCAGTGCGCCTGTTCAATAAAGGCCGGCAAATTTGTAAACTTCTGTAAATTTTATATTCTGCATTTGTACCATATTAGTTCTGTGCGTTTTCTGTGGCTTAGATTGAATTTGTGTCTTAGCAGCGGTGAAAATTATAGTCTGATGATGAAAATATTGTATCTAATATAATATTGTCTGTATAATATTCTACCGCCATAGCGCCTTCAATTAAAATATAGACAAGAAATGCTTTGGCGTAACGTTGCCGATTTGTTGATACTAAATAATATTGCAAAGAAAATCGATTAACTACCATTAATAATAAATAAAAATAATATCAACCTTTTTATTTATCTGATAGGTACATATTTTGTATTTTTCATAATTTGGTTAAACCAAAATATATTATCTCGAGACATAGGGAAGACTTGTGACCCAGCAACGGGGACATTAAAGGGCTGGTGATGATGTCGGGACGTATGCAGGTTCCAGTATAAAATAAAAGACACAACAATAATTTATTACAATATAATACCTTATTGCTTTATCACAACTTAATTTATATAAAAGTATACAATTGATAGTGAATGAAATATAAATAATTATGGCAAAATTAAAATGAATGTATTACCTAGTTATAGCTAATAAAACAAATGCACAAAATATTAGGTATGTGTAATAAGTAGTTACTTCCAAAGGTAATTATAAACTCATAATACGAACTTGAAATAAGATGTAATTATTATATTACTATCATTATTCTGTAGTAAGCATTTAGGTTTACAGAACCGTTACATTAAAATAAAATGTTATCCTCGTTAATTCAGTTTAAGCGAGGGATAATTTTGACTATTTTCTTTCGTTTCTTTCGCAAGGACATTATAGTGTTATCGTATTGTCATTTGTAAAAAAAAGTCTTTCAATCACAGCAACATGATTAACGCGTCACAATATAGCAATGTCAATAATAAATTTATGCATTAAACAATTTGTGCACAAACAGTCCATTTTAAAGTCGCATACTGAATACATTTCTGTCACTTAGATCGATCGCCGATTTTTAGTGGAAAAAATATTCAAAACGTACCTAGATTGTTGAATATTTTTTCCAGAAATTTTTATCATACGGTCAACGGCACTTTACACTACCAAAAACTGTCAAATTTCTTTAATCGAGTGTTGTTGGTAAAACATAATCTTGTAGGTAGAAAAAAAATGAAAATTTTACATTTTATGGTAGCCTGATGTGCTATTGATTGTACAAATGTACTAACAACGTACAAACTAGCTTACAAATGTAGCATGACTGTTTATGGTGTTCGATCGCAAACATTGATAACATTGAAAACTTGTTAAGAAGTTCAAAATGAAGAAATTTATTCATGAATATTGAATATGAATGATTTGATTCTTTCAAAAGCACATCGGTCTTAATATTACGGTCAAGTAATTTATAACACCATAGAATAATCTATAGTTAAAAAACTATAAGCTACAAGAAACTGTCAAATTCCTTAAATAAATATCCTTGTTTGTAAAGTTTAGATTTAAATAAGGTGGAGATATTTTGGAGTTTTGCATCACAGACGTGTTGTTGATTTTATATGCCTACATTAAAATAAGGTAGCTATCTTAATGTTAGAGTTAAGAATTTCTGAGCCGTGCTCTTTTGCAAAGTTTCAAGTTAATAATTTGATACAAGGCCTAACATTAAAGATCATTGGTCAAAGTCAAGTGCAGATCAGCTTGATCTCCACTTAACCCCTAGTCGACTTGACAGTTCACTTTGGTTGCAAAAATACTTAAATAAAAGAACGTGTAAAGCAATACCCACTTAGGTTCGCGAAAATCGTACTCAGCGAACCTGAAATATGTTCTAAAACCTAAGTTCGTATAAGCGTACACGCTTATACTATATCCACATAACTTGGTTATATGCAACTTTAGATTCCAAATCATTAAATTAATTAAATTGTAATGCGACCTATTTAAATATTTTGTAATAAATGCAGTGATTTTAAATCATCTAAACTTATGTCTTTACTATTTATTGTCTCTATACGAATACAATTTTAAATTTTGATGTGTGCTAATTAATACCCATTTTGAACAAACGAGTGCACGTAATTACATTAGTATTATATAAACGACTGACTTGTTAATGTTTATATAAAAAAACAGCCTAGATATACTATTTTTCAAAATAGTATTAAGTATTATAATTAGAAGATATTATTGTAATAATTTTCTAAAACTACGAATAACTATAATAATTTTAGGAATTGCTTTTCATATCACAAACTCACAAACACTCGCGTCGACGCAAGTTGTTTCTGTAACAATACTGAGAATTGTATCACGCATGTCTTGTAAATTATTTTCACTCGTTTCTTCGCCACTAAAATAATATTCCTAAGTAGGTAATATCGAACTTTGTACGACAACAATATAGTCCGGCGCTATAAATGAATTGCCAAGTATAAGCATACGCCGTCTAAGTATATAAAGTTGATTTTCAGCTATTAAAATATTGTTTTCATTTCAGATTATTTTTGTTGAATACATCGGTAGGCATATACGAATGTAAGCGTTAGGAGGTCAATATTATTATACTATCTTGATCATATTTATTGCGAAAGTTAAAGTCTAGTTTGTCCCAATAAAATTTATATAAGAATTTGTAGGATTTTTTAACTTTTTGTCTGCTGACAAACAGACTATAGCGAATAATGTTATTAGTATAATTGATACGCAAGTATTATTATCGCATGACGAAATTACTTTTAATAATATCATTTGCAAGTATCGTAAACTACCGATATTGGCGAGTACAGCACTATGAGGTAAATTCGCAGCCTGACTACTAAAGTGTATTGGGCAGTTAATAACAAGCCACTTTCATAGACGTTTAAAAACAGTGGAAAGAGTATCTGACGTAAATAATTACAATTACGTTACATAACTATTAGTAACTATAGTGTTTTACTTACGTATTAATACATCCCTAATTAATGTAACCCAAAACTCTGTTGATACGGAACATTTGCATCTATAATTTACATTCTTTTAGAATTTAAAGCGATACGTGCATACCCTGTTTTGTAAGCACAATAAAATATACTGCTTACAAAATGTTCTTAAGAATTAATAGCTTATAAATGTCAGGTAGGGGTGTTTAGGGAATGGCTAGGGTTAGAGTGTCGGGGCGGCGTCGCAGGCGCAGTCGCGTGGCTAGCCAGGATCGAGCAGCAGCGAGACAAGTCGCCACCGCATGGGATACCAGTAGCACCACGGCACACACCACCACGAAGCCTAGTGCTTGTCCTGGAATACAAAACATTATAATTCACTGAGATAATAATCGTCTAATACCAACACCAATACCGTCTAATAAAATACACGAGTCAAAATAAGCTTTATGTCACACCTTACATTATGTGACCATAAAGTAGATTGACTATAAAATCCCACTTCCTGGTCAGAGGTTGACATAAAACTAAGATCTTACCTCGAGCAAAAAAAGAGCGCCACAGATCGCATAGACAAATACTTGCGATCTGAGGCATTTTTTGTTTTATCGCCCTTGGTATATAATAATCTACTATTAAACATAATGATTTCTAAATATATGATAATAAAGTAGAGTTTTCCAAATGAAACTAATCGGCGCATTTTAGGGCTGAGTGTTCTTTGGTATTTGAGGAGCGATATGGGGAGACATGTGACGATCTGAAGGCAAATTAATTGCTTACCTGTGCGATTCCAATTGAGCGCAGGGTATATGGCTGGCTGCTCGAAGCGGTCAGTGCCACCGAGTGCCCAATAGATGGCGCTGAACACACCGTAAATAATACCTGCGGCGACGCCGTAAAGCGCGTGCGCAGCGCGTATTGGGTGTGAGGTGACCATTATCTCACACACCATAACAAGTGAGTTCGCACCATGTACTAGCAGATTCAGAGCATCTATGTCATGGATTTCTGGGAAAACAAAATGAGAAAGATATTTAAAATATGTCACTTTAGTCCATTTTAAAATGTTATTTATAGCAATCATGCATTTTCAATATTATAGGCAGCAATATGCAGTTATTTCTTGAAAGTGTGAGGAGTAATACATCTAATTATGGGCCAGGAAACAATGTGTACTGACTGGGATCGTAAACTTGGGTCCAGTATATAAGCGTGATGACGAATGCTAGGTCTGTGGCAATGTTCTGAGCTAGCCAGTACACGCGGCATAGCAGCGCAGTGCGCGGCCGACGTGGCATCAACGTGCTGTCATCTTCTGACACTGAAACGCAGAGATCACGACTATAATTACACACATACATAAATCACACCTATAGCCCCGAAGGGGTAGGCAGAGGTGAATTAACACCCACGTTTCGCCAAGAGATCAGGTCCTTTGTAATAGGGTGCGAGCCTATTGCCATATATCGGGCACGGAAATCGCAGTTCATTGCATGCAAGGTGGTGTAAGAGGAACGCTGTTGTCCATTGCTCATTGCTG
Source organism: Cataclysta lemnata (assembly GCA_963931975.1). Taxonomy (NCBI): domain Eukaryota; kingdom Metazoa; phylum Arthropoda; class Insecta; order Lepidoptera; family Crambidae; genus Cataclysta; species Cataclysta lemnata. The sequence continues at coordinate 14,344,846 of OZ008340.1, read as the reverse complement.
TTCAAACCCTTAGTCGCCTTGTACGACACCCACGGCAGACATGGGCGTGATGACAATTGTATTCTTTTCTGCCGTCACCACGACTATAATACTGTATAATTCAGACGATGGAATTGATGACTGGATTTGAGGGAATCAGTTATTTTATAATTGAAAGACACCTACGGAAATATGTTGATCCGAATCGGCGTTTACTTACTTATCAAGCTTACATAATAAGATGTTCGGTTATATACAATTTACCCCTCAATAACTTTTGCAAATATAGGGAAGATACTATAGCAATATACTGCGATTTGTGCGATATGCCCGATAGATGGCAATAGGCTCGCGCCTGTTACATGGGAACTAACATAATTAATGAAACGTGCAGGGTAAGGAATATGCAGGCATAGGTGAATTAACAATAGTGTCAAAAATATTTTTTTCATTGTATTGCATGTTCAAGAGCAAAATTAAATTTCTATAAGAATTTATTCCCAATTCCACATTTGAACGAGATCCCCTAGCAAGGTCAATTATTGGTTTCTGACGCTTCATGCAACTAAGGGTATATATACGCCCGCATGAGTATAGTTAACTCGCCACAACTGCCAAAATAACTGTCTATTGCCAATAGATTTGTCATAATTCACAATACATATTCGATTGTTGGATCAGTTGCTGAGAGGAATGGGGAACCAATAAGGATAATTAGAAGAAGTTCGGCTCGGTCCGCGGTCTAATTGACGTGAAATTGTATCAATCGGCCTCGTCTGACCTATCGGTGTTTAGAATTGAATGCCAAATGGACTTAAGAGGCGTTCAATTTCAGTGTAACGCTACCAATGTTTGGTGTTCTGCGAAATATTAAGAGGATTGTGAAGTCCGATTCGCGCGCATAATGCCTACATTTCCTTTTTGAATAACGTTTTCTCACCACATTGAGCGATAGCGTTTTCACACTACTAAAACTTCACAAAATAAGAAAATTTTGGTTCTTTTCACATACATTCAGTACGTATCCCAATCTAGGTCTGTGCGTTTTCTTTTTGTTTCAGTTTAATTCAAATAAAATATAATTTAAATAACGCTCGAGGAAATATTTATGTCAAAAATAAAGATGTTTCGATGCTAACAACTATTATCGTAGGTAAGAAATATTTCGTAAAAATAAAAATGTTAAAACCTAGTTTTATAATACATTTACAACATATCTTAAAAATTTACAAAATTGGACGATGTTTACGGGGTGAAAAATGTTATCGCTATTTGTACTAAAATTTACAGCTGCAAAATCCTCTTAAGCGATGATGAACATCTTTCGCCTGCCCTGTTCCCGGGTTATCTAAGGTCAACTTAAGCTTTGATGAACATTAAAGTATTTTTAAATTAATCACAGCAGATAGTGGACGAGGTTTTTATTCAAGACTATGTGCATCATGAATAATAATTATGAAAAACTACACCACGCTGTTTTTACTGATCGTATCAACTTTATTTAAAATATATTATATTTTTGAAAAATATTAAGATCTTCATAGAAAAAACATGTTTTGGCAATTAAAATTTCCGCCAAAACAGCAATGGCGTCTATTAAATAAGGCGGATTGCTAAATTTAGTATTTTTATAAAATAAATACCAATCACAAGTATAATCATTTCCTTAACCTAAATTATTATTATAAATCATAATTTCAGTAATTGTTTGTTAGTGTCATCATCCCTATAGGTATAGATGCTAAGTGAAATGACACTACATATAGGTAGTAAGTACCTATAAATTCCATCGATTGCTTGTTAAGCATTGACTTTTGTGTCATTTTGATCAATGCTAATAACGCCGAAATTGTATTTTGTTATGAATTTGACTTTGTCGTAATAAAATCACTAATAATTGGCAATATCGATACGATAAGTAGAAATAAGACATTAAATTTATGCTAATGTTCTGTAAGTCCTCCTGAAGTGTGGCGGTTAGTATATCACGTATGTAAATGAACGAATGAATAATTTTTTATTTTGCCAACACTAACACACACATACATAACAAATAAACAGGGCATTCAACATATCACAACAGTAACTACATAAATAAGGCATACAAGCCAAGCATTAAATTTTTATTTTATAGTGAGCATGTGTGTGTCGCAGCTGACAAAAAAGGTCACAGTTCAGTGTAACATCTGCCCGGGTTACCCAAGCAAATCACTGATTTTCAACTGCAACCTGAATGTTCTCACCTCAATGTTCCAACTCCTCGTATTTTCACGTAAAGAAGAAGTGAAAGAGACCGATATATTATTTAGTAAAATAAATATAAATAAGTACTTATATCAAAGTTCATATAAACACATAATTACTAATTATTCGAAGATACACATATAAATATTAATAAATTGCTAAATCTAAAGAAAAGTATGATTAATATAATATATAATATAAATGCCAAGGTAAGAGTAGGTATATACAAATAGAATTATACCACTAAACTTCCGCTACCTGCAGAGGAGCTGTGTACTTATTTTCTGCCCAGCAAGTAGATGTAACTTAAGATGTGTTTTAAAGCTAATCTTAGATTTAAGTATGACACATTTCAATATTCAGTAGTACTACAGGCAAAATTTTAATAATTATACATACATACATACATAAACCACGCCTATATCCCCGAAGGGGTAGGCAGAGGTGAACTAGCACCCACGTTTCGCCAATTATGTTAGGTGCCATGTAATAGGTGATGAGCCTATTGCCATATATCGAGCACAAAAGTGTCGCAGTTCATTGCTAGGTGGTATAAGAGGAACGCAGCTGCCCATTCCTCATCACTGATTTATCCTTAGTCGCATTGTACGACATCCACGGGAGAGATTTGGGGTGGTGACAATTGTATTCTACTCTGTCGTCACTACATGGCCACAGTTTGATATTAAAGATCAATAATATGGGTAATTTCTAATTTTATGGAGCGAAAAATTTCATATAGATGAAAGAATGTATTTAACTAACCACGCCACGCGGGGTAACAAGGTCTGATGTCTGAAAATTATTGAAGCCAGTTTAATATGGGGACAATAGATGTTTGCGAGCATTGTTCACCTTGTAATTGCAGACTGTGCTCTAATACTTGTTAAAAAGTTTTCTTAGTAGTTTGCAGAAGACCATTGATATACCTAATATCTGACTAAGAATATAAAGCGAGGGTGAATGAATAAATAATAATTCATGTCACCAATCAAGTTTTTCTATTGTATCTTAGGCCTATACGAATAAGGCGCTTTCTCCTTTATACAATCCCGTGCTCGTATTGTTTCAGTGGAAACGTGTCGCCGACAGGGGAGTCGTTAGCGTCGACGACACGAGACCGCCTGATTCAGTTAATTGATTCGCATGTGGTGTTTATCAAGGAAACCGACCTAATAGACGCGCCCACGCGAAGATCTTGACATTGCGCCGAATTACTTGGGGATATTAAAAAAGAACGACTGAGACTTGCTTAATAATATTAGTTCTATTTAAATTCAGAGCGAAAGGAGGAGCTCGCTAGCGCAGTGGCACAGCGCGCTTGGCTTGCGATTGTGTAAACTAAGCAATTTCGCTAAGGCCGGTCATTGGATGGGTGACCAAAAATGTATTATCTCGAGTACCTCAGTGCTTCAGAAAGCACGTTAATACGTTGTTACCAGCAGCATCTGCAGTCGTTAATACCCACCAACTTGCACGGGGCCAGCGTGGTGGGTTATGGGCTCTTCTCCCTATATTCATCCATAGGGAAGGCCTGCGCCCCAGCAGTGGGTACATTAAAAAGCTGGTGATGATGATACTGACGTCGTACAAATGCTGTTGTCAATTTGACGTACGCGGAACGGGCCAAGCCACTGCGCTATTGAGCTCCTCAACAACTCCTGCCCGGCTAGCATGACCACCGAAACACGATATGATATAGTGTTTATCGCTTTGAACTGCCAAAAATATAATGATTTTGACAGGTCAAAGCGAAGAATACCTATATCTATATGATATAGCGCTAAAGGTTTTATGATAAATCCATAAATGGCTTTATCATATCGTGTTTCGGTGGTCATGCTAGCCGGGCTGTACACAATATTAATTAAATTCTCAGAAGAGCCGTAAAGATGTAAGTCGATCGTAATGCGAGTCAATTTAATATTTTTTGTTAGTCCGGCTATAGTAAAGTAATGCGGAATTTATCCATTAAGAGCAATTATTGATTACAGAACGGAATTCTGAAGATTAAGTAGTTCTTGGAATACAATATTTATATTCGTTTTACGAACATGTTATTGAAATGTTAAAAAGATAAAAATTATAGCATTAAAACATTAAACATTAAAACAGTAAAAAAAATATTTTTACGGTTCTAAATGATCCAAAAGAACTTTAGTTTTGTAATTTTTAGGACCACAGCCATAAATTAAATACGGCTGTTTAATTTATTTTGCAAACCCAGAAACTAACAAACATAATTATTATTTGCTTGTTTCTAAATACAGACTAACTGAAACATACTGATATTACTTGTTTTTCTAACATGTATACACTGACAAATATAATTATTGTAATTGTACTTATTCCAATGTTGGTACAGATTGGGTCTCTTTAAGTCATCATCAACGCAATTGCATATGCAAAATAAAAGGAAACCGATTTCTCGAGGTTGATAAGGCTAATATTCTTTTTGGTCTTGTCAAGCGTTTGGCGTGGATGTCAATTACTTTGGGTCATAGCCATCATTTAGCTGAAGTGACGGGTTAGTGACCCTAGCGGCAGTCTGTTGTGAGTTGTGTTCCTTTTTATATACCAAATAGTATAACTGCCGCACTCAGAGACGCCAATTAACTTTAATGAGTATTTAATGTCAAATAATGACAATTCAAAACTAGTCGCTATTCTTGCCGGGTCTATGGTCTAGATTTGAATGAAAATTTTTGACATTACATACTCATTAAAGTTAATAGATATCTCTGAGTGCTGCAGTAGGTATATCAAAATAAGCGTAATATAAGTTATTATTATTTTTATCTTTGTCAACCTTAATCAAAACTTAATCTACCTTGATTGGGAGTTCAAATAAAAGCTGTTTCATTAAACGATATTTTATTCAAAAGTTGTGGAATGTATTCTGGAGATATTGGTCCCGTACTTTAATGTATGTTAAATACGGATTTCAACTAATGAAAGCATAATACCTGAGACTATCAATGTACAATCCAAAAAAAAAACATACGGGTACGAATTGAGTAACCTTGAGTTTTTTCGTCGGTTAAAAACAGGGATATCAACCGTTACTCTTAAAATTAAGAACTTTTTGACGGGTAATATGCATGTGAAATATATAGTTTTCAGTTCTCAATAGTGGGCCGGATATAATATTAGTGTCAATTGAACAACGAACAGCAATAGACATACTCTGTTTTTATTGAGGCCATATTTTGATATGCATCTTAGGATCACGTAGGTATCGTAAGTGTTATTATTTAAATGTTCAGGGGCAAATGGACAGAGGGGGTAAAACGAATCATCAACTTCCTGTCCTGTTTAATATTTCTGTTCAATTTTTATAAAGTTATTCTTTTTCTCTCTCATCAAGCAACGCCGACGCAACAACTATAATAAAGCTCAAAAGTGGCGATCTTTCGCTCTATGTGAAAACGTATTCGAGTAATTTGATTGGTAATGCTCTTGTGATTAAGTTTGAAATACATTTTCAGATTCAACAAACTTCCGCAACGTAGTGTGGTGCTACAGCAGGTAGCTATAACAATAAAAGAAATACTTACTGTTTGAGCGGTTGGTGTAGGAATGGACGACGGCTAGAGCCAGACCGGCCTGCAGAGCAATCAACATGAAACCCCAGTTGGTGAAGTATATGAACCACTTGAAGTAATTCAACTCCACCTTCGGGCCTTTGTAGCGGGGTGGTAGACGCTGGCAGACGAAGCTGGCGACTCCTATTGCTAGCACAGCGACGAATAACACCCATCTGGGAAGAATAAAAACCTGTGAAAATCATCATCTTGACTTGACCACAGAGACGAAGAGAAAACTTTAAGCATTCCATGGATTCACCGTGCGGGTGCCGGGACCATACCTACCCCCGAAAACAGAAACGCTATTCAAATTTTAAGCACTGCTTATAAAGTTAAGCAGACAATACTTGTCAGAATTTGTATGGAAAATCGTCAATTTTGACAAAACCCAAATGTTGAGCGGGACTCAAACTTTGAGTAAGGTTTCTGTATTCGGGGTAATAAAGAAATAGTTATTTGTTGTACGTGAGTGCAAAGTTGTTTTTTAACCGCGTGCTCAATTTTGATGACCGAGCTAGCGAAGGATTCTAAAATTGAATCACGAGCGTAGCGAGTGATTCAAAAATTAGAATCCTGAGCGATAGCGAGGGAATCAAAAGAGCACAAGGTGAAAAATCTTTGCACTCGAGTGCTACACGTAACTTTTCATCCCCCCCAACGAGGAAATTGCAAAATACAAAAAAAAAATACAATCACAACAGTTTCTGTTTTCACCCAGAAACTTCCACAACACCCTCCCATTAACCCAAACACACTCTCAACACCTACCCAGAAACACCCACAACGTTCACACCCGCAATACACACCCATCCACTCAGACACACCCAAAAAACACCCATTCACCCAGAAACACCCACAAAACACCCATTCACCCAGAAAAACCCACAAAACACCCATTCACCCAGAAACACCCATAAAACACCCATTTACCCAGAAACACCCAAAAAACACCCATTCACCCAGAAACACACACAAAACAACCATTCACCCAGAAACACCCATTCACTCAGAAACACCCACAAAACACCCATTCACCCAGAAACACCCACAAAACACCCATTCACCGAGAAACACCCACAAAACACCGATTAACCCAGAAACACCCAAAAAACACCCATTCACCCAGAAACACCTACAAAACACCCAATCACGCCCAAAAAACACTCAATCACCCAGAAACACTCACAGAACACCCATTCACCTAGACACACCCTCAAAACACCCATTCACCCAGACACACCTCCAACAGCCACCCATCCACCCAGCCAAACCCGCAACATTCATCCAGACACACCTGTAAGTACCTAATAAAAATTACTCCGAGACGGTCAATCCGCTTGAGTCAAGCACGTTGATTTTCTGTATGTTTTTGTTCCGTTGCTAGCGTAAACAAATCAAACACACCTAAAAAGCTTTTAAATGCTTGACTCAAGCATCAAGCAAGCGTTGTAGACGATCAAAATGTTTAAAGCAAGATTGACGCCAAGCTGATTGGTTTTAACAAATTTATGACGTGAAAAGAAAATGGCGCGCGCAAAGCAAATTACAAAAAAAGTACACCAAAAAGGTTCCGAGTCTGAGTTTTTAACAAATTAAAATAGGTTGCATGACAATTTCGGCACCATGGAGGTAGAAATAAATAGGTATAATGATGTTTTGAATTCACAAACTCATTGCACACGATGTTCTAAATTCAAATTTACTTTAACCTCTAGAGAATAAAAACGGCTTTTGCACTCAGATATCGAAGAGCAAAAACGCCTTTTCCGAGATGGTGGGATGAAATAGTTATTTGTTGTACGTGAGTGCAAAGTTGTTTTTTAACCGCGTGCTCAATTTTCATGACCGACCTAGCGAAGGATTCTAAAAATTAGAATCCTGAGCGATAGCGAGGGAATCAAAAGAGCACAAGGTGAAAAATCTTTGCACTCGAGTGCAACACGTAACTTTTCATCCCCCCCAACGAGGAAATTTCAAAATACAAAAAAAAATACAATCACAAGAGTTTCAGTTTTCACTCAGAAACTTCCACAACACCCTCCCATTAACCCAAACACACTCTCAACACCCACCCAGAAACACCCACAATATTCACACCCGCAATACACACCCATTCACCCAGAAACACCCACAAAACACCCATTCACCCAGAAACAACCATAAAACACCAATTCACCCAGAAGCACCCAAAAAACACCCATTCACCCAGAAACACCCACAAAACACCCATTTACCCAGAAACACCCAAAAAACACCCATTCACCCGGAAGCACCCAAAAAACACCCATTCACCCAGAAACACACACAAAACACCCATTCACCCAGAAACACCCACAAAATATCTAATCACCCAGACACACCCACAACATCCATTCAGACACCCACAACTTCCACCCAGTCACACTTACAATACTCACCCATCCATTCAGACACACCCATAAAACACCCATTCACCCAGATACACCTCCAACACCCACCCATCCACCCAGCCACACCCGCAAAATTTATCACACCTGTAAGTACCTAATAAAAATTACCGTCTTAATGGAGTTCCGAGACGGTCAATCAGCTTGAGTCAAGCACGTTGATTTTCTGTATGTATTTGTTCCGTTGCTAGCGTAAACAAATCAAACAAACCTAAAAAGCTTTAAAATGCTTGACTCAAGCATCAAGCAAGTATTGTAGACGATCAAAATGTTTAAAGCAAGATTGACGCCAAGCTGATTGACCGTCACGGAACTCCAAGGTTTTAACAAATTTATGACGTGAAAAGAAAATGGCGCGCGCAAAGCAAATTACAAAAAAAGTACATCAAGAAGGTTCCGAGTCTGAGTTTTTAACAAATTAAACTAGGTTGCATGATAATTTCGGCACCATGGAGGTAGAAATAAATAGGTATAATTATGTTTTGAATTTACAAACTCATTGCACACGATGTTCTAAATTCAAATTTACTTTAACCTCTAGAGGATAAAACCGGCTTTTGCACTCAGATATCGAAGAGCAAAAACGCTTTTTCCGAGATGGTGGGATGAAAAATCAATTTAAATGCATGAAAATGCTTTGTTTCAACTGGGTGCCTATTACTCGTGCAAATATAGGGTAAAACTTTTGTACCTGTAGACGTAGTAGATAGTGGAGGGCTTTTGATTGGTCTGCCACTGGCAGCAGGCGAATTGGTGGGCAGGTGAGTGGTCCAGGCTGACGGTGCGGCGTCCTGCGTGCCATATCATCGCCAGCATTGAAGGTCTGCATGTTTTCTTTTGCATTGCTGAAAAAGTAAAATCTCTTAATGAAATCTGCTTACATTACTGTGTGTAGCGTATCATCATCAGCCTTTTTAATGTCTCCTTTGGGATATAGGCGTTCCCTATGAATGGAAAAATAAACAGCCCAATGATTTGAAGGCTATTATCGACTGCAGATACAGCCGGGACCTGAGATTTAAGCATCCTTCCGATATAATGGATTGAATTAAAAAATACACATGTAAGGTTAGTAACATGGCATGAAGATGATGACCGGTCTTTGCGAGCCCGCAACCTACTCTTATCTCATCATCTCCTAAGAGATGAAATCTTTACTGTGATGAATTGATTATTTATTTATATTGTGTCAGGGAGGAGCTCGCTAGCGCAGTGGCACAGCGCGCTTGGCCTGCGATTGCGTAAACTAAGCAATTTCGCTAAAGCCGGTCATTGGATGGGTGACCAAAAATTTATTATCTCGAGTTCCTTCGTGCTTCGGAAGGCACGTTAAGCCGTTCATTCCGGCTGCATCTGCAGTCGTTAGTACCCACCAACCCGCACTGGGCACGCGTGGTGGGTTATGGCCCATTCTCCCTATATTCTTCCATCCATAGGGCAGGCCCGTGCCCCAGCAGTGGGGACATTAAAGGGCTGGTGACGATGATGATGATTGTGTCAGGTTCAGAATTCGTCAATAAACGTGTCTCAGTTTTGCCCCAGCAACAATTCTAGGGCAGCGGTCACGGATGCGACAGACATTTTGCACAATCAATGAAAGCATTCAGTCAATTAAAAGAGAATACGGACGTTGCGCGCGCGATAACAGCCACAAACGGTCCACAACGACAACTCTATAGAGTCAATCTGGCCGCGCCGACTTCTTTATTGGATTTATTTAGCGCAAGCTTTGACTGTCACCTTAATCTCGCCCAGCATAGTAACACATGTGAATCAAGCATGTTATTACCGTCTCAAAGTACAGCCGATAGCACGTTTCATTATACAATTTTATGAAATTTCTCCGGCTATTTTCAACCTTCATGCACTTGACTTCAGTAAAGCAGATTGGGAACTTTCAACAGCTAGTGGTAGTTAAGTGTATATTATAATCTTTATTGTTGATGTTGAGACGAATTAATCTCCCCCAGATCGTGTAAAGTTTTTAGTGTCGCTGTTAGATTGATTGATTGAAGGTCAAGACTAAAACTAATCTTTTTTTATTAATAGATAACAATAGAGAGTCATTTGGAAACAGCGCAGTATGTTGTTGCCTTCCATTCGCTCCTGTTAGCTGTCATCTTCTCATTCACATTCATGTAATTTCTCACGCTTACAGCGTGTCCATCTCTACAGTCAATGGAGTAATGCATGTAAAGAGTTACATGTGACAGTAAAAAAAGTGAATCTGAATGACATGACTATTGTGTAATAATATTATTCCTTATTGACATCGTATTGTATTTATAATCATTTTGTGACTTTATAATTGTGTGATAAAATGTAATAGATTTATGTCGTTTTTATCACAATAAATAAATAATAAATAAATAAATACTGTGGTCTTTCTCTTCATCTCCAAGCCAACCCTCAACATTATATTCATACTGAAATTAAAACAGGACTTCAAATTTGTTTCTGCATATGATGAAAATGTTTGATCTATTATAAGTTCTGATTTTATACAAAACAGTGTTAATGAAAAATATCATAATTATCAGGGATCTAACATAATTGGTGAAACGTGGGTGCTAGTTCACCTTTGCATACCCCTTCGGGGATATAGGCGTGATTTATGTATGTATGTATGTTAATGAAAAAAAAAAATTGTATGTAATTAGGTATATGTTGTTGTTCCCTGTTATACATACTAGACAGGAAAACATGGGTTCAACATTCACGGGAACAGGGTCAATGTTCCATTAAAGATTGATTGCCGTTTGAACACTTGGTTGGAGGCACGTCGCATCGCCACCTGCATCCATTAGCTCTATTAATTACTAGGTTGTAGCAATGAATGGGAGTACATTACATAACACGGGCTGCTGTAAGGATATTAGACTCGTTTCAGAAATGTGACGTGACGTCTGCGGATTATGTAACGTGAACAATCTCCCATATATGCCCTTAGGTGTATAGATATTGTAATATACAGGAGAGTGCCCGGTTTAGCCAGTATGGCCGTTTAAGGCTCGAGTTCACCAACACGTAAAACAAGCTATTTAAAGACAACCGCCAGTTTTTGACAGTTCTTCCTTACGATAAAAGGTCAAAAACTGACGGTCAAATAATAATCGCCTGTATAAGTGTTGGTGCACTCCAGCCTTAAACCTCTACCTTTTTGACCGACTTCATAAAAGATGGTTCTCAATTCAAATGTATTTTTTTGTACATACATACATACATACATAATTCACGCCTATATCCCCGAAGGGGTAGGCAGAGGTGAACTAGCACCCACGCTTCGCCAATTATGCTAGGTCCCATGTAATAGGTGGCGAGCCTATTGCCATTTATCGGGCACAAAAGTCGCAGTTCTTTGCTAGGTGGTAGGTATAAGAGGAACGCTGCTGCCCATTCCTCATCACTGATTTATCCTTAGTCGCCTTGTACGACACCCACGGGAGAGATTTGGGGTGGTGACAATTGTATTCTACTCTGCCGTCACCACACGGCCGAATATGTGTTAATTCAGAACTTTTCACTGGGTCAACCGATATTAATATTTTTTTAATTGTTCTATATTCTAGACAGGGCCGTTCTTGCCCGTCATCTCATCTGATGGTGAATTGGTGAGTGACGATAAGGGCCGATACCGTCTCCTATCAATTAAAATAGGTACGTAATGTGACGTGTTTATTTAGAAGACTTATTTCAATAAAATCTATTTCTTTTAAATAATTATCACACCTTTCAACAGCATTGGTATTCCGAAAAATTACAAGAGAAGAAAAGAACATATTAGCAACAGTTTTGTTTACACCTGTATGTACTCCTAGGATGTCCATTAATGTCGATTAATAATTACTTAATTAAAAACATGTTAATTTTAATCTAGACCTTTGACCTTACAGGAATAACGACTAGTTTTGAATTGAGAAAAATCACTCTCAGCCACTCTTAACGTTAAAATGATACCCCAATGGTACAGACATTTATCGCTTTGAACAGTCAAAATTCAATGATATTTGACTGTTCAAAGAGAAATGGTGTATCATTGGCTATGGGTAGGTATATCTTATCGTGTTTCAGTGGTCATGCTGGCCGGGCAGAGTAAGGTCGTTAGCTCCCTTGTTCACAATATGACTAGGCAAATCATGGAAAGGCCAATTCGACGATCTGGCGACGGCATTAATATCCACAGGGATGTGTTGCTAACTGTCGCTCGTGTTCGTTCAGAATTGAAATAAAGGAACGGAAAATGATTGCCATCAGATAAATTACATGGTCAACAGCATGTGAAGGGAATTGTGTATAATGGTTAATGTTACTTTATTAGCTATTTTTTGTCGCGTGTAAATAATATTGTTTTGTATTGTTACATGGACATTGTGGTTAATACTAGCACATGTAAGTATTTTATTTCTACAAGAAATTTAAAAAAATCGCCATTGGAAATTGCCGATCTTCCCTCATTAATTTGTAGTAGTGTTTATTTCCTTTAAAACTATAGTTATGTCCATTATTCTTTTTTATTTTAAACTTCATTTCAAGGACTTATATTTATGTATACAATTTTATCTTATTTTTATTTCTTTCACTACCAATAAATCATCAAAAATAGCTCGTCATAAGTACCACTTAGATTTAGATTGAGAAAATTTAGATGATGATAGATGAAGTTCCTTAAAAAATCGCAAATATGTTTGTAAGGAAAAATGAATTTTCGCTAAATTCTACATACAAAACGGCAATTTGATACTTAAACCCCTAATATTTTGTGTAGATCGAATTGTTGTTTAAGTTAGGTACTCTCTTTGTTATGTGTTTTTATATAAGTTATATAAAATCAAATAATTTTATATAACTACACTACTGTCTGTTTGATTCATCGGATGCCGGGTGCATGATGTTACAGAGAGGAAGACAGGAGCATTATGACCCAAGTGTAGGTTTAAGGGACTCCTTCGAAAAATGTGCAAATAAATGAATTATTATTAATATGTCAAAAAGCACCACTGCCATTCCGACTTCCCACTCTGCCCAGCCATATTTGGTAAGATTCTGTGAGACCCCCTTAGAGTAATGAATTGAAGAGAATGCATTTTCTAATAATTTCAATACAGAAACTGTGTATTGAGTAGATAATTAATGCTTTTTGTTGTATAAATAAAACACCATTCATAGTATAATATTAAATATATTTAATTTCAATTACAAAGTCCATATTGTTGTACCTACTAGTAGTGCGCCACAGAATTCCAGGTACACATTACACATGTGTTTTGAATATTTTTTTGAAATTCAACGCCTAGCCAAATAATCTCGTGTAAAAGGACACCCGATCTGCATATTTTGTTTATTTGTCATCGGCATAAGAAAGTTTATCGGTAGCTTCTTCGTATGTGGTCTACATAATAATATCATGGTCGTTACAATTGACAGTGCTGGCAATTTACCACAGTTACAGGACAGGAAAAGAGTTTCCAACAAGAGGAGCAGGAACGGGGTATTAAATATTACATACATAAATCACGTCCATTTATCCCCGAAGGGGTAGGCAGAGGCGAATTAACACCCACGATTTGCCAATTATGTTAGGTTCTAACGGGCACATAAATCGCAATATATTGCTATGTGATATACGAGGAACGCTGCTGCCGATTAGCCAACACTCTTTACTCTTAGTCATCTTGTACGACACTCGCGGAGGAGATGGGGGTGGTGACTGGTGACAACTGTATTCTGCTCTGCCGTCACGTCACGGCCACGGTGTATTAGCATCCTAATTTATATTACATAATTTGAAATTCAGTATTATTTCATAAATTTTCATTAATTTATTTGTCCTTTTCAACCATTTAAACGTTTCATACAAAAATTAATCCTTAAAAAACAAATTTTGAGCTGATAAACATAGTGGAGGACTCGGAACTTTCATATCAAAAAATACGAGCGTTCCATAATATGTACACCCGAGATGCCCGCCGCATCGCGAATGGGGAAAAATGTCTCTGTACACCCGAATGTGAATCTTTTGAAGTGTGAATATCGTCATAGAGAATAGATTTATTTATTAGACATGCATAACTCCAATTTTTCTGGTAGCTATTTCGATTTATGGATATAATTTTTTTTTATTGGAATTTGTTTATTGCTCCAAAGTTGGAAGTTTTAATGAAACACTGTAAAGACTAATAATAGTTATTTGTTGTACGTGAGTGCAAAGTTGTTTTTTAACCGCGTGCTCAATTTTGATGACCGAGCTAGCGAAGGATTCTAAAATTGAATCACGAGCGTAGCGAGTGATTCAAAAATTAGAATCCTGAGCGATAGCAAGGGAATCAAAAGAGCACAAGGTGAAAAATCTTTGCACTCGAGTGCAACACGTAACTTTTCATCCCCCCCAACGAGGAAATTGCAAAATACAAAAAAAAAATACAATCACAACAGTTTCTGTTTTCACCCAGAAACTTCCACAACACCCTCCCATTAACCCAAACACACTCAACACCCACCCAGAAACACCCACAACGTTCACACCCGCAATACACACCCATCCACTCAGACACACCCAAAAAACACCCATTCACCCAGAAACACCCACAAAACACCCATTCACCCAGAAAAACCCACAAAACACCCATTCACCCAGAAACACCCATAAAACACCCATTTACCCAGAAACACCCAAAAAACACCCATTCACCCAGAAACACCCACAAAACACCCATTCACCCAGAAAAACCCACAAAACACCCATTCACCCAGAAACACCCATAAAACACCCATTTACCCAGAAACACCCAAAAAACACCCATTCACCCAGAAACAAACACAAAACATCCATTCACCCAGAAACACCCATTCACTCAGAAACACCCACAAAACACCCATTCACCGAGAAACACCCACAAAACACCGATTAACCCAGAAACACCCAAAAAACACCCATTCACCCAGAAACACCTACAAAACACCCAATCACGCCCAAAAAACACTCAATCACCCAGAAACACTCACAGAACACCCATTCACCTAGACACACCCTCAAAACACCCATTCACCCAGACACACCTCCAACAGCCACCCATCCACCCAGCCAAACCCGCAACATTCATCCAGACACACCTGTAAGTACCTAATAAAAATTACTCCGAGACGGTCAATCAGCTTGAGTCAAGCACGTTGATTTTCTGTATGTTTTTGTTCCGTTGCTAGCGTAAACAAATCAAACAGACCTAAAAAGCTTTTAAATGCTTGACTCAAGCATCAAGCAAGCGTTGTAGACGATCAAAATGTTTAAAGCAAGATTGACGCCAAGCTGATTGGTTTTAACAAATTTATGACGTGAAAAGAAAATGGCGCGCGCAAAGCAAATTACAAAAAAAGTACACCAAAAAGGTTCCGAGTCTGAGTTTTTAACAAATTAAAATAGGTTGCATGACAATTTCGGCACCATGGAGGTAGAAATAAATAGGTTTAATGATGTTTTGAATTCACAAACTCATTGCACACGATGTTCTAAATTCAAATTTACTTTAACCTCTAGAGGATAAAAACGGCTTTTGCACTCAGATATCGAAGAGCAAACACGCCTTTTCCGAGATGGTGGGATGAAAAGGTCATTTATTATGTTTTGACAATGTTTTTTGCAAAATAACACGTATTGATCTCGATGTTTCTGCATTGTAATTTATTTGAAAAATAAAATGCAATCGTCTACGTTTATTGACTTAGTTGGTTGTAACAGGATCACAATGCTAAATATAATGCCAGTCATATATAATTAAACATCTGTATAAATAAATTAAAATATGTTTCACATAGATAATACCAATAAGATATTATGGGTAGGCAAGGACGGGACTTTCATAAAATAACATCAAAATGTGAAAAACATACATTTTCTTGAAATGCAAATTTAATGAGCTAGTCAAGCAAGCTGGAAGCCGTGTGTTGACGGCAGAGTAGAATACAATTGTCACCACCCCAAATCTCTCCCGCGGGTTTCGTACAAGGCGACTAAGGATTAAAACAGTGATAAGTAATGGGCAGTAGCGTTCCTCTTATACCACCTAGCAATGTGCTGCATTTTTGTGTCCGATAAATGGCAATAGGCTCATCACCTATTACATGGAACCTAACATAATTGGCGAAACGTGGGTGTTAATTCACCTCTGCCTGTATTATTATATTTGTATAAGAAACCAAATTTAAAGAAGTTAATTAAAATAAACTTACAAAGAGTTTGGTGGTTAGAAAAAGAATTTCGAAAAATTATGATCTTGAGGCGGGAAAAGATCATAATTTTTCGAAATTCTTTTTCTATCCACCAAAATCTTTGTACCAATTGTTCTAACATTTATATAATGTTAAAATTAAAATCGAATAATAATACTTGTACAAATAAATACTTAGATTAAAAAAGTTTGTTAGGCTAAACTCAAATCAGAACTTTCATAACCGAGTAATGAAGCAAATACTCCACATAAAAAAATGCATCAGACGCGGCGAAATCAGTTTTTATAAAACATTATCAGAACCTCACTAGAACGTAACAAATCATCACAAAATACGTGCGATTTTATGATTTTACCCGTAGTCTAGCCCTTGTTACTGAGACACAATCGTTATTACAAATTTTATTGATGACAATCTGTCTTATACTTTTAGATACATACATACATAATTCACGCCTATATCCCCGAAGGGGTAGGCAGAGGTGAACTAGCACCCACGCTTCGCCAATTATGCTAGGTCCCATGTAATAGTACGACACCCACGGGAGAGATTTGGGGTGGTGACAATTGTATTCTACTCTGCCGTCACCACACGGCCCTTTTATATAAATACTGATTTAATTATAAATGCAAAAGAGAGTTTTGTTTGTTTGTACAATTGAGTTATTGAATTTGTTTTGTTAATTTTTAGGTATAATAAAAATTAGAACTATGACAGTCACTAAAAAAAGTTGAAGAGTGGCTATTTTCCATTTAGGCTGGAGTTCACCAACATGTAAATCAAACGATTAAAAGATAACCGGCAGTTTTTGACAGTTCTTTCTACGATAAAATCTAAAACCGGCGGTCAAATAATAATCGCCTGTTTTACGTTTTTGTGAACTCGAGCCTAAATGGAAAATAGCCACTTTTCAACTTATTAATTTCGGTGCTAGACTCATTTTTGTGAGTTACTTTTTTATTTGCTTTAAATATTATTATAAATTGCTTTTTCGTTACTCACAGAGATCAATTTTGGGGATCTTCATAATGTTCGCCGGCAAAAAGGGTTCTGCGCGTTCGATCGACCGCGACGTCCCGATGGTTGGTGTTTGCGCCGTCACCAGATCAAATGGCAACAGGTTCGTGTGTCATCGCGATGTTTTCCAACGAAAAGAATGCGTTTGATTCGTATGTCGCGATGTTGTTACACGTCGCTCGGTGCACCAGATACGTGCGCATGCGCGCGAGAGACCGGCCCACTGCCGCGGTACCAGGGACGTCGATACGCACCGCTCTCGATTAGAATTAATTCCTCTTAGGCACAGTACAGAATTCACAGTAGGAGCACATGAGTAAATAAATGGAACTGAGTGACAGCTTGTCCACTGGCCGCTAGGCGAGACTGGGAAAAACTTGTTTACGCTCATACATACACCATCATATTTGACGGCCGCCTTGGTCGAATGCTCAGATCACTGGGTATTGGCCAAGAGGTCCCGGGTTCAAATTCTGGTAGGGGCAAACTTTGTGATGACCACAAATGTTTGTTTCCGAGTCATGGTTCTGTATATGTTTATGTAGTATATTTTCAACATTTATATACATAATTATATTAAAAATATGTCCGTCATCTAGTATTCATAACACAAGTGCTTAGGCTACTTACTTTGGGCTAGATAATAGGTGTGAGTGTAAAAATATTTATTATTATTATTTTTATTATATACAGCCAGAGGAAAAGCTGTCACTCTGTTCCGTTTATTTACTCATGTGGTAGCTCGATAGGGTAGTAGCTTACCGGTCGGCTTGCGATTGCTGAAACTAAGCAATATTTGCTAAGGCCGATCATTGGATGGGTGACCAAAAGCATAGTATC
Source organism: Cataclysta lemnata (assembly GCA_963931975.1). Classification (NCBI taxonomy): domain Eukaryota; kingdom Metazoa; phylum Arthropoda; class Insecta; order Lepidoptera; family Crambidae; genus Cataclysta; species Cataclysta lemnata. The sequence goes on along the minus strand of OZ008340.1, from coordinate 14,326,530 downwards.
TCGAGTTCTTCCGTGCTTCGCAAGGCACGTTAAGCCGTTGGCCCCGGCTGCATCATTGTGCAGTTATTAGTATCCACCTATGGAACGCTATACGCTGTGGCCAATTCTCCCTATAATCTTCCATCCATAAAGAAGGCCCCAGTAGTGGGGATATTGAAGGGCTGGTGATGTTGATGCAGTAGAGAGTAAGCCGCAGAAAATCTAATGTCGGTTCGCATATGCAATGGCGATTATAGAGTAATTCGAAATATTAAACTTTCTAAATTAAATTAGATGTTTTTATTGACAGTAAAATCATTGTAGTATTTAAAAATACATACATAAATGACGCCTATATCCCTGAAGTGGGAGTCAGAGGTGAACTAACACCCATGTATCGCCAATTATATATTATTTAAAAATGATATAGGTATACTTCCATAGTCAACAATGCAATCATTTTAGTTGAACAAAATCTTAATAAGCTTTGTCGCAGTCAGATCGTGGAATAAGTACTAATTTCATAATCTGTCTTTTCATATTGTGCAGAAGGGAACTTATCTAAGCTGCTAATCAATAGTTAGGTTAGATCGAAGCGAAGAGAATGAAGCGTTTGGCTCAACTACTGTTGGATAGTACCTAATCATTTAAAATTAATACATTTTTGGAGAGACGTGATTGTCATAATTAAATTCACGATACCGACATTGTAAGTAATGCTGAATTTGTTGATATGCCTGGTTGTCCTGGTTGAGTTTATCATCATCAGATTTAATGTTTCTTGTCATTATACGACACGTGATCCTATAATTCTATTATGTAGAGACTAGGGCGCCGGCTGTACTGAACATAATATATTAACTGCCGCACTCGGACACGTCAAATAACGATAATGAGTACATTATGTCAAAAAATGACAATTCAAAACTAGTCGCTATTCTTGCCGGGTGTATAGTCTAGATTTAATTGAATTTTTTTGACATTAGGTACTCATTAAAGTTATTTGACGTCTCTGAGTGCGGCAGTAAGAGGCTTAGCAAACCTAGACACTAGACTTTTTACACAGACGACTAATTGGTGGTAAGTGTGCCTTGCAATATTATTATGTAGGCATTACGTATTCTAACTGTCATGAAATTTACTATATTTACTACCTAAATTCTTTTTTCGTTATGATCATACATTTAACTTTAAATTTCTTGTGAGATATTTAAAGAAAATGTATATAATATAAAAATGCAAATTGTGTAAACATTAAAACCTCTATTCGGGCAGAATTTCGAGCTTACTAATTTAGAACTTTGTCGTATAGAAATAGTAGATTATATAACTAGGGAATAAAGCAGTGTCTTTTATGTCACGGGTGCAGCATTTGAATAACTCTATGGTTAACTCCTGAGCGGAGCCAGGGTATTAAATAATTAATTTCCGAGCAAAGCGGGAGAGGATTCCTGTAAGAAGAAGAGTCCTGAGTGCAGCGAGGATTTAAGAGCATCCAAGACATAAGACACTATACACAACAAGGCAAGTAATTTATGGTGATGCACTTGATACTTCGATCTGTATTTCTGGCATCTCACACAATCAATCTCCAAAAGTTATATTACTGTTTGTGTACCTACGTATACTATGCGTCGTCAGTTCCGCGGCTTCTCCATGAACAATCACGGCGGATCACTCACTTATGCCATAATGTGTTGTACACATTGTTAATTTAAAACTATTACGCTCGATTACGGAGTGTTTTCGAGTTGCCAAAAAAAGCCAATAGAAAGAGACAGACGCAATATCCATTCGCATTTCGAATTTTATCTTTATTCGACTATGTATCTCAATAAATTACAGACACCAAAACTTACAGACAATTTTCGTAACAAAATTTCAGCCAGTGATGGGTAGGGAGCAAATATGGCAAATACTTGAGCATTCACAGTTATAATATTTGTAGGAGTTTTACTCACTGCTCTTACTTTTACTCATCATCAACATTAGTCTTTTAAAGTTTACATCGCTGGGTATTGATCTTGCCTATGTTTGACTCAACGGATCACGAGACATTACATTTCACTCACCCGATGAGCGGCCTTAACGAAGATCGGAAACAATAGCCATCACGGCATTGAGCTCCTCTAAATTCTAGATGATTCCAGCTCTTCTATAAATTGATCGGTATTTCAAACACAAAGGTATCGTGCTATACTGGAGAAAATCTCGGTATTTTTTTGGCTACCTATCCGATGAACGGCCCCTGTCAACATAGCTTAGTTTGCACAATCACTGGCCAAAAGTGGCTATCCACTGCTTAAGTGCTTCTCCCTTGAAATATAACTCTACATTATCTACTTGGGCACAAGAATTACGATGACGTTTTTATTTGTTTATGTCAAGGGTAATGGAGATGTCTATTTGATCTAGTTTTAATATAGGTAGTTTTAACACATCGTGGAATGTGCCGCGCCGATCGATCGACAGTCAATGTGAACAAATGACTTCCTAATAAAGATGATTGGTCGAAAGTTTCTAATAATAAACTCTGGTGGTGTCTATTATTTTGGCTATATGTTATATGTTACGATTTTTATCTTAGAGTCATAATAGATTCATTCTAATGACTATTTAATCTATTTGCTAACTATTTAAGAATTGAGGTCAGTTGACACGAGGGAAGACAAAACGCGACCTTGAGTTTGCACAATACACGGCTTAACATGTATTTGCATGAAAGACGGTTTTTTCGCGTCAAAATTCTTTTTAAAAAGATTAATGAGTGTGAGATCATCTTGAAAACATAACTATATCGTACAAAACTTAGAATTGCATTAACTGCCGCCCTCAGAGACCTCAAATAACGTTAATGAGTACATAATGTCAAAAAATGACAATTCAAAACTAGTCGCTATTTTTGCCGGGTCTATGGTCTAGATTTAAATGAGATTTTTTGACATTAAGTACTCATTAAAGTTATTTGACGTCTCTGAGTGCGACAGTAAGTTAAGTAAGTTTAATAATTAAAAAGGCTTGAGATGTCAGTGTAATACATTTTTTTGTGGAAAAGAAATTCAACGAAGATTCAGAACACAATTTTATGATTTAATTTAGGGTTATTCTATAGAAAATAAAGGTCCATTAAAATAAACTTGAATAAACCAGCTACATTAAATTGCACAAATAATTACAAGCAGAACAAATAATTCTCCTAGGAATTTGATGATGATACATCGTGCCTAACAACTTCCATTTAATTTTCTAATTTGGTGGCAATAATTATCATTTTATTGATCAAAAAGTATATATTTGTCAACGGTGTCTTAATATTTCACATACCTACACTTATTTTACAGAAGTTTTGCCGAATACATTTTACATAACAATAAAACTGTTAAACGAGATGTAAGCACGCGTATTGATAAAACGGCAGATTTGGGCAATTAAACATTTGACTCATCAAGGTCTTCTTCCTCCTACCCTTATTTAAGGACTTATTTATATGACTCATTAAGGTACTTAATTCAAATTCATTTGCTTGCGTTGAAGTGCAAAATGCGAAATTTATGTGAACGTACCTGGCTCAGTAGTCTCTGCAGAAAGCACCACGTGTTTGCACATGTTCCTAATACGAATTCACAACCATTATCACAGAGTAACTACTTACTTAATTTAATTTTAAAAGTTTCAATTTTAAAATTTATTTATAGTTTGAACATTTAAAAAGTTTTATGCGGCACAAGAGTGACGGCGACCGTGGACGTCCTTGCCAGACTGCATGGCTTGCCGGCCGGACGACAGCATGCGCCACCATATGCGCTATTGTACGAGTAGCACTAAAGCTAGTAGGGTGACAATGGCTGTGTGTTCTTTTTAAAAATGGTGCATTCATTCTGTACTTTGGTTGCTTACTCTATTTATTACTATATTATTTGAACATTAATATAGATATTTATTACAAAGACCAAGAGGTCGGATAGTAATTATTTTTCTTTCTTTCTCAATTTATATTAATTTATGCAGTAGGTATAATATAATTATGTCAGTTGTACCTTCACAGTTGACATATGCACATAAAAACCTTAAACATTTTATTTAAAATTTATTTTTATAAATAAACGAGTGTTAAGTGCGTACTTAATTTACAGTTATTGTTTACCTTTGTAGTTGGATTTTAATGAACAAAATTGCATGCAACAAAGTAACATGCAATAAACTTATTCAAGCAAAATATAAAACGGGTTTATTTATTACATATTTTGGTAATTTATTAAATTGTTTATATGGATAAACAATTTAATAAATTACCAAAATAATTGGTAAATTAAATATCGAACGCAAAGAAATCTTTGCTTTACTTAAGAAACCTTTACTGAAGTGTGTGTTGATAATCTGCCACAAAAATGCTTTTATAGTCAATTGAATGAGTATTTATTTGAAATCTTTCCTAACCTGTCCACAGGATAATAATCCGTAGCCTTTTTTCGGAGATATCAAAGCTTTTTCCGAGCAACTTAAGCCGATTCCACGTTAAGGATCCTCGCAAGTATGATACCTAAATCCCCACGTCATTGTACCCACTTTGTGATGTCTCTTATATTCATGAAAATCATGAATTTATTTTGTAGCCATCAGAAATAAGGGTAATTTTAATTGCAGCTTAACAACCGTGGAAGAGAAAATTTACATCCTAATAATATCAAAACGTTAATAATAATACGATTGGAATTACTGCCATACTAAAATAAAACATTGTCTATTGTCATCCTAATCACTCTCCTCTCTCCATTCGTCGGTCCTTTTCTATTACATTCCTTTATTACTTGCACATTTTCCGTTTAGATGGATGACATAAATGAAAATGGTTTGAAAGGTTTGGGTGCCGTCAGAATGGAAGATGAATCCTACTTCGCCGACTCCAGCTGAAAAATAAATACATACATACATACATAAATCACGCCCATATCCCCGAAGGGGTAGGCAGAGGTGAATTCTCACCCGCGTTTCGCCAATAATGTTAAGTCCCATGTAATAGGTGGCGAGCCTATTGCCATTTATCGGGCACAAAAGTCGCAGTACATTGTCAGGACGGTAGTATAAGAGGAACGCTGCTGCCCATTCCTCATCACTGATTTATCCTTAGTCGGCTTGTACGACACCCACGGGAGAGATTTGGGATGGTGACAATTGTATTCTACTCTGCCGTCACCACCAAAATAAAAATATCCAAAAACAAGCTAAAGTGTGGACACACCAGACGTGCGACCGACCTTCTTGTTATCAGGTTGTATTTTACGGAAGATCGATACCACGGTAGCCTACCACCGGGGGCGACTATTAAATAACGATTATTGCCCTGCTCCCTTTACAAGGGTTTTTTATTTTTAGTTACCTACACACTTTTGCGTGCCTTAAGAGCGTTGATCCATGCCCCCGATAAAGTAGGTACTAAATAATCTGTTTTAATCCATGACTTAATTAAGAATTATCGGAACTTAAGTCAATGATAGAGTTTAATTTCAGGGATAAATAATATTAATTCTACATACATACATACATACATAAATCACGCCTATATCCCCGAAGGGGTAGGCAGAGGTGAACTAGCACCCACGTTTCGCCAGTTATGTTAGGTCCCATGTAATAGGTGGCGAGCCTGTTGCCATTTATCGGGCACAAAAGTCGCAGTAGGTACATCGCTAGATGGTATAAGATGAACGCTGCTGCCCATTCCTCATCACTGATTTTTCCTTAGTCGCCTTGTACGACACCCACGGGAGAGATTTGGGGTGGTGACAATTGTATTCTACTCTGCCGTCACCACACGGCATAATATTAATTCTAACTAAATTATACGCTGATTTACAGCGAAATTGGTTAGGTATACTGAAATTTTTTATCTAGATTCCATATAATACTAAAAATAAATTTTAACTTCATTGAAATTCAGCTAAGTGCATTACAAACCTGTAATACTATGCAACATGGAAACAGACAGCCACCCAGGTGTAGAAAGATCAGGGAATTTCTTGTTATCTTATAGCTCCTGCGTCATTAGCCGACGTCCGCAGTAAAAAAGTCCGGCAGAACCATCCATTACAATGAATGCAATGTGCGCAGGCAATGTTGAATCTTAAACTCTTTTATCATCAGCATAATTGAGTACGGTTAAAAGCGCGAATTCTGTTTAGAGAATATCTGTTCGTGGCTTCTTTCTGTCTAGCAAAACTGATTGAATAAACAATTTGGTACGATTTTTATTACATACATACACACATTCCGTATAATACCCAAATGGTGAAACGGACTCTATTAAATGCCGCACTCAGAGACGTGAATTAACGATAGTGAGTACTTAACACAAAAATGACAATCCAGAACTAGTCACTATTATGATTTTTTACATTCAGTATTCATTAAACTTAATTGACATCTCTGAGTATGGCAGTATGACTCCGTAATCCGTCCATGCGTCCGTCTGTCACCAAGCTATATCTCAAGAACCGTGATAGTTATATAGTTAGCTGATGTATTTCTGTTGCCGCTAGACAAAAAATACTAATAAACATAATAGAATAAATATTTAAGCGGGCTCCCATACATCAGACATGATTTTTTGCCGTTTTTTAATAGCTAAAGCTACGGAACCATTCGTGCGCGAGTCTGACTCTCACTTGACAGTTTTTATTGTTTTTTTATTTGATTTGACATTATATGATGTTAGTAAAAAGTAAAAATATTACAAAGATAAAAAGTTGGTCGAGTGATAAAGGGCACCAGGAAAGCGACCCGGATTGCGGAAGACGCCAGTTCGATCAACAGGCATCAAGAAATTTGTTCTTTTACTATGTAATTTATTACGAGTAATTTACATCATCATCGCCTTATCCCATCTTATTTGGGGTCGGCGCAGTATGTCCTCTTTTTCCATTCTCTTCTGTCACTCGTCATCTCCTCATTCACATCCATCACCTTCATATCACACCTCACACAATCCATCCATCTTTTCAGTGGTCTTCCTCTACTTCGATATCCATCAACATTCATGTCCATAACTTACTCACATTCATGGCATCACGTCTCATAACATGTCCATACCAAGCTTCATCTTATCTGTTACTGGCGCCACTTTCAGACTCGCTCTTACGTACTCATTCCTTATCTTGTCCATTTTTGTCACTCCGCACATCCATCTCAACATTCTCATCTCTGCCGCATGCAATTTTCTTTCATCCGTCTTTTTCACAGCCCAACATTCCGATCCATACATAACGACAGGAGTAATTTAGACGTTGGCGAAATTATAGTACTCGCCTACTTATATATCAGGCACGCGCAAATGTCACTTGAGTCGCAAACTTAGACCTACACCTTCTCAAATAACATACCTACATACATAAATCACGCCTAAATCCCCGATGTGGTAAGCAGAGGTAAATTAACATACACGTTCCGCCAATTATGTTAGGTCCCATGTAGGTGGCGAGCCTATCTCATTTATTTGGCACGTAAATCGCAGTACCTTGCTAAGTCGTTTAAGGGGTACGCTGCTGCCCATTCCTCATCACTGTTTAAAGTTTAAACAGTGATGAGGAATGGGCAGCTTACAGCTACCCAAATGGTTTTTGCTGATACCGTCCGCACTCACAAAACAATACGTGATAGTTTTATACTAGCCACGGATTGTCAATGAGAATGAAATTTTTAAGAATACTAATACTCCACTTGAATTTATTTTGATGGACGCAGGCCGGATGTAAACGCTTCGCGGGCCGGAGTTGGCCGGCGGGCCGTAGTTTCCCCATCCCTGGTTTAAACCCTTAGTCGCCTTGTACGACAGCCGCGAGAGAGATTTGGGGTGGTGACGATTGTACAAGCATTCTGCTCTGCTGTCACCACACGGCAAATAACAATAGGCACCTAATTTTATTAACCACACGGTTTAAATAACATTAATTTAATTAAATAAGATAAGTAAAAAGATTGCCAATCACTCGTTCCTAACTGTGCTCAGATTATGGTATAATTATCTCAACGTCATCACTCGTATCCTAATAGCAGGGCACGTGACAGCTGCTATAATATTCAAACCCTTCACGATCCCCTTTACCTGAGAAACTTGGTCATTGTTGTTTCCGAATTTACAATAACTATTGGGGTGAATACCAAACAGAGGTGACGTAAATAGGATGAATATCCGACTCTGATTCGGCATTCAAATAATTTGGCGATTCTGTGGCTATGACGTACATACATACATACATAAATCACGCCTATATCCCCGAGAGGGTAGGCAGAGGTGAACTAGCACCCACGTTTCGCCAATTATGTTACGTCCCATGTAATAGGGGGCGAGCCTATTGCCATTTATCGGGCACAAAAGTCGCAGTGCATTACTATTGGTAGGTGGTATAAGAGGAATGCTGCTGCCCATTCCTCATCATTGATTTATCCTTAGCCGCCTTGTACGACACCCACGGGAGAGATTTGGGGTGGTGACAATTGTATTCTACTCTGCCGTCACCACGCGGCAATGACGACGGCAATGACACGACGTACATACAATGTCTAAAAATAACCATTACTCCCGGCAAATAGCTTGAAAAAGTCAGTATGAAAAAATCAGGTATAGGTAAATAGCATTACAATATTTTAGTAGAGGTATAATTGAATGGTAGTTTTACATACTTATACATCATTGTCACTCTGCCCTTATCCCATCCTATTCGGGGTTGTCTCAGTTTCTCTACTCTGCTCTACATCCACACTCATCACCCCCATAACATATTAGTTCTTCTTCTGTTCTCAGTTTATCTGGGATCGGCGCAGTATATCTCCTCTTCCATCATTATCGGTCAGACGTCATCAAGCCATCTACTCTCTTTTGATACATATCATTCAAGACAACACACCGGGAAGTGTATCTATAGAAAAGAGACGGAAAGGACCTCGCCGAGAGACGGAGAGAGTGATTGTAATGACGACATTCCAAGCCATACTGCGGCTTAGTACAGCCGACCTCGTGCCTGATACCAACCAACTTTGGGTACAATTTAAAATCAATTTCACTGTTCATAACAATAAATACTATCGTTAATATGGGAAGTCGGACCCAGTTCATTTTAGCCAGTAACATGGGCGACATTATTTATTAACTGGGATCAGCGACCTAACTCTGCAAGCCGATTGCAATCGTCTTAGTCTACCAGTCACTCTCACTCATTGGGTATGATAGCAACGTTTGAGAGAGATGGCAACACAAAACCGATTCCCATTGATTTAAAGAGTAGCCCCTCAGGGCAGGAAGAAGAAGAAGAATACGGAAATTTATTGAGAACTTTGCTCGATTCCATCTTCAGCCCTTATCGTCACTTAACAGCCCCCGTAGCATGGGACGTGGACAAAATCTCTTTAGGGAAAAGAAAATATTTTCCTCTAGCTCTAACTCCAACGAAATCTTGAGACAAAACACTGTCAAGTGGTGGAGAGAGATTTAGTCCACGTCCCAAGCTAGGCCTAGTGTAGAAATTAAAGCCAAAAGCTCCCTGTTAAGCATTAAAAAACTGTTTACATACATACATAAATCACGCCTATATCCCCGAAGGGGTAGGCAGAGGTGAACTAGCACCCACGTTTCGCCAATTATGTTAGGTCCCATGTAATAGGTGGCCAGCCTATTGCCATTTGTCGGGCACAAAAGTCGCAGTACATTGCTATTGCTAGGTGGTTTAAGAGGAACGCTGCTGCCCATTCCTCATCGCTAATTTATCCTTAGTCGCCTTGTACGATACCCACGGGAGAGATTTGGGGTGGTGACAATTGTATTCTATTCTGCCGTCACCACACGGCTTGAAAAAAACTGTTTTATTATATTATTCCTTACACTAACATCTGTCATCGAGCTCAAAATAAGTAGCATATGTACATACTTGTGTTTTGGATATTAGATGAAGGGCAAATTTTAAAGGTAGGTACATAATAATTGTATTGCAAATGTACGAAGTATTATTATTGTTAAGGACGCCAATTAGATCAATTTAGAAATCTGTTCGCCCGAAATTCACTTTTGCTGTTGCTGTACAAAGCGTAATAATTAATTCATTTCGAAGGGATCTGGGTGAGGCTTAATTGACACTAGAGACAACTCAGGAAGACGTAAAGATATTTAATTACACGCACGTAGGTATTGCGAGTGAAATGATTTTAGTAATTATGGATGCTTTTTACGAGAATATATATCGCTGTGAAACTTTCTACTTTTTAACAACTACGAATCTACTCACCTAGTGAGTATATACATAAATCACGCCTGTCTAGTAGGCAGAGGTGGCTTACCACTCGGGTTTCGCCAACTTATTTCAGTTCCCATGTAATAGGGGCCGAGCCTATCGCCATTCACCGGAAACGTTAATCGCAGTAAACACTTCCTAATCAATTAATTGTTCAATTGTAACTCTAACACCCGAATACAGAAACGCTACTCGAAGTTTGAGTCCTGCCTAACATTGAATATGGTCGAAATTGACGTTTTTCCATACGAATTCTGACAGGTATTTCTATAGAAAATAATCCCTTAACTTTAAGCAGTGCTCAAAATTTGAGTAGCGTTTCTGTATTCGGGAATTAGTCGTTTTAACAAAACCCATTAGAGAGTCAGGGGTGGTGACTATTGTATTCTTCTCTGCCGGTGTCCAGTCTCCACACGGCATTGCTTACCTAGTGTTATTTAATATAAAACTAATTGCACTGTTAAATAAGGTAACAAAATGTTAAGATTATCGTAATTGAATGTTTGACATTGATTTTCTGCAGAACTCTACGTAATCAAAGACTATATCGCTTAAATTCAAAAGAGATACAACTCGAAATTGCATTCCTGCAACATCAAGTCCTATTGTCATCAACTTAGAACACACAACGGTTGTAAGTATTTTTTGAGTTGAGTCTATCTTGGATTAATTGAGCGTGTCTGCAGGTTTGTTATCGTGGCTCAAGCTCGGGCCACATGAGTAAATAAACGGAACAGAGATTAACATTCATACAACCGCGCGAATCGGTTGCACTACTACAAGCACGCGGGGCATGTGTGCGTTACCACTGGCCGCTGTTGCGCACGCGGCAAGACTGAAAAAAACCGGTTTATGACGTACAGCCAGTTGCATAATGTCAGGGTTAGTGGGGCGGCGTTGTTAGGAAGCTTTTACTCTGTTCGGTTATCTACTCATATTGTGCTAGGGCGGCGGGCGCGCCAGGGCGGCGCCGGCTACGACGCCCGCCTTGCGACTTGTCCTCAGTATGACGCCCGTCGCGTTAATATTATGCTTTCAGTAACTTGGTCATTCAGCCATGAAATATCACTCAAATTAAGTCAATATGTAGGTACTAGAGTTTTCTATTTAATTTTGTTCAGTGGTGAATATTATTTGTTGTGTTTTGTGAACATAATGTTATTTTCATAGTTTATTTATTTGTTTTATACTACCATTATAATATATCATTTATTTCAGACCATGTCCATTTGTGTTAGTAACAATGATCTTACATACTAGGTTAGTAATAATGAAATTAAATTACATTAAATGACGAAATTTTTATTGTAATGAAAAATGTTACAAATGACGGACTTAATGCTAGTTCTATATAAATAAATATTTTACAGACAACAGACAACAACAACAACAGACAACTTTGGTTGCTTTTACTATAAGTCATTTGAAAAAAAAAGAAGATACTTTCTGTTATATTCTAATTACAGATTTGGGCATGTTTCGTTGTGTATCATATGTAGATGGAGAAGCGAAATTACGTGTCAATGTTATTAAATGTTAACCGAAATATTATAATATATTTCACCAACTTTATTAACAGGTGTTCTTTTACAAAAGGCTTAGTATATTACTTGACGTGGAAATGCTTCATAGAAAGTTAAACAAAGAATCAGCAGAATTGAGAAGAGACATTGATTGATTGTTTCCAAGGTTAGCCTTAGTGAAGTAGACATGGGCACTCCTTGAAGGCGTGTTTTCTTTCAGAGAATTAATGGCCATCGTAGCGTTTAGGTATTTTCATTTACGTAATGTGTATAGGCAATTTAGTAACCAACCTTTAGGCTAGCTCTTTGTAAAATCTATAACCTAAGATATTTATATCGATAATAAATTGTAATACTATCCAAGGTCATAATACAGTACTCTGTCTTGAATATCGTTTCTAAATATGTTGTTTTATTGGACCGCTCCGAAGGAGTTAGATAAATATTTTCGGTACAGAATAAACTTGCTTATCAAGTAAGTTGAAATTTACTTAAGTATTTATGAGTATAAAATTATAAGAAATATTATTCAAGCTAAATTCGAGCTGTGGAATTGGTAAAGTTTTGAATAAATTTCGATTGAACATCTTGGATGTGCTTTTAATCATTTGGAAACGTTTTGAAAATAACTTGAAAGTAAATATTTTAAATTTTCCCAAAATATATTCAATAATATTGTAGAAAATGTTGCAGAACTCAAATAATTACCATTTTATTCTAAGCTTCTGAACTTTAAATAGCTTACCTTTGTACAAATATACTGAGTAATGAAAAGACAAGCTTATCAACATAAGAGCATCTCCAGAAAATGACAAGCAACGAAGTACTTAATAGTTTTAATGAACACCGCTTAAACTCCTCATGAACTTCGCAATATCAAGGAATTTAGACGTGGTGTCAGTATTACGGTTTCTCGAGTCTCTCTCCCTGCAGCGAATGGCCGAGGTGCCCTGTTTAATATTTATTAACTCAGAGAGTGCTTCTTGACATCTATACTAATATTATAAAGCTGAAGAGTTTGTTTGTTTGGTTGGTTGGTTAAACGCGCTAATCTTAGGACTCAAATTGAAAAATTATTTTTGTGTTAGATATTTCATTAACCGAGGAAGGCTATATAGGTAATAACCGGCATTAACGCGAGCGAAGCCGCGGGCGACCACTAGTTACGGAATATAATCAATTCAAAGTGAACAGAGAGCTGGAAGCTTTATGGTCAATCATTGGAAAGCTTTGATACGTGTCGTTCTATGATTGCCGTGTGATGACGCAACAGAATACAATTGTCACCCCCCCCATCCCCCCCCGCGGGTGGCTTACAAGACGACTAAGGGTAAGACAGCGATGTGTAATGGACAGTAGCATTACTTTTATATCAGCTAGCAATATACTGCGATTTACCTGTGTCCGACCGATACATGGCGATAGGCTCATCACCTATTACATGCGCCCTAATCCTAATTGGCTAAACGTGGTTGTAGATTTACCTTTGCCTACCCCTTAGGGCATATAGGCGTGATTTATGTATGTAGTTCAATGATAATTTAGTAATATGGATAGGCAATTAGAACTAATTTTTGCCGTGTGGTGACGACCTTAACAAAATATACACTCTATAACAAACTATTACTTCACATATCTGCTACATACACATATATAGTAGGGAATATACGATAGAATGCCTAAAATTATAAAAGACTTACCACAATCACAGGTATCACTGAATCCGATGCAGGTGCGTGCAATGTTACGGAGTTTGAAGTGAACAAGTTAGCTTCGGTATAAACTTTATAATTGTATTTTATGAGCGGCTTAAATATTCAACGGTATTAATGTAGCAGAGATCGTTAACGAAAGTTTCTGACTCGAAGAGATGCAAAGATTATGTAACACGGTTATAGTATAATAATGTCGGACTAGGTCCTGAAAAAGATTAGAGGAATTTGTGTTCTCATTAACATGGTTAAGAAAAATATTATCTTTATAACATATAATTTTTAATTTTATGATGGAAATTCTTCAAATTCTTCAAATCATTGTTAATCATATTCGTACCATACTCAGAAATAATTTGGCTAGCTTTGTTTGGATGTTGTTGATCGGTGTACAGCTTACAATTGCGCACGAGGAACCACGGGTGCGATAATATTGCTTCTTGGAGACTATTCAATATTGCATTCCTGCAATATTAAGTCTCAAATATAGTCATTTTAGAACACATGATGTTTCATAGCATTTTTTGAGATACGTCTCTCTTGTTTTAAATGAGCGACATGAACAGGTTCAGAAAACTCCTATTACGATACCCGTGGGATGTGATGAGGGTGGTGAAAACTGTATTCTGTTCTGCTCACTTGCAGCAATTCAAATCATACGAGAGAGAGAGAGCGAGCAATTTAAAATATTATGTCTTAAAATGTATGCATATAACAATATCTCATAGAATACGTTGTGAAACTGAAGCGCTTTTATACAAACATAAGACCTGCTTTATAAGACATAGATGCAAACATAAAGATCTTAAAATTTAGTTTCAATTTACTAGAATGTTCCCATTACGACGTTGACAATAAAACTATGTACTTCAAGATTTACCTCGCAGCTGTAATGAAAGTGCCGTTTTAGGGTACTAGGCAAATTCAAAAGAGCCATTAGTTAGGTAAACGTTGCGCAAAGTGGACTAAAGTTGGAGGCGCGTTCAAGCGCAGGCCACATTGCGGGCGGGCGAGCGAACCGAGTATCCTTTCACCTCTTTTCATCCTTTGGTTCACACCGCAAACTACACCCAAAACCCCGGTAGATGCTGCAAAGGCCTCTTGGCCAACAGTTTAGGTCCTTCAAAAACCGCGAACTACAGAACTGACTCTCATATGACTAGCGCAGTGGCATAGCGCGCTTTGCATGCGATTGCGTAAACTAAGCAACGTCGCTAAGGCCGGTCTTGGATGGGTGAGCAAAACTGTATAATCTCGAGTTCCTCTGTGCTTCGGAAGGCACGTTAAGCCGTTGGTACCGTATGCATCTGCAGTCGTTAATACCCACCAATCCGTAGGTATGGTACAATCTCCTTAAATTCTTCAATCCATAACATCAAAAGAGCCCGGGACATTATAAGAGCTGCTGATGATGATGATGACAGAGCTGCTAAGTCAATGATGCGACGGAAGCAAAAGTGATATAAGTAAATAGCTTCCATCGCTTCGCTTCGCCCGCCAGCCCGCTCTCCCGGCCGCCCGCCGGCACTGCGGCCCGCGCTTTAGCGTGAAGTTAGGCGAGGCGAGCCCTCGGAGCCGTGGAAGCGGCAGACGCTCGCGGAGCGGGTTCGAGCCGGCCGACCTAGTTCCCCCCGCTCGATGCCGCCCGCCCGCCCAGAATAGACGCAGCACGTGCGTCGTCGCCGACACACGCGCCCCGCGCTCTCACCCAACCCGCGTTGTGAACAATTACTTCCAAACAAAATACTTTGTGTACTTATTACTAAATGTGTACTAGTTCCAAGCTTCGCTCCCGTAGTGGCCTTTCGCGTAAACTGTGTATAATGAAATAGTGTGATACGTCAACCAGCCTTAAAATTAACAAGTACGGTAACGATGTGCCTTATCGTGTAATAGTCCAGCGGGCTCTTCCTCTTGACAGCTGCGCGTGAGTCACCGACATGCAATGGCTCAGATTCTGTCTGCTGCTGGCCCTGTGTGTGATACCGCAGCCGGTGCCGGCTTACAAAGGCGACATGTGAGTAGCTGTTGTCGTAGCGCTTGAACTAGATTGTCCAATCAGTTCGTATCTTTGCTACGTGCGGTGACCTTGCAAAAACTATCCATCCATGCAACCGAAAGCTTCATTTCATAGAATAAATAAAAGTATTACGTGCCTCTTATGGCTTTAATGTGTTTTCGATCTTAGTTTTGGTATGCTAAAGTTTGTTATCGATTTGTAGTAGCAATGCGGGATTATGTAGACTCCTAGGCGAAGCGTATTGTTTTTCTAAATATAAACTTTTAATGTAATTACTAATGCCGTGATTGGGACGTTTTCAGGTGCTTGTTATATCAATACTTTCTTTTACTTCATTTTAATGGCATTTAAAATAGATTGTATTATATTAATAGACAAGAAATTTAAGTTTTAGGAGGTATAATTTTGTTTTGTGTGCAGAAAGCAATGTAGCATTGCAGATGCTTTATGAAATACGAATGAATAAAGTTTTGTTCAGAGGTACGACAACAACCCGAAGTTTGTAGAAAACACTGAAATTCGTTCAAACGATGTTGAGGCCTAAAGCTTACAATGTAAGATTCATTGTTGTGTTGTGTGGTTGTTTACCACCACTGAATAATAATTGAAAATCACGGTTTGTGCCAGTACTATGTATTTGCCTAAATATTTTATTCAAGACTTCTTTGTCTCTACCATTTTAAATTGGTTTCAGAAGCCGTAATTTATTAACGTGTCGAGGGATATATTGTTGTTGTTGTTATATTTACATTGTTACATTTCTCACTGCCGCACTCAGAGACATCAATTAACTTTAATGAGTATTTAATACAAAGATTTTGGGGTTAGAAAAAGAATTTCGAAAAATTATGATTTGAAGTATTTAATGTCAAAAAAATTCATTCAAGTCTAGACCATAGACCCGGCAAGAATAGCGACTAGTTTTGAATTGTCATTTTTTGACGTTAAGTACTCATTAACGTTATTTGACGTCTCTGAGTGCGGCAGTTAGATGTTATATTTTGGCGTTAGTGCTGAAACATGCACTGCTGTAGGGTTATCACTATTGAACTATAAACAAAAAAATTAAATGAAATGAGACAATTGGGAATTAATTGTCTTCTAATTAAGATGTAATTGTTTTTTTATTACACCTAAGATAAAATTTTAAATAAAATTATAATATCCGCCCCTGACATAACTATTTCAAAGCATAACATGTCTTGTAAATTATATTAAGAATACAAAACAGTAGATAAACGGCGGAATCGTAATCTGAGCTAAACAATGATCGCAAAAGTCAGTCCAGAGATGGGTGACCAAAAATGTTGAGAGTGTCTAGAGCTTGGGTATATTAAGCCGAATGTCAAAACGTAGATAGATGATATTTGTACATATAATAGTAAGATATATTGCTATTGTGCACAAAAATGTTTTTACCCGTGAAGCGTCAGTGAAAAAGACAAAAAAGGGTATGTGCAATTTTAAAATAAACTCTTGGCCCGTTAAATGTAAACAGTTCTCACAGAGTTTTTATGAATGGAGAGATCGATCACGCTGGCTGGCGTGCTCAGCATGAGATAAGTTTAACGCAACTGTGTTCTCAAAGGCTGGTCACCGGATAGATGTTTAAAAATGTATCATCGTCACCATCACATCATAAGCCCTTTAATGTCCACACTTATGGGGAACGGGCCTTGCTTCTGGATGGAAGAATATAGGGAGAAATTAAAAATGTATAACTTTCCAATTATTATTTGTTTTTTATTTGAACGTTAACTAAATGTTAGAAAATAATTTATAAATAAAAAACATGAGATTTTTTTTAACATGTCCTGATGTGGGAGTTATAATATTCGCCCAACCAGGTTTGGTTGGCCAAGTGGTATTAGGCAGCCGCCCGGACGCGGTTTCGATTCCCGCATTGCGATATAATTTTTCAAAATTATTCTGCTTTTTCTTTGAATAAATCTTTTAAACAAATTGAAAGACCAGTCAAAGCGCTTAGAAAAAATTATTATCACATTGAATCGTCGAAGATAGCCGAAAGGGTTAGCAGCCGCTCGGATACCTGCCTCACAAACTGCGGTATGATTTGTAAGGCACGTCCGAAGTCGGGCATTAGGATAGAACTTTATGAGATATTTTTATTTCCTTATAATTTAACACGTTATGAAAGTGACGTGCCTGCTAGATACCAATAAAATCTCTCCTATAAGGGACCTAATCGGTGAAATAGAATAAAAATGGGTTAATACGCCGCCGGGAAGAGTTGAATACAATTGTCACCACCCTATCGTACAAGGCGACTGAAGGTTAAGACAGCGATGAGTAATTACGATTTACGTGCATGTTAGAAGGCAATGGGCTCGCCCCCTATTACATGGGATTGAACATAACAGGGCAAAAAGTGAGTGTTTGATTCACCTCTGCCTATTCCTTCGGGGATATAAGCGTGATTTCTGTATCCATACATACATAAACCATACATACTATATCCCAGAAGGGGTAGGTAGAGGTGAACTAGCACCCACGTTTCGCCAATTATGTTAGGTCCCATGTGGCGAGCCTATTGCCATTTATCGGGCACAAAAGTCGCAGTACATTTCTTTTGCTAGGTGGTATAAGAGGAACGCTGCTGCCCATTCCTCATCGCTGATTTATCCTTAGTCGCCTTGTACGACACCCACGGGAGAGATTTGGGGAGGTGACAATTGTATTCTACTCTGCCGTCACCACACGGCTATTACGATTTCTGTATGTATGTATAAAAATCCATCCAATATGCCATACTAACTTGAACAAGAATTTATTAAGCGCGATCAATAAGCCGCTTAGTAACTTCGCTACTAAATTTGATTGTATCTTTAATGCTGTTACGGCAGCGAGCGCTTATTCAATAAGCCCGACAGATTACTTGTTTAGACAAAGCATAACATGTAAAAACATTAATGGACTTAGTCAACATAGGTATAGGTTTTATTTTATGATGAAAAAAGATAGCTTGCGAAGAGATTTGAAGTTATGGAATCGTCATTATTGGAAAAATCCTCGATTCGTGTAAGGAAAAACAAAACTACATAAAATTTGTCTTTGTTCTTAGCTTTATCTTACATCTCGATGGGAATTGATCACTATCTTTGTTCTTGTTAAATTTTGTAGGCAATAAGTTTAAGGGAATAGGTGCTTTGAAATTGAATTGTTTTATACTTAAAGTGGAAAACTGAAACTGCGAATAAGCTGAAAATCTCGACATTACAATTTTTTTAAATGGGGTAATGATTAGATCGCCCGTGTAGTTTCGAGTCAGAAGAGTAAGGGATATCTTTTTAGACAAGCTTATGGATATTATGATCTATGGCAAATCATTGGCTATATGGAGCTTTTTTTACATACACAAACAAATGACGCCTATTTATCCCGGAAAGGGCTAAATAAATAAATAGCATTAACGCTTAACCAATTGTTTTAGGTCGAATGTGATAGGGGGCAAGCCTATTGTCATCTGACAGGCACGTAACTTTCACTTTATTGCTAGATGGTATCCTGGGTTTCCTACTTATGCCATTGTGGAGGCTCATTCAGCCAACTTCGAGAAAGCTTATAAAGGTTAATTCGGAACCTGAAGCAAGTTTTGCACATTCAGCAGGAGCCGGAACAATCCGAAACGGCAATCCAGTGAGATTTATGTAGAAAGTTTATAATGAACACGTCATATAACTTTATGTTATCATTACCAAGCGATTGTGTTGTCTACTGAAACATATTAATTTATAAAATGGCGTGTAGTTTGACGGTTTTTTATAATCTCATGCTATGTGAATGTATATATTTATAAACATACATACATAAATCACGCCTATATCCCCGAAGGGGTAGGCAGAGGTAAACCAGCACCCGCGTTTCGCCAATTATGTCAAGTCCCATGAAATAGGTGGCGAGCCTATTGCCATTTATCGGGCACAAAAGTCGTAGTAAATTGCTAGGTTGTACGAGTATAAGAGGAACGCTGCTGCCCATTCCTCAGCACTGATTTATCCTTAGTCGCCTTGTACGACACCCACAGGAGAGAATTGGGATGGTGACAATTGTATTCTACTCTGCCGTCACCATACGGCGGTATATATTTACCTTTAATAAATACCTCTAGGTATTTGGCACTACTATTATAACTTATATAGGTATATATATAAAATATTTCTATATTATAAATTACCCTCTGATTGGAGTTAAGCTAGAAACGTCAAAAGGTTTAATAATTTTTTATCAATTTAGCACTTTAACATTGAATGTGATAAGGTTAAGAATCAAATGCAGCTTGTATAGGCTGACATGCTATTGACTGTACATTAGAACTCTGTTTTTTGAGATTACTGCGAGCTTTTATAATGTCACTGAACTAGAAACTTCAACAATAGTAACAACTATGTGTGGGTTACATAGGTAGGTACTTTATATACGAAGTAACAAATTCAATTTAAAGTTGCCAAGCCAATCTAAAGTATTTTCACTAACTTCATTCAATGAACTATGAAATTGTTAATTTTCAACTGAATAACAATAAGTTTGGTCTCTCAACGTTTTTGACATAGTTTCAAACAGGACCCCGTTTATTGTATTTTTTTATACTTTCAACATTTTTCCATACATACATAAATCACGGCTATATCACCTAAGGGGTAGGCAGAGGTGAAGTAACATCCACTTTTTCGAATTACGTTAGGTCTCATGTAGGTGGCGATTACCATTTATCGGGCAAGGAAATTACAGTATATTACTAGGTGGCATAAGAGGAACGCTGCTGCCCATTACTAATTGCTGTCTTATCCCTTTGTCGCCTTGTACAGACAACAGCACGTCAGATTACCACAAAATGTTAAATTTTCTCAGTCGACTTTTGGCTCTACTGCCAACAAGATAAGGTTGATAATCGATTTAAGAAATTTGACAGTTTTGGGTAGTCTGAAGAGCCGTTGACTGTACGACACCCGCAGAAGAGATGACGGTGATGACAATTTTATTCTGCTCTACCGTCACCATAATACGGCAGTTCAATTATTTTATTACTACGTTATATTTGGAATAATAAATACATCCGAATCATATATTAGTAGGGGTTAAAGTATGAAATTGCCGTTTTTCACTGAAAATCTAAATTGTTTATTTTTAGAGTACAACAAATTTATTTAATCAAAATATTTACTCGTTATTCACCTGTGCGGTCTTCCTCGTGGCTCGTTCTTCAAGTCGAAGTTTCCATCACGAAAGCGTTTAAACCAAAATCGCACGGTGCGTTCTTTAGCAGACCCCTCACCAAACGCAACATTGATATTGCGAGCTGTTTATGCCGCGTTACTTCCGCGCCGGAACTCGTGTTAAAAAATCACTCGAATTTTCGCAGTATCCATCCTTCTTGTCTAAGTTGTATAACAAAAACAATTGAAAGTCGATATTCAAATGTTTCACATGTAAAAAAAAATAACGGTGGTGTTTGGCGCGTTTCGTGGTGTCAGATTTATTTTCGCTAATTCAAAAATTGTTACAGAGTGGATTTTGTGCAGTGAAAGTGGTGTTATTTTGATGCACAAGCATCCGTGTTGATGTGCAATTATGCAGAAAGAGTCTTGTGATGTGTTTGATGTTGTGATAAAAACCACTGTAAAAAAGTGTTTTTGTCCACCTCATCAGTCACCATCATGAACTCTGTTACCATTCAATTCGCGCCTAGTAAAATTCATTTCATTCATACATTTCACCCACTCATTATTTCATAAGACTACAGATAAAATATACACTAAAGACTTGGCTGTATGGACTAGACCCTTTGCCTTCCCTAAAATATAGGGAGAATTTAACAAAAAAAAAATAACGGAGAGTGTTTGGCGCGTTTCGTGGTGTCAGTCAGATTTATTTTCGCTAATTCAAAAATTGTTACAGAGTGGATTTTGTGCAGTGAAAGTGGTGTTATTTTGATGCACAAGCATCCGTGTTGATGTGCAATTATGCAGAATCATCGAAAATAAGTCTCATGGTGTGTTTGATGTTGTGGTGAAGACCACTTTAAAAAGTGGTTTTATCCATTTCATCAAGCACCATCATTAACTCTGTTACCATTCAATTCGCGCCAAGCACTCCCTAGATGCGTTAAAATATGTAACACCCATATTTTAACGTAAAATTCATTTCATTCATACATTTCACCCACTCATTATTTCATAAGACTACAGATAAAATATACACTAAAGACTTGGCTGTATGGGCTAGACCCTTTGCCTTCCCTAAAATATAGGGAGAATTAAAAAAAAAAAATAACATCATAGAAACCATATGAAAAAAGCTTCATTCGAAAACTTCAAACCATGAAGATTGTATGTCAATTCAAAAAACCTATTACAATAAAACGGCAATTCCATACTTCAACTCCTAATACTTATACGAAGCATAGAATTTGTAAGTCTTTTTACCCATACGCGATGACCCGGTGTAACGTTAGTCACAAAACACGGCACGAATGCCGCTCTACCATTAAATATGAATGATGCAAGTCCCTAGATGCAGGCCCTTCGCGAGTTTTCTCGTACAAATTTGAACAGCTAACCAAGGGTAGGATAGGTTAAATGAATAATGCAGTAAAAACTTACCTAAACATACGCTTTTTTCACTACTTAGAAATACTGTAAGGATATCAAACGTAAGTGAATGTAAAAGTAATATTTTTTAATCATTTCAATCTAGTCCAATTATTAAAGATTGATCCTAGGAAGATGATTACAAACAAATAATGCATGTTAAATAATATAATGCAAAGAGTAAAGAATTGATCGCCAAGTAATTTATCGAAAACTTAATCAGAGCTGAAATAGATGTTTACTGAAAAACTCCTCCAAGTAAGCCAAACCAATTTCGCATTAGCTCGTGTTTTAATAAAAAAGCCAGTAAAATATAAATAATTTGATGGGACAGCTCTTTAGGCTAAAATATAATTGAAAGTATTCTGAAACGAAAAGATAAGCTGCTTTGGAAGCTTTTGATAAAAAATCCGTATAATTAATTACCAATTTAGATAATTATGGATTATGTAAAAGCTTTTGTCTGACGCAAGTTAATCAAGTAAGCTTAAACGTTCCTGGCTTAATTAAATTTCTATTTAGAAATGTATGTATGTAACATATACATACATAGACTTGTAGCAGTGCCGTTGGGGATACCCACCTTGACTCTTTGTGTACGCGATATATGAGAAATAATATTAGAAAAACTACTTCTGAATAAAAAAAAATAATAGACGCTTTTTCAAATAACTATCGTCTTGTGGATATAGTAAAGTTGGCAAGGGAAAACTAGATAGTTCACAAGAATTAAGGGCCTTTCACCGCAGAATTAAACGCAATCAGTTGAAGTTGAACTCGGTTTATGCTCTAAGCTGAGTTTCGCTACATAGTTTGCATTAATCAAAACCAAGTTTTTATTAAACTCAGTTTCTATGAGAGACGGTGAAATCGGCTCTTAGTTAAGAAAATTCGACATCGATTTACTGTGACACTACTTAAAATATTATGCGATAGAATTATATATATATTTTTAATATAAACCATCCGAAGTGTTGTTTCAGTGAGATCCTAACCACTCAGGAATGTTCATAAGTAGAGCGACCTTTACCCCAGGCTTCGGAAAATCTCTTTATTAAATACGGAAAATATTCCTTACTTACACTCGTATGTCATTTTACTATCATATCTCTCTCATATTATATTTTTTATGCGATTTTGTATTCGCCAAGAGAACATTGTTTGGGCAACATTCCATGGCCATGGCCGCCGTTATCGGCTCCCTTTAGGAGGCTCAAAGGAACTTGAGACCTCTCGCCTTGGGTATTGGTAAATCTATACTTCTATACTAATATTATTAAGTTTGTTTATTTGGTTGAACGCGCTAATCTCAGGAACAACTGATCCAAATTGAATTTTTGTGTTGTATTTGTCGTCCATATATCAAGTAAATATCATGTTATTTTCCGATTTCCACGCGGACTAAGCTGCGGACACATCTAGTAGTTTTATAACGAGAATACACGTTTCAGGCAGTATGGCCGCTTTAGGTTTTCTTCCCCTACCCCAAATGATGTGTAATACAAACAAACGAGGTGTGGCAGCACATCAAGCGTCGAAGTGGGTGAGAGCAAAGTGACCTTATTTGAAGTATCATTATGTGTCGTGTCGTCCTGTCATGTAACTTCGTTCTGTGTGTTAATGCTCCGGTCTGAAGTATCGACCAAATTTAATAGGTGTGTTCACAGTGATAGGTGTGTGCACAGTGCTACTATTTGTTCCGGTATTGGAGTCCCCTAACTCAAAACACAGTTAAGCAGCTCAGAGCTGAAACTATCCGAGAGAGTTTGATTTAGCTCCTTTATTTTATTACGCTACTTGTGAAACGAGTAAACAATCTAACATATATCTAACATGTTTAGTCTCCCTGTGACCACGGTCGCTGTAAAGTGACCGAAAGTTAAATAATAATAATTCCAAACACTTAAAATCAAATAAAAGAGAATATTATACCTAAATAATCTTTATTAATCTACTTTAGCTAGTTATGGCTGTCTTACTTGAAGAAAAGGTTGGTTCTTAATCTGACACTTGTTTACGGCTTATGGTAGGTAGGCGTATTAAGTAAATCATTTTATTTCCATTGGATACTAATCTTACCTTAACACTCTCATCTGCGGTGATTGGATACGTGATTGAAAAGAAAAATCTCATTTTTGCTTAATACTCTTACTACTTATGAACTTATTACTGCTTTTAAATATTATTCCATAAATTGACATTTGAGCTCCTGAAAAGAATATAAATGAGCTCAGTATCTACTTTTGTTTCAAAACTAGATTAAAGCTTCGAGGCGATGAAGCCAATCTCACGTCTGCCAGTAAGCTTTATCTCAAGGTCATTTTCAGAAACAAACTTTTTGGCAGGCATGCTAAGTAACTAAGTATCTGTCTGCTCAACTTATCTAGCTGAATTATAAATGAATATGCAAATTGTTTTGGAAAGACTTATCTTTTAGATTATTATACGTTATAATGTTCACATAAGGTATGTTAATGATTTCACAAAAGTATGCAAATACAATCATTGGCGTCTTCGGTATTACATTTCTCTAGGTTACGTTTCCTAAATTTTCATATGCACATACAAACAAGAGCTTCGTTGTGAATGGAATTTGTCTAAAGGTTTTTGTTTTTTATCACAGATTCTGCATTTATAAAATCGACAATATTTTTTTAAAGAATATTAACTTGTTCCAATATTTATTAAAAAGTTTATCAGTTTTGAAACACTGCTTAAATTTAATCATTAATCTGCGTCTCTTCATCGCAGCGTAAATATGTTTCACCAGAAAGAGATGTAGGAGTATTTATGTTTACTAAGCGTTTCAATCAGAGCATTAGGTAAATAAAATTGTTTTCAGCGGATCATTCTTCTCACAAGAGAGAGAAAATAGAGAGAAGATAGATAGAGATAGATTAAGTAACTTAGTTTAAAAATGAATAGCAGTTTTCTTCTTAAACAGTTTTTTGTGTGTCTGGCTACTTTTTCTTAGCAATGTTTATTATGTTAGACAGGGAAGCTCTTGCCCTTCATCTCACCTGATGGTAAGTGACTCTTTATTGTGGGCTCTTTAGTAGGTAAGGGTAGGGATAATTATTATATACTGTTCTGGTGTGCCCCCGGCATTAAGTAGAAAAGATATTTGTGTATTGATATTTAGATATATTATGTAGACAAAGAAAGAAACCTTCTAAAGATATATAGAGACTGAAAGTTCATATATAAAATGAGGCGAGATAGATATCAAGTATTCGTACTTAGGCGTTCTCAGTAAAGGTGGATATTAATTGAGTTCTCAGTTCATATTATGAATTGAAATTTGCGAATAAGAACGGGGGTGCAATAAAATTCATTAATGAAGTCGAAATGAAAGAATGGAAAAGTCGGAAAAGCGGACACATTTCTTTTGAAGTTTCTTTATTTGAATCTTACTCGTCCTTATCATAAAATATCACGAAGGACTCTTTTATTAATGGTTATATATTACGAGCACGTACAAGTCTTCTTTGATTTCTTAAATGTCGTAAATATTTTCAGTATGCTTTGGAGTTTGTTGTGTTATGTTTTCATCAAACATTGTTAATATATGTATGATTTTTTTAAATTGTAAAACAGTTTAGGGTCCACAATCAACATGATAAACTCAACCTAAATAAAGGGATTACGGTTTGCAAATCAAAGGTTGAAGCCTTGTTTTTCAGTAAAATTTTTAATAAAACAATAGAGGTCCTGGCACCTGGGACAAGGACCGCTACTACCAAACATTATATGTAATTCTTAAAAAAAGACATTACATACTAACGCCTATTTATCTCTGAACTGACGCCCCATGCCGATTCTATTGCCAACTAACGAGCACGTAAATAGTGGTATATTGCTAGGTATAAGAGGAACGATGTGCTTGTATGCTGATTTGGCATCACCACATGACACTACTATTTCAAAATTATTATTTTTTATTTCGAAAAGCTAACAACGTCTTTGTCAACGCACTTTAAAAAAGTAGGTTGTCAAAGACGTTGTTAAAGGCTATTTATAAGCTTCCACATACATAGATTTATCTCTTATATGAAAACAACAATTTTTTTTATATTTAAATCAGATTGTAAATTTCAATCAACAGGTTACTCAAGCTTTGTAAAGTGTACGGTCTTAACAATCGCACATTTTGCAAGATCATCAATTCCTTATTCTACAATAATTTTATATTTAATTATTTGAGCCAGTGCGCATTCGATCGCCTCGGCGTACACTCGTTAGCATAAATCATTGTACAATCAAGAGCAATAAATAGTTTATCATATCAGGACTTTATCATTTCTATCACTAAAGTTTGTACAGCAGCAGCTCGTACATCTTTATGGTCCTTCGAGCTATTTGATCTAGCGCGCGGGAAGGTCAAAAAGCAGGACTACGGTGCAACGTGACCTCATTTCGTGGAAATCGGAGTGCATGTGTTACCTGTGACTTGCCGCTCGTCCATCACGCTCTCCACGTGGATCTATCAACAACTACGTGAGACTCGCACAGCAACAGTATTATCATAATCATCATCAATTTTTCGTGTTCTTGAGTTCAGTTCTAATTGTGATAGCGAATCGGTCGATCTGGCCTCCCACCAGCGGGTCTCACCGGAGAGATTGAGAAGGCGCATATATCGCATTAAGGGCTTTTGAGCGCGGAACCTTTTCAAGTATCATCATAATACTTGAATATATTTTTCTTCGATATCATCAATCAGTCTTCAATCATGGAAGATCTACTATCAATTCAGAATCAAGTCATGGAAGCCATGAAAAAACTTATCACGAACTTTAAAAAGGATGGAGCGGAGCGCAAAACTCCATCCAATATCAAAAGACGCTTGGAGACTCTGGAGCAGTACTGGAGAGAATTCCAAGAAAATCATATAAAATTATGTGAAAGTGAAAGTCGTGACTATACATATTTTTCAGAGAAGCATTACGAGCAAGCTTCTGAATTTTACCATCAAAGTCGTCGACATATTCAATCTTACCTATCGATGGGTCCGGAGATCAAGTCAGCGCTGCGGCCGGCTACCCCATTAGCTAGCATGGAGTGGCAGCAGCCAGAGAGACAGCAATCACCCTTACCTGTTACCACAACTCCAGCAGAACAGCATCCACTATCATCTGAAACTCAAAAGCAAGACAAAGGCAATCCTAGTAAGTTAGACGAGATGTATAGGAAGCAAAAAAGCAATTTCAAAGCACTCGAAAGAGCTATCAATAACATTAACCTTGAAATACTTACCGAAAAATGGGAACTAGATGACGCTCTTCGCACACTTCAAGGTCGGTGGAACGCTGTGGATTCTCTACATTGGGAAATCGACAGTGAGCTCTGCGTAGAAGACTTAAAATACGAAAATACGTATTACATGTTTGAGGATAATTACAATCAAATCAAAAAATCTATCAACAGCAAGATGTGGGATGTTTCTCACCGAGAACAATCTACCCCGAGAATGGAGATCCCGGTATTCAGTGGAAGTTATCAACAGTGGACTTGTTTTAAAGATCTATTTACAGAAACAATCCACAAAAATAGATCAATATCAGATGCACAAAAAATGCAATATTTAAAAAGCAAGGTGAGAGGAGAAGCGGAAAAACTCATCCATCATCTACAAATCACTTCAGAAAATTATAAAACATGTTGGGAAATTTTAAACCATCGGTACAACAATAAGAGAATGATTTTTAGCTCCCATATCAACACTCTCCTGAGTATACCATCAGTTCAACATCAATCAGCATCTGCCCTTAAGAAACTCCACGATACTACCAAGGAATGCCTACACGCCGTGAAAAATATAGGTGTCAACATTTCTACTTGGGATCCTCTGATTGTACATCTTTTAATTCAAAAAGTAGACGCCGAAACACACAACGATTATTTCGAATACCTCGCAGATCCGCGAGAGTTACCCAAATTATCGGATTTTTTGTCATTCTTGGAGATGCGATTTACAGCATTAGAATCATCTCGACGCAAGCAGGAAGTCAATAAAATTAATCATCAAGGACAATATCAAGACACGAAAAAGTCATTCAATATCAGAGCAAACCCAGGTATATCACATAAAGCATTCATCAACCATACAAGCACGAAACCATGTGAAACACCGTCACGTAGCAAAACCACGTGTGCCTTATGCAATGAACAGCATGGCATTTTCCACTGCAAAAAATTTCTGGAACAAACACCCGAAACAAAGCTAAAGACAGCAGCGAAATTAAACCTGTGTGAGAATTGCCTATTTGATCACAAAGGCAAAGAATGCTTTTCAACAAAAACATGTACCCAGTGCAACAAGAATCACAACACGTTGTTACACGAAGCGTACATATCAAGTAACCAAGCGCGCCTGACGGTAAACAATGGAAAACAAATTCAGCAAAAACATGTTTCCCACGTATCAAAGGACGGAATAATTGAAATCCTGTTATCAACAGCGCAAATCAAGGTCCAATCAGCAGATGGAACCTTCATCAATTTACGCGCCCTTATTGATCAAGGATCCCAAACATCACTCATCACTGAAAATGCGGCACAAAGACTTGGGTTGCCGAGACTGCGATGCAAAGGAACTATTTTCGGGATTGGTACCAAAGAAAACAACTGCAAAGGAGCTATCAATATCACCGTGTCCGCTGTGAATACTGACTATTCTTTTAATACTGACGTCATCATTATGAAAAACCTCATAAATAATCTACCAAATCGGTCATTTGGTAAACCATCATGGAGTCATTTAGAAAGCATTCAGCTGGCGGACCCCGAATTTAATATCAGCCGGCCGATAGATATACTTCTGGGTGCAGACATCTATGCCAATATAATTCTGAGTGGAATTATCAGAGAAAACGAAAATCAGGCAGTACTACAACAATCTCGCCTTGGTTGGCTTATCTGCGGTAATTTGACACAATCATATCAGTGCAACGTCGTTCTGCATAACTTAGAAGACATTTCTCGTTTTTGGACAATAGAAGACATAGCCGACAACTCTATCGAATTATCATCGGAAGATTATTACTGCCTACAGCAATATGAAAACGAAACCAAGCGACGGCCTGATGGTCGTTATGTTGTTCGTTTGCCATTGAAGCCCAACTTTGAGAATAAATTAGGCGAATCAAAACAAAAATGCGTGGCGCAACTAAATCAATTACAAAGAAAATTCGACAAGAATGAAAACTTAGCACTTGCATACAAAGCATTCATCCACGAGTACATTGAATTAGGACACATGCAACTATGTGTTCGTAATAACAACGCGACACTAGGCTGTTATTTGCCACATCATCAAGTCATACGCGCAGACTCCACGACGACAGCCCTTCGTGTAGTCTTTAACGCGTCATCAAGGACGTCATCGGGCTACAGTCTTAACGACGTAATGTATAGTGGGCCAAACCTACAAGTTGATTTGCTATCTCTCCTGATTAAATGGAGACAATATAAAATTGCCTTCTCTGCAGACATTGAAAAAATGTTTCGGGCTATTATTTGTAATGAAGAGGATCAAATTTATCAAAAAATAGTATGGCGCGAAACCGCTAATGAGCCAATACGTGAATATCAATTATCAACTATTACGTACGGAACTAAAGCGGCGCCTTTCTTAGCCATGAATACCTTGAAGCGATTAGCCCGTGATGAAGGTCACTTCAAAAAAGCAGCAAAAATTCTAGAGCAAGACTTTTATATGGATGACCTCCTGAGTGGAGCCCACAGCATCCCATCAGCAAAGAATATTCAACGTGACCTTGTCCAATTACTCCAAAGAGGGGGATTCAATTTACGTAAATGGAATTCGAACTGCAAAGAATTATTGGACTCGATTAACAGCGACAACAGCAAACAAATTGACTATGAATTCAAGCAAAAGGAGTCCACAAAGGCCTTGGGATTGCAATGGTGTTCATCAAAAGATATTTTTTCGTTTCAACTAAAAATTGACATATCAACGACAAAACCTCCGACGAAGCGTTCGCTTTTATCGGACATATCAAAAATTTTTGATCCATTGGGTTGGCTTTGTCCCGTTACAACCAAACTAAAATTACTATTTCAATCAGTATGGCAGCAAGAATTGAAGTGGGACGACCAACTACCTGAAAATATCTCTCAGCAATGGACTACCATAAAACAAGACCTAGTGAACATCAACAACATACTAATACCACGGTGGCTGAATAGTGAAGAACACGACAATATTGAGCTCCATGGGTTCTGTGACTCTTCAGAACGCAGCTACGCTTGCGTTATATACAGCAAAGTACAGAGGAAACATCAAAAATCAGCATCAGTTGTCTTGATAGCAGCGAAATCAAGATTAGTTCCCACATCAAAGTGCGTATCACTGCCCAGATTAGAACTCTGCGCTGCACTTTTATTATCAAAACTAATGCAGACTGTTCAAAAATGTTTATTAGATCAAAATATAGAAGTATATGGATGGTCGGACTCCACAGCAGTGCTCGGATGGATTCAAGGTGACATTCAACGCTGGAAGCCATTCGTAGCTAACAGGGTACAAAAAATCAAAGAAATAATGCCTTCAAATTGCTGGCGACATGTTAAGACTACTGAAAACCCAGCTGACTGCGCCAGTCGAGGAATTTCCGCAGCAAATTTGATGCATCATCACCTTTGGTTTCAAGGTCCGTCTTGGCTACCAAATTATCAAAAAGAAAATACTGAAACAAACTATGCTACCAATGAAGAGCTGAAACAATCGCGTCAAGCATACGTCACCACTCAACGGCATGAGGATGACGTAATCATCCAGTTGATAAATAAACACAGTTGTCTCACACGTGTGATTCATATACTTACCTGGATGTTGCGCGCGGTATCACGTTGCGAGGCCAAGCCGCCTCACTTAACTGCACCTGAAATCAAAAAAGCAAGGAACATTATCATCAAACATATACAGCAAATACATTATCATGAAGATATACATACCATCAAGAAGAAAGGAAGTGTACATCACAGCAGCAAACTTTTACCTTTTTCTCCATTTTTGGATAAAGATGGTCTCTTGAGAGTGGGAGGCAGAATTAAGCACGCGAACATAGACGAAAACATGAAACATCCGCTTATTCTGCCACATAGTGGACACTTCGTCGATTTGGTGATAGACCACGCCCATAAGATGACATTTCACGGCGGTGCTCGATTAACTATGTCACGATTAAGACAAGAATATTGGATTATTGGCGGCAACAGGGCTGTCAAAAAACGCATCCGTCAATGTGTTACATGTAGAAAACATTCACCTATTAAGCAAACTCAAATCATGGGTGACTTACCTTCGGCACGATGCAACCCGACCCGACCATTCTATCATGTTGGCGTTGATAACACCGGTTTCATCGAAATAAAATCAAATAAAGGCCGTGGTATAAAAACAACCAAGGGTTATGTTACTGTCTTCGTTTGTATGGTGACAAAAGCCATACACCTCGAACTGGTATCGGACCTCAGCTCATCAGCATTCTTGGCAGCTCTACGACGTCTATCAGCCCGGCGCGGAGCCCCGCGTCACTTGTACAGCGACAACGGGACCAACTTTGGCGGCGCCACTAAGCAGTTAACCCGGGAGTTTATCAATCTTCAAAGTACACTGGATAGCGAGTTCTTCTCAGCAATATCAGATATGGAAATAGAATGGCATCCCAATGCTCCGGGATATGCCAGTGCCGGAGGCTTATGGGAGGGATGTGTAAAGAGCTTAAAATTCCACCTTCGGCGAGTGATTGGAGACCAAAAACTCACATATGAAGAATTATCGACATTACTTTCCCAAATAGAAGCGGTTCTTAATACAAGACCACTTTGTGCCTTGAGTGAAGATACGGATGACATCAATTTTCTCACGCCTTCACATTTTTTAGCAAGCGGCCCTACCTTAACAATCATAGAAACAGAAAGAGATGAGCGCACAAGATGGCAACTTGTACAAAAAATATTTGCTGACATCTGGAAAAGGTGGAAATCAGAATATTTATGCCAGCTCACTGCGAAAAGCAAATGGAAATTGATCGCATACTACGACATGAACCCGTATTGGCAAGGGATAAGGTTATTGAATGAATACATGGAAAACCTAGAAAGTCTATGTAATTGCACAACTCCAACACATAAATCAAAGTGTGACGTAGTATTACTCCAACTACGTCACGAGGTTACGGAGCTCAATTACTACAACAGCATTCTGCTCGGTCAGCGACAAAATCGCTCTCGTCGCCGACGACGCGGCCTTATCGACGGTGTCGGATATCTGGCACACAGTCTGTTCGGCATCCTTGACGAGCGATTCGCAGAGAATTATGAACGAGACATCAATTTGATCAGACAAAATCAAAAACATCTCGCACTCTTGTGGAAAAATCAAACTTCCGTCGTAGAGGCAGAGTACAACCTTCTGAAAAGAGTTGAGCAATCAATGAACAAACAATATAAAATCCTTAACCAGCACATAATCGAACTACAGAAAGCAACCAACACATTAGCAAAAGAAGTCAACAACCTCGAGGTCCTCAGCGAATTTATGCTATCATCTATTATATCAACTAATATCCTTGCCAACCTGAAAAACATTCAAGAAACACTAGTCGAAACTATAAGTAATATACAATACGACAAATTCAACATTCACATATTGACACCAGACCAGCTGCGGGAGGAGCTGAACATCATTTCTGGCCAGTTATCAAAAGAACTAGCCCTTCCGATAGATAACATACAAACAAACTTACCCAGCATTTATCATTTAATCAAGGTCAAGGCCAGAATGACGAAGACTTATTTTATTTTTGAGATACTAATTCCTTTAGTAAGCCGAGACACGTATGAGATATATAAACTTATATCAGTACCGCAACAAGTACAAGAAAAAATGATTGGTATGAAGCCCATCGCAGATCATTTAGCAATCAACCTTCTCAAGGACTCGTACATCCCCTTAACCGAAAATGAAGTAAGGAGATGCGTCTCATACGACACTGAATCCCACCTGTGCCCTCTACAAAAACCAATCTTTCACATGAAATCAGATAACAGCATGTGTATAAAAAATCAAGAAAATGATCAATGTCAAGTCTTCACGCAACCTTGTATGAACATATGGATCGAGCTCAATAAAATAAATAACTATCTATTTATCTGTTGTGACGAGTGCACGATAAGAATTATATGCGAGCATCAAGTTACGGCGCAACGATTAAGCAAAGCCGGCATTATTACTCTCGGAGATGGCTGCATCATCAAGGCCGAAAATTTTACTATATTGGCGCATAAACAACACATATCAAATGTGGACCTCAAACCAAATATAGAAAACATAACCATCGCCCCTATCAATGACGTCATCAACTTAACATTACCATTCAAGAAGCTCGCAAATTTTGATCAAGCTGAACACGAAGATCACCATCGCAGTCTTTTGCGTGTTGGTCAACAAATTGAAGAGATGAAGAAAAACGATATCAACACGGTTCTGGCGGATCAAATGTCAACTCACGACATACATCAATTTGTTGTGATATATATTATTCTGGGCGCTGCAATTTTTGCTGCTTTGCTGTACGCGGGACGACGTCTACGACGAAGGTGTTCAGCGAGCCTGCCCTCAGCCCCACTCAGCGAACAATCATTGAGATTAAGTACTCGCCTTAGAAACACTGCACCGAGAATTGAACGAGCGATATCAGAAGCGCCTACGAAAATTGCTGCGACTTCGAGTACATGTAGTGCACGCGTACTTGATAAGTCGACGTCTCCAGTGATAAGCAGAACTTTTAGTGAATGTGAATAGTGCAATAGTGTTGTGTATACTTTGTTTATTTACATTTTTAAGCAGTAGAGACTTTAAGCATATTGTTAATTTTTTAAATATTTTTGTATTTTTTTGTTATTTTATATTTTTCTTGTGGCCGGAGCATGTACGGTCTTAACAATCGCACATTTTGCAAGATCATCAATTCCTTATTCTACAATAATTTTATATTTAATTATTTGAGCCAGTGCGCATTCGATCGCCTCGGCGTACACTCGTTAGCATAAATCATTGTACAATCAAGAGCAATAAATAGTTTATCATATCAGGACTTTATCATTTCTATCACTAAAGTTTGTACAGCAGCAGCTCGTACATAAAGGCTGTTTTGAATTAGTGCTTAGCGTTTTCATTTTACACCCAGATACAAGTAATATACTTTCACTGCATATTTATATAGTCACTGGATATAGAAAACTAGTGGACGCCCGAGACTTCGCTCGCGTTAATGTCAGTTATTATATAGCCTATATATATATATTAATTGACATTAACTGACTTCCTCGATAAATGGACAATCCAACACAAAAATAATGTTTCTATTTGAGTCAGTAGTTCCTGAGATATTTGCGTTTAACCATACAAACAAACTTTTCAAATTTATAATATCCAGTATAGATTGAGAGGAAAGAAATTTTTGTATTTTCCTTTGAAAATACTGTCCTAAATGTTCTGAGACAAGAGTTATCAAACACTACAGAATTTATCTTAATAATGGACAAAGAAAGAGGACTAGATAGAGGGTAGCGGTAATTGTGAGGGTCAAATTTAATGACTGGCAAATATTTCGGCTCACCCCAAGATTTTTCGTAAGTCTATATGCCTTTTGCGTAATGTTT
The DNA here is from genome assembly GCA_963931975.1 of Cataclysta lemnata. Taxonomy (NCBI): domain Eukaryota; kingdom Metazoa; phylum Arthropoda; class Insecta; order Lepidoptera; family Crambidae; genus Cataclysta; species Cataclysta lemnata. Next base: position 14,291,721 of record OZ008340.1, on the reverse strand, counting down.
TTGCGTAGGAACAGCGTAACTTGATATTATATGAATTTTTACGCCGCGTGGTGACGGCAGAGTAGAATACAATTGTCACCACCCCAAATCTCTTCCGTGGGTGTCGTACAAGGCGACTGATGTAATACAAACTGAGTGACTGATGTAATTCAAGATGAGTGATGAGGAATGGGCAGCAGCGTTCCTCTTATCTCACCTAGCAATAGTACTGCGACTTTTGTGCCCGATATATGGCAATAGGCTCGCCACCTATTACATGGGATCTAACATAATTGGCGAAACTTGGGTGCTAGTTCACCTCTCATTTATGTATGTATGTATGTATGAATTTTTGTTTGTTTTTTATTTATCAAGTTTTAGAAGAATTTGTTTAGAAACGTTTCGATCGTTATTAAATATTACCTGTCTTTCTGATCTGCTCCAGGTCAGACGTCATCGCGCTATCCACTCCCGTTATCTAATATATTATTACACCAAAAAGGTGCTGGTGATGAATAGATGTATAGAAAAGTAATGGAAAGGGCCATATCGAGAGACTGATGAACACAGAAACTTTGAGACAAGAAAAATTACATACGTACATACATAAATCACGCCTATATTTTAATTAGATTAGATTAGCATTAAAGCATTAAACACAAGAAAAAATTAAGATGTCAAAATTCATACATTCATGCTCAAGGTTTTGGTTAAGGTTTATAGCCAGCCACCTGCCGACACCAAGTCTATTTCCACCTTATTATTAAACGTGGACTAAAGTTAGTCATAGTTTTAAACTGAGCATCAATTTTAAAACATGACTAACTTTAGTCCACGTTTTGTAATAAGGGGGTTAGGTTTACTATTGTTGGTGGTTTCACTATTTGGATGCCCCAAGATACTTATTAGAATATACCGGGCTTAATCTCCTTTAGCCGAATTTTACAACACCCCTGGGGAGAATCCCGACTCACCACAACGGTTGTTTAGGATATCCTGCCTTATTTTTTTCGCTCCCAGCATGAAATATCATTTAATATTATGGTTACTATAATACAGTTATTGGAATGCAGTAGGTACTCTATCCAAAGTCAGGACAAATAATATCGATAAGGTTATTGAAGAGAGCGTAGCATAACTGAAAATAATCAAAATGGAGATCCTGTGATTTTTAAATCTGCTCCAAAAACTTTCATAACTCTAATGACATTTGTATAGAAATCTTTGTCAATAAAATGTAGATGACGATGTAAAGTTTGAATCGCTCCATTTGATCCCCGCCAACATCAAAACATCACTAGTTACACTGTTACACTGTTACACTGTTTAGCTGTAGGTAAAATCCCGTAAAAAAAAAATGTAATATACTATACAGACATGTAACATTTTTTAATTTGTCAGATAGAAAAACTAAGATGTTTCCAATGTTACTGAAAAAGAATCTACTTTAAGTTGTGCTACCCTTTGTCTTAGAATTTTATTTTTGTACAAGATTACGGGATAGAGACTCCCCATGGACCTACCTATATGGGCGGACGTCAAACATATTTATATTTTCCCAAGGTCGTATTGATTCATTTGGTTTGACCTCTACATGGAACGGCTACACAAGCTGATAAATTCTTCTATCAAGGGATGACTGACACTTATTACAACAATGCAATTACCTACCGATATCCGGATCACATACATAGATAACAACATGTATTATTAACGTAATCTATATAGGGGATAAATCTGCTATTTCGCTTACATAGACTGCCTTCTTTTACAATATTTTATTCAAATATTTAATATGTTATCTATAGGGAATAAAAGGGAAAAAATGTATAAAGAACACTTTACCATCACTCCAATAATGTGTGACAAATCTGGATTTCTCCATGGACGCACAAAAAAAAAATTCCGAATTCGTTTATTCATACTTATTTGGTATGATCACAATACATTTATGAACCCTGGATGGGTTTTAACCCCAGACGATAGACATCGACAACCTCGAGAGAAATTTGATATACTGTAAAATATTCACCACAGTGCCGTGTGGTGACGGCGAATAGAATACGATTGTCACCACCCCAAATCTCTCCCGTGGGTGTCGTACAAGGCGACTAAGGATAAATCAATAATGACGAATGAGCAGCAGCGTTCCTCCTAGCATATACACCTAGCAATAGCAATGTACTGCGACTTTTGTGTCCGATAAATGGCAATAGGCTCGCTACCTATTACATGGGACCTAACATAATTGGCGAAACGTGGGTGCTAGTTCACCTCTGCCTACCCTTTCGGGGATATAGGCGTGATTTATGTATGTATGTATGTATGTGTAAAATATTCAAAAAATGTTGGTCTACATTTTTTTATTTCTTTCAATCGATTGCTTAATGATATTTATTACTAAACGTATACAAAATTCATAAAAGCAGCTCGACTGAAATAGGGCTTGTAACTTTTTTCGTAATATAAACGCCAACAAATTGAAATAATACTTCTGCATACCAACTTCAGTCAAAGTTTAATTTGAATCCAAAATTTTTTTTCCTACAATAAAATACTCATTAAAAGGAAATTCAACTTTTAAAAATAGAAGTAAGATTTAAATATTCGATGTATTTCAACAGCTTCCTGCAATATTCTAGACGATGAAATTATGATATCAAGAAAAATGTGTTTATAATCTTTAATTTATTGGCTAAATGTATTTTTAATATATATTTCAATATAGTTTTTCTTATCAAAGTATGATATGTTGCGAAATTATATTTGGTGCTTTATTTTCTAGAAATTGAATTGCTTTTGACGGCTGAATATAAGATCGAAACAGATTTACACTTTTGCTCGTACATTCAGTCATTCATAAAGTTACAATACAGAATACGGTTTTTTCAGAGTAAAGGCATGGGCAAGAACTTTGGGACAAGAGCTATGGGGTCTCAGCGAAGCTCTGACCAAGTCAGAGCAGATTAAATATGTGAGTATAATTTTTCTTATACCTATATTTAGATAAATGTTTCATTTTGGTATGACGGTTTTTCTCACCTTTTCATTAGTACAGCTATACTTTTTGCTTAGCAAGACAGACTTATTCGCATAGAGTTAACGTTTGTTAGTGTTTTAAGAGTATTTATATTTCGGTATTTTATACCCAGATATAATATAAACTTTCATCGTCAAATTTAAAATAAAATGATTGACGGTCATTAATTTTACTTTCCTAACTCTAGATTAATTTCTAATTTATAGAAACGAATTGTTTTTCACTGATGCAAAGTGGATAAATAAGTGAGAGTACCTAATTAATATTGTAGGATATGAACGTATTTATTGACAGACTTATTAGCTGACCGTGTTATAACATAAATCATTAATCCATAATAGAATAGACGACATTAAAACCATATCGTATGGAAGAAATCGTAACGCGCCCTTTTTTGCTCATGGACTCAATATCAGGAAAATTTATTTCAGAAATACAATAAAATGAATGCAAGTGTGAAGAAGAAAGATGGAAATCAAATATTGGATTCATCGCTTCGATCCGTCAGTACTATGCTCACCCGTAAAATAAAAGCAGTCAAGGTAAATTAGTTACTTTTCGCCATTGAATTTTTTTCCTTTCCATGTCATAGTATGAATTTTTAATTTGTAGTAAATACATTTACCAATATACATGTAGGGTAAAGTCATCAAAGAGTCACAATCACCAGACGTTTCATTTCAATTAAAGTTATTACTCCTGGGGCACAGGCTTTCCTTATGGATGAAGGAATATAAGGAGTATGAGCAATAACCCACCACGCTGGTCTAGTGCGGATTGGTGGTAGATGTAATTTATTCAGTAGGTAGGTATCCAATTACAAAAGCAAAATGCTATACCTACCTATAAAAAGCATGCTCATTAGAATTTTCAGGTCACCAAAGGTGTCTAAGAATATTTAATAATAAGTCGAAGGAATATATTATAATTAGCTGTCAGCGATTCTTTAGTGCTGATAAGTAATATTATTCCCTGCTGCTTGAATAATTTTAGCATAAATTTATTTTATAAGACGAACATTTTCCAACACTTAAGCCGATTGAAGTACCACTTCATTTCGATTTAATTGAATTTAGTTTTCGGTTCACCTTTATGGCCACATACATAAATTGGATCGTTTTGTATTATTTGGTAAATTAATTAAAGCACTTTTAAAATTTTACTGTTTTATTGTTATAATTTAATCAGGCAGAAATTATTCACTATTATGTCATCTCTCGGGTAAGTTAATAACAGAATGGCTAGGTGTGCATCAGGAACGCTGCTGCCCATTCCTTATTACAATTATAGCCCTTATTTACCTCGTACGACTCCCAGGGCAGGGAAAGGGAGGGGTGACCATTGTAGGTACTCTGTTCTGCCATCAGTAGACGGCGTACATGGTTTTAAGTGTTATGAAACCGTAATTTGCGTTTGATAGTTATTAAACGAGCAGCGTATTTGCCGTGTGGTGACGGCAGAGCAGAATACAATTGTCACCACCTCCATCTCCCCCATGCGAGTCGTACAAGGCGACTAAGGGTAAAGACAGCGATGAGTAATGGGCAGCGGCATTCTTCGCAATATACTGCGATTTATTTGCCCGATAAATGGCAAAAGGCTCGCCACCTATTACATGGGACCTAAGTTAATAGGCAAAAAGAGGGTGTGAATTCACCTCTGCCTACGATATAGGCGTGATTTATGTAAGTATGTAATTTTCAGTGTATACACGCTACCGCTCAAAAGTTGGCAGGGGAGTTCAACTACACATCGGACACAGAAGAGAACACCGAATTCCAGTACTGCTCGGCCAAGTACTCCCACTTTGACTACGAGGATGAAGAGGACGCCGTCGACGAGGACGACGACACGAACATACCGAAATTCGCTAAAAACAACTCCAATTACCAGGACGTCAAGTTGGAGAGAGACACGCATTTCTATGATATTAACGTTAACACTAATTTAAGTTGCGTACATGTACCTACGAATATTTATTACAAAGGTAAGATGGCAGTCGAAAGCCTGAGCCACCCAATTTGCGAGCCAAATTTTGATTAAAATTCATCCTTAAACTGTTTGTCGCTAAGAACGCAATCAATGGGAAAAGTCATGTGGTGTTAACTGATTCCACTGCACATTATGTAACAATATAACTTACCGTCGCTTTTGTTTTCAGAACTAGAAGCATTTAATTCAATTTTATGGTCCAAGGGTCTTAACGATATATTTATAAAAAACTACCAATCCGATCCGTCGCTAGCGTGGCAATATTTCGGGAGCTCCCGTGGCATATTGAGGTTCTACCCCGGAATGCCGTGGAACAATAGGAAAGTCGTAGACACGTACGACTGTCGGGTGCGATCCTGGTACATCGAAGCAGCTACATGTTCGAAGGACGTCATCATCCTGTTCGACGTGTCCGGTTCAATGACCGGTTTCAAGAACTACGTGGCGAGAAGGACTTTGCGCTCTCTTCTGGATACGTTATCTAATAACGATTATGTAAACGTCTATACGTTTAAAAACGAAACGGCGGAGGTTGTGAAGTGTTTCGTGGGACTGGTGCAGGCTACTCCTGAGAATCTGAAAACCATAACGGACACGCTGGAGCCTACTGATAATGGAAAAACGCACAAAGTGCCTTTAGAAGGCAACGCTAACCTGACCGCAGCCTACATGAAAGCTTTCACTACGCTAAAGGCCGTAAGTTGTTGCAATAAATTTAATATTTGTCACTAACGACTTCTTGGTTTTGTAGTATTATCTAATATTAAGACGTTCAAGAAAAAAACTTATTTTCTACAGTCAGAGAGCTAATTTTCTGGATTAGTCGATTGCCTTACCAGTTTTCGGAATATAATTAAGTGTCTTTACGGTTTTTGTTAAATTATTCAATTTGGACAGCATAGTGTAGAACTTTTGTTTAGTATTTAATCCTTTATAGGGCAATACATGCATTGTTTTGTAATTTTTCATTGGTTTTAAGACTTATTCTAAATTACCAAGGTTCAAATTAATTATTTTATTATGCATTGCACTATAAAGTGTCAAGATGCATGCTTTATGCATGTAAAGTAAATGGTTATTTAAAGGCATAATAAAACAGTTACTGTTTTGAAAACTTGCAAAATAAACGCAAGGCTTAGAACTGATTTAACATTGGAGCCTTGTTCGCTACTTGTAGTTCACAATGAACAGACGTGGGCTTACCCTCCCTCAGTTCAGTCGGTCGTCTACACAAGGTTAAGCCGCCTTTGAGGGTAAAATGTTTTGTCAGAACTATAACTCAAACCTAGCGCTGTGTCAACCGCATGAAATGAGGTTGACTGAGTCAAATGGATATTATAATTAGGCGCCAAGTCCTCCTATAATTACATTCTCATGGAGGCCTGTGGCCCAGCAGGACATTAAATGATAATGATGACAAAAGTCTATTAATTATTAAGGAAGGTTAGGTATTAAGGTCCCGTTTCTACATCGGGGATGTAATGAGAAGTAAGTCGACCTGTTTTTTGGATTAGAAGCAAGCAATAACACCTAAGGCTTAACTTTCATCTGCTGACTTAGTGGAATTCGCTAGCTACCGTCCAAGATGTCAAATTCTAAACATAAATTAGGTATTATACATACATTCAAAAATGCCATTTACTCGTAACATCTGCTCGTATTGTGCTCCAAGAAATTCTCACTCTCTTTCTTCTTTAATTTTCTGTTAATTTTCCTTTTCTACTTACCTTTTCTTCTAACCACTTTTATTGGCACGGATAGACATAATAAGCAGCTCAACAGTTGAATAAAATAAATTTTCTTCTTTTTCTTCTTGTGCTTGTATATTTAGTGCTAGTATACTTCCGGGACCAACTGTAACAATAATAACTTGCAACATCTACCCCAAATTTTGTTACCATTTTTTAAAGCAATATCGATATCAACGCTCGAGAATCAAGGATTGAAATCGAGTTAACGCGAGTACACGTGGCTAGACTCCGTGACACATTTGATATATCGACACGGATTCACTTCCTACACTAAATTGATTTGTGTGCTACGCAGAGACGGACTAACTGCAGCGTGAGCAGTACCCAGGGCTGCAATCAACTGGTAATGGTGATAACTGACTACGTGCCTGGTAATTTGACGGAGGTGTTCGACGAGTACAACCGGGAGACGGTCGGCAACGAGACGTACACGCCGGTCAGGGTGTTCACCTACCTCATAGGGAAGGAGGTGACCAACGTCCGGGAAATACAATGGATGGCCTGTTTGAATAGAGGTGACTATACATTTTTTATCTACTAAAAGAATATATTCACTGAAAGAGTAATGAATATGATTGTTGAGGTATGCAGAGGAATACAGAAGAGATGGATGTATTGGCGTAAGAAAGACATGAATGTGAATGGAGTGAATGAGGAGATGACAGCTAACGGGAGTTAATGGAAGAAAAATACATACCGGCCGCCTGTCTGATACCAACCCTCTTTGGGTATGCCGTTGTTGGTGGTTTGCTCTACAACATTCGCTTAGGTGCTTCTTGATGTAATATCCCTTAGTCTACTTTTACGACACCCCTGAGGTGAGTCATAGCTGGCACATTCTACGTTATTTTTTTTCGCTCCCAGGCCATCATGGAAGACTTTTTGCAATTGATGATGGTAAGTTGTATAAAAAATAAATCGTCTTCGTGATTAATGACTTTTTCTCGCCCAAAGTAATACAGAGAGGGCTAAGTGAGAGAAGGCTAAGTGAGAGTAATGACAAATCGGATTCTTGGAAAATCCGCGACTTACGATCTTTAAAAAACCGCAGCTTCCAGAAAGTTCTTCAAGCGAAATGATTAGCCACTCAATTTCAAAATTTACATAGAAAATTATGCAACCATTAATCATGCCTGTTTATCTCCGAATAGGTAGGCAGGGGTGAATTTACACGCACATGTTGGCAATTATGTTAGATTCCATGTAATGATAGGCGGTGAGACTATATGGATGGTGACCGTTGTATTCTGCTCGACACAACTTATAGATTTAAGTAAAATGATTTGGCTGCGAATATTTTAAGAACCATTTAACCAAATCATCTTCATCATCATTACCAGCCTTTTTAATGTCCCCACTGATGGATGGATGAATATAGCAAAACCCACCACGCTGGTCCAGTGGGGGTTGGTGCGTATTAGAACGTTGCTTAATTTACGCAATTGCAGGCAACCTTGTTAACTTACGCGCTATAAAACTTCTATTTCCCGCTCATAATTTAATTTACACCTTTACTGCAAACGGAGTGTTAAGTCAAAGTGAACCAAATTCGTTTCAAGCTGTAATTGAAGCCGCCATGTAATCAACGTTTCTACTTGGGAACGAGGGGAGAGAGATGATGAAAAGTGGATTACTAAAATTACATTTTTTCTGCCAAGTAAGCCGTCGCCGCCGCTGTTGGAAAATGAGCGATGTTATAAACCTGTTAGTGTAGGTACATTTCGAAATAAACAAAATCAATATATCACTGTGACATGATCATTGGTTTCGAGTACTCTTAAACTTAAATACGGCTATTATCCCGTACGCCATGTGGTGATGGCAGAGGAGAACAGAAAGAAAAAAAGAAAGAAGAAAGAAATTCATTTATTTAGAATACAATTGTCACCACCCCCATCTTTCCCGCGGGTGTAATACATAGCGACTAAGGTTTAAAACAGTGATGAGGAATGGGCAGCAGCGTTCCTCTTATACAACCTAGCAATGTGCTGCAACTTTCGTTGCCGATAAATGGCATTAGGCTCGCCGCCGATATACACATAGGATCTAAGCTAATTGGCGAAACGTAGGTAATAATTACCATTTTTATGAATGAATAAATGAATTATGAATAAGATGTTAATTCACCTCTGCGGCGTGATTTATGTATGTATGCAAATTAAAATCAAATATAAATATAATATAGGTAATACAAATACTTTAAGTACTCTATTAGGCTAGTTGACACGCATGTATTTATTCCCGAAGGGATAAGCAGAGGTGAATTATTATACACACGTTTCGCAAATTATGTTAGGTCCCGTGAGGGGAACGCTGTTGCCCATTACTCATCGCTGTCTAAACCCTAAGTCACCTTGTACGACACGAGCAGGACAGATTGGGGGTGGTTACATTTGTATTCTGCTCTGCGGTCACCACACAGAGTCTTTAAATATTCTTTCAATTTAATAAATAGACTGAGCCCTCCTCGTCTTAATTTTCCATCCACCCGTGACATATCTGTAAAAAGGCTGTTTTTTCAACATAAATGACTTCACGGATGTAAATCGCTTGTATTTTTTATATTGACAGATGTTTCGATCACTTTACAGCGGCCGAGACTGAAGATGGCAGGCGTCTTCACATAAAGTTATAGATAACTACCGCCGAATACACGCGAGTTAAGTCCGTTCAGTTCTCGTACAAATTTATGAGAGCATTCTAAACTCGTTTTGTCAATTTCAAAACAGTACTGGTTTGATAAAATTGCACCAACCCTCAATTAAAAATGTTGGTACTAATATGACCATTTACTACTTACCAAGTATTGCTGTGTTTTCCAGATGAAATACATTAAAATGACCCCGAATACAGCGAGCTTTTCAATCCAAGGGCAGAAAGGAAATCGTTGTCTAAAGTTTTTCTGAACATAAATATTCATATTCCTGAGGAATCATTATGAAAATAGGAATTTTAGCAAAAATATCAGGTTTTTTCTGACTTTTCATTTCAGTAACTTGAGTCGTTATTACGATATCAAGTTGGTAACCGTAAAGTACTATGCTTATGTCTGGCTTAGTTACCGTCAGATATTACAAGAAATTCGAAAAATGTTTCAAGGTACACTAGATAACTTAACAATTTTGTACTTGAGTCCTATTTCGCTTATTAAAACTTGAGGCTTTAAATTTTCCTAAAGTACTATCGTTTGCACTAAAGGCGCGGCGGTTTAGCGTGCTCGGCCTGCGATTGTGTGAACTAAGCAATTTTCTCAGTCATTGGACAGGTAACCAAAAATTTATTATGTCAAAGTCCTCCGTGTACGTATGCAAATAAAAAAAAAAAATAATGCAAATACATAAAAAATTCCTACTTCTTCCAGGATTCTTCGTGCACATACACTCAGTGGAGGAGGTGCAGCAGCAAGTGCTCAAATACATCAACGTGATCGCGCGGCCCATGATTCTCGCCGAGGAAGATCCGCCGCCCACTTGGACCCACGCCAACATTGACCACACGGTACTGTGCTTTTTTGCTTAATTGCTAATTGTGTCACACAATTGTTTGCCGTGTGCCGACAAAATACAACGGGGGATCGGACAAATTTTCAGAAAGTATTTTAAATTAATCTTCATGGATGGTTTGGTGCCCATTGGACCTCCTATCAAGTACATGGTGCCTGCACTAAAAAATTAAATTTCCAAAACGCCACGTTATGTATATGACAGCGCGTGACGTCATTTGTGGTCATAACCATTGAGAAAACTAATAGGTTGCCCACCAATGTCGTCACGCACTGTGATTAGTGTTTCAGTACCGATTAAAAATATTGTAAATAACTAAATTTTATTTCTTCATTCAATTCAAATATTGAATAATTATTCCATAAATAATCGTAAAACAGTATATTTCTTTTATCTAAGTACCTACGTACATGTTAGATTTAAATCTAATTACTGTCCGATCCGCTATTGTTACCATGTCACCCTCATCTCTTCCGCGGGTGTTGTACAAGACGAATAAAGATGACAGAGATGAGTAATGGGCAGCAAACATTACTCATTTACCAGCTAGCAATGACTTGTACTGAGATTTACGTGCCTGATACATGGCAATAGGCTCGCAACCTATTAATTCTTATTGGCGAAACGTGGGTTTTGATTCACCAGAGGTGAAATAGCACCCAAAATTGGAAATCGATAATAATGCGTGATAGTCCCCTGGATATGACGCCATGCCACGCCTATTTCCCTCTTCTCATCTGAAACTCAACAATAATATTTTCACTGTGGATTTTGGGATGTAAAAACACGGCAAGGAAAATTTAGGCCAAATTATTTTAGGATCAGCTAAAATAGCGCGAAAATATTTTAGGCTACTTTAGGCGAATAGTTTACACTCCAATGATAATTAGGGCTGTTAAAATTGATCTTGAACATGTATAATGAGAGTATTTACCTACTTGATTCAGTACCTAATGGTAATTAATGAAACTAAATACTGATAAACTAATTTATAACGTCGACTTTGGTATTATGTAATTACACTCAACATAAATTTGATTAAGCGTCTCTGCTAATCAGTTCACCGGCTGTATTTTTAGAATACCTGGAGTAAACAATTTTCTATTAGAACTTTTCTAAGTCCTCGGAAAATTAGAAGGTTGTAGTAAGTTTAACGGTTCAAAGACAACCTGCTCTAGGTGCTCATGGTAACAAGACACTCACTTTGAGGCACTCTCAATGGAAACGTAGAGAGCAATTAAGTCAAGTCCTTTCCTTTCCCGGCCGCCCGTCTTTCTTATCTAACATATTACGTGGGTAACTTTATTAGTTATCTCCCATTATGTTCTCTTAAAGTTGAGACAAAATAAAACACCTTTTAGGGATTTTATTTACCTATTCACGAATATATTTTAACATATCATATTCCTTGTTCTGCGAATAATGGGCAAGAAACAATTTTGTTCCTTATGGTAGGCACTTGAAAAAATGATTCATATTATTTAATTTAATTAAGATTTTTATTAAAAACTGTCAATAACGATATTGACTACTTATAATTAAAATCAGAGAGCAGGGGTGAATTAACACCCAGGTTTCGGCAATTATGGTAGGTTCCGTGTAATGGTGCTTAGCCTATTGCCATCTATCGGGCACGTAAATCTCTCTATATTACTCGGTGATATAAGAACTACCATAATCGCTACCTATAGGTACATCACATTTTTTAGCTATATTAAAACTTCGGAAACAATAGTAATATTATTTACTAGATCCAAACGTAAGAAATAAAACAAAACTTTAGCATATAACGTTTGTGATGATAAAACTCTTTTTCTGAAATAACAATGAGAATGTCTCGTCGGAAAATAGGGCATTTTTTTCACGCCATTACGGACGTACTCCGCGAAACAGATACTTTATGTACGCTAGGGAATAACGAGTGTATCTTTAATACACTTACGGTGTATCGTAAGTACCTACACAGGATACGTGTGTTGGTGATACTGTTTACTGTAATTGGTTTTTACGTTTCTGCGCGAAAACTTTTTAGAATTTTTGCGGTTTTTACAGCGCTGATGCTTAATCTACAATAAGATGTAAAATACAGGTTCAGTGATATTTAAAGAGGCACTTCAGGCGATTAAATTGAACACTTTTTACTATGGGACTAAAATAAAAATTCAGAAAAAATAATCCACTTCCTCATATTTAACCGAGAACCAGCTTGCATAAATTTGTAATTTTTTTTTCAGGATTGATGATGATTTGATGTTGGCCCCATAGTGAAAGTTATTCTGTTTGATAGCATCACTTTGAATATTACTGCACCTTTCGGTTTCATTATTTATTATATTAAAAAACCCTTGATATACCAAGATATACACTTACCTCATAACGAGTACAGGAACTATAACAGCATGACCACTCATTAGTTTACTGGATTACCAAAAATATATTTAATTCGAGCTTGAATTAGATGATGTCACTGTCACACACTATTGACAAAAAGGGACAACATCAGAATAGTCATGTGATTCAATTCAAATTCAACATATAATATTAACGATATACAATTCGCGGATCGATCGTTAGTAGACCGAGTAAATCGTGGAGTTTAAACCCAATTTTCCCTAAAGTTTGTTTCGTGGTTAAGTTTCGGAGAGTAATAAAAGCTCGCTCTACTAGAATGAGTTAATTTGAAAACTGAAGAGCGCACTTACCTCGTATGTGAAATTGGGTTCTGTACCCAACTTTTTGTATGGGAAATGGAACATATCGTAAATACTAAAGAAATTACAATCAAGTTTCTGTCGTATTCAAAAGGTGTTTAGGGATGTCGAAGTAGAGGAAAACCCATGAAAGATGGATGATATTATGAGTGAGGAATGTTAACAAAGCACCCCTTGAAATTACCCAATATGGAAAATTAAGTGTTTTGGCTTTTACAATATTTGACAATATCATATTACCCCGTATTAATATTCAGAGTATAATTCGCAACTCATGAGCAATGAGCATTCATGAGGTTCATACTCTTTTGTTTATAAAGGTGTGTAGGTTTTGTTTGAATTACGAGTTCTATTGAGGGCATTCAACAAAAGTTTTTTAATTATCTACAGTCAATTGTTTGGTCTGACCCTTGAAGAAGGTTCGGTAAACTTTCGTAATAATTTTTGGGACAAATAAAAGAAAGTTGGTAATTTTGAGAAATTTAAAATGAGTTTAATTTGAATTCGTAATTACTGCTAAGTATGAGGGGCCTAAAAATTTCTGAATATAAAATAGTAGGCCCGTTCGTATCCCGCTCTAAGTGAGGTCATATCTTTCTCTTCCATATAGTTGTAGTATTCCATTAATTGTAAAAAAAAACTAAGGATAATTATTAACATTTCAAATCCCGTCGGTTAGAAGACTAGAGCACGCTTTTATTACAACAAACCCCCCAATTTCTTTATAGAATTTGCACTTTAGCTTAAATAAGTTACAGATGAAATCTATCAAGAAACTTGAGCGTGTTATAAGTCGTTGGCTGCACCGTTAAGTTGACTATTTCTATTTGAAGAAATTTTATTAGCGAATTTATTTTCTTTTTTAATATATTATAGTAAAAAGCATAATTTAATGGCAATTTTTCGGTTTTACAGAGAACATCCTTGTGGGGAGTGAGCAGGGATGTTAAAAAGGTAACGTTAAAAGTCATGCACGAATAACATTTCTAGAGAGAGCACGAAAATTAATAATAAGGGATAATTTATAAGCCCGATAGATTATTACCCAGTAAAAGTTTTGGGCGCCCGCGGTTCAACAAGCCATTAGATGACAAAGCATTTTTATTTTATTAGTATACCGCGAAGTCAGGCGATTAAGATTTATCTAGAAACGGGTATAGCTAACCAGCCAACGAAAAAAAATTGTCATCACATTGTATTTATAGTATTAAATGCATAAACATTCTGGATCAACATACAAAAGCCAAGGGGTAAACGATTCTGATGATCATAAATTCAATTTAATTGTTCAGGTAAAATATTCGGCCTTCTATTATATTTGTCTTTTTTATCTATTTGACTGGTTTTATTTAATACTGTTGAGTTTCGTTAAAAGTAAACTCGCCCGTAAAATATACAAGAGATTTTTAAATTACTTATTTCGATAGCCTGATGAAGACAAGCTGGTGACTTCAGTAGCCATCCCAGCTTTCGACTTGAAATACAATAAAGACCATAACGACGATGCTATGTTGCTGGGAGTGGCAGGGACGGACGTGCCTATAGATAGCATTGCTAAGCTGGCGCAACCTCATCAGGTAAGAATTATTCACACACTTGTAAGATTTAGCTGCTCATTTGAGAAAATTCATAAACTGTACGAAACAATATACTATAAATTTCTCATGCTCAAAATGATGTCAATTCATTGCATTATTGATAGGCTAAAGTCTAAATAGTCAATGATATAATTCCATCGAGTTCTCTAAAACTATATTATGGCATCCATTAGCAAATTACCTTAAAATCTCCATTAATTGTTTTCATATTTCCAGCTCGGTGTCAACGGATATTCGTTTATCGTGAGCAACAACGGATATTTGCTGCTACATCCCTTGTTAATAACAACTGTAAGTACCGAAGAATGCTGTTTTTCAATAGAAATAACTTAAATAGAAATAGTATTACAGTCAACAGGAAAATCAGACAAAACAAAATCAGAAATTGATAAGGAAAGAAAGATATTTGAAGGCACAAAATTGATGGGTTTTTTTTGCTGCTGTAATTTCTTATTTTTGGTATAGTTATTCAAAAGTAATATAAGCTTTACCTAGCTAGCTTAAAACTAGGTATCTGTTCCGGCGCATTCATAAGAGGGTTTAGCACTCTCTGACTTTCAAAATAAGAGCCAATGTCATTTTAACACTCATTCCAAAAATAATTATATCAGTCTCAAATTCAATCAATCAAGCAATTCTTTTACTCGATTCCCCGGTTCCGCTCCAATTCAAATAAAAATTCAAAGGCATTTTCGAATTTTTCAGATCAACAATGAGCTCCAATCCAACTACAACAGCGTTGATTTCGTGGAGGTGGAACAGGTGGACGACGGAAACGATGCACGAGTTCTGGGAGAAGAGATCCAAACCCTCAGACAAAAGCTGGTCGCGGGCGAGAACGGCAGCATGAGTGACGTCAAAGTGCTGTTTCATTATGACAACATGAGGTTTGTTATTTCCTTCATCGGTTTAACACGTTCCATAATTTATATGTGAGTCATTGTTGCAATTTGACGACGGCTTGATCGAATGGTCAGATCGCTGGGTGTGGGACTGTTGGCCGAGAAGTCCCGAGAAGGAAGGAAGGAACAGATATTTGTTCCCGAGTCATGGTCGTTTATATGTTTTTAATTATAAAAATTGTCCGTCATCTAGTATCCATAACACAAGTGCTAATGCTACTCGTACTTACTTTGGGCTAGATGATAGGTGTGAGTTTAAGAAAAAAAAATAAAAGGTTCTAATTCCGTGGACGTAACAGCAAGCAATTTGTCAAACAGAAAAATGTTCCATGGACGTACTGACTGAAACATTAGTTTAAAAAAAAGACAACTGAGCGATCGCACTTTGCTTTTGTCGTCAATAGATGTTTTGCGTGATTCAATTACTGCTGTTAAACTGCCTTTCGAATTTAATTAATTTGTGAATACCTGTCATAGTTGTATTACTTCTTAATGATGAGTCGGAATTTGGTTGTGCTGGGATTCCAAATATAAATCATATTTTTTACCATGTCAAATGGCTGACTGCTCTGCCGTGTGGTGACGGCAGAGTAGAATACAATTGTCACCAAATCTCTCTCCCGTGGGTGTCGTACAAGGCGACTAAGGATAAATCAGTGATGAGGAATGGGCAGCAGCGTTCCTTTTATACCATCTAGCTATGTACCTACTGCGACTTTTGTGCCCGATAAATGGCAATAGGCTCGCCACCTATTACATGGGACCTAACATAACTGGCGAGACGTGGGTGCTAGTTCACCTCTGCGTGATTTATGTATGTATGTATACAAATGGCTGACTATGCCCCCCATCAGTGGAGAAATTAAAGGGCAGGTGATGAAATGTTCGCAGGAGGATCGCTCGAGTGCAACACGATTACTTCTTCAATAAACTGGAGGGCACCCCATTCTCTATGGGTATCTCGCTACCTCGAGGGTACGGAGACACCGAGCTGCTGCTCAGGGACAACCCCTTGGAAGCGAAAGAGGGCATGGAACTCACCGGAATCAATGTCACTGGCTATTTCAATTTCAGCTACAGGGTTCATCCAGACTGGTAAGGACTATTTGGCGTAGTTACTAGCTATTATAAGACACACAACATACACACACCGAAACACACACATACGTACTAACACACACCACTCTTTTTGCATTCTATTGTTCGTTTTTATAAAGCTTTTAATTATTGTTAAGAGATAGTTTGTCGGAATTTCTGTAGCTTTACAATAACATTAATTACGGAAGAGCGGGGTCCCCTGGCACAAGTTTAACTAATACTTAAACAGAGATTCTGAGCACTAGCTTGTTGTTATAGTTAGGTAGGTAGTAGAAGATAATACCCACCAATCTGCACTAGGCCAGCGTGGTGGGTCATTCCTTTTGCACTCTTCCACCCCTGTCTGCTTGTGCTGCAGTGGGGACATTAAAAGAGTGTATGATGTGATGTCAATGGTTAAACAACAGGTCCTTTCAGGTATTCTTCATTACTAGCTTTAGATAAAGATCATTTTAATAAATGGTCCGTTTACGTACAGATCCAACAATTACGGATATTTGATACTATTTGACGTGTTCGATGTATTTCTTCAGTAGCTAATCTTTTTAGTGGTGCTATCATAATCAAATTCAATTTTATTATATTTCAGGGTTTACTGCAAGTACCATTACCTAGAAGGCCACGAGTCTGACAACGCCGAAGAGGAAATATGGTCGTTTTTGTTTCGACTGTCCAAGAATGAAATTGACATCACCAAAAAACAGTACCCAGACGAGGAAGACGACCGCCCGTTCAATATTAATAGTGAGATTTTAATATTGTCTACGTTTTATCACGACTTATCAAATGGACGTAGCTAAATTAGCTTTCGCGCCTTATAAATGGCAATAGGCTCGCCACCTATTACATGGGACCTAACATAATTGGCGAAACGTGGGTATAAATTTGCCTTTGCCTACGCCTTCGGGGATATGGGCGTGATTTATGTATGTATGTACGTAGCTAAACAGAAAGAAATCAACTCAGTACAACAGTTTCACAAATAGTTTTGCAAAATTAATAATAAAAGGGTGTAAATACAGTTGGAGCTTCAAGCTACTAAAAATTAGTAAAAACTACCGAACGCTTATAGGCATAACTGGTCGATATAGATACGGGTATGCACGTAGATATAATATGTACAGATCTTAGCTTAGCACTTCGGTCAACTAAACCCCTGGCTCAGTGTGCGTACGAATGCATAGGTCGTTGGTCCCATTTTAGTCAATTCGTAGAGAGTAGCTTATTGGGGGTAATCGGTACAAAATCTTCCGAGTCACAATGTAGAGGCCAACAGGTCAAATATCTCCAAACGATTATCAACCTTAACAAGTTTGACGCAATTACTAAATCGCTAGAGAAAAAATGCGTTGTTCCAGCCCATTGCGGAGACGCCACGACCCAACTCCAGAAAGACGATTACTACTGTAACGAAGACCTCGTGAAGCAGCTAGTGTTCGACGCAAAGCTGACTGCTCCTTACTTTGAGCACTGGAATGCCACTCAAGAGCAAATAGATCTGGCCGACACGTACAACGTCAGTGTGCGTTTCATAGCCACGTCTAGTGGGCTCACTAGGTGGCATTATATCTTCGACGAGGATATGAATGAAGTCGTGGATGAATTTGGCAATAGGATGAAGAATTCTACCAAAGAGTGAGTACCCAATACAATAGTTTTTGGTGTAATTAAACTGGAGCAAATAATATAATATCACAACTCTAGAGAAACCCATCATTGTCGCCGAGTTGTGAATTTTGTTGTTTTGGTGACCGCGGTTATTCTCTTGTTTATCTTCTTAACGGTTCATAAGTGTATTGGAATCATGAATAAACGAATTTTTGATTCGTACGTATCTATCTGTCGTCTCGAGCCATGCAGGCCGCGGGGTGCGGGCCGGTGAAGGGAGACGCTCGCCGACCGCCGCGGAGTTAAGACGGTGTTGTGTGAGCTACGAGCCGATATTTACATTATTATTCTAAATACGACAATCACATAAAAGTATAGATTGTACAAATGGTATGCGTTAAAATTAACATAAAATAACTATAATAAGTATTAATTTTTTGAAATTAAATATCTATCTATATACGTGTTATTTACGAAAGGTAGGAATGTAGGTTGAAAATCCAATGTAAATTGGATTTTTCGTATGGCTTAAGTGAATAACTAAAAGCGCACTGCTTTTTTTATATATTTTTTGGCGGTTGGACAACCGAAACTGCACACTTGTAACGGCTGGCTACAGGTTGGAAATTCAGCTGCTTTTGGAAATAAATTGGTGATAGATAACAGCTGAAATAAAGGAAGGAAACATGCACTTACTTGAATAATCCCCTTGCAGCGGTCAGCTTAGCGGCGAGCTCAACGCGACACGTGTCAGGCGTGATAGCTTCAGAATTGTCCAAATTTAGTTATTATTTTTATGTTCTGCTGCACAATAACACAACACAAACACAGTTTAGATAATACAAAGATTTTGGTGGTTAGAAAAAGAATTTCTAAAAATTATGATCTTGAGGCGGGAATCGAACCCGCGTCCGCTGCTATGTGCCTGACCGCTCGGTCACCCAAGACACTATTATTATAGACACAGTTTTTCGAAATTCTTTTTCTAACAACCCAAATCCTTGTACTAATTTTTCTAACATTTATATAATGTTAAAATTAAAATCGAATAGTTTAGATAATATTAATTAACACAAATTTTACATATATTTCGAGAGCGTAGGTGGATCGCACGCGCACGGTTCGACAATCGAATTAGCAGCGGCCAAAATGGCAACTAGATCGCAACTAACTGGGGTGCGGGGTGTTGGATCAATATATTTCGCGACGAGCATGTAGAAAATGCAGGAAAAATTAGGTAGGATGATGTATATGTATAGCCTCTACAAGGGCGTTGTATTTATGAATAATTAATTAAATTCAACATTAATATTAAACTTTATTCAGCACCTTTGAAATTTTACATATACGTAATTGAAAATTATTTAAGATATAATTATGACTATTATTAGAAGAATTTTTTTTTCACTATCTATTTATTGCAGATCTTTTGGAGACCGTCATTATAATGCTATAGAAGAAACTTGGTATAAGGCAGCGGTGCTCCAGCACATGATAAACTCTGAATCCCTGGTCATAGCCACGCCATTGCCGATCCTAGACGAGATCATCGAGCCAAAGCCAGTGATCGATAAAGACGGCGACATTACAATGACAGCAAGCTACGCCATCTTTTATAAGGACGGTGAATCAGAGACCCCAGCGTCTGTCGTTGGCTTCGAGTTCTCTTTTCTCAGTTTCCAGAACAGATTCCAAGAAATTACAAAGGTCACCTCCAATCCGGTAAGAAAAGAAAGAAACGTTTATTGAGACAATACTACAGACAAACAAAATTATATTGTCTAAAACTGTACATACATACATACATAAATCATGCCTATATCCCCGAAGGGGTAGGCAGAGGTGAACTAGCACCCACGTTTCGCCAATTATGTTAGGTCCCATGTAATAGGTGGCGAGCCTATTGCCATATATCGGGCACAAAAGTGTCGCAGTACATTGCTAGGTGGTATAAGAGGAACGCTGCTGCCCATTCCTCGTCACTGATTTATCCTTAGTCGCCTTGTACGACACCCACGGGAGAGATTTGGGGTGGTGACAATTGTATTCTACTCTGCCGTCACCACACGGCTGTCCCAGTTTAATATATTGTGTACGTCAACGGCTTACTTTACATTTTATTTCATCACCAGCCCTTTAATGTCCTCACTGCTGGGGCACGAGCCTTCCCTATGGATGGAAGAATATAGGGAGATTGAGCCATAACCCACCACGCTGGCCCAATGCGGGCTGGTGGGTATTAACGACTGCATATGCAGCCGGGACCAACGCCTTAAAGCGGCCTTCTGAACCACGGAGAAACTCGAAATAGTAAATTTTTGATCACCCATCCAATGACCGGCCTTAGCGATTGCTTGGTTTACGCAATCGCAAGCCAAGCGTGCTACTGCGCTAGCGAGCTTCTCTTTTTATTTATTAAAACATTTTATTACGAACGTTATTCAATTTTCCGTAGGACTTCTCATGTGAAGACGAGAACTACAGCTGCTATTTAGTGGACAGCTCCGGGTACATAGTGATGTCTAGAGAATTTTCCAACATTGGCAAGTTCTTGGGCGTGGTTGGCAAGGAAGGCGAGGGCAAGCACGGTGGCTATGTGCTCAGCTCGTTGCTGGAAGAGAAAGTGTTCGACCACGTAGAGGTGTTCAATTACCAAGCACTGTGTAAATATGACAGACTGCAGGTGCTTCCAAATAGGGGCTGGTCATTGTTGACGGTAATTATTGTATTTGAGGACATTTCGGTTTTTTATTTTCAATCCTGTAATTTTCATTTAATTTAGTTTTCAATTCATTTAATTTGCAATTCATATAATTTTCAATTGTTTTGAATTTAAATTCATATAATTTTATATTCTTTTAATTTTTAATTAGTTTAATTTTGAATTCATTAATGTTTAAATGGATTTAATTTTATATTCAATTAATTTTCAATTTATTTGAAATTATTTACCACGTTGTCCACAGCCTTTTAATATCGCCACGACCTTTTTCCGGTGGTTAATTGCCGAGGCCGTGTTCATCCTGTCAGACGTGTATAACTGGAACTTCAGTGTCTATGCTAACGTCATTTTTGATAATGAAGGTCAGTGTTTAAATAACTTTACTTTTAGGAAAGATTGTAATTAAACATGTTTTAAATATAATTTTCTTGGAGTAGCTCTTGCAATAATTTTGTGTTCTCAGCACCTTATTCATAAAATCTAAATCTGTATTAACTCAGGACAATGCATGCAACTTTTGCATTCGTTATAAACCTTACTAAAAAGAAATAAAGTTCCAATTATGTGGGCTATACAGAGATAAATAAAACAAAAACCCTATCTCGACGAAAAGTGCTTATGATAAGCAATATGTTAAAACGATTTAGATTTAAGGAATAAGGGGTTTAAAATCTATTTTGTAGTGTTAATAAAAAAAAGGTAAATTAAAAATATTATTCAGTAGATGATAAAAATCTGTTGTTGGGACCAATTAAAATATTTCTTCTAGATAAAGAAATTAAGAGGCATTATAAAAAGACATACACATTATATTATTTTGAGGGTAAAATGCAGTACACGGCACAATTTGTAAAATAGTCAATGTAATGGGTTTTAATGTTGTAATAATATAGTTGAGATCGCAATATTAATAATAGCACTTGTTAATGCTACGACGTACAGTGCTTTTGATGTTGCTTCACAACTGTTTCGATAGACATTAAATATGTAGGGGAAAGAGGCCCAAAGTGGGTATGGTGTTAAACCGGGTAATTTAATTTAATTGTGTAAGCCTCATGGAACAGTTAGTTCCCTACAGGGGCCTATTTAAATTTTCGTATATGCCATTGGGTGTATAGAATTTATTTAACACAGGAGTGTCCGTCTAATATAGCCACTATGACCGTTTTGGGCTACTTTCTCTATATAGTTTATAACATAGATATCATTACCAGAATTATCTTAATTTCACTATAAATGAAGTTTTTAGAGAGAATTAGTTTTATCCATAACGTTAGTAAAGATCAGTGTTTTTCAATCTTTTTGATATTTAACCTGATTCTGACATGACAGGTTGAAAAATTCTAGCGACCCCCTTAGGCTTAGACAGACAGAATGTAAATTTAATTTCTCTATTTCCCTTGATTGTCACTGAAACTGAGTTTAATATTGTAGTAGAACCTTGCCTTTCCTGTTGCCGGTGACCCCCGAGTAAGACTCCGTGACCCCCCCGTGTGAGGTTCCGTGATCCCCATTAAGGCCGCGACCCACAGATTGAAAAACACTGTTGTAGATAAATGTTAGTAGGTAAGCTCTATATAAGCACGACGCACTGCAGCCGCACTCTTCTTCACACCTAATACTTCCGCTTGCTTAATGCATGCTCTCGCTCGCAGACTACGACCTAAACAGCTTAGGCATCACAGAACCGCCCCCGACGACGACGTCAGCGCCGCCATCGCAGAGCGAGTCCAGTGGATCAAAGGACGAAGAGAAGAAACCGTTTTCCTGCGACCACCGAATCAGCTTATACATCCTGAACCAGTCAATGTTTCTGAATACGATGGGAGAAACGATAGTTGTCCACAAAGATCGCCCGGGGGACTGTCACCCGCAGTACTATGCGGCGTATGTGAGGGAGACTAATCTTCTACTGTTGGTGGTAAACAACTCGTTTAACAAGTACAAGGCCAGTTGTGTCCTGCCCCCGGATACGAACCCTGTGCCGACAACCAACTCCACTACAAGCATGGAGCCGTGCCACAAGCTCGATCTGGCCGGGCTCACAAGAAGAAGACTCGAAGGCTGCTTTACGTATCATCCGGGGGTGAGAGTTTATAATTAATTCTTTTCTTTCTTTGCCGAATAGAAATCTTCTCTTCAGAGATGTAATGAATGGCAGGATTTTTTACCATAAGATATCATTCAATATGGCGTAAAGATTTTAGCAATAAGTAGGGAAAGTAAACCCATAACGGGTATAATATAATTTACAAGACCGATATTCACCATGAAGAAAGTCAAGTTCTCTCTCTCTCGTTTCGTTAACAGGATACATTAATTTTATCATAAAACAAAAAGCAACGAATTTTAATGGGTAAACTTTGTAATATACCTTATTTACTAATACAATCCCAAAGTTTTTATAATAATATGTTCAAAGTAAAAGGTAACTGGGTTCCGAAGTTTTGGTACCTACTACAAATTCTAAATGGCACTCCACAATAGAGATAAATAGACATCATAAGGAGACAATTTCATTTTATAGTCTTTAAACCTAAATGACTGGATTTGTTGATTATTTCATGATCTTTTTGCATAAAAGGCTCGCCACTTATTATATGGGACCTGACTTAATTGGCGAAAAGTGGGTGTTAATTCACCTCTGCCTACCCCTTCGGGGATATAGGCGTGATTTATGTATGTATGTATGTTTGCATAAAATTAAGGTTATTTACCATCATCAAAAAAACATAACAGAAATATTCAAAGTATACCTAATATAGTTTGAATAGTTCTTCGATCGGAAAATACGATAAGGTTTAGTTGACGATGATTAACATTTTGACTAAGGACATTAACTGCCGCACTCAGAGACGTCAAATAACGTTAATGAGTACTTAACGTCAAAAAATGACAATTCAAAACTAGTCGCTATTCTTTCCGGATCTATGGTCCAGAATTGAATGAAAATTTTTTGACATTAAATACTCATTAAAGTTAATTGACGTCTCTGAGTGCGGCAGTAAAACTTTATTTGCTTGTCCACAGGAGAAGAACATCACTGCTTGTGGTCGCGGCACCATTTCCCCCGCCAATCTGCTCACCGTGTCCACTTGTGCCGCCTTGGCCACAATCTTTTCCATCCTGCTGTGAGGTCCACGACAGGGACTGTTTGTACCTTTGTTATTTTGGCAATAAAACTTGTTGCACCTGATATGAGTTACTTATTTCTTCATAAAACACTTCGTGGAATTGAGAAGTCATGTTCTGTACAACCTATAATATAACAGCTAGAGTCTATTCGATTTTAATTTTAACATTATATAAATGTTAGAAAAATTAGTAGTAAGATTTTTTCATACACATATACACATCCATGACTTGGGAACAAATGTCTGTTTTTCGAAAAATTTGCCTGTATCAGGATTCGAACCCGGGACCACTGGGCCTATAGTCGCATGGTCAGAGAGAGAGAGATATGCGACCAAGCCAGCCGAAGTAAATAACAAAGAGTAAATATGTGTTAAACAGGTATGCTGTTCACTGTATGTCTCAGACATAATTATTTTACTGGTGACTTAATATTTCACGGGAATCGAATTCATTTGCTTTCATTGAAGGTAATGAGAACAAGAATTAAACATCTTTTCAAAATAGAAACCATCACACATTGATCATATTTGATACATCTATCGAAATTTACTACGTCTACTACCCAATCCACACGGCTGTCAAATCTACAACCCAGTCCACACTGCAAAACAAAACAAAATGCCCTTACAAAACGACCAGAAGCGCTAGCCTACTTTGCACGTTCCTGACACGGTGACCTAGTCATTTAGGGACTGAATCGATGCGATCTGCAGGTAGGTGAATCCACAAGTGATATCTAGTTATCACACTCACACCACTGCCCAAGGAACAAAGTCTAGTCGGGGAACGCGAGGGGAATACCGCGCATGTGCCGCCCGCGCTCCTACACGCCTGCGCGCCGCTGCCGTCCCTACCAAATCATCCATCCACCATTTCACACTCAATGTGAATAAAGAACCTGTATTTTGTGATGTGCCAGTGAACGTTGGATTGTGGGATAGGTAGGGATCAAACTAGTTAAGTGTTTCTGATGTGTAAGCGAGTGGGATCGTCGGTACTGCTGTTGCTACTTGTGTTCTTAGACTCCAGGGACTGCATAGCCAGTCCACACTACGATGGGAAAATACTCCTTAACTCGTAAGTATTGTCTTCAGCTGAAAAAAATGTTTTTATTAAAATTTACTTAAGCTTCCTAAAATATCAAATTAGATTACTTACATTGTTTTTCAATAATTAGGAACAGGCATTTTTTAAATATTAAGGCTTCTCCTGAGAGGAAATTGCAATGTGTTGAAAATAATTAAATAAATTAACGATAGTAAATATTATAGTGATTGTAAAAAGTTGCAATTTCGGGCAACTTTACTTATATGTTTGTAACCAAATTATGGTATAAGTAGGCACACGTTTGTAGACATTTATCAATAAATTTTAGAACCATGATAAGGAAATATCAAAATAGGTTCTTAAAAAAACCTCAATATCTATTAACTGCTGGACTCACTCAACTTTAATGAGTGCTTAGTTAAAAAAAAATCATTTAAATCTGGACCCATGGCATAGACCGGGCAAGAATAGCGACTTCTTTTGAATTGAATTTTTTTTATTAGGTACATTAACGTAATTGCCGTTCCCTTAGTGCGGCAGGTAGACATTTAGCTACCTAAATAAATGAAAATTTATTTAAATACAAAATATGATTGATCACAAAAAAAATTGTCATCGATGACGAAGTACGTCATCCATGAGATGTCGAAGTAGAGGAAGACCACCGAAAAGATGGATGGATTATGTGAGGATTGATTATATGAAGATGCCATCATCTTCATATCATCAATCCACACCCATGTGTGGATGAGGAGTTGACTAGTGACAGAAGAGAATGTAGAAAGAGGACACACTTTGCCGACTTCGAATAGGATGGGATAAGGGCAAGAGTGGTAATGATTTTTTTTTTAAACACAATATTTTTTGAGCTACTTTATTAGTCTTTTTAACAAGAAATAACGAGTTTTAAATAGGTAGGTATTACTATTTGTTACTTTACAACACTCTTCATTTACCGATGTAAGTATTTACCACTCTCACAGGGCTAAATAGCCCTGTGAGAGTGGTAAATAATGAAAAGAAAATCATCATACATCTTAAAATTAAATAATAGCGTAATCACTACAAAATCAAAGATTAGAAAAATCCTGATCACGGATCCCTGTTCTCGTTAGCATAATAAGAATAATCCACTTATGTTATGGCCAAAGAATAAACGTCAGAACAATTTTTCTGAGCTGTTTTTCTTTGTTTATCTTACTGACAATATCTTACTGTTCTCGTCTTTAGTGTACAGGCATGGGCAGTTAAACTTGGCACAGAATTATACCATTTCGGAGAGTTTATTACTAGAAATAAGGAGGTGCAGGATGTAAGTAGCATATACCTACGATAAAACAAATTGTTTTATATGTCACATAGACAATGAAATAAATTAAAATACTTTTATACTCTTCCTAGAGTTTCAAATCAGCCCAAATAGAACCAAGAGATGGAGAAAAATTGGTACAAAGTATGGCAGACGATATCCGCGCAATGATGGAACTTAAAATAAGCGCCGTTAAAAGAATAGTCGAGGCTGCAGAGAACATGGCTTTTGATAAACAAAATGAACCGGTACCTGAAGACTTTCAATATTATAATAGTAAAGATATGGAAGAGCCATTTGACGAAAATGCACTAACAACTACCACGGAGGCTGACTTCAACAACGAAAACTACATAGTGCGGCCACCAACTAAAAATGCTCATATGGCCCAAAATCCTCATTTTTCTAATATTCCAGTGAACATCAACTTTAGCAGTGTCCATGTTCCAACAAATGTTTACGCTTGGGGTAAGAAATTATTGAAATACTTGCTGCTATTAGGAAATTCCTTACAAAAATAAGCTTATAAACCATAATTATTACAGCAACGGAAGTCATCAAAGCAATACATTGGTCTGAAGGGCTAGATACTCACTTTATTAACAACTACCAGAGCGATCCAACTCTGTCGTGGCAGTACTTTGGGAGCTCTACAGGTTTTATGAGACATTATCCTGGTAAACTTCTACGTCTATTATTGTACTATTAATATTTTTAATAAATACAATTGATACTATTTATTACTCCATGTTATGTTTTCAGCTATGAAATGGAGAGCTGACCCGGTGGATATTTATGACTGTCGAACAAGAGCTTGGTACATGGAAGCAGCGGCGAGTCCAAAAGATGTAATCATTTTAGTCGATCGTAGTGGATCCATGACTGGCCAACGGCGAGATATTGCGAAACACGTAGTCACTAATATTTTAGACACGCTTGGGAACAATGACTTCGTAAACGTACTAACTTTTTCTAATACTGTAGAAGAAATCGTGCCCTGTTTCGAAGATTCTCTTGTGCAGGTTATTTCTTAAATGTTCAATAAAGTTAAATTAAATCAGACATAACGCATATTTTAACAAAAATATATTTTTAGGCTACATTAGGAAATCTTCGGGAGCTTAAATTAGGTTTAGACACTTTTGATACAATGGAAATAGCAAATTTTTCCGCTGCTTTAACACGAGCATTTGAGCTTCTGGAAATCTATAGAAACAATAGTGGTGGTGCCAATTGTAACCAGGTAAGTAATTCGGTTAGAATACAAATAAGTTCACTTGTGATACATTTTTAAGTGCTTTAACTTTATGCAATGTATTAGTCATCTACTAACGCAAAAATTTAAATAAAGGTCCTAACAGCATTTGTTTTTCAGGCTATCATGCTTGTAACGGATGGTGTACCATATAATTACAAGGAATTATTTGAGAAATACAATTGGAAATATGACACTCCAGTCAGAGTATTCACGTACCTGATAGGGCGTGAGGTAAAGGTAGTACCACTCTCCAGGTATTACTGTGTGTTGTAGTCATTGTGCGACCTGCATAATGCCTTCCCTTCGTACTTTACCTAACAGTACTCCTTGAATGTGGTACTTTTCTGTGTCTATTTGTCTTAGTTTGTGTAAATCTGCATGCCTGTTATTAATATGAATTACTTCTTTACTTTCTGTCCACTCTTTGTCTAACCCATCTTCATATCGCTTCCGCTTATAGAGCTTCGTATTGTTAGAATTTAGTGGATTGTTTTCGTAACATCTTTATAATTAGTCGTGTTGTCTTAGAATTTATTTAATTTAAATAAGTTTGTGTAGGAACCGTTGACATTAAACACTTATTTCGACCGTATTACAAACTTATTGGTATTTATTAGAGTTTATTAGATAGCGTTTATAGAGAGTGCAATCGATAATTACAGCCAAATAAATACATTACGCGATTCATTGTACACACACACAGCACTGTCACACGTCGAGCAAGCCATAATTGGATATGGTAATATTAGTTAAGTTGGTTTAGGTGGCGGACGTCAGGGAGGTGAAATGGATGGCCTGTGCAAATCGTGGGTACTACGTTCACCTGAGTACATTAGCGGAAGTCCGAGAACGCGTATTGGAACATGTGAACGTCCTTGCTCGCCCACTTGTCTTACAACGTGAACTACATCCCGTCGTTTGGACCCCTGTTTATGCGAATGTAACGGTAAGACATTTTAAACATATTTAAATTGCCCTGTCTATTATTTTGTCAATAATTTCATACAGTGATTTTTGTTTTTGTTGCAATATTGCAGGATCCTAAAGTTGCTGATTATTTGTGGGAGCAACGAGAAAGGGCAGAGCAGAAGGAACGCTTCATGAGTCAGCGACGAGACAAGGCTTTGTTTAACTCTGAAAAAGAACAAGATAGGAGATGGAGAATTACCCAGGTTATTACTGTATAATAATGGAATAAAAGTAATCTAAAACAAAATTTTGACTTCCAATTGAAGATTAATTTTGTTTACAGATGAAGCAGGGTCAGTATAGTGAAATCGGAAACTCACAATATCAATTGATGACATCAGTATCTATGCCCGTTTATGACCTTCGACACAATGAGGTATAGAAAAATTTTATATTTTATGTTCGAAATTTGTAAGAGTCCATTTATCCCCTATAATAATCTTTAATTCATTTTGGGTTGTTTGAGAATAGAAATGGTTCATAGAAATAGAAATCATTCGCCTTACATTCTTAAAATAAAAAAAAACATACGGATACGAATTGAGTAACCTCCTCCGTTTTTTCGTCAGTTAAAAATATATAATTCTTTTCTCAACTGACCTAATGAATTGTTCTTCCAAATTCCAAATTTATTTTACTGTGCATGACAAAATATACTATTGTCTATCTTAAGAAGACTGTGTTTACAGATTGGTTTTTCATTTTCTACTAATTGGACGTAAGCCCTATCTCTTCTGATTTGATCTAATCTTTCAACTTTTTCTTCTTTACCTTTGAAATGTCTTTTTAATAATACTCCGTTTTGTTTGATGGTTTCCCCTCAGAACATCACAGAGAATGTACTGATAAATGAAGCTTACTGGGTATCAGTTACAAAAGAGGTACTACTACACTTAGAAAGTTTTGATGATTTAATGTAAAGTTTTTTGCAAGATTAAAACAGAGTTTTTATGATTTAGTTTTTTGGATTTCAGTAACGGTAAAGTCTTATTTGGCCCCGTTAGCGATGCATCTGTCCTCGATAGATGTCGGCTGAGCCAGCGGCGGCGCTGCTCGGTCGCCACACTGACCAATTGTGTTGTTCAACCCTTATGGCTTACTGTAGTATTGTAGTTTTCTACTAGATCGTAGGCGTAGACCACTAGGGTATTATGATCAACTTTTACTATCAATTATCGAATTAATTTTTCTATGCAAGAGTTATGATCTATATTCACACACATTAATAAAATATTTTGCCTGAATTTAGCAATGTCTTCGTAGAGACATTTTTAAAGATTCATTTAATTATGAGATGTAAAATGTAAATATTTTGATTCAACTGTTTCATGCTGCCCGACACATGACTCGAATGGGGCTTTTACTCGAATATATCAGATTTTTAAAGTTTCATCTTCTTCAGAATGACAAGACTTTTGCTGTTAAACATTTTAGAGTTATTAAATTTTCCAAAGGAGACACGTTGATTTAGTGCAAATTACTATAATGCATTTATCTATATGTTATTACGTTTTATTGCATTCGTACGTCCACAACCAATCGCAGTCCGTAGAGGAGAACGGCCAAAAAGAGGTAGGCCCACGCTCTATAGAAATATACCTTATAACAGACGAAGCATGCCCGAAGATGGATGATAAGTCTTCTGCTGTAAAGGGTGAAGATGACCAGTCTCAATGGTTAATCTTACTTCTCACAAAAGTGCTACCAAACAGTCAACATGACATTGCTTATACTTTTATTTCGATAAAGTTTATTATCATATCCTCTGTCAATTATTTTTGGCCACTAAGCAAAATTAAGGTAATCAATATTTCCTTTATACTCAAGTGGTATTTGTTGTTCTTTATATTTTAATATTATATTAACTAAAATGTCGACAGATTCTGGCAAGGATTCAAACATACTAAGGCCTATCGACAACTGTACTGGACCAGTACTACTGGTAGAGGGTTTATAGAAACAGTAGTTTTATTTTTATATGATGACATTGTGTAACATTTGATTGTAGAATTTGCTAGAACCTGTAATTATGAATTATATAAATTAGAAACCTTATAAAATTAAGTTCTATATTATGACATATAGATCTTCACCTAACGGGGCGTAGTTGCTAAATATAAATTATTGCTAGAGAAATAACATTAAGTGAAGACATAACTTTAGTAGTAGGCAATGATGGCTCGTACAACGCCAGATGATGTGAACGTGTAGCTAGATTAACTTTGACTGTTTATGAATAATAAACTTGTACATTGAGTCATGTATTTTGAACTGTCATGAAAATTTTTAATACGTTTTCTTAGAATATTAGTATATTATATACTGACTGTAGAATATAGAATTATTATAAAAATGCATTATCTAATGCTGGCGATTGTAATCTCTATTTGTAACATAATATTAATAATATGCTTCTCCGTATAGGGTTAAACGCTTACATTGTTTTGAATATTTCCAGATGCGTATAGCTCGATTGTTAGGAGTTGCTGGAACTGATGTTCCTCTTTCTGAAATACAAGCGCTGATGACTCCCTATAAGGTATGACGTCATTGCAATTATTATATTGATACCAAGTTTTGTACGGGTGATGGTTAGTCAAAGGTTCTTATTATGGTGAAGACTTTGAAAATTTTGCACGCATACATAAATTACTTTTGTTCAGCCCCGAAGGGGTAGGCAATGCTGTATCAGCTCCCACAATTCCCCAGACATGTTAGAAAAAGAGGGCGAACTTTTGCCATTTTCCTGATATTTATATGGTCTTATTCTATTTCATTTACTTGATTATTTTTAAGCTCCATTTATATTTATCAGTCAATTCAAATTATTGATATTTTTTAAAATTTGGTTTGAATTTTGCAGATTGGAGTTAATGGATATGCTTTCATTGTCACTAACAACGGATACATTTTGATACACCCCGACCTGAGGCCCGTGGTATGTATTTGAATATTAATATTTTAAGGGCCTGTTTCACAATCGACAAGTAAGTTCGAAGTAACTTTCTTTGCAGTTCAATTGACATATATTCAATATTACAACTGTCAAATGATCTGCGAAGTAAGCTACTTCGAACTAACTTGTCGATTGTGAAACAGGCCCTAAATATTTTAAAGTTTATAGTAACCACACGTACTTTTCTCTGTAGAGTTTCACTTCGATTCTCTTTTACATAAAAGAAATTGCTCGTGCTTTACTAGTTACCACATTTACAAGTCGAACCGTCCGCAATAAGTGACCTAACTCTGTAATGCGTTTTAGTTGATTATTAGAAATTAATACAATTAATATGAAACTAAATGTATATTAAGAAATATAATTAACCACAAAGTACTATATAAAAATGAATTGGTCAAATTTTTAGGGATGTGTTTTAAAATACATAGATGAATGTTTGAATAACTGCCGCACTCAGAGACGTCAATAACTTTAATGAGTATTTAATGTCAAAAATTTTCAATCAAATCTAGATCATAGACCCGGCAAGAATAGCGACTAGTTTTGAATTGTCATTTTTTGACGTTAAGTACTCATTAACGTTATTTGACGTCTCTGAGTGCGGCAGTTAGTCACTTTAATTCTATGTGTGCAAATTAATGAATGTGAATGTACCAAAATACAGGTATTACGTATGGGGTCGATTGTAACATAACATTTTGTAGTGTAACTTTAAAAAATAAGGTTATTTTCATTACAGTTTCAACAAATCCTAAAACCAAGTTACAACAGCGTCGATGTCATAGAAGTAGAATTATTTGATGACGATAGACGGCCTAGAAATTTTAGCAAGGAATTGACAGCGGTAAGTTCAAAAAAGACTAACTTCAAAAGTAGGCAGTTTAATATTAACCAAAGAACTAAATATTAAATTAAAAATTTTATAGACAATTAGTCACATATTATTTTGTTAAGAATTATACATACATACATACATACAATCACGCCTATATCCCCGAAGGGGTAGGCAGAGGTGAACTAGCACCCACGATTCGCCAATTTGTCTTAGTCGCCTTGTACGACACCCACGGGAGAGATTTGGGTTGGTGACAATTGTATTCTACTCGGCCGTCACCACACGGCCACGGTTAAGAATTATAATATGTAGAAAGTGGTTTGCTATAAGTTTCGCTTAGCATGTTAAGTATGTATTTAAAAATGTAAAGACATTAAAATAATAAATATTATGTTTTAGCTTCGACAGGAAATAATAGATCAAAAAACGGGGAACAAAGTAATGAGCACCAAATACCATATGGAGGACATGGTAAGATCTAGTTCAGTAGTTAGATTACTACAATCTATCTACAATATGTAATTCGGTAGTACCAAATTTTCTAATATACGAACGAACGAAATATACGAACTCTGGATACCTACATTTTTACGTCAATTTCAGACTTAGCATTAGCATATAAATTTTTCTTCTATTCGTTTCCATCTACCTTCATACATGTTAAGTTAAAAAGTTGCCGATAATTATTAATAATATTTCTGATGAAATATGTAATTACGCGTGAAAATAACCCAACA
Organism: Cataclysta lemnata; assembly: GCA_963931975.1. Lineage (NCBI taxonomy): Eukaryota > Metazoa > Arthropoda > Insecta > Lepidoptera > Crambidae > Cataclysta > Cataclysta lemnata. The sequence continues at coordinate 14,258,568 of OZ008340.1, read as the reverse complement.
CAAAAAGTATGCGGATGCACAAAATATGTCACATGGTACATGTCTTGTGTTCTTAAAATGCAATGATTTCGATTAAATAAGCCATTGACGTATTTTGTCGAACAGAAACGGGTGTCGAGATGCAAGAAACATTACTTCTGGACCGGGATCAGCGATTCCCCATTCACCCTGGTGGTGACGATCCCGGAGAACTACGGGCGTCACCGCATCACTCCGCCACCCACAGACGACATTCATCGCCTGTCACTCACTTCAAAGAACATATCGGCTCGCCAGTATTTGTCAGACAAGTGGAGCGTTCATCCTGATTGGTAATGCCTATTAGATTTTCGTTTGTTTCTTACTTAGAACAGTCGTATTACGACAGGTCCCAATATTCTATCTACAGTTTAAAGTAAGCTTACTAAAGTTTAGTTGCCTGGCATTTTTTGTTATATTACGATAAATAACAGGAGTTGCTAAGCAAATAAGCTGTAGTACAACTATCTTCAACTGCTGTTGATAGAATATTGGGACCGGCCGTTAGTAAACATGCGCTGTGTGATCCACATAGCACATGCTAATTATATGACTGCTGTGTTCTATGGTCCGGTGAAGACAGAGTAGAACGACAATAATAACACATCACCCTTTCCATTCCGCGGGTGTCGTACAAGGCGACTAATGATTATGAACATGACAAGGAATGGACAGCAGCGTTTCTGGTACACGATCTAGCAACACTGCGATTAACTTGTTACATTTAAGTTACCAAAGTTGGCGAAACGTGTCTGCATCTTTGCTTAACCCTTCAGGGATAAACGGGAGGGATTTATGTATACCTACATGTAAGTGTATTCTTTACACGGGTAGTTAATTATTAAATATTAGTCAAAATGACAAAGGTTTCAAAGTTATTCACTTTGAAACTCTCTTCATCTTCATTTACAATTTTATACCGGGATGTATGAAAAAAAAACAACAATAATGAATTCACATGCATACCTCGACATTTCTTATTGTTTTTTTTTGTATATTCCAGGTTATATTGCCGCCATTACGAGAGGACGTTCTCGTCGCCTGAGGAAGAGCTTCTTTACTTCTTAGAAAGAGTTGCGAAGCCAGGCTGGCGGTGGCCCGCGAAACCAAGACCTCCGGAACATCACAAAAACAAGCAAAACCACGAACGACACAACAACGGTAAGACAAAACTCAGGAACATGCTGGCTAAAGCGGACATTCTTCTGTGTAAAATAATTTCTACCAACGGCATATGGGGGAAATTAACTTTGCACCAGGCATATTCAAGATAGCAGTTAATAAGCTTACGGGAATATATCGAGACTTCAAATTATATTATTTTATTAATGAAAGTAGCAGTTTTACCCTCTTTGGGCCACCTTGCCCTACAGAAGCACGCGCTTTGTACATAGATTACATACCTACATTGTACAGAGATTACATACTACCTAATATTGGGTAAAAAAGAAGCAGATATAATGGTAGTACTTTCTAAGACTTGGCCAGATTTCCATTGTCATTGACTTATAGGACAATGTTTCTCCAATTTTACAGGCACCCCAGACGGAAAAGAAAGGAACAAAGTAACGAACAGCACGCCAAGGAACGAATACTATTGTAAGTAGAATTAACACAGTCCACGTAGCAATAACAATAATAAAGCAAGAGACGTTAATATCATACATAATTACATCGGTTCTTAAATATAAAAGAGATAGAACTCAAAAATAAAATTCCTGCAACAGTCGGTCTAATTTCTCATAAATTTAGAACTCACAATATGTCTTTTGTTTATTGTATTCTGTGTCTCTTGTGCTTATTAAATGAACGACGTACTAAGTCGAAATCACGAATAAGCACAATCTGTGTGATAAGTATGTAAAGAAACCCTTATTGGCTCATTTCAGGCGATCATGGACTGATGCAAGCACTGGTATATGATGCCCGAAATACTGCTTGGTTCAACAAAAGCATTTCGGACTCGGCTTCAGATGATAAGGCGTAAGTAAAATTACAAGGAATAGTTTTATTAACAATTTCAATATTATTATGAGAAGATTTTTTTATTTAAGAAGAGATAAAGATTTACAGAGATACATTATTTTAGTAAGACAAATTTATTTTTTTGTCAATAAATATAAAAGTAATTCTAAAATACATAACCTGGTACTATGTACTCTTGGTATTATATAGATGATTTATTTTGTATTATAAGATCTTGAAGATCTTAAGATATTACATTATTTTTAAATGGTAAATGTTAAATTATAGTCAAAATCCAAGTGTCGAATTTAACTAGAAAATTATTAATACGCTTTCATCTGGATAGCCCCTTGACTAAAGTGATCGGATTGTTGCCGAGGTAAAGTACCTACAGCGTGGAAGAACTAATATTCTATCTATTTCATGACATACCTACAGGTCGACTTTATTAAACTAGCTACCTATTTAAATGTAATATTTATTACGAAGTTATATGATATGAAGGTGATGGGTTTGGATGAGGAGATGACGAGTGAGAAAATAGAGTGAAGAAAGAGGAGTTACTTCAAATAGGATGAGATAAGGGTAGGGTGAAGATGCTGATGATTTATTACAAATTTATACGGGTAGTGATATGTTAATTGGAAATTGTTTAAAATTATTATTGCAGTAAGATTTATGTTGTAATAATTGTGTATTGAGGTGGATAAAGAAGGGGTAGGCAGGGGTGACTAACACCCACGTTTGGGTATATTGTCAATTAAGATTAGAATTCCTCTACAAAATCAATCTTGAAGATTTACAGAAAATGTTGATTCTTTAGATTTTAAACAGCGGGAGTTGGCTACGTAGTCTTCTAATATTTCATTTATGTTTGATATTTTGTTGAATAAAAAAAAATCTGGCGCATATTTAATTATTTAAGCATTTAATTTTAATTATTCCAATGAAATATCTTTCATTAATATGGGTTACATTAAGCATAATTAATTATTGTGACAAGGCAGTTACCAGAAAAATACACTAAAAATAAATTTGCTTTTTTTTATTATTAACATATTTTTTAAGATTTTCTTGTTGTCAATAGTTACTATAGTATATTGTTATATTACCTTCATAAAATTATACTAATTATAATAAAAGCAACTCCAGGATGGTACGTATTACCTACTTATTAATAAAATTTATAAGAGCAGCTAATGGAATTGTAAGTATTGTCTTTACAGCATAGGTGTAGGTACCTACTGGTTATGGAAATATGATTCGGTATAGACTGCGTCAAATATTTACGGTCAAGCAAGATATTCATTGAAAATATACTTTATAACTAACACGTTGCCAGCGTTAAAAGATATCCAGGCACTATATGAAAGTCGTCACCATACCAGTTAATGGAATGCATTCAGTAATGCACGATGACCTCATAAGACAGAAAATAACGTTACTTTGTTGTTATACGATATCCTATTCCAGGAACTCCGTAACATTGATCTATTATTATTTTATATTAGAGCCTATTGTCATATTTTTCACAGAGCAGAGTTTATCCAGAGGTTCGGGTACATCGTCGCCTTCCTGTCGACACACAGCGGGCTTACAAGGTGGCAAACACATCCCCCGAAGGAGCATAACGATGAAAAGTGAGTAGGTGCCTAGTGCTACGTATTAAATGAAAATGCCACGAATCATTCTTTGCATTAGGTGCAGTCTTCTAGAATACAGTTTGTAAAGTAATCCCATTGTAAAGGTAAAGTAGGTATAAGTAAAAACAATGATAGGTAAACACCAAAAGACACAAATATACCACATATTCGTCTAAATAAATAACGTACCTATTGAATAAATAATTTAGGATAATGATCTAGAAACTTAACATGGTTTTCAGGACCATGTGTCCTGAAAAGTGGTATAGGAAAATGATGTTTTCTATAAATTCATACATCAGCAGCACCTTTCTGGTGGGATGGATGATATGAATCAATAGTAACTGGCATGATGATGATTATGCGCCGATCATAAAAAAGCAGGATGAAGATGGATGACGCAACGAAATATGACCGATATGAATGAAAGAGGAAACATTTAGCCGGCCCTAGATGGACTGGGAATAGGGCAAGAAGATGATGAATGGCGCGACGAAAATGACCGATATGAATGAAAGAGGAAACATACTTTGCCGACCCTAGATGAATTAGGAATAGGGCAAAAAGATAATCCTTGATAAAACCTTGAAAATGAACGGCCTCTTCTCGACTAAGTATACTTTGAATTGCAGGCAAGAGTTTGGGAAACAGTGGCCGCGATCGATCGACGAAGTTTGGTACAGGCGCGCAGTGGAACAGCACTACATCGATCCTCTGAGTTACGTCTACAGTGTAGAACTGAGCACAGACAAGTTCCCCTTAAATGTCAGCGCTGCCATGGTCACCGCATCGCACGCGGCGTTCCACGGCGATGGTCACAGGAAAACCCCAGCTGCTGTAGTCGGGTTCCAGTTTAAGCATGAGAGACTTAGCGAGTGGTTTGAAAATATCACGTCCTCTGTAAGTACCTGTATAGCATACTCAAGTTCAGAATTCATATCCTACCTGTTGGAGCTCAAGCCTTCCCTACATAAAGAAATGTAGTAAATTACACAGTAAAAAAAAATGTAAACACAACAATTTTATTATTTTAATCAAAAGTTACGTTTTCTTGAATCAACTTGAGTTGATTATTAACAACTACTAATTTGCTCATAAATTACACTCTATTTTCAGTGTGAACATAACAAAGAATGCGTGACATGCTTATCCGATAGCTGGGATTGTTATTTGGTTGACAATAATGGATGGGTTGTAGTCAGCGAAGATCCAACACATACTGGGCAATTTTTCGGAAGGGTGAATATAAGAATTTCTTCAAGCAATATTCTATAAAATGTTATTCTTTTTCGTTTTCTTAATCTTTAAATGGGTTAATCATGACAGGTGCGTCCTGACATAATGTCGAGATTGATTGAGGAAGAGGTGTACAAGCCTGTCCACTTAGTGGATTATCAAGCAGTTTGTTTTAGAGAGAAGAAAACTACCAATCCCGCATCTATGTTGCTAACGGTACGTCGTAATATTAAGATTCACTAGCACAATAATTTGAGGGTAGGTATTAATTAGCCACTGAAATTTGTTACAGCCTTTAGAGAACTTGCGCCTAGTAATGGCTTGGTTCATAACGACTACTGTTTGGTTCTACAACTCTATAGCTTCTACATTTGCACAAGCATCAAGCTACTCGCTGGACGATGGTAAGACGAATCGTGCTAACAACAGCTTAGTAGTTTTCATGATGTGACTAAATTTATTTTCAATGTTTACAAGGCTCAAAATTTGTTGTTGTATAGACTTAGAAACTGACTTGGATGTTGTGAAAGAATGAGCATTACATGTTGCTCTTGAGCGTTGTCAGCATGATCTGTGCAATATTGCATGACAACGAACAACACAACACACTAATATAAAACAATATCACAATGCCAGAAATAAATCATTCGACACGTTTCTGTGTGTTTCATTTTAAATGAACTAAGCAAAATCAATATTTAAATCGCTGCACACACCTAACAACTCTCGTAGATAGAATGAAGACTAAAATAAGGCATCTACATAAAGTATCGTTTAACCAGTAACGGGGCATGTGACTTCTCAACACTAAACAGCACCAAAATTATGACATTTATCTATGTACCTAGCACAAACGAAATTCAACAATGGAGTCTTCAATTGGACGTAGTGGTATATTCAAAAGTAGTAACGGCTCCATCTTGTTTTCAGAGTATGTTACACCCACTGGTGAGTTATAGACAGTGCACTGTAGTCTCTTGGTTTAGATTTCGAGCAGTTTACCAATGTTATACCCTTACCTAGTAGATAATAGGAATTGTGCATGAGCTGTGAACCCACAGAGAGCGAGATTGTGCGAAACTTAATAACATTGCCTTCGAATCACGATGTAACAGCTTCCTGTATGATTGTGATATCCCTAGTTTATATTAAGATGCCGATTTTCAATAAAGAAAAATTAAATATCAGACGTTGGCAAATCGTACCTACTACAAAGTACTGAATTATAGTTTTGTGTCAAGTGCATTCATTTTATCACATGAATTCTGAAATTGTTTGCCCACGACTGATGTAAACAAAGACTATAATAGAATCAATGCTCCTGCATGGAAAGTACAGAAATAAAGACTCATAGTACCTACATAAAATAATTTTAAAAATATTTTTTATAAATTCGCTATGTAAAATAGGCTTCAGATTATACCTACTAGAATACCCAATGCTTCAATTTTAATAATATTTAAATAGAACATTGTACGAATTTTGTATGGTTGTGGAAAATATATGGTATTTTCAATCACCATATTTTCTTAGTAAATTTTTAAATAAGTAATTTTTTTACATTTCTGCATGCTTCCCAAAATTGTATATACTTAGGTAAAGTCCACGTCAAAATATACTGATTTATACTAAAGTCATATTTATATTCCCAACTAGCGTATCAAAGTTACGAGAATGACGAAGAAACAGATGACCCGATGTCGAAGCCGCCATCGAGAAGCCTGGAAAGGGACTTTGAGAAGCTAGTGCTGATAAACAGGACAAGGCCAACCCCCTGTGACAGAGAAATGTACCTTTACCAGCTGGAGTACAATAATTTGGACGACAAATTGAACAAGCCAATAGCTGACTGCGAGAGGCCATTCTACGTCCAATTGGTGAATTACACGAACATGCTGATGATAGTGATCGATTCGGTATGCCCAAAAGAAGAAGGTCCAGTCCTGTCTGTGGATCCAACTGAAGTGCAGTACAACGAGTCGTTACCTTGTTTGAAGCATATGCATCCACTATACAGGAAACAGCCCACTTCGTGTATCAGAAACCATACAGAGGTAACAGCACAAATTTAAACTATCTTACTACATTCTATTCCGTCTCATAATACCCAAGCCAAAAAGTATTATTTCAACAAAAAAAAAACCGGTAACATTACGCTACGCGGATTCATTTAAATTAAAACTATTTGAGTATTTTCAATGGCGAATTAGTGATAAAAGGAGGTGTTAATACCTACTGTGGTTTGGGTTCTGTTTTAATACCAGGTGCACTAATTTACATCTTATGCATATTTCAGGAAAGAAACATTGATATGTGTGGCCGAGGCAGTCTACCTGACAACACAATGGTCTGGATGCCGTTGAGTCTGCTTCCACTGCTTTTTTACTCATAACAATTAAGGAAGGTGAATTCTACAATATTCCATCTTTGTAGAAAGATAAAATATTACATTTATCATACATGCTACAGTTGAAGCTCCTGGTCAAAACTACTTTTGCCCGATTTTAATCAAAATTTGATTTGACTGAGGGCAGCGAGTATTGCCATAGTTGTCAAATATGTTGGCTTTATAAAATCTAGGTAAAGGATTGGTTAAGTTAGAAGAGTCCCTAGTTCTTACCTCAAAATGCCGACTGCTAAACTGTATTCCAGCATGCCGAACAATTACCCGGTTTCACATTATGTACTTGAAAAACGTCTATCTGCAAGAGTTGTTCAATAATTAGGTACTTCAAGAAAATAGGTTATTTCTTTCGGTCCTAAACTTATGACCTATCAATCATCCGCGTTGTTCGAGCCAGAGATAACACCACTGTCAGGACCAACCCCTGAAATTCCACATTATTCAAAAAATGTTATTCAACCCATTCACCACGTTTTTTACGCAGATTTAAATGATCTTACGAAAGTCAGACTTGTCTTTGTCTATAAGGCAACATATTTTTTAATATCAACGATATATCGTTGACATTAAAAATATATTTATCACATTACTCCAGTTAAAATGAAAGAGAAATACAATTTGATAATAATATCATTATAATATAATAAATACACTTTTATAGTATTGGACTAAGGAAATATATATCTTTATAAATCGCCTCATATTTAGAAAGCCCCTTCTTTTGAGATTGACAATATCTTCAATCTTTGACCAAACTACTTTTGCGTGTTCTTTCCAGTAGGTACCTACTTTATTACAATTCAGAGGAATTACTGTAACATGTAAAAATATTTTTCGTTTTATATTTATATAAAAAGTTATAATGTTTTGTTAACTCTGAAATAGTTTATTCACGTTTACATAACTAGTACCTATAGGCATAGATTTGAAAGCATATTTATTATAGTAAGAATAAATTGTTTCCTTATGAGATTAAAATAGTAATCAAACATGTCATTCCTACATATCATTAAACATAATTTATTTATTGAATTAATTTATTTAAAATTAATTGAAAGTTATTATAGAAAGAAGTTCTCAAGTGCCAGAAATAGGAGGCATTATGTTCATTGTTCATATCATTCTAAGCATAAGATAAAACTCATTAAGGATATTCTTTAAAAACCAATAATTACTTTTGATGAGTCTTATAATATCTTAAATAACAATATTGTAATATTTCTAATATTATAGCTTTTATAAAGAAATTGGCTTTTTGCATTAAAATATAATAATATACAAAAATTTTACATTTAAATGTCTAATTTATGTAATTATATTAAATTATATTTAGTTATTTTACCAAATTGTAATGTATGAAATTGACCTTTATTCCGTCCTGGACTGTATTATTACTGTTTCCCACCTGGGATGGAAACTTTACAAAATCTCTTGAAGTAAGAGAAATAAGTTATTTAGATATTATTTTCTTTCAAAGTTATTTACAAATATGTCTTTAGTGTTTAAAAGACTTATTTATTGTTATCTATCATTTTATGTATATGTTAAATTAGCTGAATTAAATTAAAAATTATTTGTTTAGAACAAAATAAATACTTATTCAAGGATGGTACAGAATTTTATTTGAACTAGACTAATTAGAACAATATATTTACAATGAGTAATTAATTAAATTACACCTACTCACAAAAGATTAGCTTTTATTGGAGTCCTGGTACTTTTTTGTGAAATCCTGTATTTGCTCCATGAGATCTTGGTATCTCAGTTGCTTGATTAGATTCTCCTGCAGCTGTTCAAGTTGTGGCCCACCTTCCATAAAGGTTTTGAGGCTGTGAATGGTACCTCCTCCTTCCCTGTGTTCTGTTACACGATCTTGGGGATAGTTATAAGTTCTTATCTTTTCATTTCTGTTGCTGGAACCAATCTATAATGAGAAATTAAAATATTTAATATCTGAAACATGATATAATAAGTATTACCTAAAGGGGGGTTAAAAATCTTAAATTGATTTTTAATTGTAATATCTAAATAATATTTGATGTTGAAATATGATTTAGTAACCTGCCATGGTATTTATTGGTTATATTTTGATTTGCTAATAAAAATCAAAACAGATATGAAATCCTTTTACTTTTTGAAGATAAGCTTTACTGCAATGAAAAAATGAGATCTATATCTTATGTAAATATAATAAATAACCAATATAAATATAAGTACCTGTGACTTCCTTTGACTATTAATTTTGGATGTCTGCTCATTGAGTTTTTTCTGTAATAACAGAGTTCTTAATTTCTGTAACGCTATTTGCCTATTTTTTATCTGTGATCTTCCTTCTTGACATTCAACTACAGTCCCAGTAGGAACATGAACTATCCGCACAGCACTATCTGTGGTGTTGACATGCTGACCACCTGCTCCACTGGCTCTTTTTGTTTCAATAGTTAGGTCACGGTCAGGGATGTTCAATTCAATTTCAGTTGGCTGAGGCAGGACAGCCACGGAGACAGTGCTAGTATGAATTCGCCCACCTTTTTCAGTTGAAGGAATTCTTTGAACTCTGTGAACACCAGCCTCTATAGTCATTAGATCAGGTACGCCATAACCCTGAAGCAACATTGATGCCTTTCGAACACCACCTATATCTGACAGTTCAATAGAAGCAATATCAACTTCCCAATCTTTATACTTAGCATATGATTCATACAGATCAAAAAGTTCCCTTGCAAAGAGCATTGCTTCTTGACCTCCAGCACCAGCTACTACCTCTACCAGCACACCCCCATCTGTGAGGCAAGGTTCCATTAAAATTGTACTTAACTCCACATCTATTTCTTTCAAACGGCCTAAATAAATTTGAGCTTCTTCTTTGATCATTTTCTTCACTTCTGGGTCATCACTTTCTTTTTTATTAAGTTCTTTTAATGATTCTATACTATCGTACAGTGTGATTCTTTGTTCGAGTACACTTACAATTGGTTTTATCTCTATAAGCCGTCTGCCTTCTTCAGAGGTACGGCGAGATTTAGTTTGTAAATCCTCATGTTCGAACATTAAATGTCTTAAATATTGTTGCACAGCTGGATCCGATAAATTCACAACTTTCTGGGAGTATGATCTCCGCAAAAGAAAAGAAAATTTTTCAGCATTACATAAGGGTCGAAACAACAACATCATATGCGACATTTTCCTATACTATTATTTTGCTCTATTCACCGGCAATAGCTAAGATTTCTAACAAAACAGATTAATTTAATAAATAAATAAACTTTAGTAATTTTTAGGTTATGTCGGTCGGACTAAAGAACGTCAGTGTCAATGTCATTGTCAAAATAAAGGTATGTCATTTCATTTGTCTGTCGTCAGACTGCGGGCCAGTAGGCCTATTCCCTAACTTTTTTTGACAGTTGAAAGTGATGATCTCCGAACTATTTACTAATACATTGCTGTTGTCACAGGACAAGTGTACATACATACATACATAAATCACGCCTATATCCCCGAAGGGGTAGGCAGAGGTGAACTAGCACCCACGTTTCGCCAATTATGTTAGGTCCCATGTAATAGGTGGCGAGCCTATTGCCATTTATCGGGCACAAAAGTCGCAGTACATTGCTATTGCTTCGTGGTATAAGAGGAACGCTGCTGCCCATTCCTCATCATTGATTTATCCTTAGTCGCCTTGTACGACACCCACGGGAGAGATTTGGGGTGAGGACAAGTGTCACAATAGCATTATAGTAAAGTAGCAATGGATAAGTAAATAGTTCGGTGATCATCACTTTCAACTGTCAAAAAAAGTTAGGGAATAGGCCTACTGTTATGTCCGAGCGCGAAAGGTAGCGCTGCTCGCTAACATTGACACTCCTAGACAATCATGCCCGTTTTCACCATCAATCCCTATATTTTTAGGGTAACTAGTTTTAGGTGGTCCTTAATGAAATTTTTCGTTTCACCAACACATAGGTGACTCTTAACGCCAAAGGGTACCCCTAAAGTTTGAGGGGCCGATGTTCGGCCCCCTTAAAATTAAGTGACAGTTTTATCGTAATATGTCAAGAACTGACAATAATCGATATAAACAAGCGTTGCTATGATACAAAGGTAATAGAGAATTTACTATGAGACCAAGGAACATGCCATACAGCTTTATAAATATTCTATAAAGTGTATAAAATAGACGGAATAAATCATTTAAAGATTTTATTTACTTTATAAATAGTTCCCAATATTTTTATTTATTGTATTTTAGTTAATTAACAAAATTATTTCACCTAAAAGGTTATTTTAATTTAAAGTACGGTGTTTGTCATCACTAGTCTGTCACTTAGTTTGACAACCCCTAAAAAAGTGTTCCCTAGCTTGGTGAAAACGAATTTAAGTAGAGGGGTGGTTTAGGGGATCACTTTACTTAGGAGATACCTACTTAAGTAATTGTTTAGGGATTGATGGTGAAAACGGGCATCAGACAATCAAAATAGGAGACGAAATTTTTGTTCCAATTTTGACCACGCGCGGACTTATCTGGCCCGCATTCTAACGCAAAGTAAACTATTTTTTTGTTAAAGAAATCTATACAATATCTGTAAAATGTTCAATAATGAGTTTATTCGTACAGTATAAAAATCTAATTAATGAATAGGTACCTAGGTGTAGGTATCTAGGTGTAGGTACCTACTCAAAGATTAAATATTTTTAAAACCATCAAGTGCCATCTCTTGTCGAGTAGAAGTACTACTGCAATATGAATATAAGTGAATGCGATTTCATTCTACTAGATGTCGCTACTAGGCCTATTACTATATCTTCAGCCCTTTATTGTCTCAACTGCTGGGGCACAGGCCTTTCTGGGTGAAAGAATATAGGGAGAATGGGCTCCCGAAGCACGGAGTAACTCGAGGTAATAAATTCTTAGTCACCCATCCAATGAGCTGCCTTAGCGAACATTGCGTGTTTTACACAATTGTAGGCCTAGCGCGCTAATTCACTGAGTATAATAGGTAGGTAGGTACATTGTGATTTATATCACAAATCATAATTATAATAAATAAGAAATAACATAGCATATCTTCTGCTAGTTTAGGAGCGGAAAGAAAAGCGTAGAATGTGCCAGCCCCAACTCACCCCTGCGGGCCTAGCACGGTGACGTGGACAAGTCTCTCTCCGCCACTTGACAGTGTTTTGTCTCGGTATTTAGTGGGAGTTAGAGCGGAAAAGATTTTCTGTCCCCCGAAAGAGATGTGTCCACGTCCCGTGCTACGGGGGCTGGGTGTCGTAAAGGGCGACTATGGGAGATTGCCCGGTGTAGACCAATAAGCACCTTTTGGGGTACCCGAATGGTGGAGATCAAACAGCAAAGAGTGTTAGTTTCAGGCAGGCGGCCAGCTGTAAAACCTCCAAAACCTTGAGCAGTGGCGCCTATGGATTGGCATGTGATGACACCCAATCACTCTCTCCGTTCATCGGTGTTTCGATATAGTCCTTTTCCTGTCTTTTTATACATTCATTAATCACTATCACCTTTCTGATGTGATAGATAATATAAAAAAAAATGTGGATGAACACCACCGATGGATGGTGAGCCGACGCTAACGTGTAGGCACCACACCATCAGGCTCTCGCATCGGCCAGCCAGCGCTGCCTCCTCCGGCACCACCGTTGGAGACCACCTACGACCAAAGTCCGTACCTCCTCCGTTCCGAAGAAAGCCATCTGGTCCAAAAGTCAGACCAGACGTTGCCCAGGATGCACCACGTGGTCTCGGAACTATATAATACATAACTAGGTATATACTACCATATAATAACTATATAATAATTTGAGCTGACCCCAGATAGACTGGGAACAGGACAGGGAGAAGAAGAAATAAGAAATAGCTTAGCATAGCATGTTTAATACAAGCCATTAAAGCTTTTATTATTTGAATGATGTTTGTTGATTGATTGATGATGGCTGATGATGGTGAAATAATTATTTGAATGAATTTTACGTAATCATCTTTATTTAAAAAAACCTAATGGGGTTTTTCTTACTTACTGCCGCACTCAGAGACGTCAATTAACTTTAATGAGTATTTAATGTCAAATTTTTTTATTCAAATCTAGACCATATACTCGGCAAGAATAGCGACTAGTTTTGAATTGTCATTTTTTGACGTTAAGTACTCATTAACGTTATTTGACGTCTCTGAGTGCGGCAGTTAGGTACATTAAGATAATTGATAATTAGCCGTAGCCGTTGACTTCCAACGTGCAGTTGAATGATTATACAAACATCAAGTTAAATACCGCCCTGGTTGACAAAGTGGTATATTGTGAATTAATAAAGGGAACTATATTTTACTATATTTTAACCAGAATTTATATTTTTTATCAATTTTATCAATTGTATCACCAAATAAATAGATCTATCACCAAGAAATATTTTTGTTATCAGATAAACAAAAAGTGTTACCAGGTATGAATTATCAAATTAATGTTAATATATGTCCAAAATAAGAGATGGGTTACCAATAACATTTTAGAGCATTACATGAATATTAACTTCGTTCTTATAATAATAATTTTATTACATAAATAATAGCTTTGTCCTCAGAATAGTAGATCTGTCACCAAATAAAATAGATTTGTGCTCAGAATAGTAGAACACCAAATAAATCGATTATCGAACCCTGACTGCGACTCCTTTTTATTTGTTATTTTGTAATCAATATAGGTAGGTAGTAGTTATATTTTATTTACTAAAATAATCGTATTCGTTACCAAAAATAAATCAATATCTAATTTTAATGAAAATATGCTCAAAGAGGCGGAGTAAAATTGGTCAAAATTGGAACTAAAATTCCACCTACTATTTTGTTTGTCTAGTAGTGTCAATGTGAGCAAACAGCGCCACCCATCGCGCGCAGTCTTATCTGGCGCACAGTTCTACCTACTCATTCAGTTGTTACTTACTTAACCTTTTGTAGATAATTGAGTTTGCAATAGATTCCATTTAGAAAACAGTTTTAATTACAATCATTCACTTCCCCCAACAATACTACCTGTGGTAAGATCCCCGCGGAGGCATTAGTCCACTTAACCCCCGAATACACAAACGCTTCTCAAAATTTGAGTCCTACTTAACATTTAAGTATTGTCAAAATTGACGTTTTTCAATTCAAATATTGACAGATATTGTCCACTTAACCCCCGAATACAGAAACGCTACTCAAAGTTTAAGTCCTACTTAACATTTAAGTATTGTCAAAATTGACGTTTTTCGTAATTCTGACAGGTATTGTCCACTTAACTTTATAAGCAATGCTCAAAATTTCAAAATTTATCTCCGTGGGGGTCAAACAACGCTCACGTGTCGCCAATCACGATAGGTCCCATGTGATAGGGGGCGAGCCTATTGCCATCTATCGGGCAAATTAATCGCAGTAGGAATATTGCTGGGTGGTATAACGCTGTTGCCCATTAGGTAGGTACTTGTCGCTGTCTTAACCCTTAGCCGCCTGCCTTGTACGACAGTTACGACACCCACGGGAGAGATTGGGGGTGGTGACAAATGTATTCTACAACGCTGTCATATAATAAAGGTAACTATTCTCTCTCTCCTTAATTGTCTCTAATTAGCTAACTATTGTCTGTCGACATGGTGCGTTCCGCCTCTTTTACATTCATTCATCACTAGCACCTTTCCGGTGTGATATATGATATGAATCAAAAGAGAATGGATGGCTTGATGACGTCTGACCGTTTGGAATGAATGAGGAAACATACTGCGCCGACCGACCCCAGATAGACTTGGAACAGAGCAGGGAGAAGACGAAATAAGAAATAGCATAACATGTTTAAGTAATGCTAGCCATTAAGGCTTTACATGAGATCTTTCGTGATTAGCGAAATGTGGGTGTTATATAATTCATATCTGCCCACCCCTTTGGGGATATAGGCGTGATTTATATATGTATGTATGTAATATAACTATTGCAAGGCAGGACGTATACCTAGTCGAAGTTACCGTCGCTCGTACACAATACCTAGGCACTTTTTTTGTATTCAACGGCCCCGTGTCATACTTTAGACGCCGTCACAAACATTCTAGTCGCGGCGCGGCTGAAACCTAGCATTATCAAGAAGACCGTTCGGCCGTAATTCAGCACAATGCCCACCGAACAATTGTGCGCGACGCTAAGCGAATGCGCCAACTGCTTTGGCCTTTCAACATTACCGCATCGACCGCAACTGCTCGCTTTTGATAGAATTGTTAGTTGGACAATGTGCGCTTCCTCCTACGACCGCAGGACGCGTTCCACATTCCTTCGGTATGGAGTTATTAGTGCTAATGACGTCGGACAGGCTATTGTGTCGCCTGTAGACCGCACCGCTTCCTTTCCTACCCGGCGTGGTGCAAGGGATGAAATGTTGCCTACTCTGTCCTCACTCAGAGGAACTTGGGTATTCGCAATGTATACGGAAAAACGAAAAATTGAAAGAATTGCGAGAAGCTGAACGATATACAAACCCATTTTTTTTTCATTTTAATCGTAATATACATCTTTAAGGCTCGAGTTCACCAACACGTAAAACATACATACATACATAAATCACGCCTATATCTCCGAAGGGGTAGGCAGAAGTAAACTAGCACCCACGTTTCGCCAACTATATCAGGTCCCACGTAATAGGTGGCGAGCCTATTGCCATTTATCGGGCACAAAAGTCGCAGTACATAGCTAGGTGGTATAAGGGGAACGCTGCTGCCCATTCCTCATCACTGATTTATCCTTAGTCGCCTTGTACGACACCCACGGGAGAGATTTGGGGTGGTGACAATTGTATTATACTCTGCCGTCACCACACGGCCGTAAAACAACACGTAAAACAACCAATTAAAAGATAACCACCAGTTTTTGGCAGTTCTTCCATGCGATAAAATGTCGAAAGCCGACGGGTGTTGGTAAACTCTAGTCTAAGACTAGCTCTAGTCTTTAATTAATCGATGAAAAATTTAAAAGTAAACTGTAGTTCATAGAAAGCTGTCTACTTACTTAAGTAAGTTGAAAGTGCATTCGCCATATTCATGGAAAGACACGATTTAAGGCAGTGCTTTTGTAAGTAAAAATTAATAATTTTGTAGGCTAAATATTTAGTAAATGAATCTATGATTTACTTATGACTTTAGAAATTAGCGAAACAAAGTTTCACAGTAACTAGGTAGAGCCTCTTCTTCTTTCTGCCCTGTTCCCAGTATATCTGGGGTCGGCGCAGTATGTTTCCTCTTCCATTCATATGTCGGACGTCATCAAGCCATCCACTCCCTTTTGATTCATATCATCCATCACACCGTAAAGGTGCTAGTGATGAATGAATGTATAGAAAAGAGACGGAACGGACCATGTCGAGAGACCCATGAACGGAGAAAGTGATTAGAATGACAACATTCTAATCCATACTGCCCAAGGTTTTGGCTTAGGTTTTACAGCCGGCCGCCTGCCTGACACCAACCCTCTTTGGGTATAACTAGGTAGAGCCTACCTATTACTATTTGAATCTTCCCATAGTGACCTAATGTACTTGGCTATTATATTATACATACATATTATATCCCCGAAGGGGTAGGCAGAGGTGAACTAGCACCCAAGTTTCGCCAATTATGTCAGGTCCCATGTAATAGGTGGCCAGCCTATTGCCATTTATCGGGCACAAAAGTCGCAGTACTATTGCTAGACGGTATAAGAGGAACGCTGCTGTCCATTCCTCATCACTGATTTATCCTTAGTTGCCTTGTACGACACCCACGGGAGAGATTTGGGGTGGTGACAATTGTATTCTACTCTGCCGTCACCACACGGCAAATATTATATTATTGTAGAAGGATTAAAAGTTGTTTATTTTTAACAACACAAAAGTCAAATATATTGACTACCTATTCCATTTTGAATCCTTTGCAAAAATAAAAAACGCTATCGCTTACCATTTGCACAGGAAGTAAAAATTAGGTTAGTCAGGAGTGACCGCGTGCTATTGTGCGTTTTTGCCAATAATTAGATAGTTTCGAGAGGTTCATTTGGAAACAGAAATGGTGAATATTCACGCCATGTAAAACGGTCGTCTTGCATAATTGTATAAATAATAATTAAAGGAACATTTCCTTCTTTGTTTTAATTTACTTAATATGTGGGCTGTTTCGGTACAATTAGAATAATAGGAAGGTATCGACAAAATATAAATATGTAGATACATATACCTACCTAGTTATTATCATTGACTGTTGAAGTTGATAAACGGTCGTGACCAACGGCTTAACGTGTCACCCGAAGCACGGACGAGCTAGAGAAAAATCTTCTTCTCCCTGCGCTGTTCCCAGTCTATCTGGGGTCGGCGCAGTATGTTTCCTCTTCCATTCATATCGGTCAGATGTCATCAAGCCATCCACTCCCTTTTGATTCATATCATCCATCACACCTTAAAGGTGCCAGTGATGATAGAAAAGAGACGGAACGGACCATGTCGAGAGACCAATGAACGGAGAGAGTGATTGGAATGACAACATTCCAATCCATACTGCTCATGGTTTTGGCTTAGGTTTTACCGATCGCTTTCCTGATACCAACCCTGTTGTTGGTGGTTTGCCCTCCACCATCCGAGTGCCCCAATGTAGGTACTTATTGGTCTACACCATGCAATTCTCCCTTAGTCGACTCTTATGACACCCATGGGATGAGTCGGGGCTGGCCTGTTCTACGTTATTTGTTTGCTCCCAGGCCAGCATAGAAGAATATAATAGTAGATTTTTCAACAAGGACCTAAAACAAGCCAAAATGACACGAGATGTTTAGCTGCCCGAGCAGAGCAAGGAGGGCTATAGTGCGAGTGCCTTATGGTTGTTTAGTCCCGCGTTAAATACTCTACTTTTTACTCTTAATGCGAGGAAAAATAATATGTTTATTATCCGGCCTTAGCGAAAATATATTATTATGTTCATAACAAATAATGCCCAGGAACATTTAGTCAAGTCATTTAATCATCCCGCGGGATCAGTTTCGAGCGGTTTCAGTTCACTAAAGAGCGGGAAAAACGACAAATCATCTTATAAAATCACTAGCTGTCATAATTTAGTGTAAATGCCACCTGCCGTTTTGCTGTGTATAGTCAATTAGTTAAATGGCGTTGGATTGACTAGATCGCTCATCGTGCTTGTGTCGACCGCCCGATATAATTATAAGACAATCATTGGCAGCGGTGACTATTCATTAAAATAATGAAGAACGGTATAGTATCCTGCTAATAAGTGTATTCAACTTACCTAGCTTATTAAGCCAATTAGGAAGATGGCTACAATTAATAGAGGACGGTATAGTATCAGTTATTAAGCCTACATTTAATACTAAGTTGTCCGAGGAGGTTTTTTTTTGAAGGACATAATTTTGTGGGCTAAGAGGCATTTACAGCATTTTAAGGATTTGGGGTAAGGCGAAAACCTTGAATGGTCCTCCAGCCTCGCAATCGAGCACTTCCAGAGAGAGTTTCTCTACAGCAGGCATCTCCCTAAACTAACCCAGAGAGGGTTAGTGTCAGTCAAGCAGCCTCTAAAACCTAAACCAAAAACATGAGTAGCATTGATAATAAGAGAAAAATTATAGCGCCTCGTTACAGAATAATTATTTAATACTCGCCAATAAGGGTTACAATTATCCTATAATATCTATAAGAAAATTAGACGAAACCGAAATAGCTTTTTTCCTTTGTATTTTACTCTGGAATTGTTGGTGCAGATTCCACTCGTTAAACCCATAAGGGATTTATGACGGTGGCGGAGGAGCGGCGGGCCCTAGCACACATTAGTCGTGGCCCATTTCCGACTCGAGTGCTCCGTTTGCCCAGGCCGTCCGTTCTTTGCTTACCTACTTCTTATATTAGGGCTGGGCCAAGCTGAAACAAAAATAAAATAGAACAAAGTGCGCCAAAGTTTCATGTCCCGTATAAGTCATGTATTTCACGTGTGCATAATACAATTCCCAAACTAAATTTCATTAAGCTTTGCCACCGTGATGTGCTTATCTATTTTTTACTTCCATACATAAAATCACGCAAATTCCCCCTAAGGAGTAGAGAGAGTCTCACCATTTTGGCCCTCGCCTTTATGGCCCATTCTTGCTCTTTTATCGATAGGGACTGCTTGTGCCACAGCAGTAAGGGCATAGACAACAAGGGTTGCTGATTAATACATATTTTCTTCTTATTCTTGTCTTATTCCTTTCGAAGAAAAATAGGCGTTATTTCTATATGTAGTAAGTTTATGAACATTTGAAAAATTACAAATAAATTTATTAGTTACATACATAAATCATGCCTAATTTTATCTCCAAAGGGCCTACCCCTTTACGACATGCTTACCTGAGGTGTATTTAACACTCACATTTCGCTAACTATGCTAGGTCCCATGTAATAGGGGGCAAGCATTTTGCTATCTATCGTTTATGAAGTTATTAGGTATAAATTACAAATTTTCAAATTTTGTTTATAATGTAATTAATTTAAACATAACGCTCTATACATTTACAATTAGATTTTGATTTGTTTACTTATGTAATATTATTTTCCTGTGGCATCCAGTAAGGCGATGACAGCCCTACAACTAAATAAATATCGCGCGTTTGAGTAATATCGGTGCGAACAGCACTTCACACTTTACTCAGCTTCTACTACAAATTTATGGCATCAGCATAAATCTGCCAGCATTGTACTCGTTCTGGAATCTAAGTGTACTTTTCGGATATTTGCTAAAACTAAAAGTAATGGCGGTAATAAAAGATATTGCATCTACACTGAGAATTGTTTTTTATTAACCAACTTATTTTGTAGTACAAATAAAATAAAAACATTTTCTAACATTTACGTAATAAGCATTACGTAAATCTAATAAATAATAAATTTTAAGAAAATACTAATGCGCTATATATTGTATTTATGGGTGTGGTCACGTATAAATATTATCAACAAATATAGTTTAATAAATAAAAGATCTTTCTAAAGTTGACAGTTGACCTATGTCTACTATTATCAGGTTAAAATTTATTTGGTTAGTTAATTCGAATACCTATTATGTCTGCCATTCGTTATTGACGAGCCATTCGTTATTGAAAAAAATATTATTAGATAAAATTCTTACGCTGTCATTTAGTATCCATAACACAAATGCCTAAGCTACTTACTTTGGCCTGGGTGATTTGTGTGAGTGTAAGAAATATTTATTTATTTTTTTACAGTTAATTATAAAAAAATCAATAATTTGTTTACTTAATAAATTAAGAACATTTTTCCGCAGTCGTATTGCGCTGTTGAACAGTAAAAGCGGCTACAGCAATCATGGAGGTCTCGTCTCGCAATTTTCTTTCGGAAAACTTGAGTTGAGAGCTAGCGGAATCCTAACAGTTTACAAATGTTTCTTCTAACATTATTCGCGTGTGTATCTCCTCGTGTGGCTAATGGCCCATTAGGGTGTACAAGCAAACAGGCCGATTGTTTTCTGCCGTGACTAGCCCATCGCCTAGCCGTGGAAAATAGCCTTACTACAACACCAGCGGTAATTTTGAACTTTCCATTAAATCGCTACGAAGGTAAACACGCTTACGAGGAATAAGTTTAAGACTTTATGGATATTTTCTTCAATTATTTTTCCAGTTCGCGTGTTTATTAAGTGATAGGAAAATGTAGTCCTAAGCGGGTATACTGCCTAAAACGGACAGTCTCATGTAAGAAAGTGTTTTATAAATTAGTTGAAATAATTATTCCCGTCGGCCTCGATGTCATGTTCCATCTGTCGGCCGCCTTGGTCGAATGCTCAGATTGCTGAGTATTGGCCAAGAGGTACCGGGTTCGAATACTGGTAGGGGCAAACTTTGTGATGACCACAAATGTTTGTTTCCGAGACATGGTTGTGTATATGTTTATGTAGTATATTTTCAACATTTATATAGGTACATAATTATATTAAAAATATTTCGTCACTGATACTGTAATACCGCGTAACCAACGGGAGTAATTACACCACGGATCTACAAATTGAGATTTCCCGCATCAAATTAATCACAAAATCGCGTCAAAAAGAACAAATACTAAATTTGATTTTTTTGTAGTTGCGCGGTATACCTAGATAGACCACTGTTGGTTACGCGGTATTGTATTATCAACGACGATTTTATACACTAGAACTTTACGTGGTATGACCGCTTTGGACTAGATATATAGATAGATATACTCTTAATTGCACACCAAATTAAAAACAAAACAAAAATACTTATTACTACTACAATAAAAGCGGCGGTCTTATCGCTAAGAGCGATTTCTTCCAGACAACCTTTGAATGGACAGGATTGTAAACATTGCGTATTTTGAGGGTATTCATGGTGCACTAACATATTTTTACATAACGATACTAACCATAAATAAATACTCAAATACATACTTAAAAAGCTACATTCATAGATACATGCTCAAATAAATACATACATACAATGATATTATATTTAAATGGACTACTTTCCCCTATTTGTTTGTAAATTGTGTCAGATATGGTGGAACCTTCTACAAAGTATCGGAAAACTTACAACAAAAAGATGAATAAAATAGGAAGGCATTCTGATGTTGACCAAGGGAAACAGATTGATTATTATCATGACTGATTGGGAACAACATTCAAAACAATATACCTATCTACCGATATTATGTTTTCAGATCGCGTGTTTGACAATGTAATGTCTATTTATTGTTATACCAGGAGACTTGTTGGTCACTGCAAAAATTTTTGGAATTCGTTCAGACCATCAAACTGAACAAATTTCACTATGGGAGCAACTCCTTCTTCTTCCTGCCCTTATCCCGCTCTAGGCGGGGTCGGCACAACATGTTTTCTTCTTCCATTCCTCTCTATCCTTCCCCAATTTCTATGGGAGCAACTCCAAATTCACGAAAAAAATAACAACTGTTTCATACATTTGGGTCAAGTGGGTATTATCATTTTGTATAAAACTTTTTTCAAAAATTTTTGCAATGACCAAAAAGTCTCCTGGTATAATTATTATTATTGTTAAACTAACCTAACACCAAATTCCCAGTCTACATTTCTAATTGCTAGTCAGAAATCATAATAGCTTTTTTTCTCTCCATTAAGCGATGTTTTGGCGTCTCTAAATTTGTCGCACCCCAGCGGGATGCAAACTGATTTATTTATGCCCTACCAAAACATTTGCCCTATTATTGCGGTTGTTATGGCTGTATTAAAATGCTATAAAATTTATGACGCTTTCCCTAAGCGGTACATGGGAATTTGAAGCATTTGTGTTTGGATTTAAGGTTGAGGTTGAGTTGAATGAGTTGGGTAGGACGACAAATTCGAACGTCCCCCTCAATTACAATGTCGCAGAGGCGAGAAGGCGGCAGTCAATTCAGCATATTGTTCGGTTACATCGGGGGTACAACAGACCCCAAAGGGGTGAATTCAATGGGGCTTCCTAACAAATTGATTGTGATTTATTGTTGTGCGGCGATTTAAATGGTATTAATTCAATTTAACATTTTGAATGGCGATGCCGTTTTGAGGAGGGTTGATTTTTTGCTTACGAAAATACGCCAACCTAATATTATTGTAGAAATTTTTTTTATTCAAGCACATGTTTTTATCGAAGATAGGCTAGTAATTTTCCAATAATTTAAATATGTCAATTGATTACAAAGACTTATTTTATGGATGAAATTAGATCTTACATAGCATACCGATTGCAATGCTCTTTCAGCCGACCCTTTATCATCATTATCATGCAATGCGTTCCCTATAGATGGATGAAGAATATAGGACCATAACCCACCATACCATTTTAATATTATGGATGTTATTCACTCATGCCTTATACGACTGGGCCTTCCCTCTACCAGGTTCGAATTTGGCTGCCTCTAGCCCATTGAACCTTTAGGCCAAACCGATCCAAACCTGATGAAAGAAACATTAAAATCGATGAACACTTAATACCGCTACTGTGCATCAATAAAAAACTTTTAATAGACGCATAAAACAAATCCACTCATATATAAGGAGGTATACTTTACTTTACAGTCAAAACTCTTAGCCGGTTAGAACAACTTTTTACTGATTTCAGGCAAAAGTAGTATTGACGTAGGCTTTTTTTATTAAACTAGGCACCAGACTAACCTAACCGACCGACGGATAGAGAGAGGAACTTAAGATAATTATTAAATTTATTGATGTATTTATTATCGTAAGTTCCTCCGTGCTTCAGAAGGCACGTTATGACCGCTATCCTGACTGCATCATCTGGAGTCTAGTCCACTCTAATCTACTCACCAGTCTTGTTGGTTAGCTTAAGTAGTGCTCAATTTAATAAAGGCTCAAAATTAGTCAAAAATAATTTTGACTGGCTAAGAAAATCTAACAAAATTGGTTTTGACCGGCTAAGGGCTTTGACTGTAACATATACCTACATTTATAGGAGATCTAGTTAATAAAAACGGATTTAAAAAGGCTATTACTGTCGTAATACAAATGAGAACCTTCAAAGGCCGCAACTAATCAAACAAATTTTCATATCTCATCCATCATGTCAAACCGAGGCGTTAATCCCAAGAGAGGCTCATTAGCACAGTGAACTGAATAAAACAGTAATTTAACACTCGCAGATTGTCCGCCATAGATAACGTAGGAAAACGTATGGTCTTTAATTATTATAACAGCAATTTTCTTTGCGGACGTGAATTCAATAATAAAAAAGTTGGCATTTTGACTGTCGATCTCTTCTGTTTTATAATACAAATATTATTACTTAAATCAATTTAGTTGAATTAACACCCACATTTTACCGAATTTTGCAGTATGATGTGTTGACCCAGGACGCATGCTGCCAATTCCTGTCTGAAATTTCTATTTGGGTGAATAAAAACAAATTTTATAAACAAGATACCCTGCTTTAGGAAGCATGTATGTTCGTTTTGGGCCACTTTCCTCTATTCTGATTTTTAATTTTAACGTTATATCAATGTTAGAAAAATTAGTACAAAGATTTTGGTGGTTAGAAAAAGAATTTCGAAAAATTATGATCTTGAGGCGGGAATCGAACCCGCGTCCGCTGCTATCCGGGCAGGTGCCTGACCGCTCGGCCACCCAAGACACTAATTAACTTGCCGAAATTCTTCTACCTTTACTTAATTCTTTTCCTTTACACTTCACGTTGTAGAAATAAATTTCAAACATTCGAAAGCAGATAGAGATTAGAAGAATTTCGGCAAGTTAATTAGTGTCTTGGGTGGCCGAGCGGTCAGGCACCTGCCCGGACAGCACCGGACGCGGGTTCGATTCCAGCCTCAAGATCATAATTTTTCGAAATTCTTTTTCTAACCACCAAAATCTTTGCACTTTCCTCTACTTAAAAAACTGATAAATCAGAATTCGCTTACCTACTGTCTTGTTTTGTTAGGTACTATGTAAGTTTGTGCGGGTGTGAATCAACGTTCAAAAACAACGTTTTGGACGCCAATCGACCATGTTAATACTCTTTTCATTACAGGCCATCGTTATTAAAACTATAAATTACAAAAAAGCTGCCAGATGCAAGGGCCCTTTCGGCGTCGACCCTACAGGGCGTTTCGTCTCGCTCTAGCAATACATTCATCCTTTTCTGATTGCGCCGGCGCGTCTGCCGAGTAATTCGAACAAAAGGTTGATTGTTGATGAAAAGTTTGTGTGAGGACAGTCTGTCCACAATATTGAATTGTATTTTAAATTGTTCATTGAAAATAGTGTGTTTTTCAAAAGGGCAATAAAATAAATTACAGATATGACTATTTAATCTATTTAATTTAACAGAATTATCTATTTAATTTTAAGCCTGTATTATTAATAATCGTTATTAAGTGTGTTTTATACATTATTCGTGCAGTTTCACTAACTGACATAAATTATAAATGATTTAAAGGATATCATTATTTCATTAACATTTTTGTAAAATATTTATAAGAAAAATTATAAAAATATTAAAAATACAAATACTGAAAACTTGTCAATTTTTTATAGTAGGAACTCGCCTATTTAAGTGATTCAATATAATGAAGTATGTTGTGGTTTTACCTATAATTTATTCCTAAATTTGGAACTATCCCTACGTTCTTTCTTATTCTTAAAAAGCCCTAAAACAATATTTTATACGGTACTAACTTTTGAATTCTTAATGCCAATTGCCCATTTGGAACCTTCACATGATGGTGTCTGCGTCAAATATTTTTACGCTGGTTAGCAAAAGAAAACTATTTTCCTACGCCTATATTTTAGTGCCGAGTCGTGTTCCAAGATCTCGTTAAGCTACGCAACATTATTGTTAATTTAACGCGTCGAAGTGTGATTTTTCACGTTTTCTCTGGAGATAGTAACGTGAGCCGGCGCGGCTCCACTTATGATCGGCACACCGAAATGACCGACAAATGGCTGCCAAATGAGAGGCTTCGCCCGCCGGCCGCCGCCGCTTCGCACACACGATCACCGAACGACGAAGCTTAAAACAGTTTTTGAGTACACTTCTTCTTATATTGCCGAGCTGGCGATTGTAGTTCGAACTGTGAATGCAATGGAACAGCGAAACTTTATAGAAAGTCGATTTTTTTAGTGAGCATTTCATAATAGAGGCGGCCCGAGGCGCATTTGATTATACGTTGAGAGAGGGCTAATCGCGCTCGACGGGCGAACACCTCGAGATCAAACACGAGGCGCGCCGCCAGATATTTTTGTTTCTATTAAACAACACCCGACGTAATAATGTTTAACAATCGTGCAGCGATAATTCGAACAGTGGAAGATGTGGAGTCGACGACAATTTTGTGATTACTGTGTATTTTGTTACTTGTTACGGTCGCGTGACACACAAATCACGCCTGTTTAATTCCTGAAGGGGTAGGCAGAGGTGTAATAACACCCACATGTCGCCTGCTACGTTGGTTCCCATGAAATAGGGGCTGCTGTCCTATTGCGTTCACCGGGTACGCTAATTGCCTACCAGGAACGCTGCAGTACCTATTCCCTTATTTAATAATGCCCTAGCCGGGTCGTTGACAACTGTATTCTTCTCTATCGTCACCACATGTCCACGTTTTATTTGTAGTTATTAGTAATATCCAGTAATTACAAGTAATTTTTAGGTGATGGCATTATTTTGTCGATCGATCCCAATGATTATTTTATATTTATAACAATACACGGTACATATCCTATGTTGAAATAAATATATCCTTGAAATCACCGAAGAACTAAATTAGATAGAACCAATGGTCGACATTACAAGACAAAACTGTGGTATTTTTTGCACCGAAATGGACAATATCTAATCCCACTCGCAAAAACGCACGGTAAACCACTAAGCTATGTTCTTTTCTTTTTTGTTAATCAATCATGTTGTTAATCAATTGGGGGTATTACATTACAATTAATCTTTTTTTAACCCAAGTTCATTATATCTAAGCTTCGTTAACTTGTATAAATATTTCGTCTGGGCTTTTACCACGTTTTAAGTAGGTTTATACCCTATCTTCAAAGTTTTGAAACAAAAAAAATATGTTTGTAGCTACTCGCGCCCCACCTCTGTTCAGATAAGTGGTCATCTGAACGGATCTGGGATTGTTATTAAATATTTGTGTTGTGGTGCGATTAACGCGGCAGCCGCACGCTAATTTATCGACCTCTGCTCCACCAAGCTTCATCTATTTGATTACGAGATCTGATTAATCATAGTCGATGATTACTAAGGATAGTTCTCCTAGAGGTAAGTGAAGTATAGATCCTGTCAATAATCTCCTAAAAGATTATAAATTTTCGAATTTGAGAAGGGTTTTGTTTGGATTAATAATATATTTTTACATGTTATTTGTTTTGTATTAGTTGTTACACTATTGTTGCCTAAATTTTCACTTTCTTGTTATTCGAAATAAAATGTAGCAATTCGAATCGTGTCTGTCGAATTGTGTCTGTCGCACTTTTTGTGTGACAGATTATCCACGGCAGTCAGTGGCATACCTACATACATACATACATAAATCATGCCTAAATCCCCGAAGGGGTAGGCAGAGGTGAGACTAGGCATACCTATCTTCCAAAAAGCAAGTATCAAAAACATGATAGAATATAATTTCGATAAAATAAAAGAAATTATCACGTAAACAAATATAATATGTGACTCATCCAAACAAGAGCAATTGTTCAACACTGTAACATCTGTCTGGCTGGAACCCAAAACATCTCACCGGCTGTTTTAAAGCCCAACGACACTACTAAATATTTCAAGTCTACAACCGTGTATGTATTTAAAAATGTCAAAAATAGTGTTTCCGTGAGCTAGTCTTTCAAAGGCTTGAGTAAGTATCCTTGTAGTAGGGTTAGCTCAGTCCATTCTCAACCTCTTGTAAAGCAAAAGCTACAAAATCACAAGTGAGTAGGTACCTAGGTAATATCAGTATTTATTTATTAAAATATTTTACATAATTATCACAATTAGCCGTGTGGTGACGGCAGAGTAGAATACAATTGTCACCATCCCAAATCTCACCCGTGGGTGTCGTACAAGACGACTAAGGATAAATCAGTGATGAGGAATGGGCAGCAGCGTTCCTCTTATACTACCATCCTGACAATGTACTGCGACTTTTGTGTCCGATAAATGGCAATAGGCTCGCCACCTATTACATGGGACTTAACATAATTGGCGAAACGCGGGTGAGAATTCACCTCTGCCTACCCCTTCAGGGATATGGGCGTGATTTATGTATGTATGTATTATCACAAGCTCTTCAATGTCCCCATGCCAGAAGTGGGTGCCTTACCTATGAATGAAAGTGTATTGAGAATATAAACACAGATCACACTAACCATTATAAGGAAAAAGTATCAGATTTCAATACAAAAGCTTCCAGTTGAAACCAGAAAAATAGGAGAAACTCCAGTCTTAGCGGTGACTGCAGAGTACAATTTATTGTCACCACCCCATCTCTCCTGCGGCTGTCATATAATGCGACTAAGGGTAAAAACAGCAATAAGTGATGGGCAGCAGTGTTCCTCTTATGCCACCTAGCAATGTAATGTTATGTACTGCGATCCGAGTCCGATAAATGGTTATAAGCTCGTCACCTATATCATGGGACCTAACCTAAATGGCATAACGTGGGTGTTATTTTCACCATCTGCCTACTCCTTTGGGGATATTGGCGTGATTTATATAGGTATATCTATGTACCTATGTGAAATAATTAGCGTTTTGCTATATGTGCTAGCCCCAGCCCTTCAAAGAAGAGTCGATAATACAACGAAGCAGTTTATAATATGATTATAATACGAAGATTTAGTGAGCACGCGGGTAATTGTATGGCGAGCTTAATCTTCCTGTTTGCCAACATCAAAAACGAAAACAAGTCGTTTTCATGCGTTTAACTGGTCGGCGTTTCATTGCGCTTGATTTAGGGCTTTGGATAGGGTTGTCGAACTAAGGAGTGACGAAAAACTATCCCACTTAAAAACACTGTTTTACCTAATTCACTTGTCTGTCTCTTTTCATCACAGCGTAAACACAGCTTGTCTTATGTCTTAGGTGTCCCTCGCTGCACTCAGGACACTATTCTTATTTAACACCCTCGCTCCGCTCGGGAGTTAACCAGAGTCCTTCGTTTCGCTCGTGATTCAAGTCTGCACCCGTGATATAAGACACTGCTTTATTCCCTTGTTTTATATAATCTACTATTTTTTGAGCGCAAATCGCAAACGCATCTTTAGTAATAACACAGATATATCACAGATATATCAATTTAAGGTAATAACAGTCGACCACAATACATGATCGAAGTTACTAAAACAAAATTACGTCAGCATCCAAGTGGCATCCTTAGCCTGGATCGCGAAACCGCGCTCTGCTACATAAATAAAAGCCCCAAACGCACTCATTGTCTATTAAGAATTACTTTTTTCGGAGTACAATAGCGTGGGCGGCGGGCTCAAAGGAGATTCATATCTCGCGCATTAATACGCACCGCCCCGCCCAGCCAGCACTAGATCCGCCGCCCGATGCTGTTGCCCACTTCATTTTCACGCCGCATTAGTGTTTCAAGCGTCTCACAGACAGACGCGGTCAGCGGTGGCGGTAGCGGACAGTTGTAACTCAGGTAACATAAGGCTTAGGCGTTTTCCTAATAGAACGCGATTGGGCTACCGAGCGACGCGACCATCGCGTGAACGCATACAAACATTGCCGCGTCACGAGAATGTCGGTTAGGACACCTATTCGAGTTCAAAAGGTTTCGCAAACGCGCGTTCGTACGAGTAACTCGCGCGATGATCGCGCAATCGCGTTCTATTAGGACAACGCCATATTCCTCACAAACACTGGTGATGAACCCGAACAAACCTTGACCGCGCTCGTTTAAATAATGTCCTTATGTTACCTACGTTACAACTGCCCGCAACCGGTACCGCCACCGCTGACCGCGTCTCTCTGAGAGAAGGCTTAAAGGTCTTATTTTCATTATTCTATCTCGTCATGTTAAATGGGCTTCATCTGATTCGAGATGGCCAGTTATCGCCGTTGTATGCGGGATGCTGAATATTGTACTTGCATATACAACGTGCTCCCTCTCCATGGCATGTCAAATGGGAGACAAATATCTTTGAGCGCTAGCAAATTTAGTGTGAAGATTAAACAAGTACCTACCTATTAAGTTGGATCGGTCTCTTCGAGTGCACACTGTAGAAGATTTTAATTTTTCGTTGATTATTTTTCTTTAAATGCGAATGGTATTTTATTCAAAATATTAGTTTCTTCTTTCGGCATAATATTTTTTCTTGTTCCACTCCTCGCCATCCTTCACCTGCCGTCACCACACGGTATTTAAAATATAATATTGTTCAATTAATACTTATCAATTTACCTACATATTGTATTTTAACTATTTACTAATTTTTCCTGTCTGAATTTAGATTTTTTCGTTAGTAACAACTAACGAAAAAAAACAAAATTCAAATCATTCAACCAAAAACAACTGCCTAACACCAATCGGGAGCGTAATCAAAGTCCAAATATTAGCACGTCACAAAACAATAACTTTTTAAATTATATTCGCTATAGTGAATGAGTAGTAATAGCATGAAATTACAGTACGGACAGAAGAGTCGACGACGCAATTATTTGCAGTGGAGCTCTGGAATCGGAAATTATCCATATAAGTAAAACAGTAAATCGTCAATGAAATTGCTATGTCCGACGCGGCCGCAGTTGAACGCTGCTATAGAAGACCAACTTTCACAGGTTCTAAATAGCTTTGTTTTGTTTGTCCTTGCTTAGTAAGGTTTCCTTGATTTTCTACGTAAGCCAATACAAGCCTTATTGCTTTGCTCATATTCTTTTGAATGAAAAAGTTAACATTTCACAATTTCTTTGCTCCGAAATATGTATTTAGGAGAATAGAAATTGTTAATTTTTATTTTTTATATTTTTTATTAGTAAGAAGCTCATTTAAGTAGGTACGTCTGATATCAGAGAAGAGGAGAAGAGAATATTTCGGAAAATAATGAATGACCCAACAATCTGTGGTCCCAAAAATTTATTTTCTTTTTTTTAACCAGTATAAAAACACCAGATCAAAACGAAACAGTGACCAGTCGTTCCGATCTAGTGTTACCAAGTATATGTTTATGAATACTTTACCATGAAATTTTTCGATATTTGTTTCTTTCACAATGATATCTGACTTTAAAGAAACGGTTTGAAGTGTCCTACTGCGCCGCACTTCACCATGACAAACCTTTAAAATGTGTCCCACCTAAATTGCGCAAATAATGTACGACACCGCGCCCTGTAATTTGATTTCACGAGAACGGCCATTCGATCCGATAATGTTCCAATGTTAATAAAAGCATTCAACACTAAACAAGAAACGTAAACCTTTACTTTGTTGCCGACATTTAAAACGTGTTTTTTTTCACTTACTTTGCAATTTTAAATGTTAATTATTGTATTGACACAATATTGCTTCTTTGAAATTGAATAATAAATAAGTTACGTGGTCCGACCATATCTGTCAGATTTATTCTTACGCGACAATTTGATTATACACCTTTTCATTTTTATATGTACTTTGCTTCAACTTTATATAGGGGAAAGTGGCTCAAAGCGGACATACCGCCTAAAGCTCTAGGGTACTCTTGTATACTTATAAAAAGTCATTCATATTATGATTAATTATTCCCATCAGTATCATCGCAATAATACAGAAATAATATACATGCATACATACATAAATCACGCCGATATCCCCGAAGGAGTAGGCAGAGATGAACTAGCGCCCACGCTTCGCTAAATATGTTAGGTCCCATTTAATAGGAGGCGAACCTATTGCCATTTATCGGGCACAAAAGTCGCAGTACTATTGCTAGGTGGTATAAGAGGAACGCTGGTGCCCATTCCTCGTCACTGATTTATCCTTAGTCGCCTTATACGACACCCACGGGAGAGATTTGGGGCGGTGACAATTGTATTCTACTCTGCCGTGACTTCACGGCAACAGAAATAATATTCTACTATTATCGGCGTAGGAATGTGACTTTTACTTAAAAAAATTACTCAAAGGAATATTCTGAAAGAAAAAAGAGGTCTGAAACATTTCTAAACCTTTTGTTCTGATGCGGAAATCGAACCCGTGTCGCAGTGGTATATTAGATTCAAGGTTATATTCAGGACAATATTTGTTGGCAAATTTTTTGACCTCATTTTCTTTATAATATCAAACATTTACATAGTAAAATTGTTGAAACAAAAACCAAAACACAGTAATGGAATGATTAATCTATACCTACCTACATCAATAAAAAACTATTTTCAATAAAAAAACTATTTTCAATAAAAAAAAACTATTTTCAATAAAAAAAACTATTTTCAATAAAAAAAACTATTTTCAATAAAAAAACTATTTTCCTTGAATCCGCCTTTCTAAAAATGCTTTCGAAATTGAAGATCACTTTCATATTGCTGGAGAATCACTTCAGAGGCGGTTACATCTAACGCTTTTATTTCGTCAGTTTCGGTTAGTAGATGACAGGGCCCGGAGAATTCTTTAAGCACATCATAATAATATAGTGAGTGTTCTTCGTAATAACAAATACGAGAGTAAAATTTCCTTTCTTTCATAGTAAAATTATGATCAAAATTAACTAAATTCATAATAATAATTGAGATAATTAGAAATATAAAAAGTTTTTACTATAAAAAAGAACAATAAAAGCCACGTCATAATATAGTGTATTTTTAATATAGTTTATAATAGTTTATTTATTTCAGATACTAGATAAACCCATCATTTAACTAACGTATATAAAACAAATTTTAAAGGTGTTAAGAACCCCTAATGCCTCACTAAACACGCGGAGTCCAACTAACTGGTTTAACCTTAACTGCAACCAATTATTCATTAACACAGTCATCACAAAATTAGCAAGTGTACCCATTTTTTTCTGTTAAAAGATTAATTGGTGTATTTTACTACAATTATCAATGAGAGAACACGAACTAATGTTCCCAGAATAAGGCTATAAACTTGTAAACGACTCCACAAACTCCTGTAAAAAGAAAAAAAAACAATAAACAAAATTTTATATTTGGGATGTATACATTGATCGTTTTGTTAATAATTACAAGGATTCCGTGTAATAAGGAAGCAATGTATTGTTCTTTAGCTTAGTATTCGTAGTTTGGTATCGTTTTTATCTATCTATGCGCACACCTGTGTCGGTCGGGCAGTCAAGTATTTATGAGTTTATAACATTTACTCCTTCGTTCGGCTCGGAGTGAACCCCCGCTGGTAATTACTTCATGAAAGTCTACTCAAACGGTTTATAGCACAAAAACACAAGACATCTGGTACACAGATACACAGTAGTAATAATATTAAATGTAATTCTAAACTAAGTACACTATCACTCTGTCATGCCCTACTGCTGGGACAGTCTACGTATGGATGAAAAAATAAAGGCAGAATGGGTCATAATAACCCACCAAGCTCCGTTCCGTTCCGTGGTCCATTCAAATGATCCAAGTGAAAATGTTTATGATTTTCAGAGAATACCAAATATCATAATAAAAACAGTATTAGCTTCACTAACTGCCGCACTCAGAGACATCAATTAACTTTAATGAGTCAAATGTCAAAAATTTTCATGCAAATTTAGACCATAGACCCGGCAAGAATAGCGACTGGTTTTGAATTGTCATTTTTTGACGTTAAGTACTCATTAACGTTATTTGACGTCTCTGAGTTTGGCAGTTAGGCCTTAAAAAATAATATTACTAGGAATAGGCAACAGCTTTCTGGGGGCCTACCGCCTAACTCGATTGCTGATAATAGCTATATTGCAATGCACTGCTTACGGCTATAGCAGCCATCCTGAATTTTTAGGCGGCACGGATTTTGTGCCAAGTTCGGTGATCATTCGTTCAAAGCTATCGCTAATAGTTTAGGTACATTTGGTGCGAAATGACAGCATGACGTCATAAACTATAGCTTTTGCTTTAGCAATCGAGTTAGGCGGTAGGCCCCCTGGTATACCGCCAAGTAATATGTTACACACTTAAAAAAGTGGGCAAAATATGAGTGTATATCAGTGGCGGAGCGTCCATATAACCCGATTCCCAACAGCCGTACCAAACGAGCGAGCATAAAAAAATCATTACCATAATTCAAGTACAATACCATTTTATAAACAAATAAAAAAAACCCATCAATAAAATCTTAACATAACAGTATTAAACGCGCGCGAAAAAATATGCAACACAGGTACATACAATTCGCTCCCGCTCTCTAGATTCCTTCATTTAACTCGCTAAATTTCGAGTTATGGACGCCTGCTATACAGCACGCACACAGACAAGCGTAGTCTTGTCAGGCGCACGCAACGAGAAATGGTACCTAAAGATTGCCTACAAGCCGGCATTTCGGTAGCCTACGCGCTTAAGCATCGATACACTACCACACGCACACATTAGTAATAAACTCCCACGAAAACAAGTTCCGTCAAAAGTAAATATTTTAGATCTTATTACAATAGCCATAAAAGCGGAATTTCACTGCACTGAACTCGCGGTCCAACAAGCCGCTCTGGAGCGGGTTGCATCGTCTTTCCCTTTTTAACACGGCTTGTGTTTGTATAATGATCTCTCTTTCTGGCCTTGCTGAGAAATACTCATGACGGCTCCGTCATGCCCACAGACGAGTTATTCTGTTTTGAAATTTGCTTGCACTGACATAAACTTAACGTAATTAATTAGTTTTATTGTATTTATAGCAGTAATTCAGTGAAATAGTAAAATTTAACTAACCTGTGTTGTTGTTTTAAAGGTGTATTGTGATTTTGTGAATTGTGAAGCTCTGCAAGGATTTAATTGGTAGGTTTTAGTTTTTAAATAATTTTGGTTTATTCTCTCTCGGACAATAATGGCCGCTTTGATGCACATAGATTGTTGCCTTACCGATTTCTTGCTAAGTGAAGGAAAGCAGTTTTCAAAGTTGTCCTTTGAAAATAAAAAATATGTCATACAGTTAGGTCGAGCTCGTCCAAATATGTCAATAGATTACAAGCGTAAAGACGGTTTTTTCAAGCATTTCCAGTTCTCTTTATGATAAATATAGTTGGCTTACAGGCAGTTGTTTATTAAATAAAATGTTTTGTTTTCCGTGTCTTTTGTTTTCTGATTCAAGCAGCGTTTGGAATCGAACGGGATTTTCTGATGTGAATAATTTATCAAACTCTGCTAAAAACATGTTCAAAGTGAGAAACATATGCGTAGTTGTTTAGCGTTGCATGAATTTGGAAATGTAGAATAGAAAACTATTTTAACAATAATTTTGGCGCTCATAACCGCAAAGTCGAGCGTAATCGTATCTGCGAGTACCAATTTTTTGTGGGTCCTAATTTTTACTGTGGCTTGCCTAACTTTTTTTTTCACGCCACGCCACTGGTATATATACCTCTGCCTGCCCCTTCGGGGATAAATAAACATGATTTAGGTAGGTATACATATAATAGTATAAAAGATAACACGATCACGCTAATTGAATCAATAATTTACTTACCACAGCAGTTACAGCGAAGACTTACAAATTATAAATTACCGTAACGCCTGTCAATGTACGACTACGTACCCATTGACCTATTTCCAAGCTTTTTCACAAAAAGCAGGGACAAAAAAGCCGCCGCGCATTCATGCTGCGTTATATTTGTTTAAATATCCTCTTCAAAAGTGCCGGTGTGGAAAGTGGCCACACTGGAGGTATCGGTCACAAAGGCCACAATGGCCGGCACAGGTTGACGTAATCCCCCGGTCATTAATAAGTCTCTTCTCGCGTTTAGTGTTAACATGACAAATGCGGGTACCAAGTGACCCGCCGACGCCGCGGGGCGCCCCACACTCCTGACGGGCTCACCTTGCCACAGTGAACGACTACAGCTAGAGTAGCATAAGTCGGTTTAACCTTTTTCCTGTGATTACAAAAAGGCGATAAAAGACAACAAACGGTATAAATATGAAAATGACAGTGCTGCCTTTAAAGTCCCCACGCTGGGGCTCAGCCTTTCCGTATGGATGGACCCACCACATTTACCCAGGGCCGATTGGTTGGACCAACGGCTTTACATGCCGAAGTACGGAAGAACTCGAAGTAATATATTTTTGCTCACCCATCCAATTATGCATCTGATGACGCCTTAGTGAACATTGCATAATTTAGGTAAGCGCCGAGCGCGATACACCACTGACGGCCGCCTTGGTCGAATGCTCAGATTGCTGGGTATTGGCCAAGAGGTCCCGGGTGCTAATCCTAGTAGGGGCACACTTTGAGATGACCACAAATGATTGTTTCCGAGTCGAGTTGAGTATTTATGTAGTTTATGTAGTATATTTTCAACATTTATATACAGTATCCATAACACAAGTGCTTAGGCTTCTTACTTTGGGCTAGATGATAGGTGTGAGTGTAAAAATATTTATTATTATTATTTATAACCACTGCGCCGTCGATCTCCTTGAGAAATATGAAATAAATATAAAGTTTATTCAAATAAGGTGTTTATTACACTGATGAATCGTCAAATAATATAGAGTTAAGGTTTCCAATATTTAATGCAAAAAATTAAGTTAATGAGATAAATAA
This sequence comes from Cataclysta lemnata, assembly GCA_963931975.1. NCBI lineage: Eukaryota > Metazoa > Arthropoda > Insecta > Lepidoptera > Crambidae > Cataclysta > Cataclysta lemnata. Next base: position 14,222,083 of record OZ008340.1, on the reverse strand, counting down.
TTATACTAATTAATTACATTAATATTAACATAATTTTTTTATATATTTCTGTGACCTAACTATGTTATTTAAAAAAGTATATTTACAGGTTTATCTAAGACATTAACCTACTTAAACACCTCTACACTACGGGCACAGTATACTATGGTACTTAAAAACGATTCATTCAGAGTTTTTTCACTTCTGTAATTCATATGACGTTTGTCCCGGAGGATATAATAAAATAAGACGCGCCTTATACTTCATTCGATTTTTAATTAAAGTTATGAGAAGACAAAATGAATTGTAAGTCCAATTATAACAATATTTAATGATTATATTAAGAAGTATTTTAAAATTTTTAAATAGGTATTAATCTCATTGATATGCATATTATATACTTATTCATTTGTAAGTTTCTCAATTTTTGTTGACTGTCATAGGCACAATTCCGTTCCTCTCCTCTTTGCTCCGATCCACAGGACTGGCAGCCTATATAAATTACTAAAATTTTGTTACTTCCCAATTATTTTCATGTCAGAAAGGAGTGTTTGGCGCGTTTCGTGGTGTCAGTCAGATTTTTTTTGAAGAGTGGATTTTGTGCAGAGAAAGTGGTGTTATTTTGATGCACAAGCATCCGTGTTGATGTGCAATTATGCAGAATCATTGAACACAAGTCTTATGATGTGTTTGATGTAGTGGTGAAAATCACTATAAAAAGTGGTTTTATCCATTTCATCAGTCACCATCATGAACTCTGGTACCATTCAATTCGCGCCAAGCACTCCCTAGATTCGTTAAAATGTGACACACATATTTTAACGTAAAATTCATTTCATTCATACATTTCACCCACTCATTATTTCATAAGACTACCGATAAAATATACACTAAAGACATGGCTGTATGGGCTAAACCCTTTGCCTTCCCTAAAATATAGGGAGAATAAAAAAATATTAATAATATTACATGGGACCTAACATAATTGGCGAAACGAAACCTCTGCCTACCCCTTCGGGGATATAGGCGTGATTTATGTATGTATGGAATTAACATCACTCATCGATGCCATTATATCGATAAAAGAGCTCAAAAAATCTTCATTGAAAATAACTAAATATTGAGTTTTATGTATTCTTTAAATACAGCTCCTCGGAGGAGCTCGCTAGCGCAGTGGCACAGCGCGCTTGGCCTGCGATTGCGTAAACTAAGCAACGTCGCTAAGGCCGGTCATTGGATGGGTGACCAAAAATGTATTATCTCGAGTTCCTCCGTGCTTCGGAAGGCACGTTAAGTCGGTGGTCCCGGCTGCATCTGCAGTCGTTAATACCCACCAACCCGCACTGGGCCAGCGTGGTGGGTTATGGTCCAATCTCCCTATATTCTTCCATCCATAGGGAAGGCCCGTGCCCCAGCAGTGAGGATATTAAAGGGCTGGTAATGATGATGATGATGATGATGATTTAAATACAGGAAACTCAATTTATAAATTACGCATATTCAGACTATATTTACTGTCGTAAAAATATATTTATCTAGCTATAATATCTGTCTGCATCACGGCTCCAAATAGCTCCTGCTCCAAATAGGGGAAGGTTCCCCTGAGGGGATATACTTAATGCCCGAAACGGAAACATTTTTGAATAACATCATTTTGATTTTGATATATTTTCGCCTACCTGATTGTCCACTCCTTAACATATGGAGACAGAAAGAAACTAAATTACCTTTTCGCCTTGCGTATTGGAAAATAGTTTCAAAATTTTATACACGCGAATATCCGCTTTAGGAACTAATCCTCGCTTTGAGCCTCCTTCCCCGACATACAATTTCTTGGACTGTTATTATAAGAGACAGACAACCCATCACTATCGATGAACAAATAAAATATATTGCATTTAAAATCTACGAGTAGCTGGTACAAAATTTAATAACAAAATTGCTTTAACCTTCGTCTCAAATGCAGCCCATCCCGTCTAACCACTAATATCGTAATTCCGACTTGATAATAAATCTATCAATTACAACATTGCTCTTCGCTTTTAATATAACTGCGTACAGTAGTAAAACATTTCAATTTAAAAAACAGGTTACATCACGCACACAGAGGCCGATTTGTATACAAATAACACATCAAAATGTCGTGTAACCCCCGCCTGCTGTCCATACGCACAAGTGCAATTATTGCGAGTAGAAAATTAAATTAACACACACGCACAGCGGGTCGCTAGGGGAGGGTTGGTGACCACCTACTAGAACCCCGCGACGATCAACAATTTGAACTTAATGGGCAACGACATAAGAGCCACTCGGATACGAGGGTAGGTGTAGCTGTGTTGGGCACGCACGCCATTTTGCTACTTTACTAATTACAGGCCTTTTTGTAGTCATTTCATCGACCAGCGCGGGGAACGTCTGTGCTCATTACCCTGCGGTGTACATTTTTTTCGAATTAGCACTTCCACAGTCCCAATTAGGCCCTGGCCTATTGTTCGAACTGATTGTTGGCTTGGTAATGCGCGGGTGATGTGAGTGGAGTTTGTAATACAACTTTGTAACTCAGTGGAGTGTTGACACTTTTCCATGACGCCGAGCATCTGATCAACGGTTTCCTAACAGGTGTAAAATGGTTTTTGGTTTTAGTTTTTTCTTCGAGTCAAGGGTAATGTAATCGTGTAGTCCTTTAACTCTCTTTCTTTGCCACATAAATCACAGTCTCGTCAACATGTTTTTATTAGATGCTGTGTGGTAACGGCAGAGCAGAATACAATTGTCACGACCCCCAATATCTCCCACGGGTGTCATACAAGGCAACTAAGGTTTAAGGCGGCGATGTGAAATAGGCAACAGCGTTCCTCTTATACCACCTAGCAATATACTGCAATTTACGTGTCCGATAGCCATAACACGGGTTTACACCTCTGCCTAACCCTTGCGGAAATAAATATGCGAGATTTATGTATGTATGTATGCTAGACAACAGCATCGGACCTGAATTTTAACTACACCCACATATAGGTTGATGCTTAAAGCTCCGGTTTAAAATAGAGCCAGTTTTACTGACCGACGCATTTTTCAATTACGTAGCCGAAGAGCATGCTTGATTGGAACCAATCAAATGTTGTAATTTATGGCCACTTTATTTGACTCCGATCCTTGTCTGAGATGGCTGACCTTGAACTTCTGGATGTCGATCCGAGGGCAGATAATCCTTTGTGACGAATCACGGGTTAGACACGCTGTGTACTGATTGGGCTCCTAATGAAAACCAAGTCAAATCAGATATCTGAATAGGCCAGTGGGTATCAGAGCCACGATCATTAATAGTTATGATTCTGTCTACGGTATATTACTGACAGTGTAAGGAATATTGAAGAGTGATACTGGTACCTACTTGAGAGATTGTGTTGTTGCGTATTTTAAGTTTTTTATTATTAACATCATTATTATGTGGTTAGCGAAATGTGGGTATAATTCTCATTCATCAATAAAATTTATTCATTCTGCATGACCGATTAGCGCTATGGTGTTAAAGACACCATAGCTGTGACTTATAATATTTTATAATTTCTTTTAGTGTTTATGTATTTTAAAATAATAGTCCAAATATATTTTAAATCCCATTTTATTAGTTTTAGATATGGATGTGGGCATCGCAGGATCGATCGGTTTAGAGATTCTTTGGGGGAAGCCTAATGCCCAACAGTGGTCGTCTCTCGACTGATTGACTAGTTAAAAGAGTTAAAGTTAAAATAACTTATATAATTACGCAAAAAATTGGTGATAAGATAAAAAAAAAATTTAAATAAAACATGCTGTTATAAAGCATCACCTTTTAACAGTTATGTTATTGTAACCGCTAATTAAGAAAACATAAGGTAAGTTATGTAGGTAACGGTGTCTTCTCTTAACACCTACTTAACACCAACTATGTTGTAACGTAGTTGGTGTATGGTTGGCGAGCATATTGCCATCCACCGGGCTGACAGAAAATTTTCGAAAAAGTATAATGTATATACAAATATATCAAATAATATATTGATAAATTTATTCATAGAAAAACAATGCATCAATCAATTACAAATATTATTCAAACAATAGCTGTCGCGAGACAAAAACATTAAGCCTCATGATTGACCCGATGATGTCGTGAGATTGCGGGCGGTGAGAGCGTTTCATACTTAATCAGTCACTATGGTGTCAGAGCCGCCATAAACCGGCCGAGACGAGGCGAAATGTGATAGAATTAATTCTCAAATTGACGGTTCGCCGCTCACAGAGCTGGGGGTCTAAAAAGGCAACATTTGCCATTTCTTTTATGATCCTATTATGTATTAAATTGCAAATCATACGACAGTCACTTGCCATCTGCTTAGGTTAAGCGCAATACACACTGAGCCCGCCGGGCCGCCGACCTATGTCGGCAACTACCTATTTGTCAGCGGGCTCACTTTGCAAGTCGGAATATGTTGTCGGCAACATGTCGGCGGCTTAATTGTGCCATTAAATTTATTTGGGGGTTAGTGATTGCCACGTGTCGAAAAAGGTTGTGTTATGGCTCAGTGTGTATTGCGCTTTAGGTGAGCAATTTCTCTGTAGATAATTATCAGTTTCAGAGTTTCTACACGATTTTTATTCTTAATTTTTGCTAACATTATTATTAGATTAATTGGATAGGTAAACGTAAAATAACCTATGGATTTAGAAAGATGAATTGCTTTAGCGATATTGCTTAGAACGGCCCTTTTAGCCCCTTGGCCATACTTTTTTATTATTACTCCACATCAGCGTACACTGTTATTTGGGCATCAATTTGATGTGTATTGCACCTGCTAACCTCTTTAAATATTTATTATTGTATCGGCACAACACCGCACTGCCGCTTTGTCGGTAGTTTGAAAACAATTACTGCTTGTGGCTGTCAGTCCGCGCGCGAGTTTGTTTATCGATTTATGAATACCAATGAGTTTAGTGAATTTTCCTAGCTCGATAATATAAATAGAATTTGACCACCATTTTTTAATATGGCATATTAAAATACTTATGCTTTCATTTTTATAGAATTTTATAAAAATTTGAAGCTCAATAGCGCAGTTCGGCCTGCGATTATGTGAACTAAGCAATCTACGCTAAGACCGGTCATTGGATGGGGTTTTAAAACTAATTAAGTAGTATCCTTTTAGAATGGCACGTTACTTTGGTTTGGTATATGAAACTAAACTGACTTCAATTAGCATTATAATCATAATCAGCCGCAACGCAAACATAATGATTTTTTAAAAATTACTTGACAATTTTTGACAACAAATTATCACTAAAATAGATTATTGATGTTACATAGAAGAATTATCGGGTATAAAGATAACATTATGGCGTAATAACATTATTACATTATTGCCCTGCCCATACGTTTTGTACCATTTTGGGGTTCCATTCCCCTCCAACAAAATCGCCGGTTGTGGGGAAAATATGCCAAATAAGTGATTATAGTCGATTATTATCAACCAATTGGCTTTGTTACAGTATTGCTAGTTTTTGCAGAAAGATCATAATAAAGGTATTCGGATACGTAACGGGAAAAATTCCCCGGACGGGACGGGGGGCCCCTCTCGTACAAAAAGCCCTGTGTGATATACGTCACAGAGACACGGACGGAATGTGTACGGGGCTTTTTGTACGAGAGACGCCGTAGACCTAGACTCTGGAGATAGCGCGAGAAGTACCAGCCCCTATAGACAAGTGGCCAATCTATTCGAAGGAATAGACTAAAAATGTATGAAACTGAAAATGAATGTAGGAGTATTACAGAGAAAACAACATGGCAGCCGTCGTATCAAATGAAAGAGCATTTGTATTCTATTTGTATGCTATTTGTATTCTATTTGTATTCTATATGTATTCTATTTGTATTCTATTTGTATTCTATTTGTATTATATTTGTATTCTATTTGTATTCTATTTGTATTCTATTTGTATTCTATTTGTATTCTATTTGTGTTCTATTTGTATTCTATTTGCATTCCCTTTGTATTCTATTTGTATTCTATCTGTATTCTATTTGTATTCTCTTCGTTCCAACAGATAGACAATTTGTCTGGGCCCTCATTGGTGGGAATCAGATTCTGGTCTGCCATCTCCACATGGCTACCAACAAGGCTTGTAAACTTTCTAAAAGTCTGGAGTCCAGCCTGTCTTATCTGTTATGGTAGTATCCTTTACTATAAATCTCTGAGAAGATTTCAATGTGCAATGTTTTCTCTATTTTCCATGTCAAAACAATTATTGTACGGTAAATAACATCACGAAGAAACGCGTGTAATTCCAACATCTTATTCCTACCAATACATTGTGTTTGTCGAATCTTTGATTAGAGACTGGGCACGCGAGCCAGCACCCATGGATATTCGAATTATGGGCAGCATGAAAACGGACCGGAACAACGACTGCAGTATCGACAGGCACGCGTCTCTGTTGCAATCGAATCGATTCGAGCAGCGCACACCGAAAGACAATTATAGGAAGGTCATGGTTGTGGCTGCCACACAGATGCGACTTTGTTTATTTTGTTAGGATCGACTCCCGACTCCGATTTATAGCGCACTGTGTTGCTCTCTCGGGAGATTTATGCAGCAGAGAAACCCTCCAGAGAATGCTGGAATAGAAGGCAGGACCCCTCAGGTTTTCACCTTCCCAAAAAACGGACGTCGGCCTACAGTCTAGCAAAATAACAGGAAATACACATTACTATGAACGAAAAATATAGGATAGGTATCTGACAGTGACAATAGTCAAGAAGCCTACAAATAGACTTAATTTAGGGAACGACTAAATTATCACCATGATCTAAAACAGGGACCCTAAATAATACATAATATCATCTAGCCCAAATATTAGCATAAAGCATTTGCGTTATGAATACTACACGAGTGATACATTTTAATATAAACAACCATAACTCCCGAACAAATGTCTGTGTTCATCACAAACATTTTGCCCTACCCGGATGGAACCCGGAGCCTCTTTGCCAATATCTGGTGATCTGCCATCCTACAAACCGGCCATCTGTATAATCATATAATATATATTTAAGCTACCATATCTGCATACCTGTGGCGTTCCCAACATAATTGTCATCGTCCCCGCACTGGAAGTCCCACTATTAAATAGACCGTTTTTGTTTAAATCTGAGACGAATCTAAAATTTGAACACTGTTATAGAGCATGTTATTTACAGATTGGTGTCTAACATGCGACGGGATCGAGGAATGTATAATGGTTTAACGCTCCGTCTGAGGTGCCCTGATTGATTTCACAGAACATACATGAAATTTAATGGGAATTCCTTCTTTTGAGCCAGGATTTGTATGCGGACCGATGGGAAGTGAAAGGTGGTATAAAAGTCATGTGTATATCTCTCGCAATCATATCGATTACAATAGAAGCCTATTATGACAAACATCGTAAACGTAGCGGAATGTTTTATGGCTGCTAAGCGTTTTTCTAAGCAAAAGTGGTTTGTAGAATAATGCGGCCTCGATCTGGTATATAATATATACCTATCAGTGGCTGGCGCGCTTAACCTGCGATTGCGAGAATATGAAAAATTAACTAAGGCTATTCATTGGATGGGTTACCAAAAATATACTATCTCGAGATACTCCTTACCTCGGAGTATGCAATTTTAATATAGAATTAAATTGCCAAGTTATCGTGCAAGTTTCGTTCATATTGAAATCCTTGTAAAAAAAGTAAGAAATTACCTATTTGCTTGCATTTAATTCATATGTCATAAAATAATTCGAAGGCTGTTTATATCTCGATCAAGCTAGAAAAAACAACGATGTAGGTAATCCTAATATCATCATGCCATATCATGCCTATGCAGGATGTCTCCATTTTAAAGTGGCAAAATGTGTTTATTTAGTACCTTAATTAAAGATAGTAGGTATTTAATTTAAATCAAAAGTTATATCGCCAGGTAATCTTTGTTGCCGAGATTTTCAGGTTCGACTGATTCATATCATTGAGTGATTTTTGATAATATTGTTTCAATTCAAACCTTCAATTAATAGAAAAATAAAAAGTAATTATTCCAGAAGCTGAAAGGAATGCCTGGTTTTAATTAATTAGTTGAAATGACGAGCAAGTGACTAAAGAGTGATGAGAAGCAGGTGAGGAGGATTCGAACAACCTTAAAAGAAATGGGTGGATAAATTTAGGACGGCCGAGCGAAACGTACGGGAGAATAAATCTAACCCTAACTGACGATGCGGATAGCCTGGGAAAAGGCTAGGATGTGAAATGGGGCCGCTTGTGAAATGGATTACAGCTTCACCGCTGTAATCGATGCCAAAAAACGTTATAATAATCCATTAGATTATAAAGAAAGCTGCGAGATCCAGTCACCCTTGCAGCGCATTGTGCTAAACGTTACGGTCCAACCGCGGTTTCCAAAACGCGAAGCTTCACGCCACGTTACATAGTCGTAAAGCAAAATGAAATAATGTTTGTTGTGACAGCGCTTCCCGCATGACAAAATACGCCCATTTATTTCAGACAACAATGTAGTAAATATCGGTTTAATGACCGTGTCATACAGTCGGAATTACCCTTTAAAAATATATGTTCCGACTTTGTCGACTCCTGTTATGATTCTCGCTAATTTCTGACTGACGACGGAATGATAGTAATTTTATAGTTAGGCACGCACGAGTGTGCTCGTAAAGGAACATGTGAATGCTACACAGACCGGTTTCCTAGTAACACTAAGTAATTCCAATTTATTTACAAGAGCATAGTATCGTAAACATGATTAGGTAGTTTGTTCTTTTATTTCTGTTATTACCTACCGACGGTGCTTCGGACAATTTGACTTAGCAACGTACATTTGTATTAGAAGTGATGTCTGGTTTCGGCATAGAATATTTTCTAAACAGTTACTTTATTTTGTTTTGGCTTTCTCTGCTCCATATTACGATTTCTTAACGCTGCCGTTCAGTACGATAATTTTCAAACCATTTTCAAAACCATTCAAACCATTAGTGCTTTGTTTGGCGAAAAGACAGTTGCTTCATCGAACTTAGTAGCGTTCCGATAGTATTGATTTTTAAAACAACTTCTGTTTCTAAAACAGAAAATAATATCTATATAATTATTCTCTATGCAATTGCAATTTACAGTGTAAGTAACAAGAGCTGAACCAAAAAACGATACTATTAAAACACTAAAAACAATACCTTATGTAGAAACACGAAAGGCAATACTACTGAAATACGTTTGAGACTCGATGACATTAAATAAAGAAATGCAATAGGTACAATCGACACACCACTGAGATACAATTGTATCGTTGGCATTAGCAAAATTAGGTCCCCGATTGCCCTCAATAAACTTAACAGTGTAGGTAACAGAGAGCAAAATGTCATAATCGCGCCCATTTCACTTTCATACACCAATAACTTGCACAATGGCCACATAAAATCCAATCGCAAAACTGCAAACCAAACAAGAAAATCGCGACAGAGGTCGCCCGCATCCGCGTCGCGCCGTTCCGCCACGGAGTTTGTCGCAGTGAAATATGGGGCAAGAGCCGAATGGAATTGAATTTATTTTGCCCGGTGCGGTATAACGATCTAATAAATCGGAGGAGTCGGCTCACCGCAGCCACATGGGTAAATAAACGGAACAGAGAATACCTTTCGTACAACCGCGCGAATCGGTTGCACTACTACAAGTACGCGGGGCATGTGTGCGTTTCCACTGGCCGCTGTCGCGGACGCGGCGAGACTGAAAAAAAAAGGTTTATGACGCACAGCCAGTTGCTCAATGTCAGGGTTAGTGCGACTGCCACACTCAGAGACTTCAATTAACTTTAATGGGTATTTAATGTGGCAAGAATAGCGACTAGTTTGAATTGTCATTTTTTGACGTTAAGTACTCATTAACGTTATTTGACGTCTCTGAGTGCGGCAGTAAGGGCCGGTTTTTTGATTCATAGTTAACTCAACCAATTGTTAAAAATTCATTCTGATTTCTGATAATCAGTCTGATATTTGACCATTAGTAACATTTGTAAATAAAATTGTAAGTAATAGTTAAATATCAGTCTGATATTTAAACATTAGTAAAACAATTGGTTGAGTTAACTATGCATAAAAATCGGCCCTAAGGAAGCTTTTACTCTGTTCGGTTTATCTACACATGTGCCGCAGCCGTAACTCACGCGGCCAATGCTCCGCGAAATCAATAGAGCTGACAGCGGCCCTAGCGGACTGCCGCGTGCGCCATCCACTCGCACAGATAAACCTTTTCTAAGTAGGTACATAGTATGGTGGAGGGTTTGTATCATTATTTACGATATTTTAAATTTAATAGACCAATTTTTTGTTTCCTGGTGGAGTGGTCGGATGATCTGTGGTTATCGGCTACGAGGTCCCGAATGTAGGAGGCTTGGTAGAAGAATTTTTTTTATGAATTCGTCTTTTTTTTGTGTGGATACGATAGTATTTTTCCAATTTTTGTGTGATCTTAATATTAGGGATATTTCTTCATTATATCGCTTAAACTGTTTACTATAGACTACAAAGTATAATACCTATGTAGAGTTAAACATTTATTTTATCACGAACGAACCAGTGCCTTCCTCTTTGCTTTCACTTGACATTTATGTAATGTTAAAAAAAAAAAAATAATTATTAAAAAATAAACCATGTGGTGACGGCAGAATAGAATACAATTGTCACCATTCCAAATCTCTCCCGTGGGTGTCGTACAAGGCGACTAAGGATAAATCAGTGCTGAGGAATAAGCAGCAGCGTTCCTAATGTTTTCTTATATTTACACGAGCACTACACATTTGAAATAAAACAACTTTTACGGATAAGACTCGCGTCAGTCGCCGTCAGTCCCCCCGTGACCACGGCCCCTGTAAAGTGATCGAAACGTCGGGTTAAATAATTAATATGCCAAACACCAAATTATACGCGAGTCTTATCCGTAAAAGTTGTTTTATTTCAAATGAGCAGCGTTCCTCTTATACTCGTACAACCCAGCAATTTACTGCGACTTTTGTGCCCGATATATGGCAATAGGCTCGCCACCTATTACATGGGACTTGAAATAATTGGCGAAACGAGGGTGCTGGTTCACCTCTGCCTACCCCTTCGGGGATATAGGCGTGATTTATGTATGTATGTACTTATATAAGGTAATGCCCTAAATTAAGGAGGTATTCGTGAAATTTTGTAAAGAGAACCCGGAAGAATCAATATATTCATCAAACTTAGAAATAAGAATAGCAAACGTATTACTTCGTTTCGAAGTAGTTCAGCAACTTACGGAGGCGTTGACGTATTGAGGATAAGACGCAAAATATATCAATAAAAACCGTTTTAACAACCATAAATTTGTTTTATTGCACAGCATATTATCGACCAATTAACGTATTTCAATGATTGTATTAACAAACGTTTCATGTTTGCCGACAGTAGCTATTATTTGTAATTTAATAACAACGTATTGCGTTAAAACTTTCTACGTGAATTATTCGACAGCGACTGTGTAAATCACGGTCAGATTACCAGCTGTCAATACTGAGAGTCATTTCGAGTGCGAATCGAATACTGTTAATGGAAACGGTGCAATCAAAAGGCAAGAACAAGCATAAATTTATTAACGATGCTGAAATATCACCGCATAAATCGCTATCTCGCCTGTCAGTTTATCGACAATTATTCTTAATTGGATTATGAAAGCGGTGCATGTTGTCGCCCGTCGGTCTGAGCTACGAGCTGACAGCGGTTTCGCAACCACTAGCTGTCTAGCACAGCCTATATTATATGGAAAGTGTAAAAAAAAACTTATATTGTTAGTAATATTAAAAGTAACTATTTGATTTAAATTTTAACATTAGATAAACGTAGAAGTAAACATTTGACCAGATACAAAATTAAAATTTAAATAATTTTATTTAATATATGTATAGGTTAATACTGAGGCAGCACCAAGATTTTGGCTTTCTTTTTTTTCACACAAGTTAAAAGATATTATATAATAAAAATCATAGGTAAAGTAGTTTTCATGTTCCACCCGCTATTGAGTAAACATGGGCGAACCGAAATATATCGATTTACTTTAACTATTTAGCGCAACATGAAACTCTATTTAGGGTCTTTCAGGGTTTATTGTAAGAGCAATAATTATGATTTGCCTAAATTGATAACTTTTCCGTCGATGTGATGGAAATTACTGTATTTACATTGATAATATAGGTATCGAAGCCTTTGAGTTAAGGTTAGCATCAACACATTTACATTTTGAGGTACAGAAGGCACTTTTAATTAAATGAGGACTGCAAAATTTACGACTGAAAAAAATATTATAGATATAGTAAACGCAAGTGAATAAATGTACAAAACAATGAACACTCTTGTGTCATAATTAGCATGACCAATTTAATATTTCCCAATGCCCGCATTGCAGTGAGATAGACCGAAATACCAAATAGGGTCAGTAATTATCTGTCACAAAGGACCATAATAATGGATATAAAGCAGGTTGATACTATCTGAACTTCTTCCGACTTCATAAACTTAGATATATACGTTTAAATGCGCATAAAGACGATTACCAATCAACAAATATTTATTACAAAATAATCATTCGCATGTGTAAACAATTATTATCTTGTTGGCACACAAATGCATCAAAACAGTGAGCCATTAATAACAAATATCATAAACAACAACAAAGATCAGGAAAAAAGATGTACGCATTCGCCGACCGGTTGTCTCTTGTCGCACACCGCGGCACGGTCTAGTGATCTGGCAGAGACACGCGGGAGGCTCGCGATTGGCGGAGGGAAAGGGGCGGTGTAGCTCTAGCCCGCCTCCGCGCTAACTGGGGACGCCACCTCATCAATACTGTCTATTCCACTGCCCATCTGTCAAACAAAAGGTTGCAATGTCAAAGAGAGAACCGCCTCCGTGGTCTAGAGGTTCGCCCACCGGAATGCCGATCCAGAGGTCCCGGGTTCGATCCCCAGGGGGGTACAAATTTGTGCTCGGTTTGGTTGGTAGGACTTTGAAGTCCGCCTGGCTAGCGACCACCATCTTATCACAAAATCTGTTGCCATAATAATAATGTTAACAGTATTGTTGTGTTCCGACAATGTGTGATAAGAAAGCCAGCCCCTCTGTGGTTGAGGGTTCCAGGTGAAGCTCGATTCCATCTTTAACCGTCATCGTCATTTACCACCAGGTGAGATAAAGGGCAAGAGCTACCCTGTCTAACTAAAAAAAGAGAGAGACGAAAATTCTTAGCATTCCATGGATTCATCGTGCGGGTCCATAGTGTGGCAGAGAGGGGAGTCAGTGGCAGTGCCTGGGACTTGCGACCTAAGTGTAGGTTTAAGGGATCCCTTGACAACTAGTCAACACTCACCATCGCCACCCAGACTTCTCTCTCTGCCCAGCCATATTATAAAAGAATATTGTGGGTTAGAAAAAGTTCGAGAAACGTCTTGGTTGGCCGAGTGGTTTAGGCCGGATTGCAGCGGACGTGGGTTCGATTCCCACATCAAGACTGTGATTTGTTGAACTTTTTCTAAACACAATATTCTTTGTACCTACAAAATTTTCTACATACATACTTACATAAGTCACGCCTATATCCTCGAAGGGGGTAGGCAGAGGTGAACTAGCACCCACGTTTCGCCAATTATGTTAGGTCCCATGTAATAGGTGGCGAGCCTATTGCCATTTATCGGGCACAAAAGTCGCAGTACATTGCTAGGTGGTATAAGAGGAACGCTGCTGCCCATTCCTCATCACTGATTTATCCTTCGTCGCCTTGTACGACACCCACGGGAGAGATTTGGGATGGTGACAATTGTATTCTACTCTGCCGGCACCACACGGCTTTTTTTTTCTAACATTTATGTAATGTCCAAATTAAAATCAAAATGGTAGTTGCAATGTCATATTTTGTCAGAAAAGCTCGATAGTGGCGGCATAGGCCTGCGATTACATACCTAAACTAAATACTTAATGTAAGCTAGGGCCGGTCATTGGATGGGTAACCAAGAATATAACTATCCCGAGTTCCTCCGTGCTTCGGTCCCGACTGTACTGCGGCTGCAGTTGATGCATTTTTAGGTCTGTCTACAATTTAATCGAACCTCCTGTATCATCAATAGGTATTAATTTAATCTTACACATTATTAAAGGATTTGCAGTTACTGTAATACAATATAACGTGCCCTTTTTAAGGAGCTAAACTATTGGCCTTCACAACGTTTATCATAATGTACTACTACGTTAGTTCTCTTTTTCAGTTCTGGTTGAATTGCTCATTACTAACGAACGTATCCCAAAGTTATTCTAAGCACATGTGCATACACCGCACGTAGCAACATTTATTATCTCGAGTTCCTCCGTGCTTCGGAAGGCACGCTAAGCCGTTGGTCCCGGATGCATCTGCAGTCGTTAATACCCTCCAACCCGCACTTGGCTAGCCTGGTGGGTTATGGCCCAATCTCCCTATATTTTTCCATCCATGGGAAAGGCCCGTGCCCCAGCAGTGGGGACAATAAAAGACGTTACAATTTATAACAAATAAAGTTTAGTAAATATTTAAATAATAAATACTCGTATATGTGCCAAGTAAATAAGAACACTTTAGTTATTAAATTTAATTCGCATCTAAAAACATAATTTGTTTTGAGTTCCACGTTGGCCTGGGTGTGAAAACTATACCTATGACGTAGAATGTGCCAGTCCAGTGGTGGTCCGGTGGTAGTAAAAATCAACTAAAGGAAATTGCCCGGTGTAGGTATGTCAAAACGAATCTTGGAGCACCTCAATGGAGGGCAACAACAGTATAGGCAAAGAGGTGTCTGGCAGGCGGCTGACTAAGACCTAAGCTACTCTGCCTACTTCTTCGGGAATGAACGGGCGTAGCTTATTGTAGGTAAAATATTGAGTATCACTCAATTTTTGAGAGAAACAGACTTATGGCAATTGATCAGAATTAACAATCATTTAAAAAAAAACCCTGTACAGCGCATCTTGTCGGAAAAATAACTACAACAAAAGCTAACGTCCAGTACACACTGCCATTTATATTCTTTATCTAAGCCTTAATACAATTTTTTAATTAAAACTGCCCGAGCCGATGAAAAAATGTTAGATTCATGTGCTCTATCAAATAAGATGGAAACAAAACGCTTACTAAATTGTATCGGGCATCGTTCACAATTAATAGCGTCGTAATAAAACAGCTCAAAGGCTGCCGGCAGAGACATAGCATTAGCGGGCTAATGGCTTATGATTATGATATTTACTGCTGCATGCGACCAGGTTAAGCCCCGGCTCCATTAACTGGACAAGAGTTGCGACAAAACTGTTGAAAGTATCACAGATTTGAGTAACCATTGGAATCTTTAAATCACTATGTAGGTTAGTAGGTAGAAAATCTTTTTGTTTACATTTTTATTTTGATTTAAACGAATTAATATTTTGAGACAATAATGAAACCAAATATTTGGTCTCGGGTGCATCGCGAGGTGTGAATCTTTGGATTAAGTATTCTTCTTCTACTTCAATATACATACATACATAAATCACGCCTATATCCCCGAAGGGGTAGGCAGAGAGGAACTAGCACCCACTTTTCGCCAAATATGTCAGGTCCCATGTAATAGGTGGCGAGCCTATTGCCATTTACCGGGCACAAAAGTCGCAGTACATTGCTGGGTGGTATAAGAGGAACGCTGCTGCCCATTCCTTGTCACTGATTTATCCTTAGTCGCCTTATACGACACCCACGGGAGAGATTTGGGGTGGTGACAATTGTATTCTACTCTGCAGTCACCACACGGCTACTTTAATATACCTAATAAAAATTTTAAAAACATGTGTAGCTACATCTGATCTCTATTAGGTATCTTTTTTTTTTTTTGAGAAATAGGTTTTCTCAGTGCTAAGGTAAATATTTTTGCGTATTTCGATGAAAGTAATTCTTTGCGTACCTACTTAAACATAAAATAATGTTATAATCTAATTTAACTATTTGCACGTATATAATTTATGGTATGTAATTTTTATGATTGATAGAAGGCTCGCCGTCCAGTCGATGTTAGTTCGCTGTCGATGTTAAAATATTTTTGAGTAAAACTACAAGAGCAGAATAAGTTTTTGCACTTAATAATAATTTATGTGATAAGATCATAATACATACTAAAATTATATAATTATGAACCTACCGCATAAAACAAATAGTAAAATAAAAAGCATAAAGGACTTTCGATAGCCAACACTGTAATATAAACTGAATAAACGTACCCAACCAAACCGCACCTTATGCAAATGAGGCGGCTCAGGGCAAAGCGTTGCCTAAATATTAGTTTAATATTTGGGAGATTGTATCACTACGGCAGGCCAACACCGTTGAAACTTGAATTGTGAAACGTCAAAGTCATAACACTTCTTATGAATTGGAAGCTTTTAGATCCTTCGGATTAAAATGGGAATAAAGTTTTTATGAATCGTAAACGTCACGGTAATCCCTACCTAGTTTTTTAAACCCAACTTGTTCATTTCAATTATAAATCATCTTTTTTATTAATACCAATTATTTACTTAGATCAAACACAATCCTGCCCTCTAGAATAAAGATAGACTCTAACTATAACTGACCTCTGCAGTTGATAAAGCCAGTGCTAAATTATTGTTAACAACTATAATTAACAACCTATTTTGTTCAATATCTGTTTCCTACTTAGTGAAAAAACTATCAATCGACTACAAGCACGTACTGTTTTTGAAGCTACAGCGCATAGAGCGTGTAGTGAATAAATTATGTAAATAGTTCTAGGTGGGTTCTCGCTTTCTTGTAAATGATTCGGCGTTCGGACTATAATAGCCACACCAGTCTGTGTTACGTCTGTGCCACAAATTATTTAATTGCCATTCATGCCGTCGCCATGTTTACACGCAAGCCCTGCTCCATATAACGTAAACAATGAACGTTTCCTGAATTAGTTATTCAAAACAATGGGAATATTCGTGCGTTAGACGGCTCGATTCAGTTGCTTAAACTAATTGAGTTGTGTCGGAATGAATTGTGTTTTATTTTTATTTTTTTAAGTTCAATTATATTTGCAAATGAGCAACTAAAGCTTAGTGCTTGTTCAATGTAGTAGTGTTGTTTCTATATTGATTTCACGTATTGAAAGCAAATACAACATTACTTTTTTAGTTACATCACTATACATACACGTTCCTAAGTTTTAGTAAAATATTCAAATGCCGAAACGGTATTTGGTGTGACTATTTTGTTTGATATGTCAATATTTTACATACACAATAGACGCATGGGGTAGGCAAAAGTGTATTACACTCCAACATTTTGTCAGCTTATGTTAGATCACAAGTATGTGGGCGATTCACTGAGGATGTTGATCGCAGCCATTTGCCGATTCCTCGTTATTTTATAAATCTTTATCACCTTGTACATTATACGTGAGAGGCAGAGCTGGTATTCTGCTTTGCAAGATCAGCACACGACATTACATTAAACATTAACATTACATTGGATTAAACATTCTTACACTCACACCTATCATCTAGCCCAAAGTAACTAGCCTAAGCTCTTGTGTTATGGATACTAGATGACGGAAATATTTTTTAATATAATTAATAATTATGTATATAAATGTTGAAAATATACTACATAAACATAGACACAACCATGACTCGGGAACAAATATTTGTGTTCATCACAAAATTTGCCCCTACCAGGATTCGAACCCGGTACCTCTTGGCCAATACCCAGCGATCTGAGCATTCGACCAAGCCGGCCGAAAATATTGAATAAGTGGCATTTTCAATAATTTCCTGCTCAGTGTTTAGTAAAATTGTTTTAGATTCATACATACATACATAAATCACGCCTCTATCCCCGAAGGGGTAGGCAGAGGAGAACTAGCACCCACGTTTCGCCAATTATGTTAGGTCCCATGTAATAGGTGGCGAGCCTATTGCCATTTATCGGGCACAAAATTCGCAGTATTATTGCAAGGTGATATAAGAGGAACGCTGTTGCCCATTCCTCATCGCTAATTTATCCTTAGTCGCCTTGTACGACACCCACGGGAGAGATTTGGGGTGGTGACATTTGTATTCTACTCTGCCGTCACCACACGGCTTTTTTTAGACGGCACGTTTTAGATTCATGTATCGAATTTTCAACTTTCCGGTTCGCCTTCGACTATTTAACCCCGAAGCGGTAGGCAGAGGTGAAATATTACCAGCTTTTCACCAACCATGTTAAGATCACTTGTAATAAATAGAGGGCGAGTCGGGCAGGTAGGTAACTCGCTGTATATGTGTTTGACGTCCTGCTTGTTCGAATGCTCACATCGCGGGGTATTGGCCAAGAGGTCCTGGGTTCGAATCCTGGTAGGGGAAAATTTTGTGATGAACACAAATAAATATTTGTTCCCGAGTCATGGTTGTGTATATGCGTATGTAGTATATTTTCAACATTTATACATACATACATGTATCACACCTTTCTCCCACAGGGGTAGGCAGAGATCACTTCTTTCCACTTGCTACGATCCTTACATACTTCTTTCGCTTTATCCAATCTCATCAATCTCTTCATGCATGCCCTTCATGGTTTCGGGTATTCTTGACCTGGGCCTTTTTAATAGACTTTCAATTTGTTTATGAAAGATCCGCCTAGGCCTTCCCCTTCCCATTTCTCCATTCACTTTCGCCATGTAATTCCTTTTTGTTATTCTCCTTTCATCCATTCTTTCGACGTGACCAAACCATGCGAGCATCGCTTTCTCAATCCTTGTCATTACATCTTCTTTCAAACCACACCTTTCTTTCAAATCACACTGTTATACAATCGATCGCTGAACCTTACCCCAGCTATGCTCCTCAACGCTCTCATTTCTACTGCATTTATTCTACTTTCATGCTTCTTCTCCCATACCCAACTTTCACTTCCATACATTAATGTCGGAACCAGCACTCCGTTATGAACAGCCATACGAGCCTTTCTGGACACGCTTTGGCTGTTCATAGAAGCATTTATTCAATTCAACATTTATAATCATAATAATTTTGATATTAAAAAAAAATGTCATCTTGTATTCATAACACAATTGCTTAGGCTACTTACGTTGGGCCAGATGACAGGTGTGTGTGTAAAAAAAAATTAAACCTATTTAAAAATATTTATTTAAAATAAAATTTGCTTGTTCGAAATTGTTGCCGAGAACGAAGCAGCCGGTCTAAGCCAATTACGTTTTTAGCACCAGCACCGAAATGCGGCTTGATTTGCCATTTCGCTCGCCCACCGCGGCCGGACAAACCGCTTCTCGCAATGTTTCCATAATTTTGATGACGGAGTGATTGGTTATGGTCCCAAATGCGAAACCATTAACTTCGCATTCCAGTGTCTGTCAGTGTCCGCGAAAAAGGAAACCTGGGCTCGAGGTGCAAACAGGGCGGGCCGCCACTTACCGGCCACCTCGTTCCGAAAGGTGACAAATGGTGGCGGCCTCTCTCATCTCCTCGCTCTTCCACAGAGCCGCGGACGATTTTGAGCTCAAACACCACTAGTGCACAGCTCAAAATCAATCGAACCTCTGCCTGTAGCGATTAACGAAATGATAATGCAATAATGAAATTTGGAAATAATCGCAAATAGCTCTCGAGCGGGACGGGCTGAATTGAAAACGGCATTGCGAGTTTTGCAAATATAACGCTCTTTTAACAAAGAAACGGCGCAACTCAAAACAACGCTTCGATACACTGTGAATTCAAAATTTAAAGCGGTAAGACTTATTTTGGAAAGAAGGGCCCTTTTTATCAGTCTCTTTTATACTTATATTAAGAAGCGATAAATTAAATTTCGGATGCGTAAGTAAGGTTTGGCGATTATGTCCTTGCACCTTAGATTTGCGATGCATTTACTGAGTTTTGATTGCAGTGCAGCATATTATCTAGTATGCTGCACTGCAATCAAAAGTGCCTAGATGCTGCTTTATTTGATTCTTACATATTTAATTTTATACACAATAAACAAGAACGATGAATGCCCGATGGGCATCACATAAACATAGGAAACCAATCTTTTTTTTTTCTATGTTTAATTTTTATCTACTGTTTTTTTATCACCAAAGTTGATTATCACTTTTTTACAATATACACCACTGCCTACCCTTTTCGGGGATAAGTAGGCGAGTGAGTACGTGATTTACCTATGTAGGTATGTATGTCATAATTATGCATTCGTTGAATTTCACATTTGTATCAAAAGTCGATAGATATCGGAACTTGTCTCAAAGCTTGTAATAACAGAGATAATTATTTACTTCAAAGCATGTAAAGTTTGAGATCACAAGACAGCAAAGCCTTTAATATGCATAGGCTCATGAGCGCAACCCAAAGCCATTGTCTATACTTAAGCGATTACTGGAATAGCATTGCATTATACTGATAGCGCGTCGTACGCGATAATAGCCCTTAATACTGAATAATTACAGGGGACGGAATCGTTCGGTAGCCGATGAAGTCATAACTCCTCATTGAATTAATGATGGTGCGTGATACGTCAGTTTGTCGTTAGAGGTAGCTGTCATTCTAAGCCATTAGGGCATTGACAGGTTTGGAATCGTAACATGGTCTGAGAAAGGGTGGTCTTTCCTAATGTAGCTTGTAACGGTATTTCGACGTAAAAGTATTGTTTAACAAAACCTCATACATCTTGGTAGAAATAGTAGCAACTTTCTACTTACTTTTTTTCTTTCAACAATTGAAATTTAACTCTTCGAAAACTATGTCTCATCCAGCATTTACCTATAAAATTATTATATATCATCGACTTCAATACCTACTAGCCTTCATACCCCAAGAAAAGCAAAAATATTTTGAATATCTATGTGAATATATTGAATATCTCAAAAGATATCATTTTCTAAACGTATTTCTGATTTCTGTTGAATTGAAAAGTTGGTCGTAAATAATCTACGAATTTTATAAATATTCGTAGATGATTCATAGAAGAGTTCATTATAAATCATCTACGAATACGCTAAATAGGTTCTTTTATTAAGATCATCTTTCTCTTGATTCTATCGAAATTAATAAGTAACTCTTCAATTATTGTAGAAGTGTGGCAAGTTTCACTGAAAGGACTAATGTGTTGCCGGACACTCACCACTCTCTTTTCCGTCAAAATCATGTGCCACAACAATTAAAGTGCCGCAAAAATGTCATTAAATCCGTTTCTAACTCCACTTGAAAGCAACGATCGGTTAAAAGAAAGTTGCTGGTTGTGGTTGGAGATGCTCGATCTACGAACAACCTCTGTCCCTCCGTCTGAGAGTCTAACCATGCTACTCGTCAAACCATGGAGCACCTGATATTGTGCAGTGGATGTCCGTACACTTGCATGCAGAACTTCGAGCCTAAAATGGCGACATTATATGTTTTATATTAGATTGACAAAATCAACAATGGCGACATTCCATTTCGGGTCGTATACACTATTTACACACTATTACATTTATTACATTACACTATTTCATTTGCAGTGAAAGAGGCGGAAAGATCAAAGCAAAATATCCATTTTAAAAATAAACGATACTTGCCCTTGAAAGTTAAAGAAAAACCACAGTAAGCATTGGTTTCGGTCAAAAACTTCCGCCATGCTACTACTAAGCATGGCGGAAGTTTTATGCTAGGTAGGTTCTCAAATTAATAATGCACGGAAGAGGTGCATACAACGGCCGTTAAGCCATTGGTCTTGGTTATTATCGATTTTCCTACCAACACAGATAAGGCCTGATGCCTGATGCGAGTTACGGCCCTAACCCATAGTTCATCATATTATGATGTGGTTAAGCTATAAGACAGGTAATGGACTAAGTACTAAGATATCAGACAGTAATCATTTATACCCATGGCAGTGGTTAAAACCCTATTATCAAGGCTCAAATTCGAATTTACTCAATGATAAATACTAATAACATTACTAACAATAATATCAATTAAACTTATCAAACAGACGGTCAAGTGTTTTTTCATAATAGGAAAGTGTTCATCTATTGACGACAACGTTTTCACGCTCCTAACTTTACAAAATGAGAAAAATTTTTCTGTTTTGAGAAAAGTCTGTAAGTTTCTTTTTAAATCACTTACTGCCGCACTCAGAGACGTCAATTAACTTTAATGAGTATTTAATGTCAAAAATTTTCATTCAAATCTAGACCATAGACCCGACAAAAATAGCGACTAGTTTGGAATTGTCATTTTTTGACGTTAAGTACTCATTAAAGTTATTTGACGTCTTTGAATGCGGCAGTTAGTTTAGATATATTAAAAACTAGTATATAATGCTCGAGGAAGTTTTTATATCAAAAATAAAGATATTTCAATGCTAACAACTTTTAATTGTAAGCAATATTTCGAAAAATAAAAAAGTACTTATTATTTTTACATAAAAATAAAAAAAATATATAATAAAAATATATAAAAATAAAATTTAATAAAATTGGACTATGTTTACGGGGTGAAAATTGTTATCGCTATTTGTACTAAAATTTACAGCTTCACAATCCTCTTGCTGCAAAATAGAACTGGACTAATTGTAACTGCCATTGTCACGGTCCAAACAACCAATTCCCATTAAAAAACTAAACACGAAGTGTTAAATTGAATAATTCAGAATCGATTCCATCTTTTCTTATCCATCGAAAAATTAATTAACAGCTACACATTACACGCCATTGTTAATCATAATTCGTTCCGACAGACAACAGTACTTTCTATCCATCAATTAAAACAATGGCTCGTCTTTTAACCGGGCGTGTCGAATTGAGACCGCGTGCCGATTCGGGTTCGTGTGATCATTCGATTACTTTATTCGATTGTTCGCTTACGATTCTCCTCAATCATACGGCATCATGCAACAATTGTGTTCCTGTAGGTATATCCATTCGTTTGAAACAAAAATAACAGCATCATGGTGGTTTGGTTTAAGAAGCAATATGTTTTAATGTTGTCGTCATCGCTAATACAATTAGCCCATAAACGTTTGTGACTGCTATGCCGAAGGCCGTATTTATGGATTGAAAAACGTAAGGCAAACGATCCATTACCCACCATGTGTATGTGGTGTGGATTGTTGAGTGTAGAGAACTGCAGTCCCAGTAGCAAAGAACGGCTTGGCATGCCTATCAGACTGATGCTTACTCCCTTATTATAAAACTTGGAAAGTCAGTCATAGTTTAAAACTGATGCTGTCACTTTTATTTGCTGAATGAAAGACGGGGTATGCCGGTATACATCAATTTTAAACCAAGACTAACTTTAGTCCATGTTTTATGTTAATGGGGATACAGTTTTTAGGACAATGAACTCCTAGTTTCTAATCTTACTGCGCCCGACAGGGTCCATGATCTACTGTATTATTATTAAAGCTAAGACCTAAACAACCGTTAAGGAATGGCAATAAATCATTGAATTGTATTGAACAGCCTTTGCCTTTTTTGACCATTTATTAGCTTGCATCGCAATGCGCTAGCTACCTCTTTGTCACCGAACTCTTCAAGATTGATTTTCTTTTTCTTCTTCTTTCTAGTTGTTCTCCTCTAGGTTGTTCTCCACTAGGTTGTCCTCCTCTCTGTCATATTAATTATATTACATATTAAGATTTTAAATTAAGATCTGTAATGATGTCTCATAGTGGTAAATAAATAAATAAATCAATTGCCAGATAGCTGTTGAACTTTTTTGAGGACTTGATACTTCGAAACGGGATGCCTATACTTGACAAGTTCATCGTGAAAAAAAAGCTCTATTACTGTGGCCGTTTTTGTAAGTATGTATATTATGTAATTTTTTATCACATTAGTTTGAACTAGTATGAGACTTCAATTACAAAAAAGACGAATCCACTCAGCAACTCAAAGATTAACCGCACAAGTGATATTGCTAATAATGATACTTCGTAGTAATGTTATATGTATTAGGGCCCGATATAATTTCTTACCTTGACCGTAATAACGTGGATCATGTAAGTTTTTTATGCTGACAGCGAAGCTCTTGCCCTTCATCTCACCAGACGGTAAGTGACGATAAGGGCCAAAGATGGGATCGAGCTTCAACTGGAACCCTAAACCACAGAGGGGCTGGCTATCTTACCACACATTGTCGGAACACATTAATGCTGTTAATATTATTATTATGGCGACAGATTTTGATAAGATGGTGTGGTAGCTACCCTGGCGGATTTGTAAGAAGTCCTACCACCTACCAAAGCGTACACCTACCTGGGGATCGAACCCCCCTGGGCGGACCACTAGACCCCGGAGGCGGTTATGTGCCACGCATGTGCATCGTGTGGCAGACCGGGCACGCGATCGCTCCCGTTATTGCATACGCATTTGACGCACGCGTGCTTCACGCAGTTCGGCCCAGGCGTAAAGAAGCCCGGTTATTCGATTATTTAAAACACCACGAACAAAAGCGCTTACGCCTCGTCTTAATTAAAATGATGAATGCCCCAAACCAGCGGCCCGGTTTGAACTCGGGTTACTGTTGTAATCGAGAAACAAATTAATTTTATTATTAGTCCTTCTTAATAGAATCGGAGGGCCGCTCTCAAACGACGCCTGGACGTTTTCTCGGTTCGTTACGTTTCTCTAATTTAGGGATTGGGCGTTGAAACCGACCGATTATAATTTGAATTTACGATGCATACGCATCGATAATGCGTGGTAGAAAACAAAGTGGTGACGGTTTGTTATGGTTTCCACCTAATTCACTAACAAGGCCACTTTTGAAATACCCGTTGCTTCCATCATTAGGTAGGTACAGCAAATACCTGCTGGACGTACACTCTTGATCGTCTTCCATAAATAGATGTCAATGCCGTCTCTTATTTCTACAAGAATAATTCGACAGTCAAAACTTTATTACAGAACCGTATTTGGCTTCTCGTCGTAATTGTAAAATAATTAAAGCAGCTAAAAGCGTTCGCGGCAAAACAAATAGAATTCGCGCGGACGTGTTACCCCTTCAAACACATTTTCTCATGTTTCTAAGTTTAACTGAAGCGTTTTCGGCTCGGCGTTTGTGGACTTTAACGCGAGCGCTTAGGGTTTGTTTTCGAGAAGACGCGTCGAACGGTTGTATCCCGCCTCGGGCAGAGATCGTGGCGAGATAATTAGAGGCCGCGGCTCTGTGGGAGCCATAAAAACGGCAAATTGACCGGCGGGATAACCAGAAAGGCACAATGTGTTAGATAATAATTTCCAAATTACAGGTTATGTTCGTTCGCGGCCGAGACTCGAGGCAGGCTTTTTTCTCGGACGCCGACCGAGGTGCTAAGGGCAGGCTAATTATTATTTGGGCACAAAACCGGCCATTTTAATACAGCTGCTACCTGTATAAATATTTATTATAACAATATTCAAACGCCAATTTTGATGGAATCCAATTTTGATCGCGTGTAATTAAAGCCGTAAAAGATATGGCCCAATTATTTATGGGCAGGATGAGTTCTTCGCTTATTAACTTTGATCGTGGCTGCCAAATATTGGAAGTTCAATTTGAAATTTATATGAATATAGGTACACAATAAAATATTATACTTCTGACTGTTAACATGCTGGCCTGGGAGCGAACAAAAAACGTAGAATAGGCCAGCCCCGTCTTATCCCATGGACGTCGTAAAAGTCGTCTAATGTAGATTGTCCGGTGTATACCAATAAGCACCTTGCCCCATGGTGCTTATTGGTATATATCCGAATGGAGGAGGGCAAACCACCAACAACAGCATACCCAAAAAGGGTTGGTGTCAGGCAGGCGGCCGGCTGTAAAACCTAATTCAAAATCTTTGGCAATGTGGATTGAAATGTTCTATACCTACATTCAATCATCACTTTAAGGTGTGATGGATAATATGAATCAGAAGGGGTGGATGACTTGATGGCGTCTGACCGATATCAATGGAAGAGGAAACATACTGTGCCGACCATGGAAGAGGAAACATACTGTGCCGACGAATGACGACTACAAGCAAAATTATTTTTCGAAAAGAATTCGAGAAATTATAAGTATTCATAATGAGAGCATAATTTTTCAATATTGTATCGATTTATTATTTGTTGACGCTTTTTTTTCTTAGTATAAATTCTGTTTTGTTAGCGTTATATAAACGCACAAACTTTTGACCCTTGCATTGATTTGAACCCAGGACCTCTTGGCCGACAGCCAGCGATCTGACTATTCGACCAAATCGGCCTTTGATATAGGTAATATATTTTTGGTCAGCCATCCAACGGCTGGCCTTAGCCAACATTGCTTGGTGAGGTAATGTATTCCCTTGCTGAGCCCCGTATCCACTACATTTTGCATACTTCTCACTTCCCTTAATTGGT
This sequence comes from Cataclysta lemnata, assembly GCA_963931975.1. Taxonomy (NCBI): domain Eukaryota; kingdom Metazoa; phylum Arthropoda; class Insecta; order Lepidoptera; family Crambidae; genus Cataclysta; species Cataclysta lemnata. The sequence continues at coordinate 14,195,640 of OZ008340.1, read as the reverse complement.
TCTCTGAAACTATACAGGGCGTCCCACGGCCATGCCACACGGAGGGAAAGTATATTAAATATTGAACGTAGGATATTTTACTAAAAGAAGACATCGTTTTATTTTTAATAATAAGTAGAACTGCAATCACAGATTTTTTTAAAATCGCCTACCTCAACCGGGAATCGAACCCGCCAAATGTGATAGACAAAATTACTTTTTCATCCCACCATCTCGAAAAAGGCGTTTTTGCTCTTCGATATCTGAGTGCAAAAGCCGTTTTTATCCTCTAGAGGTTAAAGTAAATTTGAATTTAGAACATCGTGTGCAATGAGTTTGTGAATTCAAAACATCATTATACATATTTATTTCTACCTCCATTGTGCCGAAATTGTCATGCAACCTATTTTAATTTGTTAAAAACTCAGACTCGGAACCTTCTTGGTGTACTTTTTTTGTAATTTGCTTTGCGCGCGCCATTTTCTTTTCACGTCATAAATTTGTTAAAACCTAGGAGTTCCGTGACGGTCAATCAGCTTGGCGTCAATCTTGCTTTAAACATTTTGATCGTCTACAACGCTTGCTTGATGCTTGAGTCAAGCATTTAAAAGCTTTTTAGGTATGTTTGACTTTTTAGGTATGCTAGCAACGGAACAAAAACATACAGAAAATCAACGTGCTTGACTCAAGCTGATTGACCGTCTCGGAGTAATTTTTATTAGGTACTTACAGGTGTGTTTGGATGAATGTTGCGGGTGTGGCTGGTGGATGGGTGGCTGTTGGAGGTGTGTCTAGGTGAATGGGTGTTTTGTGGGTGTGTCTGGGTGAATGGGTTTTTGTGGGTGTGTCTGAATGGATGGGTGAGAATTGTGGGTGTTTCTTGGTGATTGAGTGTTTGTTGGGTGTGATTGGGTGTTTTGTAGGTGTTTCTGGGTGAATGGGTGTTTTTTGGGTGTTTCTGGGTTAATCGGTGTTTTGTGGGTGTTTCTCGGTGAATGGGTGTTTTGTGGGTGTTTCTGGGTGAATGGGTGTTTTGTGGGTGTTTCTGAGTGAATGGGTGTTTCTGGGTGAATGGATGTTTTGTGTGTGTTTCTGGGTGAATGGGTGTTTTTTGGGTAAATGGGTGTTTTATGGGTGTTTCTGGGTGAATGGGTGTTTTGTGGGTTTTTCTGGGTGAATGGGTGTTTTGTGGGTGTTTCTGGGTGAATGGGTGTTTTTTGGGTGTGTCTGAGTGGATGGGTGTGTATTGCGGGTGTGAATGTTGTGGGTGTTTCTGGGTGGGTGTTGAGAGTGTGTTTGGGTTAATGGGAGGGTGTTGTGGAAGTTTCTGGGTGAAAACAGAAACTGTTGTGATTGTATTTTTTTTTTGTATTTTGCAATTTCCTCGTTGGGGGAGATGAAAAGTTACGTGTTGCACTCGAGTGCAAAGATTTTTCACCTTGTGCTCTTTTGAAAATTGAGCACGCGGTTAAAAAACAACTTTGCACTCACGTACAACAAATAACTATTATTTTATAATAGCGTTTGAAAGGGCTACTCATAAGCATTATTTATTCCTAAATAACCTAGCATATTAAATGAAACTAAGATCATAAATTTTTTCATTTTATTTAAAAAAAAACAACACAATTGCAATTGTGTATTTTCTGCTATGAAAATGGCCTGTTGAGTAGGTACCCAACATAGATTGGGAATCCAACAACTTGACTTGAAACTACACAGCCAAATCTAAGTATACTACTAATAAATTTTAATATTATAAAGCTGAAGAGTTTGTTTGTTTGTTTGGTTGGTTAATCGTTGGCTTTAGGTAATCTCAGGAACTACTGACTCAAATTGAAATATTATTTTTGTATTTATCGAGGAAGGCTTTAGGCTATATAACAACCGACATTAACGCGAGCCAAGCCGCGAGTGACCACTAGTATTATAATTTATCTACATCTGTAACTGTACCAAGCCGTTGTCACGACCTTTATACCTATTGTCAGTGGGCCGGCGACAAAACGTAATTTAAACAAACGTGGAAACGGGTCCAATCTACCCCAGAGACAATGGGCGCCAAGCGCGGTGGGGCGCCGGAGTGGGAGGGGGGGGGGGTATAGGGGGAGCGGTCGCCCAGACTCCGCCCCACCTCCCACCAAATAGCTATAGGTACGCGTCGGCACAAGTGATCGTGGTGATGAAAGATTTACAAAGGAAACTTCGTAATGTTACGTGGTACCTACTCATTCTTTATTAGCTGCAATGTGATACTACACATCGTAAATTATAAATAACAGTTATAGCCGTAAAGTCTGTTCCATCTAACTTGTCTTATTTGGTAAATAATCCTGTAACCCAACTACTTATAGTCATCCTGCTAAGAACGACCTTTACCGAGATGTTTATTTGATGAATCGTTTTTTATATTTAATTTAATATGTCAATAAATATATTGCAATATGGGTTGCCTAACAAAATTTAGTCCAGAGTATGATTAGATCGCTTCAAACAAATACAAAATATACCTACCTACAACTTAAAATAAACATTCTTGCAATATTTAGTCTTACTACAATAGATTTAGAACGCTCAATGTCTGTTAAAGTAAGTATTTTTTTATTAAATTTTTATTATAAAATTCCTAATTCCATTATAAAATATTTTCTACATCAGATCTTCATCTCAAAATAGAAAAATATAGGGACAACTAGCAAGCTAGGTAGGTATAGCTTTATTTATTTCATAGTCGTATCTATGATGATATTGCATGTATGTTTTCTTCACGTTTCTGTTGTATCTATCATACATAATATCACAGTAAAGTAAGTCTTAGATAACAGCCTATTATTAACCTGGACCTGTTTTGATATAATAACAATAATCTTTGAATAATAGTTTGATGCATTTTATGAATAGTGATAAAAGTAAATTTTTAGCAAGAAATGCCTGTGACAGGTGACTTCACTCTTCCACAGTTCCTTAAATAGATAATATACTTTTAATTTGATTTAGAAAGTTTCGCCTAGGGCTTAATGATTATATTGAGCATTAATAAACATTATGTAAATGAAGACTATACCTGCAAACGAATAAAAAAAAAACAATTTCATCAAAATTTAATCCTTAGATTACAACCAACAAAGGCTCGCCAGCATTAGATTACGAATTCCAGTTTGTTTGTCCATCGGTTCCTTGTGCTGTGTCCCAATACAATTGTGTTTACCAATGATAAATGGTCGCGGCCGGCACTTTTCATCTTCCTCATACAAAGGTGCCGACACGTAAAAAACGACACACAATACTCTACCGCATTCCGAAGGCATAAAGTCGAATTTTGAATATTAAATAATAATTACAAAGCAGGACTAAATGATACGGTACTAATCAAGGCTGGGAATAAACGCGGATAATGTGGTTTAATATCGTTTGAAAGGAGCCTTTCGGCGGGCAGCCGCATTCAGCAGTAATGAGTTTATTCAGGGATTTAATCGAATGAATCGTGTTAAGTAAATAATGCTCGAGATACGAGAGTTCTTAAAGCTTTTTTATGTGGACGCTACGGGGGTTTATTGCTTTTTGGAAGAATAACCCGACGTGTTATATCAAACTGAGCCAACAATAGCGCGGACGTAATTAAACAGAACTTTTTTGTAATATGCAATTGTGTTTCTCAGTCAGTCGGATTGGAAACCAAATACATTGTAATTGAATGTGATAAAAAATCCTATCCGATATCTTAAGATATTCGTCTTTTGAAGCCTATTAATCGTTGTAACCCAACTAAGCCGTTGGTGATTCCAGAATGGGACACTCGCATTATACATCCAGCGCGTGTCTTACTGCCGCACTCAGACGTCAAATAACGTTAATGAGTACTTAACGTCAAAAAATGACAATTCAAAACTAGTCGCTATTTTTGCCGGGTCTATGGTCTAGATTTGAATAAAAAAATTTGACATTAAATACTTATTAAAATTAAGTGACGTCTCTGAGTGCGGCAGTAGAGTCGCCTTATGCCTGTTTTCACTAACGACTCTCAACTTTAAATGTTCCTTAGTTCAAATATCATCATCTTCCTGCTCTGTCGCCAGTACGCAGTATGTTTCGTCTTCCATTAATATTGTTCATGAGATCAAGTAACCCACTCTGATTTGATTCAATCATCACCGATCTGACCGAAAATATGTTAGTGATGAATAAATGTACAAAAAATTATGTCGAGAGACCGATGAACGGAGAGGGTGATTGGAATGGCAACATACCAATCCATACTGCGCAAGGTTTTGAGTAAGTGTAAGTAACGTTTTACAGCCGCCCGGCAGCCTCACACGAACAGTGTTTAGCTAATGTTTTTAATGATACGTGAATAAAATAATTAATCATATTTGCTTCTCCTTTGAGGACGCAAGAAGGAACTTAAGTTCCCGCTTTTCACCTTGCGTTTTTTTATAAGTGAGAATACCTTCTTATGGCCAGACCTTCCCCTATATGAACAAAAAAATCCTACAACAGAGAATTTAGAGACACACATTACCATACCAGTCGACATAGCCCCAAAAATTACACACTTTAAACTACAAAAAAGTGTTCACATTATACTAATCTTCAAATACATCACTAAAATACTATTTAAAGTAACTCTTTGTTGTAAAAATGTCATAGAGAATAATTCGGTACAACAATTACTTTGCGTTTGAAATTTAACGACGTTACACATTAGATACCAAGGCTAATGTGTTCTGAATCAATGGGTAGCGAAAATGGCTTTTTAGAGAATGCACGAAAGAGACCTTGTGTGTGAGGTGTTAAAGTCTAGCTAGTGAAAGGTGTACACAATGGTTGTCACGGGGAAGTTTGAGGGTAGCGATTGGCTACGGTCGACGATTGCGACATCCGTGACATCGCCACAAAGAATGAACAGTGTTAGATAAAAGATTAACGATGCGACCACCGCCGGGACTCATTTGTTTTCAATAAACTTTCACGACAGTTCAGGGCTGCCAAATGACGGTTTGAAACTTGTCACGAAAAACAAAACGACGTTCAACCGAGACTATTGTCTTTGTGCCACTTGCCAACCATTTGTCATTCGCTGTCAAACGTGAGTTAAGATATGTGTGCAAAAATCACTCAAAGAATTCCATTCCTTAAATTTTCATGTGATAAAAGAAAAAGTGTAGGAATAATCAATTACTTTTTACTGACAAAAAATTAATTTCCGGAGGTTCTTTAGTCGGTTAATCATTTAAATTTAATTTTAAGAAACACTAAAGGTGTTTGTGATATGAAAAAATCAACTATATTACAGACGAAAACTCATACGTTTATGCAGGTTGATTAAAATATTAGTGACATTTTTATTTTCGTATTTACATTCCGGTTGCTAGCGGAGTGCGATACGTAAGACAGTCAAATCGTAGATACATATTCACAAAATGATTTCGTTTGGCTTAGTTTTCCTTTTCGCTGATGATGTAGCGTACCTTCCGCATAGTATTAGCCAGTAAATACATTGTCACATAAGCGCCACAATCTACACGGTAGATCCATAAATTTCACAGCATGCAAATTCCCTACCTCTATGCTTGCGATAACCACAAACTGTTTACGCATAAACAAGTAAACAACTTGAGATTAACAGAATAACGGTCGAGTTGCGACCGCGAAACACTGTCGATATGCAAATGACGGGTTGGGGTTAAATTTATAGTTGCGCGTAAAATCCGCACATGCGCGGGCGCGCTGCGGTCGCGCATGCGGGTGCTATGCCGGACGGTTTACGGCGACCAATTATGTACTTGCGTTTAATGTTTTTTTTACAATCTTAGCGAGATGTCGTCACAAATTAAATTTCCATGACAAATTTCGGTCGCTAAACGAAACTTTTGAAACAAGTACCTATCTACAACTGTGCAACAAACACCTAGGATAATAATTTGAATTCTTTCAGTACGTTATACATTTGGTGGGCAAAAAATTTGTAAAATAAAAACAATCCGAATTTCGATTATACATTGCCGTGTGGTGACCACAGAGCAGAATACATTCATCTTCCCCAATCTCTCCCGTCGTACAAGGCGATTAGGGGTTATAACAGCGATGAGTATTGGGCACCTAGCAATATACTGCGATTTAGGTGCCCGATCGATGGCAATAGGCTAGCACCTATGGAACATGGCACCTGCGTACCCCTTCGGGGATATAGGCGTGATTTATGTATGTAGAAATTCGAATGACTATTATTGTGCCCTGAGATTGCGTAAACTTAGTTCTAATGTTAGGTTAGTGGATGGGTGGCGAAAAATATAATATTATCTCTAGTTCCTTCGTGCTTCAGAAGGAACGTTAAGCCGTTGGTTCCGGCTGCATCTGCAGTCGCTGCTAACCACCATTTGTCTATAGGTACCATTTTGTCAATAGGTATTCTTTATTTGCTTACTCATATACATAAATTTCTTCTATGCTGGCCTGAGAGCGAACAAATAACGTAGAATAGGCCAGCCCCGTCTCATCCCATGGGTGTCGTAAAAGTCGACTAAGGGAGATTGCCCGGTGTAGATCAATAAGCACCTTGGGGTACCCGAATGGTGGAGGGCAAACCACCAATACAGAGGGTTAATGTCAGGCAGGTGGCCACCTCAGCCAAAACCTTGAGCAGTATGGATTGCAATGTTGTCATTCACTCACCAATCACTCTCTCCATCCATCGGTCTCTCGACAAGGTCCGTTCCGTCTCTTTTATATACATTCATTCATCACTAGCACCTTTACGGTGTGATGGATGATATGAATCAAAAGGAAGTGGATGACTTGATGACGTCTGACCGATATGAATGGAAGAGGAAACATACTGCGCCGACCCCAGATAGGCTTGGAACAGGGCAGGTAGAAGAAGAAGAAGATATACATAAATCTAGTCTGTCTCCCCTAAGGGCAGAGGTGTTATGACACACTAGTTTCGTCAGCATACTTCAGGTCCCATGTAATAGTGGGCTTAGCCTATTGCAATTCACCGGGCACTTTAGTTGCAGTAATTTGCATGATGGTGGAAAAGGAACGCTGTCCATTTCTTGTCATATTATTAACTCTTAACACCAGTTTCAATATTCTATCAATAGTTGAAGATAGACGTACCACAGTTTGGTTGCTTAGCACCTCCTGTTACGTATCGTAATATAACAAAAAATGCCAAGCAACTAAACTTTAGTAAGCTTACTTTTAACTGTAGATAAAATATTGAAACCCGCCGTTAGTCGCCTTGTTCGACACCAACGGTAAAAGTCAGGGGTGGTGACAATTGAATCCTTCTCCGCCGTCACCACAAAGCTCCGTTTACGCAATAGCAGGCCTAGGGCGCATCCCCCACCTCAGCTTGAGTGTAAAATGACAACATGTCAACAGCTATTTGTTTCGCCACAGCGCCAGACACGTATTTAGCAAACATCGTCTAATTACGTTTTCCAATTACACAGCCCGAGTAATTGAATGTGTCTCTAAACAGTGTAATGAAAGAGTTCCGTAATAAAATCGTGATGCGTTTTTAATTACCGGCGGCATTGTGCCTCGTACCATTGTACGAGTAAGTAGCGGTGGAGAAACCCGTGATTTATGTTGCTTTGACGAATATTGATCTGTGTTCCCGTTTAATGAGATCATGTCTAATGATCTCCTCTGCTTGCGTGGAACGTTAGGCACGTAATAGAATAGGCTCCTTTTGTTGTAAGGACTACCAGATGAATGCCTGTCTCTTTCGTTGATAAATGTTTTCACGGTGTACAAAATTGACAACGTTACTAGCAGGTTGTCAATTTTGTACATTATGCATAGCACTGTCTAAAAGCGAGTTAGATTAGTACCTATGTCGAATTGCAGATTTCTGTCACTTCAATCACAATCCCTTCCATGACGACTGTCGTGCAAGATGACTAAGGGTTGACACACAAACAGTCAAATACCACCTAGCAACATGCAGCAATTTAGGTGCCCGATAGATGGCAATAAGCTCGTCCCCTATTAATACATGGGACCTGGGGGCCTAGACAAAGTAACATACCGACAAAGAATAATGAAGATCGATACAGCAAAATCTATGAGATTTGACGTAAGTCGTCGTGAAATCACGTGACCAAAATCGTCTTCGTAAGTTCCTAGTTATGTTGGTAGCGCAAGCTAAGACGCTGTAGTGCCAAAGTAATATGGCCGATAGTGACGAACTTCGACACGTTATCGTTATGAAACGATTGCCACTGGCTACGGGCCCTGAATATATAAGTGTGATTTATGTTTGTATGTATGTAAATTAGTTTCCCCTTCACCCATATACTTGTCTAGAAATCTACACTTAACTATGAATCAACTCGTACATTTAGTAGTGTTAGGTATCACAGAGTCTAAATTATAAAATAAATTATTAGTAGATAGATTTATAATATTAACTGCCGCACTCAGAGACGTCAAATAACGTTAATGAGTACTTAATGTCAAAAAATGACAATTCAAAACTAGTCGCTATGTTTGCCGGGTCTATGTCTAGATTTAAATGAGATTTTTTTACATTGAGTACTCATTAAAGTTACGTCTCTGAGTGCGGTTAGTCTTATCAAATATAAAAATAAAACAAAATACTCTATGTTTGCGATACCCAAATATGATTTAAACTGTTGAACTATAAATCATCTCTGATTGAACCTGGAAGTATTTTGGAACTTTACGTGCGTTAACCTCCTTTCTTCCTGTTTTGAAAACTCATAAAAACCAACATGATAAGTTAGGTTAATTACAGCTGTCAGATCAAAAACGCGGGTATTGTGTGAACACTCTTTATATCACAGATACAAGCCAACTGGGCCTGTAATTAGACGCCGGTCCCGCGCCAAATGGTCTGCTGGCAATCAATTAAAACAATATTTGAAATAGTGCACCCAAAAAAACAAAAAAGGAAGTTCTCAAGCTATAAACATTCCGTATAGTGGTATAATATCCGATGGTGGTGCGCTGTCCCGCTCTAGCGTGTGGCTTCGTCTCGCTCGCGCTGCGCCGATGCGTCTACGCGCGCCATATTACCAAAGAAGATGCGAGTCGAGATGAATTATGAGCGGGCACGTTACCGCCAAAGCCTTGTTTGAGAACCAAAAGTAATTAACTTCGACTTAGTTAAGATTACGGCTTTGAAGATGCCTGTGTGCAGATGAGAAGCGCCGCCGTAGCGTTTGCTACGATACCCGTAACCGTTTCTACGGAAAGCTGTAGCATTGAAAATAATGTAGAAAATTTGTCGCTATAGTTTCCATCATTGAATGTGACGGAAAGTTTATTTTTGTCTTGGGTATAATGGGTTATTTGATTCCGTTCTGTTTCCTTTTAGTCGTATTGCCGATTTTTATACTATCTGGTGATCACAATATTTCCAGGAAATCTGAAGTTCTTATTGAGAAATCATGGAGTCTATCTATTTACCTGTTCTCGGATAGGACGCGAGCGTATTTAGACAAATGGGTCCTAAAAGACAATAAGTAACTTATTCCGTATCTCCTATTTATTATTTTTATTTTAAGACCTCCGCTTTTGTTATTACACGCGACAAGCCTTTCCATGTGGCGCAGCAAAAATTCACGGATGAAATTATAGGTATTTTGAAAGAATTTGTATATAAGGTACTACCTAATATATAAGTAAAAATTGACATCTCATAAAATAGATCGTGTTGCAACTTGTTTATTATAATATGAATACCCTTATACAACTCTAGTATTTCATAATAAGATTTCGATAACGCACTCACTACGTCAAAATTTGTATTCACATTAAATATTATAAAAACTAAATTATACGAATTAAAGAAATATCTATTAGTGGGATTGGCCGTATGTCATAGTAATACATGACGAGGCATAATAAGTGTCTTGTTTTGATGTTCATAAATTGTGTTGATAGTATGCCGGTAACAACACATCGCGTGGTGCAAGTGATGAACTGTTTCCATTCCAACATTCATAATAAGTGAAAAGTGTGTTTTTCGGTGTGTTCCATTCAAATTTTTGGTGACTAATTTGGACTAACACGCATATGCACAGTCGGTTCCTCGAGATTTCCTACACTCGACCATAGTCGAGGCCACCTCAAGGAAATCTTAAAAACACCCTTGAATTCAGTATATTCAGTTACGGCTTTACCCTCCAGTGAGGAACCTCTAGTAAATCGAAAGCGCTATTAACAATCTTTGAGGAGACCTCAAGGTAGATCGCGACGTTCCTTGAGTTTGACAGTTCATTACCCGAAACGACTTGAATTTGCTCAAGTCGAGGATAGTCTTGACATAACAAATTTGTCCTTGAGGTTGAGTCGAGTGGAGGAAATCTCAAGGAACCGACTATGCATATGGGTGTAGGAGGTGTCGAATCAAGGTGGTTAATTCGTGCCCGCGACTTCGTTCGCGACTTGAATTCGGAAAATAATAACCTGTCGTAAATAACAACTGTCGCCATAATAATAATGTTAACAGCATTATTGTGTTCCGACAATTGCGTTAAGATAGCCAGCCCCTCTTTGGTTGAGGCTTCCAGATGAAGCTCGATTCCATCTTCAGCCCTTATCGTCAATTACCATCAGGTAAAATTAAGAGCAAGAGCTTCCCTGTCTAGCATAAAAAAAAACATTCAACTAGAAACACAAATACTGACTTCGTACGCTTATAGCTTGCGGCACACGATCCGTATCCACTCGAGCCGCTAATCGAGTTTGTCGGTCGATGTTATCTCCAAACTGAACGTTAATAGTACCAACGCCTCCGTCCTCGCCTCCCCGCGCCTCGGCACACACTGCCGCCTCGAACAATAGAAATGGTTAATTCATTGGAAAATCTGTCATAGGGTACATCTGCATTAGTGCTGGGATATCTGTATTTGCAAACGAAGATGCGGCGTTTATTGGTCCTGTTAAGTTGTTATTGGGAAAAATATTTTCATGAAATTACTACAAAATAAAAATCTAACTCTGTGTACTGATTAAAAGAAATTATATCAAAAATATATAACAAAGTTCAGATTTGTTAAAAAATATTTATGATAAAATATTTGGTACTTATTGAGTAGGTATTGACTTTTGTATTTTGCTCTGTTCTCTTGTATTCGATAGTTATTCATCATCATCATCATAGTTATTGTTAAATAAATTACTATATGCTGCCCATTCCTCATCTCTGTTTTAACACTGCCGCACTCAGAGACGTCAAATAACGATAGTGAGTACTTAATGTCAAAAAATTACAATTCAACACTAGTCGCTATTCTTGCCGGGATTTACTAGATTTAATTGAAATTTTTTGACATTAGGTACTCATTAAAGTTATTTGACGTCTCTGAGTGCGGCAGTTAGTCACCTAGTACGACACCCGCGGGAGAGATTTGGGGTGGTGACAATTGTATTCTGCTCTGCCGTAACCACATGATAATCGTTAAAATAAATGTTTTGTAAACGAGTACCTAGGTAGTATTACTATTGAACTTAATATTAAATGGAAGGGCTATAAATGATATCAGAAATAGGTTAACGTGTCAAAAATATCAAAACAAGCGTCGATTAGCCGGAAGCAATACTTTACGGCTATGGCACAAAGGAGTCCATTTGTTTTGAATATAATAGCTATTGTTTTAGCCCCAAAACGTAATCGCGGGAAGTTACTTACCTTGATTTATTGCCGCGCCATTGGCACATTCTCTTAGTTTATTTCGAAACCTTGATGCGGATAGGGCTTAAGGTTCCGAAGAATAGAATAGATAGTACCTACTCATTGAATTTAATTATTAGCGGGCTAGCGTGAAAATTTAATTACCATTTTGTGAATAAGCTTGTGGCGGATGTTTTGAGCCGGTTATAAAGCTACATACCTACCTATAGATATAGGAAAGAGCAGTATTTAGGTGTCAGCGATATTGAAATGTCTTGTATACTTACTTGCAATACAGTAGGCTATATGTATGAAATAAAGGGCTTGATATTTTTCAAAGATATGTCTTAAAGTGGGCCTTGAAAGTAATTACGCAATCCAGGCAACTAGCTAAGTCTGTTTAGGTGGGCTATGTACTTTTTCTTTGTAAAATGTATTACATACATACATAAATCCCGCCTATCTCCCCGTAGGGGTAGACAGAATTGAATTAACACCTAAAATGTATAGGTACCAAAGTTAATAAATGTCAAATATCAAACAAATATTACAGTAGTTAATATACTAAATTGATATCAAAACTTGCATAATAAGTTATCGAATTATACTGCATAATGTCAAATTTCTCAGTTACATTTTCAACCCTAGAGCATTTGCCGTAAAGTCCGTAATTGATTAAGACAACTTTACGGTTCGTAACCTCAAGTTGTTTTGATTGTGACAGATCATGAACAACTACAAAATTAATTAGAGACCAATATGCTTCTACTATAATGGATTTTATGCGACAGTATCAATATATTCAATCGCAGCATGTAATTACAAATACAAGGTAATTACACTTTCTGTCTTATCTGCAAGCCTTGTTCACATCTGGTACATGCAGACAAAATGAATACCAATACACCGATCAACCTCTCGCGAACGTGACACCTTGACATATCACGAACAGTGGCATGGAGTTGATCGATCAAATTTCTTTCCTTAATCACATAACCTGCTCTTCTTCAGTAACATTTTTCATATATTTTTTATCCTAGACAGGAAAGCTCTTGCCATCATCTCACCTAATGGTAAGTGACGATAAGGGCCGAAGATGGAATCGAGCTTCACCTGGATCCCTCAACCACAGAGGGGCTGGCTATCTTATCTCAATCAATCTCTTAACACAATAATGCTGTTATACAATAATGCACAATAATACAATAATGCACAATAACATTATTATGGTGACAGATTTTGATAAGATAGTTGTAGCTAGCCTACCAACCGACTTGAAAGAAGTCCTACCACCAACCAAATAATTTCACACATTATAATCACAAGTTTAATGTGTTTTATCTTTCAGTGGCTGAACTGACTCTAACTGCCGCACTCAGAGACGTCAAATAACGTTAATGAGTACTTAACGTAAAAAAATTACAATTCAAATCTAGTCGCTATTCTTGCCGGGTCTATGGTCTAGAATAAAATGAAAATTTTTGACATTAAATACTCATTAAAGTTAATTGACGTCTCTGAGTGCGGCAGTAAGAGACCTTATAACTAAGGTTAACTTTAGGTAACACCATTACCAAGCGTGTTTTTTCCAAGCTTGCCATTGGCGGACTTATCTGATAAGACAGAGGTCATTTATACCTATAAAGGTAAATGTAGTATTAACTTAACTTAAAAGATTATAAGAAAGTACAAGTAAAAGGTCAATTCAAGTTTGACTAAATTTTAATTAATTTTCCATATTCATTATACCCATTTCCGAAATTGTACACTCCCGCCAACGAATACTCCAACCATCGTAACATCTTTGAACGCATTTTCCGAAATATGTTCTTTGTTCTTTTGGAACTATTTTCGTTCTCGCCGCGAATTCTGTTTTATGTCTTCAATCGACTGAAAACGGGTACCTCGAAGTAGCCATTACAGTTTCGGGAAAAGAATAAAGTCGGTCGGTTGTTCGATGCTATTAGTTGAGTTTTGAGTCAAATATTCGTTCGCAAATCTGGCCTAATCCGATTAATAATTTGCTCCCTCAAAAGCCGCAAGACGCTCATAATATTCGATAGTTATCGTTTGGCAAGTGCAAACAGTGCAATAGTCAAAGAAAACACTCAAGATGACTTTGACTTTTGATCTACTTTTGCACGGATTTTTCGGTTTCGGTTCAGTTGGAAAGTTTCACTCCAAATCTCATTCACTGATTTGTATTGTATGTCAAACTCATAACTCATGTCTCATCACCAGAAAGTACGAATGCGTTTTATGAACATTGAATCAGAATCGACTAATACGCGAATGAGTTTTTGAAGAATATTAGAGAGAGTAGTAGAGCGCCACCTGTTTCATGCCCAAGCAATGGTTAATAATTGATATGTCTCACGAATCGATTTGTGAGACCAAGAAAGATCAGCAGCTATGTCTGTCAAGCTTAAATGACGATTTTCAGTCACCTTTCGTTTTGGCGATGTTAACTTCAGTTGAACACGTCAATGGCCCTCCAGAGCGTTCTTTTACCGCATCTCGACCTTTTGAATGCACTATACCACTGATATATACGGTTTTTGATTAATTTTATTCACTGTTAGCTTGATTAGCTTAGATCTGGTTATTAGATGTGTTTATCTAATTTAAAAACCGCAAAACAATTGAGATACATACATACATACTATTACATACATAAATCACGCCTATATCCCCGAAGGGGTAGGCAGAGGTGAACTAGCACCCACGTTTCGCCAGTTATGTTAGGTCCCATGTAATAGGTGGCGAGCCTATTGCCATTTATCGGGCACAAAAGTCGCAGTAGGTACATAGCTAGATGGTATAAGAGGAACGCTGCTGCCCATTCCTCATCACTGATTTATCCTTAGTCGCCTTGTACGACACCCACGGGAGAGATTTGGGGACAATTGAGATAAGGTAATAAAATCCAGTAGGTACTATAAACAAACTAATTGACAGATGGTGCTTAAATTGGCGAAAAAATAAAAAACAGTTGTGCCAACTAAGCGACAAAAAAGTTTTATTTTCAATTGAATTTGAATTTAAAGTGAAATGATCATTCCTATTACTTTTGTGACAGAAGTAGATTGAAATTGCTTTCTCGAAATTGCGTACGCTATAAAATCACGTCACATATTACCCGAGCCCCACTCGATTCGCTTTGGCCAATATTTTCTCACACCGAAAAGTATTTTTCTTGAAATACCTATTTAAATTTCAATTGTTTCCATTCTTACCGCGCACCGTTATTGTTGGGGCTGAAAAGGAAAATGGATAGATGATGTTGTTGCTTATTATTCATTGTTCAGCGGAGGGTGGCTAGCGGAGGGCCCGCACCTTTCTCGCGCCGTGATTTAGCTCATTTTTTAAGTAACAAAACAAGTAGCGCCTTTCGAAATAATACGCTTCATAAAAAGAAAGTTTTAAGAATGACACCGTACTACGCCCGCTCCTGCCCTTTCTGGATGAAATATGTTTGCGCAGCGGACCGAGGCAAAATAAAGAAGTGAGTTGATAAACAATTTCTTTTCGAAGTACCAATGCTGTTAGCTGAGGGGCCCTTCAAAATCTATCGAGTTTTTAAAGGCTTCAAGGTTGGAGGACTTTTCAAGCCTTGCAGTCGATCATTCGAGGTTTCTCAACGACAGGGATCTCCCGAGGGAGTCCCGCTATGTTTCACTTCCAACGGGAAGCGCCTGTCCAGAAATTGTAAGCCCGCAGAAGTTGACACACTTCGAGCCACTCCTATTTCAATTTACCTACAGTGCTCATTGTACAACAAATTAAACACTGCCGCATTACAAAAGCCTGATTGAGCTCGCCATATTTTAATCTAAACATTCAATTCAGATCCGATAAAATTGATCGGCCACGCTCGCAATCAAAGGTCCGTGATGCAACAGCAACAAAAAAAACTAATTGACAACAATCGACTGTCTGTGTTGCAACAAAAAACAATATTTTCTATCGTTGTCATTAATAATGGTTAGAAAAAAGTCATTCACACCTTAGCCGCGCTAACATGACAAATGCGGCGGGCGGCGGCGCGGCACAAAGCGAGCGGTGTGCGAGCGCCGCGGGGCGCGCGCTCAGCCTAAATATTAATTATCTACAACACTACGAACACCTTTTAGGAGATTATCGCACTTTTGTATAGTGTAATGTAACAATCTGTAGATGTAGATAGCGCCGCGCGGCCAGGCTGTGCGGCGTCGTCCGTATCGCGCTGTATCCGGCTCTGACCACTACTGGGCTGTTATTAAAACACAGCTTTTAGATGTTGTATTTGGTTTGTTGTATTCAAGGAGAAACGCGATGGCGACCTTAGATCGTAACCCGAATAGCTATAATAGGAACCTTTTTTTGAAGGACCTAAGCTGTAAGCCGGTCTTTACAGCATCTACCGGAGTTTTTTGGGGAAGGCGATGACTCCAGAACAATTGTTCTGGAGTCTATTGAGTTTTCGAGTCGAGGTAGCCATCTCCCGGGGCAGCCTCTCTACCGTGGAGAGCCTCGAAGAGGCGCTACGAATTTTACAATGATGATGATGAACTATATATAGGTAGCAAAATTTGTTAAGGTCTTAAAGTGGAATCACTTAATTTCTCTTCCAAACAAAATCAAACAACTCCTACTGTGCACGCCTGTTTCACTTATGTTAGAATCGCTCACCCAAACGGAAAACTCGCCAGGGTCGCCGACCACAATCAATTTACAAATTGACACTTCCTGTGGCTACAAAATAATTTACGCAGGATAACAAAATGTTTTTATTACACTTTTATTGGTGCATTAGCCCTGTTCGGGCGATAGAGAATTATAATTTAATTTTGCGGTATGTTCGAAAATCGCGTGGCCCGCGGCGACGCCATGTGTTCTGACCGGTTCGGGAGAACACTTCAACTGCTTACTTAGCTATTGTTTGAAAAACGAACGGAGTCCGTTTCACGTTATTTTTTCAACTGGTTTTTGTGCTAATTGCTATCGGCTACCGGTAGTCCCTCGAGAGCTGGCGTAATAGCAACGTTTACTGCTTTAAGTTCTCTGCATACGTAACGGGAAAATACCCCGGACGGGACGATGCCGGGAAGGGGACTGCAGAAACATCATTTCATACTAAATGTACCATGAAGGACGTATGTCACGGAGTCACGGACGGGACGTGCACGGGGTGATTTAAACGAGAGGGGCCCCGTTCCCGTCCTGTCCACGTCCCGTCAAGGATATTTTCTTGTAACGTATGTAGAGACCTTTAAAAGGAATTTCAATAAAAAGAGAACCCCGTACGTTGCTTTACGTCAAACGTAATAAGTTTTGACAATGGATTGGAGATGTTGACAGTTTTATATAGTTTGATGTGCCGTCGGTACCTGTAAACCGGTACCGGTAAATGTTCAAATATTGTACGTTGGGTATAATTACTGGATAGATGTATTTTAAGATATAGCTTCACGCAATAAACTAGTAGGTAACTGAATATTGTAAAGTGTTGTTGTCTTGACTGTATTTATCAGATTAGTCGTGTTAATTTGACGGACGACAGACTTGACTTCTTGCTGAGCTTAGTTTAAGACATAAATTTGGCCGCGCGTGGTGACGACAGAGTAGAATACAATTGTCACCACCCCAAACCTCTCCCGTGGGTGTCGTAGAAGGCGACTAAGGATAAATCAGTGATGAGGAATAGGCAGCAGCATTCCTCTTATACCTACCACCTAGCAAAGTACTGCGACTTTTGTGCGATAAATGGCAATAGGCTCGCCACCACACGGGACCTAGCCTAATTGGCGAAGCGTGGGTGCTAGTTCACCTCTGCCTACCCCTTCGGGGATATTGGCGTGAATTATGTATGTATAAATTTAGCAAAAGAGAGCTTGACGAAGCAATAACTAGTCAAATAGTAGATTTGAACTATTAATTCAACTGCCAGTCAGTCATACTTTCCCTTCGCGATCATTTAAACGAACGTAATGTCTTGATTTGCATATAAGTAACGTGTAGTCGCAACTAGTGCAGTTAATTACGAGATAAGCTTGAGGCAAACAGCTATTTGCAGTGGTTATTTGTAGTGTAATTTGACACCGACATATTTGAATTAAGGAGACTGATGTTGATATGAAGAGTCATATGATATCGTAAGCAAAGCGACTTCCGCAATGTTTTGAAATAAATAATGACCAATATTTTATGAAGACGAGAGTCAGCAAAAGTAGGGGATATTTTTTTTCAATTTTTTTTACAAGATTAAGTTTTTTTTTTAAGTGAGTATGTATAATGTTCTTGGTTAAATTAATTAATTCTCATAAAATTATTACAATAAATCTAGCTAAACTAGAATAAAATTATCATACAAGTAAGTAGGTACCTATCTGGAGGACTGTCGCCGTATTTTAATATTCATCATCATCACCATCACCAGGCCTTAATGTCTCCAATGCTGGGGCACGAGGCTTCCGTGGATGGAGGATTATAGGGAGAAAATTTGAAATGTTTTTAATATTCGTATTTGGTACATATTAATTACATAATATAAATTTTCAAAAACAGTACTACGGATATTGGCAACTCATTTGTGGATAAAAAGTAATCAAAAATATATGTATATGAATACAATGAGGGAAGTATAAAACATGAATGATAAATAATGTATTAAAGTAAATCAGATTGAGAAACTTCGTGAAAGCGAGTTATCTTTAACATTATATTAGCCACTATCGAGCTCTACTAATTTTATTATTTCCATAAACCATAATCTTATGAATGTTACACACAATGTCGACCTTCTCAAGAATGACGTAAACTGGTATAATTCGAAAATAATTCGAGCAAGATCAATGCCGCCGACCCGGCATCAGTGGACACCGCCGCATAAGCTCTGACAACTAATCAAATAAATAAACTCCAACAACAAATATTGTAATAACCAATCCGAGTACCTACCTAATACTCGCGATGTGATACGGCTCGCGAACCGTGCAAAGAAAAATATGACCAATCAGCGCGTCCTAAAGACCAAACTCGAAATGCACAAAATCTCACACCAAATGAGGTTTCTTCAAGTCCCAACCGAGTGATATATAATTTTAAACACCGCACAAATTTCGATTTTGATAGGAGACGTTAAGATTTGAATTCGCCTGTCGATGTGTGTTAAACGTAAAATTTTATGGCAACATTAAAGTTAAGTGGGAAATCCGAAAAGGAGTGGTAAAACTCAGTCGAGCAGATGGCGGCTCGGCACTGATACAAGCTCAATTATTTACACTCAATAAAAAGGACGTTATACGAGTATTAGGAAATAACCTGCTAAACAGCCTAAAGTCGGTCGGCGTTTGTGAGATGAGGCATTACCAAGGGGTGACCTGTTCGGGCCGGCATCCACGAACCACACTTCTTTTATGTCCTTTAACCGTCGGCTACGATCTTCTTCCATGGGAGCGAAAATTTAACTTAGAATATGCCAGCCCCGACTCATCCCATGAGTGTCGTTAAAGTCGACTAAAAAGATTGCCCGGTGTAGGTATACCTATAAACAGATTGTGGCACCCGAATAGTGGAGGGCAAACCAGCAACAACACATACCCAAAGAGGGTTGGTGTCAAGCAGGCGGCTGACTGTAAAACCTAAGCCAAAACCATGAGCATATTTGCATGTTGTATGGATTGGCATGTTGTCATCCCAATCACTCTCTCCGTTCATCGGTCTCTTGACATGGTCCTTTCCGTCTCTTTTCTACACATTCATCTCTAGCTTTACGGTGCGATGGATGATATGAATCAAAAGGGAGTGGATGGCTTGATGACATCTGACCGATATGAATGGAAGAGGAAACGTACTGCGCCGATCCCAGATAGGGCAGAGAAGCAGAAGAACCTTTGGCTACGATAAACTGGTTAAGCATCAGTCAATTTCTAACCAATATCCCAAGCCGGTCAACCGTGGACTGAAGATCTGGTAAAGGTTGCGAGAAACCGATGGTTGTGGGCAGCGTAAACACATGAGTATATAAACGGAACAGAGTGACAACTTGTCCACAGGCGAGACTGGAAAAAACCGGTTTACGCTCATACAGCCAGTGCGGAAGCTGTCACTCTGTTCCGTTTATTTACTCATGGTCAACAGTGGGCGTATCTCGGCGTAAATGGTGATTATGTTGTCCCAAGCCAACTGTAGACAAATCTGTAAGAACTTGTCAACCAAGCAATAGTTATACAGCCTATTTCTGGGTGTACTTAATTAACAATTGGACATTGTACTCTTTAAAGAGTAGCGAAATAATTAATTGTTTAGCTGCGAATTATAGGTAAGTGCGAGTATTATTTATTTATGACCATCTTGCCCGAACTTCCCCTATGAAATAAGAACTATTTAATATTCTATATTAAATTGGACAGTGTTTGCAATGTGTATCAACACCTATTCATTAGTTTCGTATGTATTTTTCAAAGTAAACACGTGTAAGTTATTCTAATTCAAATGTGTAGTGGTCGTGTAGATTTATAGAACATTATCTCCCGAATACAGAAACGCAACTCGAAGTTTGACTCTTTCCATTGAAGTATTGTCAAAATTGACGTCTTTCCATACAAATTCTGTCAAAATCAATTTCAAAACTATCCAACTTAAAAATTCATAAAAAAATCATAGGTTTTCGGCGTTTCTGTATTCGGGGGCATGACTTTTCAGCGTTTTAATCTGTGCCTCTAAATCACAAGGACGAGTCTTTAAGCATTTACCTGACGGAGAATCTAGCAGAGAATACCATATTGTGTGGCCTGGCCACTATTAATAATCGTGAAGCATTTTTCGTTCCCGATTAAAAGCGCCATGCGTTACAAGTTCCTCGATTCGCCTTGCTTTATCAGCCAGCGTTTATGGGCCCGATTTCGTCACGGCAAATATAGCAAATGTATCTAAAAAGCACAGGTAGACGCAAATATTTGTGAACAATTTGTAGAATTCACACTTAATAACAAGATGTGGGCGTTTTTTTTTTGTTTTTTTCGCGGCCGAGCGGCTTCTTCAAAAAATAATCATTAGCCCACTCGAGATGTGGCGCTATGATTGCTTCTAAGGCATCAGAACAGGTGACAGCCATCTCCGGGGGTGCCATTCCGTTTTTTATACCCGATTATGATGTCGATACGATTTCGTTACATGAGAAACGGTTATTTATACGGTTAGAATAGACCGTTTCTATATACAGATTGGATTCCAAATGAACTATTGTTTTTAATACCAAAACCTAACACTTTTGGTTTTGTATTGTATAAGCTATTTCATATTAGTAGAACTTTTAACATTCATCGGAGAACGAACAAAAATTACAAGCCATTTATCTTAACACATAAACTTTTTAACACAAGCACTACAGCCGACAGCAATTTCTATGACAAAACATTACTATTTTCTGCGGCAATATTCCTTACAAATGAGCAAGCTGCCTTAGCAACCGCCTTGCAAGGCATCCATAGAGGCCGATACAAAGCCTCCACGGACGGCGGCGTTACTTTAATACCTCAAAATTATATAGTGGACGCTCATGACGCTCCTGTCCTGTAACGATTGAATTTAATGAGCCTATTCGCTGGATTGCGCAGGAGACGTGGCATGGGTGCCGATTGGGAAAGGCGCTCCTATAGGCGGGCGGCTGGATTAAAGGGCCCGATAGAGCACGGAATTACCGACGGTTACAGGCGTCACTTAATGCCTTCCACTCGTGTCCGTGTCGTGTGCATGCACCTCAATATTGCTGCTAATGGTATCGATTCTGGCACAGTTCTTCGATACTTACGAAAATTTGTGGCGACGCGCGATTGGTTTATTCTTGGTGCGTGCAGTGGGAATGGGAAAAAGACCAGCGCTTCGAAATTAGCTTTAACATTGTAGGGAATCGTGTCAAATTCAGAAATGTACCACTAATAAATCTTTGTCTTTTATTATTCGGTAATCTTTAACAGTCATTCAATGTCCAATTCAAATTAATTAACATAATATTTTGAAGTTAAATAGAGGAATATAGAAAAAATAATATGGTTTGTTGTTGATGTTATAGAACTCTTTTTCCTTGCGACTTAACACAATATTTGCTGTTCTGTTTTTTTTTTTCACGGCAGACTAACAATTATTGTATGTTGTTCCTATTCGATTTTTTATCTACGAATTACCTATTCGGCCCGGTGATATACATACCTACTCCTCCTTTTGTGATGTCACAAATAGCAACTAATTTCCACTTCAGCACAATCAAACGCAAATTGAAGAACAAAATTTTTATTTATTTTTAGATTGCTAAAAATTGTCTTTAGAAATTCAACTGACAATAGTGCCTAATCCTCCTACTTCCACAATAGCACAACAACCAAATCAGTTAACAGAATTAGGTGTAATCTAGCAAAGTCAAGCGGAGGCCATAAATCCGTCGGCATGAAACCTTTGCAAATAAGGGCGCGGGCGCACGGATCATTTGCCCCGGACAAGCAACAATAGTTAACAGCCCTAATACGACTGGCTCGATTAACCCGGGGAGTGCGTTACCCAAACACTACCGAGTCGTTCTATATGCGGATTTTCTCGATATTTTTCTGTTGCAATTCTGAGTAGCTCGTAGCTATAGCGCCGTGGCTGCAATTCTTTTTTGAGGAGGTCGATAGTGCAGTTACTTACTGCCGCACTAACCCCGGAATACAGAAACTCTACTCAAATTTTGAGCACTGCTTATAAAGTTAAGTGGACAATACCTGTCAGAATTTTTATGGAATAACGTAAATTTTGACAATACTTAAAAGTTAAGCAGGAGTCAAACTTCGAGTAGCGTTTCTGTATTTGGGGGTCAGAGACGCTAATTAACATTAATGAGCACTTAATACACAAAAATGACACTTCAATACTAGTCGCTGTTCTTGCCGGGTATATGGTCTAGATTTAAATGAAATTTTTGACATTAAGTTCGCATTACCTAATGTTAAATAACGTCTCTGACTGCCGCACTCAGAGACGTCAATTAACTTTAATGAGTATTTAATGTCAAAAATTTTCATTCAAATCTAGACCATAGACCCGACAAGAATAGCGACTAGTTTTGAATTGTAATTTTTTGACGTTAAGTACTCATTATCTTATTTGAAATCTCTGAGTGCGGCATTGAGTGAGGCAGTTAGCGCGCTCGGCCTGCGATTGCGTAGTAAACTAAGCAATGTTCGCTCAAGCGTGACCTAAAGAATAATATCTCGATTTTCTCCGTGCTTCATCATGAGGCACGTTAAGCTGTTGGAGTTGCTGCTGCATCTGTAGTCGTTAATACACCAATATGGCCCATTCTCCTTATATTCTTCCATCTATAGGGAAGGCATCTGCCCCAGCAGTTTATTGAAGGCAGGACATTGTAGGTGCTGGTGATGATGATGTTTTTGATGAGG
Organism: Cataclysta lemnata; assembly: GCA_963931975.1. Lineage (NCBI taxonomy): Eukaryota > Metazoa > Arthropoda > Insecta > Lepidoptera > Crambidae > Cataclysta > Cataclysta lemnata. The sequence continues at coordinate 14,172,594 of OZ008340.1, read as the reverse complement.
CGGGGAAAATTGGAACTACATCTAGTCATATATTTGACATATCTATATATCGACACTCTTTATTCGCCCCTTGGTCCGGTCTTCAGCTAGCTATTCTGAGAATTAGGAGTGTCACATTTTTTAAAGTGTTTTTTGCCGTGTGGTGACGGCAGAGTAGAATACAATTGTCACCACCAGATTTGGGGTGTGGGTGTCGTACAAGGCTACTAAGGATAAATCAGCGATGAGGAATGGGCAGCAGCGTTCCTATTATACCATCTAGCTATGTACCTACTGCGACTTTTGTGTCCGATAAATGGCAATAGGCTCGCCACCTATTACATGGGACCTAACATATGTGGCGAAACGTGGGTGCTAGTTCACCTCTGCCTACCCCTTCGGGGATATAGGCGTGATTTATGTATGTATGTATGTACATTTTTTGAGAAGTGTCCTTAGCTTGATCAGACCATCGGCTGGATGAGCTGACGTATCTATTTTTTCGACTACTACTAGATAATATGTCAATGTGTTGATACCTAATTCATAAGTCAATACTAATTCGATATTGCACGCTCTTTTGTACTACAATGTCTCTAAAACAACCTTATGCACTCATGTCAAGAATACGCGTCATAAAAATGTATAATTTATTTTCCAATATCATCTCAAGTCCAACTCCATTTTCCTTTCTTTTGTATGTGGATCCATAGGGAAGGCCTGTGCTCCAGCAGTGGGGAGCAGCCAACATTAAAGCGCTGGTGATGATGAGATAAGAAAATATTATAAGAAAACTATATGCCTTGTGTTATTTATGTCGATAAAGACAATAACATGTTTACAATCGTATTTATTATAGCAGATAAAAAAGTTAAATATCTATATCAAGTTACGAATCTATTTTAACGCTAAAATGTTTATTGGAATTACAAACTAAAGTGCTTGCTACTTTCACGCCTAATATGCATTGCTAATAGAAACTCTTCTGAAACATGACTTCAAATAATGGACACTTAACTTTAAGCCCTGCCGAGTATGAACATAAAAGCACTTACACCGTAACAGAGCGCTTAAAGACTAGAATCGTGTCCAATTTATAAAAGTAACACGTCGTCAGTCGTGCCGTGGACCGCTTTGCCCGTAAGCCGATTGCGCCCTTACGGACCAGTGTGGCCCGAAGCATAGCAGGAGTTATGGTATTAACCTTCCAGTCACTAATATTCTATATTTCAATATACTGGCGATACAAAACGTTTTTACGTAGATGTTAATTCACTGTCTACATCTTGGGGGATAAATAGGTGTGGTTTGTGCTTGTATGTATAGGTAGCGAAAAGGGGAAGGCTTTGATGACGTCTGACCGATATGAATGGTAGAGGAAAATCCTGCGCCGGCCCCAGATAAACTGGGAACAGGGCAGGAAGAAGAAAAAGTATTCTATTTTAGATATTTTAAAGATAATACTACAGGTAGTGAATGGAAAAGGGAGTGGATGGCTTGATGACGTCTGACCGATAAGCCGCCGACCGCAGATAGACTGGGAACAGGACAGGAAAAAGAAGATACAGGTAAGGATCACAGAATCAAAAACATGTCAGTCGTATCAAAAGTTACTGTAGAAAGCCATATCCTAAAATGCTATTTTATCTCAGTGCCTGGGCGACTGACTGCCGTGTGGGCCAGCCATCTGTATCCCAGAAAAGACAGTAGGTGGCTCATGACGTCGTGCTTAGATCTATAATTGGCAGGTGTTATTACATGCCTTGGTAATATCTTGCTTACCATCGTATTAGTTAAGCACATTCTTTTCTTAATTTCTCTATAGGTATGGCATTATATAGAATACACAGTGTTAGTAAACTAAGTGAGAATAACTCTACTCTCTCATATAATATACCATAGCATACCTAGGTATATAGCACATTACGCCCTTCAGATTCTTTGATCAAACCCTTAGGTATTGACTATGCGCACACTTTTTTTTTACACGCACACCTATCATGTAGCCCAAAGTAAGTATTTATATTACGTATATAAATGTTGAAAATATACTACATAAACATAAACACAACCATGACTCGAAAACATACATTTGTGGTCATCACAAAGTTTGCCCCTACCAGGATTCGAACCCGGGACCTCTTGGCCAATACCCAGCAATCTGAGCATTCGATCAAGGCGGCCGTCAAATATTAAGGCACAATTTGGTGATTACCTACTTCATAAGACCTTAAGTAATAATATTTTCCCACAAACTAGAAACTAGAACATGCCTAGAAAATGCTGAAGATACCAAAAAGCTAAAAGAGGCACTAAAAGACAAAGAAAAAAGTGCTACTCTAAATACTTAAAATAACATGAATGTACCTAATGGTGGAAACTTTGTTGCTTTATGTAGTAATATCTACATAAATCAACTCACGTTTGTCTTTTTTTAGTTATGATTGTTATCATAATGTACCTAAGTAGGTATGTTTTCCAAATATGTAATAAATATAAAATGAATTATTAATAAAATTAGGTGTTAATTGAAATGAGTGCAAAAATGGTTAAACTTTTAAGACTACATACACATAGTCCCCAAAAGAATTTATTAATAGTCTAATTTTATCGATTTATTTCAGGGTTATCATTGTATCGGATCTATAAACAGTATATAAATTGTTAGGGTACCTAATCACTGTTCAGCCATCTTGACGTCAATAAAGATCATCTCCGATCATTTCCACTCACCCTCTCTCTTTCTCTCTCGCACACAGCATCGATAAGTACCCACTTCTTTAATCATTGCAATTTCGAAACAAGCTCAAGAGTGTTGTCGGTGTCGAATAAATTTTGTATAATGTAAACGTGATAACAATTTAAATTCTTCTGTAACGGGTCCGGAGCCGACAAAAACAACAAACAAACACCGGCACACGCTATTGGAGGAGAGGCGCGGGGCGGCGCCGGCCGCGACACACCCGCCGGGCCGCGGCGCCCGCTCGCCCAGTGCTTAGCTTCCGCGCAGATGCGAGGGACGTGCGGCCTAAACCTCACCGAACACAACCTGCTGTCTCGACAGCCAGCGACGGCTGCCTGGTGCCATGCCGCGACCCACCCGCGAGTCCTACGGGGACCAAAAACCACCCTTCTCCTACATCGCCCTCACAGCCATGGCAATCTGGAGTTCACCAGAGCGCATGTTGCCGCTGTCAGAAATATACAGGTTCATCACGGACAGGTTCCCGTACTACAGACGCAACACGCAGCGGTGGCAGAACTCGCTGCGGCACAACCTGTCGTTCAACGACTGCTTCGTGAAGGTGCCGCGGCGGCCGGACCGGCCCGGCAAGGGCGCCTACTGGACGCTGCACCCGCAGGCCTTCGACATGTTCGAGAACGGCTCGCTGCTCAGGCGGCGGAAGCGGTTCAAGCTGCACAAGGGTGAAAAGGATAGCTTGAACGCAGAGTTGGCTGCGTTAGCGAGTTTCAACAGGGCGTTCTTGGCGCGGCAGGCTGGCGGTCCGCCGGCGGGCATGCACAATGGGAGCTTGTACTCGCCGGGTGCAGGTATATGCCCGAGACCTAGTCCTGAGCCGGTGGAGGCGCCGGATACTTCAGCCTTGTTGCCCCCGGGGCCGCGGCCGAGGCGAGCTTTCACGATTGACGCCCTTCTGGAGCCGGAGCCGCGACGGTCGCCGTCCCCGCCGCAGCCGCACCCCATGCCGCACTGCCCGCTGCCGCTGCCGCCAGCGCCCTATCTACTGGCGGCGCAGAGGTACCACGCCGAACTGCTCGCCGGCCTCCAGCAGTCGTGCCTACCACCGCTGTGGACATGGCGAGACACCAGTCAATTTACACATTATACGCTTAATTCATGAATGGTAAGTTAAACATAATTATTTGGAAGAATATGATCGAGGGGAAGATTAGTAGATTTTTATTATTATACCAATGTCATAGAAAAAGTACTGAATACGGCAATGTAATTATGAATATGATGCCTATCCTTATTAGGCCGCCGGCGTGCGGCGCCGCCCAGTTTGCGGTTCAAGTCCAGCGTTAATATTTTTATTTGTGATGACTACCATGCTGAGTGGTGACGGCAGAGTAGAATACAATTGTCACCACCCCGTGGGTGTCGTACAAGGCGACTAAGGATAAAACAGCGATGAGGAATGGGCAGCAGCGTTCCTCTTATACCAGCAATATGTTTTCCAATAATATGTTTTCAAAAATTACGTTTGAAGTCATTATGTTATTAAGTTGTGCAAAAGAAATAATTTAACCCTAATAATTTAACCCTTATTAGTTCTACTCGGTGAATTACAAGAAAACTAGCTTTGAATGTATTTTACACATTAAAATCCAAAGTCTATTAAAAAAGGGCCAGATCAAGAGTACCAACCAATATCTGTGGTACCAACCTACCTACCCCTGTGGGAAAAAGGCGTAATATTGAAATATTATTATTTGCGTATGTATTTAAATAAGTAGAATCCAAAGTTGAAATGATGAGATAAGAAATAGATTGATATCATTAAAGAGTTTCAACAGTAGGAGGAGAAGCAATACCTTTAATTTAAGGTAACATTGTACCATACACAAATCACGCCTATTCATCCCTGAATGGGTAGGCAGGAGTGTATTAACACCCACTACTAGCCAACTAAGCCCATGGTCCCATGTAAAAGGGGTCGAACCTATTGCCATTGACTGGCATGTAAGTTTTTATACCACAGCTAATATAAAGAATACCTCAAATTTTAGCATTGATTATAGAATATAGATTATATTTTATTTTACTTAAGTAACAGAGAAAACATTATTGACACAGTCATGTTCTGAATACGTTTTTTATATTTTTTTCTACTATGGAGGTACGCATATTATGTCACAATTATCTACGCGTTTTTGGAATTGATAATCATCTATTGCGTATCGTCTACGATATGTATATCGTGTAAAAAAATGACGATATTAATATTTAAGAACAAACTTTACAAGCCACTACAAACAATAAAATTGTAAATATAAACTTTATTTCATCGCGGTAGAATTCAAATTCGACAAAGGCAATTTACGTTGCCATTGCACACAGGAATAATGTTTCCCATAACATAATGTAAATGAGTATACATACCTATGGACAATCATGCTTTGTAATGCTAAGTCTACTATGTGTTATCTGATGAAGATAAATAGAATAAAACTACGCCTGCTGTCTTATAATTTTAATTGATAAAACATGTTTGGTGCTCTTTATAAAGATATATCATAAGCAACTTTGACAGCCGCCTTGGTCGAATGCTCAGATTGCTGGGTATTGGCCAAGAGGTCCCGGGTTCGAATCTTGGTAGGGGCAAACTTTGTGATGACCACAAATGTTTGTTCCCGAGTCATGGTTGTGTATATGTTTACGTAGTATATTTTCAACATTTATATACATAATTATATTAAAAAAATATGTCCGTCGTCTAATATCCATAACACAAGTGCTTAGGCTACTTACTTTGAGCTAGATGATAGGTGTGAGAGTTAAAAAAAAAAATGATTATTTTTACCTACTATGTGATGTGTGTGTAATTGTATTCTTCTCTACCATCACTACACAGCTAGATGGTTATAAAAATTTCATTTCATCTTCTTCAATGATCAATAACAGAAGTGAAAATTAAACTGCGCTTTTTTAAGTTAGATAATAGGTGTGAGTGTAAAAATATTAAAAAAAACTACTTTCCTACTGAAATCAGTGCGAGGTGACTAAGATACTATGGGTGCCTATAAAGGCTAGCCTTACGCATTATTTCCAATAGGTACTCTTGTTTTAGTTAGAGCAGTATCCATTTTTGTTTATGAACAATTATTTTAACTTTGTATGCGACAAACAAATTTAAATTTGAAAGTTGCCTTACATTTGTGATTACGGTTTAGGTGTTCTTTCTTAGGATATGAGTATCAACTCGGTCCTCTCTTACTCTATAGTGTTAGGTATAAAAACAAATGCATAAATGCCAATTAGATTACTTAAAAATTATAATTAGGTAGGTAGTTGTCAATATCTACATAACGCACCGCTAGAATTGGAGTCACCGAAATAATATTTCTCTTTGATTGAATATACGAAAGCTTTCGCCAATGGTATTAGGTCCCATATAATGGAGCTGCGAGCCTATTGTCATCTATCGGGTACGTAAATAGCAGAATATTGCTGGGTGGTTTAACAAGGGCTGTTGCCCATTCCTTTTCCTAATTTTATCTCATATCTTAGCCCCCATCACGACCTCTATCACGCCTCGGGGAGTGATGGTGTGGTGACAATTGCATTTTGCTGTTCATTCACCGCACGGCTTTTCTGGCATCTGGATAAAGATTTTTAAGTCATGAGGATAGTTAAAATAAGTCTAAAAGGTTTTGAAGGGTATTAAACTATAATATTTTTTTATTTTATAATTTCTCATGTTATGTAGATAAACCTCAATACGGCCAGTGCATTACATTAGAGTATAAACATTTAGCCCAGTCCGACATTACTTGCCTCCAAAAAAGAACTAGCCTAAAATGAAATAGAAAACAAAAAATTTAGTTTCTTCTAGTTTTCCATATTCAAATAATCAATCTTTGGGAAAGTCAAGATTTTATGCTGCTGCTTAGCATAGATTGGATAAAATGGCGGCAGGCCCTGGCCACAATATATGACCCAGGATAGCGAATGGCGGTTAAGTTAAAGTGCAATATTTACAAGTCCGTCATAAGAAATTGTCGTCGTGTACCTATTGTTCGTAATGTTGGACTGTGAAGACGACATAATTATGAAAGAAAATAGCATGCAGCAGAGATGAGAATGTTGAGATGGATTTGCGACGTGGCAAGGATGGATCAAGCAAGTGCCACTATTGACAGAGAAGATAAAAGACAATCGTTTGGCCTGTTATGGACATGTAATGAGATAAAACGAAATTTTTGCACTAAAATAATGATAGACATAAATGGTAAATGAAGGAAAGGAAAAGGAATAAGTACCACAGAAGAGATATATAAGTCGCATGACAAACTACATGAATCTGTTTGGAGTGAATAAGGAGTTAACGGCCAACATGAGTGAATGGAAGAAAAAAAACACAATACGCTGACCACAAATGAACTAGAATAAAGACAATAGGATTATGATGATTTTTTTAAAAATGCCTGTAAAAAATTTTTCCAGCAGAATGAAATTATTATGCAATGTTTTTATTCTGCTAAAAAATATTTTTACGGGTAGGTAAATCCAGGAAGTCCGCCTAAATTATTTCTTACAGACAGAGTATCTCAGGATAGCGGGAGGTGCTCTCTAGTATTGTTTATTTCAGTTTAAAAGGCAGAGCTTTCAGAAGAAGGCTGTCATTTGCACCGCGGTGTAAGCATAAGCGGGAAGGAATGCTTAATTTTCGTAATGTCAATGTACTTTTGTACTGTTTTGGTTGGAACTTCTAGTATTTACATATTACCCAAGTGTTATAATGGATTTTATTTGTACATCATTATAAAAATTTTGTAATGTGCAAACAACTGAATATAGGAAAATTATTTAAAAAGAAAATTTTATATTTTTCTGAATCGATGCCGCCTCATATATGGTCGCTGCGATTAATTGTTTTTGAAAATTCTGATGATTAGTGTTTTAAAGCAATAAAACCTTCTATGCTGGCCTGGGAGCGAACAAATAACGTAGAATAGGCCAGCCCCAACTCATCCCATGGGTGTCGTAAAAGTCGACTAAGGGAGATTGCCCGGTGTAGACCAATAAGCACCTTGGGGCACCCGAATGGTGGAGGGCAAACCACCAACAACAGCGTACCCAAGGAGGGTTGGTGTCAGGCAGGCGGCCGGCTGTAAAACCTAAGCCAAAACCTTGAGCAGTATGGATTGGAATGTTGTCATTCTAATCACTCTCTCCGTTCATGGGTCTGTCGACATGGTCCGTTCCGTCTCTTTTCTATACATTCATTCATCACTAGCACCTTTACGGTGGGATGGATGATATGAATCAAAAGGGAGTGGATGGCTTAATGACGTCTGACATATGAATGGAAGAGGAAACATACTGCGCCGACCCCAGATAGACTGGGAACAGGGCAGGAAGAAGAAGAAGACTTTATGTGTAGTTTCACTTCTTTTGACGACGGGCGTAATTAGTTTAGGACAAAAATAGGTTTCCGTCGCTGTAGCTTAATTATAATATTATTTCCTAACTGGAAATATACTACTATCACAGTGCAAAAGATAGTACAATGTTGTTACTTTTAAGTGAATTCTAGTTTTTTTTTCTTCAATTTACATTATTAAAAACACCATATAACCACCTATTTCTGGTTGGTACACAGGAACTGTAATGTTAAGACATAAATTTAAACATTTTTATTAGAACCGAATCTATTCCATTCGCTTTATATTGGTTTACCGATGAAAATAGTAAAAAAGCATATAGGTATCTGTGTTTGCACATTATTATTTGTTATTTTAAAAAGCCTATATTATTTCGATATTATTTCATTATAAATTTTCGGTGAGGATACTATTGATATTATTCCGTAAAAATAGTGGTTTTTTTATATACGATGCTCCATTAAATGGCTGCAGGTACCATTATTTTGCACGTACACACATAAGAAATCACGCATTTATCCCTGAAGGGATACATAGAGATGAATGAACATCCATGTTTCGTCAATAATTAATTAGTAGGTAAGCCTATTGCCATCTGTGGCCACATAAATAGCTGTAAATTTTGTATGTCTTTATATGTGAAAATCCTGAGGTTAGAATAAAGGCTATACTTGTTAACAGTGTGAACCTTATAAAATCCTCCAAAGTTTTAATTACAGTATAAATAAATATAGAAATTAACTACAGTACAAACGAGACTGGTACATATTAATGTTGAGAAAATGCTGAGGAAACGTTTTGAAAGAGCTGACGATTCTATATAATTAATGTAGTTACCATGTTGTTTTTAATTATTATATCCATTATTATTTTTTTACGACTGCCTATAACAATTTAAGCACGTTTCATATTCACTTCTATGTTAAAATTTTAATTAGATAAAACTTTATGCAGCAGTGTATTCAATGTAAATGTAATTTTGGAACGGTTTATTTGGTTAATGGTTCAAAACTTATATCTCTCTGAGCAGGTAAGTACATAATTATAACAATGAATGAGGCTTATGAAATCTGGGGAAGTATATTTTTCAATTAATTTCACTAACAAATCGAGGCAGTTTTTAAACTTAAGTGGCGTAAATTAAAAAATTTTAATGAAATACAATGTTCTCACATTATTTTAGCGACTCCAGTGCTTTCTTGTTCTCGAAGCTATATGGGCGAAAAAGGTCTTCCTTGCCTACGCTCTTTTAAAAGCTCATTATTATTTATTATTACATAATACTTTATCGTTATTACTAAGTAGCTGAAGCACTTATGTTATGGAATATAGAAGGACTATATAACTGATTTGCTACGAATTCTAAGGGAAAAACTATTACCTATTATTTATTATGATATATTAAATATAACAAAAAAAGAAGGTATAAAATAATTTACAATTCAAATAAAAATTTGACGATAAATTTATTGAAAATGTTGACTACAAAACGACTTTGTGTGTTTTTAAAACAATTTACTTGAGATTTTCGGATTCTATAGAAAAAAGGTGTTCCAAAATGTATGGTGTCTGGCCCTCAAATTTGTACAGTTATTCAAAATGTAGGCAATAATTTATAAAAAACAGTTCTTAAGTGTTAAATTCTATTTTTAGGCTGTTTTTTGGCTTGTTGTACTTATGTTTAGGCTTATAATGCAACACAACAGCCTAGCCTCCGTCATGGCGGAAGGAAGATGTCACTTTATAATATTGACGTAGGTACACAATAGTTACATATTATACTTGACATTAGATGGCTACCTTCATAAAAATGTATGTGATTTTAATGTTTTTAAAGGTTTTTAAGCCAAAAAACAATACAATATTTATATTTATTTGCAATTTTCCCAGAATCATTAATTTTTCTAAATTTTTAGATATACCATACATATATATATATATATATATACATGGGCCATTGGAACATCTCCGTTCATACTTACATAATATAATACTTAAATGTTTTATGACCGTCATGCATTTTAATTACTTTTCGTAATAGCTAAAGCTTTTATTAAAGAAACCTTGGTCTTATTAGTTGGGTGGTAACAGCAGAGCAATGGTCACCACCACCAATTTCTCCCGGGGGTAATACAAGGCAACTAAGGGCATGATAGAGATAGATGGCAATACGCTTGCCGTATAACATAATTGACCTAACATAGTTAACATAGGTGTAGTGATACACCTCTGCCTACTCCTGATGACTATCAAATTAATGAAAAGCCTTATTTCTGAGAACGTACTTACTTACTTTAATTCTAGCAGTGCAATGTGAGTTATGTATTATGTAATCTTTTTTTTCGCCGTGTGGTGACGGCAGAGTACAAGGCGACTAAGGATAAATCAGTGATGAGAAATGGGCAGCAGCGTTCCTCTTATACCACCACTTATCAACCTAGCAATATACTGCGACTTTTGAACTAGATAAATGGCAATAGGCTCGCCACCTATTACATGGGACCTAACATAATTGGCGAAACGTGGGTGCTTGTTCACCTCTGCCTACCCCTTCAGGGATATAGGCGTGATTTATGTATGTTTGTTTTTTTTTTCAATTCTAATTATTATTGATTGCAACACCTCACATATCATATAATTCATATAGATATATAGTCTTCATCCAACCTTCATGTAGATACTTACGAGAATTGTAGCACTGACAACACTCTACATGCGTTACAATCATCGTTTCGACGACCGTTAACTCAGAATTTTCCTCCCCCTTCCCCTAGCCAAGTGGCCAATATATCGAACGCATAGAATACAAAATGGGAGCAACAGGTACGTAGAAACAATACGTCAGTTTCACACTTTTGTTTTCTATGCATTCGAATGATTAAGGGCCTGTTTCACAATCAACAAGAAAGTTCTAAGTAGCTTACTTCGCAGATCATTTGACAGTTGTAATATGAAATATATGTCAATTGATCTGCAAAGTAAGCTACTTCGAACTTACTTTTCGATTGTGAAACAGGCCCTTAGCCTCATAAAATTATCTCGTAAAACTATGCTGTAATATAGACCCTTCTAGGCTAGTCCATTCTTATGAAGGATATTCTGAAAATGATCGCAAGAGCGGCGATTAGAGAGTGTGAGAACGTACTAACTTTATCAAAATATTTGTAGTAATCTTATTAGGAGCAATTTACTTAAGTATAGTATTACGGTCGCCTTGCCGAGCCGTAGCAGATGCGTGGAGGCTCGCAGCTGACCGGATCATTCTATTATTTTCTATATCATGATCTCGTATTTTCTTATTTAAGTGGATCAGCACATATATACAATAGAATATAAAATATAACGTTTTTATTTACATAATTTTATGGCTGTATTCGTAAAAGCGTAGAATGCAGAAAAAAATTCAGTTGCAATGGTTGTGTGGCTTCTGGTTATTTCTAAAATATTGTAATATTGTTTAGTGACTTTTATCACCGTTTATATATTTATCACATTCAAATATATTTAAATATCTATTCAAAGAGTGATGATACTATCACTAACTAACTAACTATGATGAACTTGAATGTTGAGGAATGCAAAGGAAGAACGTAGATTAGGTGAATTGATTGAAAAAATATACTGCGCCGACTCCATATGAAATGGGGTAAGCGCAAGAGGATGATGGTGATTTATGTTTCTGTTCAATTTGGGCTGTCACCCGACCCATCCGTGAGTGTCGTACCAGGCGACTTAGGGTTAAGACAACCATGCGAAATATGCAGCAGTTTTCCTCTTATACTGGGTACCTGGCAATATACTGTGATTTACGTGTCAAATAAATGACATTTAGTTCGCCGCTTACTACATGGGACCTAATTTAATTGGCAAAAGGTGGCTTTTAATTCGGCTCTACATACCCCTACGGGACTAAAGAGGCGTGATTTATTTATCTGTGTAGAAAACTCATTGACGTTTATCGGATGCGGGAGCACAGTGTAGATGACATACAATAATTATTATTAGTTTTATTTACACAACATTTTCTTTGTCCACAGGCATAACAGCATCGACATGACGATCTCACAAGTAGCTTTAGCTATAAAAAAATCCTAGAGACTGTTCGTGTTATGCTTAAGCTAAATTATTAGAAGATTAGTAAGAGACAAAATCTAGTGCAGACGTCTAGAAAAATCGACAGTCCACAAATTAAGTGTAACGTGAGTCTAATTGACTGAAGGGATCGCTGGAAGATTTAGCAAGGTGAGTTCGTATGCGATTAAAGCAAAGATTTTTGCTAAAGTTAGTTGGTGGGTATATATTTGACACCACACTCTGGAGCGTAGTGGAAGCTATATGAAGGATGGAAAACTATATGACGTACCATTTAAATAAAGTCGGAAAAAATTATAATCGGGAACCGAAGCCGGGTCCTCCGCAATCCGGGCAGCCTTTATACCGCTTGGCCAAACAGGACGTTAGGTAACTTGTCGAAATTGCAATTTTTTATAAATTTCTGACTTCATTTTATTTGTAATATTTATACAATGTTTAAATAAAACTCATTAGGTAAAAATTTATTCAAAAGAATCAATCAATCAATTCGAAAATCATAAAATAACTATAATTGGGTTCCAATTTTTGAAAGCACTTACGAGTAGCTAGCTAGTGTGTATTTTTTCTGAGGCAGCACAGTGTGAAGTTAGTTGATGAGTGATATCCTATTTTGCCGTAGATGGGGTTGATCCGTGCACCGTGATAAGACCCCAGCCCGGCTAGCATGACCACCGAAACACGATATGATATAGCCCTTTATCGCGTTGAACTTACAAAAATCATTGGATTTTTTACAGTTCAAAGCGAACAATGGCTGTAGGTATCTTTATGATAGGTAGGTATAGCCACATAAGCTATAGATAAGATAAAGCGATTTATCGCTTTGATTTTTGGCAGTTCAAAGCGATGAATGGCTGTCTTCTTCTTCCTGCCCTGTTCCCAGTCTATCTGGGGTCGGCGCAGTATGTTTCCTCTTCCATTCATATGTCAGACGTCATCAAGCCATCCACTCCCTTTTGATTCATATCATCCATCCCACCGTAAAGGTGCTAGTGATGAATGAATGTATAGAAAAGAGACGGAACGGACCATGTCGAGAGACCCATGAACGGAGAGAGTGATTAGAATGACAACATTCCAATCCATACTGCTCAAGGTTTTGGCTTAGGTTTTACAGCCGGCCGCCTGCCTGACACCAACCCTCCTGATGAATGGCTGTATCTTCTTAAAATAGCCATTTATCTCTTTAATTTTTGATTTCTGACATTTCAAAACGACAAATGGCTTTATCACATTTTTATATCGTGTTTCGTTGGTCATGCTAGCCGGGCAGGTCAGGCAGGCCTTAACACGCCCGCATATGTAGATGTCTTCAAATACAAAGTATATTGAAACCACAATGATGGTCACACGTACAGCGTTTGCTTTTACCCGACCGCAGGATGCTAAACGCTCCAATATGACAAGTTCTTTATTGCAAAAACATTTCAAAAGCGACAACTTAAAATATATCATAAAAACCTTTAGAAAAATTTAATAATAATAACTGAAATAATTGTCATGGAGGAGCTCGATGGCGCAATGACTTAGAGCGCTCCAGGCCTGTGATAACGTAAAATAAGCAATGTTCGCTAAGACCGCGTATTGGATGGGTAACCAAAAATGTATTACATACATACATACATACATAAATCACGCCCATATCCCCGAAGGGGTAGGCAGAGGTGAATTCTCACCCGCGTTTCGCCAATTATGTTAAGTCCCATGTAATAGGTGGCGAGCCTATTGCCATTTATCGGGCACAAAAGTCGCAGTACATTGTCAGGACGGTAGTATAAGAGGAACGCTGCTGCCCATTCCTCATCACTGATTTATCCTTAGTCGCCTTGTACGACACCCACGGGAGAGATTTGGGGTGGTGACAATTCTAGTTATAAGATTGTTAAAATTTACACAGCGTTTTATAATAAAATAGAAATTACTAATGCCGTGTGGTGTGGTGACGGCAGAGTAGAATACAATTGTCACCACCCCAAATCCTCCCTTGGGTGTCGTACAAGGCGACTAAGGATAAATCAGTGATGGGGAATGGCCAGCAGCATTCCTCTTATGCCACCTTGCAATGGACTGCGACTTTTGTGCCCGATAAATGGCAATAGGCTCGCCACCTATTACATGGGACATAACATAATTGGCGAAACGTGGGTGCTAGTTCACCTCTGCCTACCCCTTCGGGGATATAAGCGTGATTTATGTATGTAGAAATTACAGCACTAAAAAATTAATGCTTACCCGCCCAAAAAACGCCAAAACAACGACCAATTACTTTCCTATTTTTCATTCGCATTGAAATGAAAAGAATAGCGCTGATAAGAATCACGCAGGTGAATTAAAGATAATATATTACTGAAAACTGTTTTGGCACGCTTCGGGTGATTTTACTTTCACTGATTCACTATAGTAAATGACCTTAAAAAACTAACAATAGTAAATTAGTTTACTGTTAACCAAATTACTTGGATGCAATCTCGGTAGGCGGTCTGGTATTGTTTCACTTTGAATTTTATTGTTTTAAAACTTTATTATTATGTTAAGAAATAAATAAATTAGAAAAAAAAGCGCTAAATACATCTTTTTACAGTGCAATATAAATCTTTTCACCCTAAAGATTTATAATGCTCTTTAATTTTTCTTTATTTTAAATACAATATCACAAATCTAAAAGATGCATTTCTAGCAAAAAATCATCATATCTCTATATAAATCCACATCGCAATTACATATATCAATTGAGGTTTTCACCTGAAACATGAATGGGTCTTTCCATAAATAGAATTTTAACAGACTAACAATGCTCTAATGCAATCTCAAGTCACACTTTCGCACACGTGGACGAATGCACCATACCAATCATCACACATAGTGATTCGAATTTAAATATGTGCCTACTTCTTTGGGTTTAAGGCTTGAACACAAAACTGCGAATTGGCGCAATGCGAATAAATGACAAGAATATTATATCCCTCTCTAATCTTAATTGAAAAAGGATAATGAAGTAGAACTGACCATAATTATTGTACTTTGAAAATGTAATACACTGTTCGACGACAAAGTTAAGAAAGTCTGTCCTTACCGGCAAAAAGTTTCTGAAGTTGTAAAATAAAGTTTGTAATAAAATACGCCAATAACTCGAGTGCGCAGCCACTGCCAACCGCTAGTTGTATTAACCACCTTTAGCACTGAAGGCGAACGAACTATAATTGTCTTCGACTAAGTATCGTACTTTATGGTCGGAGGTCTCTTTTCAACAAGCCGTTCTCGTATAAACTTTATAGGAATTGTTCTAAAATTTATTGGCAATGGCAAGAATATTTCCTTCACGGCTGTAAAAACTAATTTTATGACAACCTACTCAAATGATCATATGGCCTGCCCTTTTAATAGAGACATTAATGTCTGTTGCTTCATAAATAACGTTTCTCAGTTTTGAATAAAATTAATTATATTTATATACTGTAATTGTTGCATATTAATAATGCCTGTCTAGAAAGCTATTTTTAATTTTGATATACCATCATCACTCATCAGCCGTGTGGTGACGGCAGAGCAGAATACAATTGTCACCACCCCCATCTCTCCCGTAGGTGTCGTACAAGGCGACTAAGGGTAAAGACAGCAATGAGTAATGGGCAGCAGCATTTCTCTCGTACCACCTAGCAATATAAATTTGTACTGCGATTTATGTGCCCGATATATGACAATAGGCTCGCCACCTGTTACATGGGACCGAACATAATTGGCGAAAAGTGGGTGTTAATTCACCTCTGCCTACCCCTTCGTGGATATAGGCGTGATTTATGTATGTATGTATGTATCACTCATCTTACAACTTAGGACAGATAACATATAAAATAAATAAGAAATATTAGCATCTATACATTGATTGTATGTACTCCATTGAACTAGTTACTCAAATACAATTTATTTATTACTAATATTATTTCTCTTTTTTTTATTCCAGGGGGCGATAAAAACTTTCAGGAAAAATGTAAGCGAAATTCAGATCAGAAGAGATAATTTAATCTAATATAAAAATATATTCAATATTACGCATTCGTGTAGATTTATTGTTCTTGAAACTGTGATATTTATTTTAGATTATGAAGTTGTCGTGTAAATATGTACAGTATTAATTAGTGTGTGTATTAAAACGTATTTATTGTAGGTAGACACTAGAAAAAAATACAGATATAATGTGTTAAAGACTTGTTTTTCTTCCCTTCCTGAAATCTCTGTTAAATCGCCACCAATTTATATTTTATTAAGATTTATAAAACAGACCAGTTTTAAGAAAGAAACAACTCAGTTATATTATGTTATTTACAATGGAAACATACCTAGCTTGTTTTCTTATAACTTCACATTAATTATAGCTATGAGACCGTTTTGTTTTGTACTTATTTCTCATCCCAAGGTTGTCATAAACTAAAGGTCTGAGGATACGTAACGGGAAAATACCCCGGACGGAACGAGGACGGGGCCTCTCTCTTACAAAAAGCCCCGTGTGACATATGTCACGGAGACACGGACGAAGCTTTTTGTTCGAGAGAGGCCTCGTCCCCGTCCCGTCCGGGGTGTTTTCCCGTTACGTATGGTCAGATCTTAAGAGAGATTGCCCGGCGTAGACCAATACACACCCTGTAGCACCCGAATGGTGGAGGGCAAACTACCAACAACAGCATACACAAAGAGGGTTGGTGGCTGTAAAACTTAAGCCAAAACCTTGAACGACATGGATTGGAATGTTGTCATTCCAAAAACTCTCTCCGTTCATCGGTCTCTCGACATGGTCCGTTCCGTCTCTTTTCTATACATTCATTCATCACTAGCACCTTTCCGGTGTGATGGATGATATGAATCAAAAGGGAGTGAATGGCATGAGACGTCTGGCCGATATGAATGGAGTAGGAAACTTACTGTGCCGACCGACAGATAGACTGGAAACAGGGGGCCTACTCTAAAACTCCGAACGAACGAACTCACATCTATGCGTCTTTCTCACGCCACTGCGTGTTAAAATAAGAGCAACAAAGACGCAGCGACTCGATCGAACGAAATAAACTTCCAGAGTAACGCCTCAGTGCAGTCAGTGAAGTAGAAGCAGAAGCGTCGCAATAGTTAACGCAATTCTGCTTTGCATCCCAAAACATTGTATTAGCGTTTTTCAAGGATCGACAAAGACAAACGATATGTACCGGCACGAACCACACACATACCGCACATTTAGAGACCGTAGCAGGAACATTGCCGCTAAAGTTCCGCCAACAGCATGTAGCAGCAGCAGATCATACAAAACTATCAAATATCTCCAATGTTATTTACTGTCAATATGAACTTGCTTGAAAGCACGACTGTATATTACAGGAAAAAAATATTTTTATTTCAAACAAACTTCTTCCTAAAAGTTTTACAAGATAACTGCCGCACTCAGAGACGTCAATTAACTTTGTGAGTATTTAATGTCAAAATTTTTCATTCAAATCTAGACCATAGACTCGGCAAGAATAGCGACTAGTTTTGAATTGTCATTTTTTGACGTTAAGTACTCATTAACGTTATTTGACGTCTCTGAGTGCGGCAGTTAGTCAGTCTTTCTCTAAACCGTAGCGTAGACATTCACATCCTTTTCAAAACCTATAATGGGGATCAAAATTTCACAAAATGTTAATGACCATTTTCATCTCAGCTGTTTTGATTGCCCCCACTGAAAATTTCCATTCTGTAGCATCATCATCTTACTACCCTGTTCTCAGTTTATCAGGGTGTGCAGCACAGTATGTATGCTTTTCCATTTAATATCGGCCAGTGGTAAGCTCCTTTTTGGTTTCTATTATCCATCACACCTGGAAAGGTGCTAATGAAGAATGAATGTACAAAGGACTATGTCTATGACCAATGAACGTAGAAAGTGATTAGAATAACAACATGCCAATCCATGCTGGTCAAGGATTTAGATTTAACAGCCGGCTGCGTGCCCGCCACCATCTTCAGGAATGCTATTGCTGGTGGTTTTCCCTCTGATACCATTCGAATGCCCCGAGGTGCTTATTAGCTACACCTGGCTATCTCCCTGAATCGACTTTTGCGACACCCCGGGAGTAAATCTGCACTGACACATTCTACTTCTATTTTAGAACCTTTATATTAAAATCCGTGTGGTGACGGCAGAGTAGAATACAATTGTCACCACCTCAAATCTCTCCCGTGGGTGTCGTACAAGGCGACTAAGGATAAATCAGTGATGCGAAATGGGCAGCAGCGTTCCTCTTATACCACCACTTATCAACCTAGCAATATACTGCGACTTTTGAGCCCGATAAATGGCAATAGGCTCGCCACCTATTACATGGGACCTAACATAATTGGCGAAACGTGGGTGCTAGTTCACCTCTGCCTTCCTCTTCGGGGATATAGGCGTTATTTATGTGTGTATTGTGTGTTTCTATAAACGAAATTTCCAAAGATAGCCCGTCAAATGCCATGCAGTGTTTCAAGTTGATTGACAAATTAGGTAAGAGGCTAGTAACATTAGCTCTCTCAAGACGCTGGACGGCTATCGCCGACGTTTCAGTCTTCCAACAGACCGCACAAAGCAAACAGCGGCACCTCTGTCGGCGCGTTTGAAGCGCCGCCGCGCGAAGCTGTCACAACACGCGCGCATACTGCGCAGGCGCGGCGCCGCGACGAATCGCCCACAATATGCGCACACGGCTCAAAGAACGCGATGGACAAAGCCTTTGTGCGCGGGCGGTCGCCGCTAACACTCCAGCGGGGACGTAGACAAGTCTCTCTCCGCCACTTGACAGTGTTTTGTCTCGGAATTTAGTAGTGAGAGTTATAGCGAGAGGAAAAGATTTTCTTTCCCCCGAGGAGATGTGTCCACGTCCCGTGCTACGGGGGCTGCCAACGAATCCCAGCCGTTGACACTTTCCGGTGACTGTTGTACCGTTGTCCCTTTGTGAATAGACGGGGAAATTGGATTAGGTACCTGAGATGACGCCTGATTCGCGCCGCCCTGAAAAAAATGTGTTTTGCATTGATAAAAAATCCTCGACGGTCACAGAATAGTTTTGATAGAAAATCTGTATGCTCAGTATATTCAGGCTCGAGTTCACCAAAACGTAAGCCGTCAGTTTTTGACAGTTCCTCCATACGGTAAAATGTCTTGCCGCACTCGGAGACGTCAATTAACTTTAATGAGTATTTAATGTCAAAAAATTTCATTCAAATCAAGACCGGCAAGAATAGCGACTAGTTTTGAATTGTCATTTTTTGACGTTAAGTACTCATTAACGTTATTTGACGTCTCTGAGTGCGCAGTTAAAACAGACGGTTGTTTAATAATCGCCCGTTTAAGTGTTGTTGAATGAACTCCAGCCTTAGTTGTTGCTTAGATATATTATTATACATATTAGTGTATACATTAATCACGCTGGCTTAGAGCGGATTGGTGGGTATAATCTAGAGCACCCGAAACTAATGAGATTGGATAAAGTAAAAGAAGTGTGTACCTAAGGATCGTAGCAAGTGGTAAGAAGTGATCTCTGCCTACCCCTCTGGATCAACGGCATATAACGTTATGTATGTAACGCACCTGATAGATGGCAATAGGCTTACCACGAATACACGGGACCGAACATATTGTGAAATGTGGGTGTGACTAATGTGGTGAAGGGGGCATAATGCCAAAAACAGACACTTATGTGTATTATATAATTATTTCCATCCAACCAAGGGGACAGATGAGAACTTTAACAGCCACATGTCTCTTCAAGGCAGTCAATAAAGCTAAGGGGCGTACAGGATTATTTCTAACACACCAACAAACAACAAACTCGCAGTAGAATTAGATAGTGAGCATCGGAATCGTTTGTTTTACAAGTTTCAACATAACCCTATACATTGAACAAAAATGATGGGGCTGGCTATCCTATCACAATTGTCGGAACACAATAATGCTATTTACATTATTATTATGGCGACAAATTTTGATAAGATGGTGGTAACTAGCCGGGCGGACTTGAAAGAAGTCCTACCACCAACCAAACCGACCACAAATCTGTACCCCCCTGGTGATCGAACCCGGAACCTCTGGATCTTAATTCTGGTGGGCGAACCACTACACAACGGGTGCGGCTCAAGGTATATGCATGTACAATTTCTACAACCAAGGTAAGTTCTATCTAATATTGATTTACAATGAACGATCGATAGGGGACCAGGATATTGGCGGCCTTATAAACACTGTTGCTCAGCCTCTTGCTATCGGCGGCAGTTATCACTCGGCGTGTTAATGCTAATCGTATCCCCTTATAAGGCACGGCTCGTAATGCAATCTAATCTTTGCTCGAGTTACACTTAAGTGGATCTCACGGCAGATCGGTATCGGCCGTAACACAAGTAGTGTCCGGTGGCTATCGGTATCGCGTGGACCCATCACGGCACGATCGCGAATCGAACTCAATCAACTGTCAGCCTTTATTAATGTACTCTTCATTAGACGCCGTCTGATCTGCCGCTTTCAATTGAAACAATATTTAATGCTTTGCCGGCACAAGAGTAAAATAAAACGGTAGAACCATAAACATTCCACATTTATATTCGACCTCTGGCGGCCGGTCGAGTGCTGCGTCCTTTTCCTTTGTACATTCGGCGTCCCTTTCCGACTGCGCCGGCTCGTCTGCGGGGTCCGGGCTCATCTCTTCTGTTTAAAGATCCAAGAGTGAGATAAAAATTGTGTAGCTCATAATGTTTTAACAGTCTCATCGTTTGAGCGCGCGGGTCCAATTTAATTTTCCTCCTCGACTCAGCAATAATTGGGCTGATTCGTTCTATGTCAGGCGCGGAGGCTGCCTTCACTGCCGCCAGTTTCACAGCGAGAATAATCGATGTCTTCTAATTAATTGTCTGCCGTGTGATGACGGCAGAACAGAATACAATTGTCACCACCCCTATCTCTCCCGCGGGTGTCGCACAAGGCGACAAGGATTAAGACAGCAATGAGTAATGGGCAGCAGCGTTCCTCATATGCCACCTAGCAAAGTACTGCGATTTTACCGATAAATGGCAATAGGCTCGCCACCTATTACTTGAGACCTAATCTAATTGGCGAAATGTGGGTGTTAGTTCACCTCTGCTACGCTACCCCTTAGGGGATATAGTCGTGATTTATGTATGTATCTATGTATACTTATGTTCTAATTGATTCTTCCAGTTATACCGCCCGATGTTAGCTGTTCATTTTGTATTCTAACTAAAACACTAATCATACCAGACGTCCATAATTTTCTCCAAGAAGGAATGTTTTAATTATAATTCGTATTTATTTAATAACGCTAGTTATAC
Source organism: Cataclysta lemnata (assembly GCA_963931975.1). Classification (NCBI taxonomy): domain Eukaryota; kingdom Metazoa; phylum Arthropoda; class Insecta; order Lepidoptera; family Crambidae; genus Cataclysta; species Cataclysta lemnata. Next base: position 14,151,045 of record OZ008340.1, on the reverse strand, counting down.
GGCGTCGCAATATACTGTGGAACATTTAAACTGTCCCGGCGAGAACTTGTTTTTATCAAGAAACGCTAGGTGTTACTCGTTCCTGTGTCTTTCACTGTAATCAATTTACTCTCCTTTGACTTAAAAAAACGCAGTTTAATTTTCACTTCTGTTATTGATTATTGAAGAAATAGAAATTAATTTTTTATAACCATCTAGCTGTGTAGTGATGGCAGAGAAGAATACAATTACACACACACATCACATAGTAGGTAAAAATAATCCATTATATCAGAGTCTATCTCTGTAGCTATAATATCAGGCACGATCTCCAATAAAAAAACATATGGAACGGTTTTTGATACGACCATTAAAATAAAACGAATTTCGCGATGTTATTGTCTTCAACAGTAGGATTGGTCACAGCCTCACAGCTGTCCACAATGGCTCGCGGAGAGGCACCCTGGCAGCTACATCACAGACGCGGCGGCATTCCTCAAAGCCCCCGACATATACAAATAAATAACTTGGGAACGACAAATATTTTAATAAGCACCTCTAAAGAATTGTTCAACGCTTAGTTAAGTACAGCGACGCACTGGGTCGCGTATGCCACCTGCATACGGCAGACATTAATTCTGTAACACGCAACGTAAATATAGTCTTTACCATCATACATCTAAAGGATACTGTCGTTTGAAGAACGCGAGAATAGTTTTGTCAATGCGCGCAGACGGCATGACCAATGGCAGAATGTGGAGTCGGCGGGCGAATGGCGATCTTTTCGAAAACATAAAGTTTTATTGCAACATAAGAATGAGCCGATGGAAAATTGGAAAGGTAACCATGAAATGTGGCAGATGTCCGGCGCGGGCCTCGGACAAAATAAATATTGGTGGTGCTACGCATCTGGCTGGCAGCTCTATAGGAAAATTAGTTACGCAAATATCTGGCCCATTTTCAAAGGGAACGCCCATCAAACTGACTCATGGAAGCAACTCTTGTACCGACGATATACCTTTTATTATTGATATTCATTCATTGTTATGGAAGATATACGACATATGTACTAATATATTTCTCTGCCTAATGTTAATCACATAACGCGTAGGTTAAAAGATAAACAGTGTTTTATCTGAATCACTCACCTGTCTCTTCATCACAGCGGAAACACAATTTGACAAAATGAGACAGATCAGTGATTTAGTTAAAATAGTGTTATATGGACAAGGGCATAGAATATATCTGGTAAGTAAAATAGTTTTAAACCGTGTGGTAACCACAGAGCAGAATAACATCCTTATCTCTCCCGCTGTCGTACAAAGCGCGAGACAGCCACGAGGCGGCAGATTTCTTTTATACCAAATCATCTTAAACGTTCGTCATCTGGTCCCACATGCCTACGGCCCATTTAGGAAGACTTGAAGAAAATCAAAATAAAGAATTTTCAGTGTACAACTCGTCCGGCGTTAATATTAAAATGAGGAAAGGTACAATTAGTAACAAAAGTGTTATTGTGGAAAAAATAAAAAACGGGTTTGTTAGGAAATATTTAATTATCACAACCATATCATCAAACAATACCACCTCGCATTATAATGTGATTGATGTGCCCGATATGGCAATAGGCTAGCCACATTGGATCTAAAATAATTGGCGAAACGTGGGTGTTAATTAACCTCTGCGTACTTACACACTTTGACTTTGCAGTTCAAGCTTAGGATTTCGTATAGGGCTAACTCTTACAATTTGTGATTTGTTTTTATTGGAACAACATATAAGCAACAATAATCTTCCTTCTTAATAAATAAAAATACCATTTAATATTTGAGTAAGATAAATCATTCGTCTAAAGTCGAAGTCCTGCCGAATCTCTTTAGAAGTAAATGTTCCAACAAATTTAGGAATTTCTCATGTTCCTTTTTTAGAATATCTACATTGCAACATTGGTACAAAGCCTTTGTGAGCAGTATTGTTCTCCTCGGAGCCCCATAAATAACCTTTATCATACAGAAAAACAAATAAAACTAAGAATAGAGTACAATAGTAAACAAGACCACCTGACCGCACCTCGCGGCTCGTCAAAGGACCAACGTCATCATTACGCAGCCGCAACAATGAACTGTTCGTACTTCGTAGCTGAAAATCCCTAAATGTACAGCAGAGACTTTGGATACATTTTACCGCGCTTCGTTTTTTTAAATAGGTTTAACGTTCTGGACACGTTAACTTACTGGAAACAAGTCCTTTAGGAACTTTCTTCAATAAATTTTCATTTACTTTTCTTAATTTTGAATGATTGAAAGTAATGCATGAAATGAATGAATGAAATTAATGCATTAAATGGATTGTACATTAAAATATGGGTGAAACACATTTTAACGCATCTAGGGAGTGCTTGGCGCGAATCGAATGGTAACAGATTTCTTGAGCGCCACTGATGAGGTGGTGAAAACCACTATAAAATTCACAAAAAAACTTTTTGTTCAATGCCTCATAATTGAATATCAACACGGATCCGTAAGCATCAAAATAACACCACTTTCACAGCACAAAATCGACTCTGAAACAATTTTTGATTGGTTGAAACACAAATTTGACTGACACCGTTGAAATCCCGCCAAGCACTTTTTTTTTAAATCGGTTTAACGTTCATGTAATCAAGTCCTTTAGGTACTTTCTTCATTAAATTTTCATTTACTTTTCTTAAATATTTTGAACGGTAAAATTAATGAATGGAAATAATGAATTCGAATTGTATTTTACGTTAAAATATTGTTGTCACCCATTTTAACGCATCTAGGGAGTGCTTGTCGCGAGTCGAAAGGTTCAGTTCATGACGGCGACTGATGAGGTTAGTTCGAAACGAGTATACCTGCAGCCTTAAACTGGTAGAGTATGTAAAAAACTATTTCCATTATAGGGACCCAAATGGATAGGCAAAATTTGGATCTCTCCTTCTACACCAAATAGTGTACAATTCTTTAAAAAAAGTTCACTATACCTACATTTGCAATTGCATTAATTATACACATATGCTTTACTACCCACATCAGTAGTCTAGGGGGCTCTAAAAGAAATAAAACAGTAAAATCTTTCACAGGATTATTTTAATTAATTTCCAGAATAATTTTTGTGGTAACATGCCAGCGCAATTTCAGTCAATAAAGAGTGGCCTCGTCTCAACAGACAGGCTGGCGCACTGTCTGCGCTCCCTCCCCAGACGTATGGGCACCGAGATTTTTTTGTTTTTCATCCTTACCTTATTCCTCTCTACCTATGTCTGAACTTTTTAAATATACTACAGACAATATTCACACCGTTGTTTGATTGTTATTTGAAAGTTCTGATCATTGTTGTTAATAATTGTGAAAAAAACTGTGATTATAAAGGAAAAGAGTAAATAAATACACTCAGACCCAGCCCAGAGTAATTACGATGATAAAATAATCAATTAAACGCACCATCAAGCAGTTGAAATATTCCCGCATCAGAAAATAATTTATTTATCTATCTTTGTAATATTCCCACTAGTATCTAATTTTATTTGAAAATCAATATACATATAGGATTATTATTCTGTACTGAATTGAACATTTTTTTTACTGAGTTAACGAGTTAACATCATTGTGACTATAAGCGAATGAACCAACCAAACAACAACGGAATAAACTAATTGTGGTCTCCTTCGTTCCAACTTAATGGAACAGTATTAAAAATTAAACAAGCTTCAGGTCGAAGCAATATTAACGCCTGTAGACGTGTAAAACTAAAAACAATAGCGTCCACATAATAGCATCGCTTACTAATACACCTCGCGAAACGCACCGCTTTCATCTCGGGGGTTTTTCGCATCTTTTTGGCCCCGAATCCATCAATTCTCGTGATGGATGGACCATTGGACCCGGCTGGCAATCGAAATTCAAATTCGCTAAATCTTCCCACACGGCATCGAAAACAGGTCGGGTCGTTAACAGCGTACCGACGACCGTTGTCTGCCATCTTGGGATTTTGATCTCTATGTTGTTGTGATACGGTGAAGGGGTTGCGTTCAAGCGCGTACGCAGGCGCGGCGAGCGTTGTTTGTGTTTTTTTTCTGTTTGCACTGGAGATATTCGCCCGAGGCGTTGGGGGGTTGCGGGGGTGGGCGCGGGGCGCGGGGGGGTGGCGCGGTGCGTCGGCGCAGACGCTTGGGCAGCAGAGGCGTGATTACAGGGCTGCGCGCGGCTAATCACTCCAGCTACACGGTTCGGACGAGGTAAAATCCGATAAAGGAAACAGAAATACCCGTTCAGCTATTAAATTCTTTTTTTAGCGGTACGGACATTTTTACTGCTTCATTACTACTAAGTCTAAATATCGAAATATACCTGAATATTTATTATTAATAGTCTGGCTACTCAACTGCAAATATGTAAATATAAACTAAATCTAGTACTTACTACTTTTACTACTATAAAATATATCACAAAAATACCCAAAAAACAGTTATTTTTCAAAGTAATAAATTGTGTTAAGTTAACCATAAAAAAAACCATTTAGCTGAAGGGCGGTAATAATTTTGTAAAACAATATTTTTTTGTCACACCTGACCATAAAGTGGACTTTTCCGCCCGCTACGCATATACCGAAAATCCCACTTCCTGCTCAGAGGGTGATGATGAAAAAGAAAGGCTCAGATCGCATTATCGATATACTTGCGATCTGTCTGAGACATTCCTGTTTTATCGCCCTTGGTATAATAATATACTATTAATTCTGTGATTCTTGTTTATCTCTACGCTAATATTAAGATAACAACATAAACAAACCACAGATATATTAAATCTGTGAAATAAACTATCGACGGTTTTGTTGGCTCTTTGCTTTTACTAAAATAAAAGTAATAGGTATAAATATTCCCTCGGCAGAGGATCGTACTTACTTGCGCCTGCGCCGCTGGGCCGGCTCATTGTTGTTAATAACAAACAAGACAAAAGCCCGCCGCTAACTGCGCGCCCCCGGCCTCATCGAGGACCATCACATACGCTGCTCCAAGCTGACTCTGGAGTTTGACAGCCTTTTTCTATCAACAAGCAGGTTTGCTTAAAGCAACATCACCAAGGCCACGCGGTAAAAGAACTTTTTGAGGAGAAAAAACGTTCTTTAGTTCGTATATTTCTCTTATTTCGTATATTTGTTTAGTTATCATAACCATTTGTTCAGTTATCATAACCCAACGATCCAATTTAACCAGCCACTTTCCATTTTTTGGAACTGAGCACGAGGAGCTCACTTATTTAGAAGCTTTAGATTTTTTTTCAACTGTATATTTATTCATTTTCTATACTCACACACTATCATCTGGTCCAAAATTATCAGGATGCTAGCCAGCGATCCGAATATTCGACTATTAAACCGGCAGTCATATTGATTGGGGAACCCTAATCATTAAATCAAATGCCGAGAACGCGACACTTATGAGTTTACCCCAGGGGATATCGGTAATTAATGAAATAGCAAATGACTCATCATAGCTCAGAAACGTAATGACGACACATCTTTCTACAAATACATTAAATTCTGTTCTCCGCAGGTGAGTTTAGTGTGAAATGCTGATGAATCACGGTTGATAAGGTAAATAGTTAAGAAACTCAGTCTTGGCCATATTAGGCTGTATTTTTATGTTGTCTTTTTAATAATGATTAAAATGTAACCGCCTTATAATAATTGTATTACCTACGTAAACTACTAATACTTGTATTACGTAAACGCTTCATGGTAACATGGTCTCATTTGGACCTAAGCTGCCAAAAGATTTGTGATTTCTCTCAAAAGAAAGGGTTCAATTAACCATTCGTAGATACATACATAAATCACGCCTATATCCCCAAAGGGGTAGGCAGAGGTGAACTAGCACCCACATTTCGCCAATTATGTTAGGTCCCATGTAATAGATGGCGAGCCTATTGCCATATATCGGGCACAAACGTGTCGCAGTACATTGCTAGGTGGTATAACAGGAACGCTGCTGCCCATTCCTCAGCACTGATTTATCCTTAGTCGCCTTGTACGACACCCACGGGAGAGATTTGGGGTGGTGACCATTGTATTCGTCACCACACGGCATTCGTAGATACTCTAGTCTATACCAAGACATCCCAGTAGGTGTTTTACATTTATGCATAATTATGTTATAAATATTGTAGCGAATCTGAATAATCTGTGTGTGTAACATTCGAATATCTACTTTAAACATCCTTGTTACAGTTAAATATTTGTACTTATAATTTCGTAATAAATAATATTAAACGTACGACGGCATAAAAATACAACTAGTTTGGGTGGAAATAATTAATATCTACAAAACATAAGTCAATCACCATTCCGATATATTCCGAATCAATTCAATCAATCAAAACTTTATTGCGTTCATCTAGTTTGGTAGCTGATTAATATTGATACCTGATGCTTTTGAATATCAAACGATTCTTGTAAAGGAAATACTAATAAGTGTACAAATGAATAAATTAGAAAAGCAAAATAAATTTAAACCGGTAGCACCAGCGGTTGTCCCATAAATCGGTAGATTATAATCCGTCGATAGTCTTATTTGATGTGTCTTATGTCACTGAATTGAGAACATTATTCTATGCCAGCAGTAACACTTACTGGTAAATATGGAGGTCCGAGGTACTTTTGACATTGACTGTTAACATTCCTATAAACTGTATAATTTAGATCACTCTCTATGTATGTACTTCTGAAAAGGGTTTAATAGTTGTTTACATTGTTTATGGACACACACTTAACGTCTAGTCCGGAATTAACAGCTTGGGTTATGTAAACTGAGAGAGATTACGGAGAAATATTCATAATAATGACAATTATATAAATATTGAAATTACTCATAAACATATATACGAGTATAGCTGAATAGCATATAGGCTTGTTCATCACGTTCATTTTCATTCATCAATCGAATTTATTTTGACGCTATTTTTTACAAAATGTGTACCTATTAATACATCTACTCAACACTTACACACATATACCGATACTAAGATGGCCTAATTCTTTTAAACGCCCTTGGAGGTCGGAAACTTGCATTTAAGATAGAAAAACATCAAAATTCGAATTGCAAAACTCAAGCTCAGGAAATAATCCACCAATAGCGTTGCTCCATTTCCGTTTTACGGTAACAGTATTGGTGAATTTTTTTTCGCTTAGCTGCCTCTCACGTCTCTGGTGTAGATGCACCCTAACAGTGGCAATAAAGTGTAGGTAATAAACATGAAGGACCGACTCATTTTTTGCATTAAACGCGATGAATAAGTGCAATTAAAATCGGTCGCATTAGCATGTGGCGACGCTTGTCAAACGCGACTTTACGCAGACCTCAATTCAATCGCGACACTGCCACTCCTACTCATTAAGACTTCATTTTGTTATAACAACAATGAGGGAACGTTTCGCTCGCCGCTGAGGTTGACGGGCGCTTTGTGCGTGAATCAATCTCGCGTTTGTAACGATGCAAAATCGGTTCCACCGTGCGACAAAGAAGCTAATGTTGTCCGTCCCGTCATTTTTTAACCGCCAGCGATATTGAATGCGCCGTGCAGTAAGTAATTCTTTGAGAAACATTCTGAATGCGTATTTTTTTTTATATTCGCCCTTTCAGTAATTATATGAAGCCACAATCACTTGTGCTTTTGTTAGCGCGTACATTGCACTGGTAATTAATTAGGTAATTTATTTGGAAGGACTTATTTAAGTTTATTGCGGGATTCGTGAAAAGTTTCGTACAATATGTTAATGATATTACTTTCACATTCAAGGATATTACTTTCACATTCAAGGATTAATTGCCGTGGTGAGATTTTATTTAAGTGATTAAGGACTTTTAAACCATATGACACTTAAGCCGGTCGCTTTTGCGTAATATAAAATTGTTTCCATACACTCAAGGGGACAGATGGGAATGTCAGTTCCCACATTTCCCTCGTGGGAGCCAAAAATGAGGCTCATGGGAATTTACCGCACTGTCTTTCTCAAGCAGACAAGCAGTCAGCAATATAGTAATATCTCATATCCTATAAGGAACAGTATCAGTATCAAAAATCGTACAACTTAGTGAAATAAATGAGTTAAGAATTAAATATATGAATATTAATTTTGATTATTTTGAGACTCATTAAAAAGTATTTTATCATTATTCATGAACTCTTTTATAAAAAAAGATCTGAGAAACTACCCTTGAGGCAAAATTTTACAAAAATATATAAACGCTCTCACACATATGTAATGAGTTCGTTGGACTCAATGTAACTGTAATAATAGTATGTAGGTACGTATGTAATGGAATATTATAAATGAATAAAAGAAAGAACACCTTACCAATTTTCTAGTTAATCAATGATATGAAAAAGTTTCTAAGTAGAAAATGATTGTAACATACTTACGAATTTGCAATTTTTTTTGCGTAATGTCGGACGTTCTACTAGTAGTTGACTATAGTATATGTGTTACGTTTTTCGTGGGGGTAATCAGCTCAAAGTGCGTATACTGCCTTAAGCGGCCAGTCTCGTGTGTAAATTAATTTTCAAAACCAGTAAACTCCTTTGAATGTAGCTATGGAAAAGGTTTTATTCACAACAGTATACCCAGTATACTGTTGGGAATAAAATCGTTTCCATACCTGTTGTGAAAAAAAATCGGTTCCACGCCGTATGGTGACGGCAGAGTAGTATACAATTGTCACCATCCCAAATATCTCCCGTGGGTGTCGTACAAGGCGACTAAGGATAAATCAGTGCTGAGGAATGGGCAGCAGCGTTCCTCTTATACTCGTACAACCTAGCTATTTACTGCGACTTTTGTACCCGATAAATGGCAATAGGCTCGCCACCTATTACATGGGACTTGACATAATTGGCGAAACCTCTGCCTACCCCTTCGGGGATATAGGCGTGATTTATGTATGTATGTGTATGTATACCCAGTATACGCGCTTTGGTCCCCTTTTACTATTCCAAGCCTGAGCGCGATGATATGCACATGCTTAGAAGTCCCTAATCGCTTCTAAAGATACTCACGGGTGAAAGGGATAGTTCACTGTATTGTTGTCACCACGCAGCTGATTCTTTTTATAAGACACAAATACAATATCTCTACCGTAATTAAGGCTTGACTGTACAGACAATGCCATGTGGAAACTTCCGTTCCCGTTTATCCCCTTACTACTAAAATTTTGCTTATATGGCCTTCCGCCTCCCAGAACAAATATAGGGAGGCCGTAATATAAATATCATAAAAAATAAGCGATGCCCTAAAAATTTTCTTTAAAATTAATTAGCTTCTGCTAGTATGACTTAAATAAAGCGCCTGTTTACCTAATGCGACGCATAATTTTCACACAAAGAAGTGGGGAGTAGGTTATTCAATCGAACGTATCATGTAAGTTAACATTATCCGCGTTACTATCACAATTAGGGTTAAATTGACACAAAGGTACATTTTTCTATAATTTTTATACCCTAAAACTTTTTGTAACAAATCCCTTCAAATAATGACGCAAATGACGTGAAATCGTCCACATTAGTGGACTTAATGCAGAACAAATGTTTGATGTGTAAATAAACACAGGGTGCTGTTTAAACACATCGCCATTAAACAAGTCTTCGTGTTCCTTTGTCGACTCTTATTCTGTTGACTGATAAAAAAAGTTTGTACCCTTTCACGACGAGCTACCGGCTCAAGTCATCTTTCATAGATAAGTGCGTGTGTTTTTTTGTCGTTGTTGTTTTCATACAAACAGATAATCTAGCCCATTCTCAAGTATCATTCACCTTTGTCAATATACTCGCGGAAGTGATAGGGATGGCGACATTATCGCCGTGTATTTTTACGGTCTCCACTCCATAAACATTTTTTAATAAGAAAAAAGTTTCAATTATGACAATAAATAGCGCGGTGATAGCTTAGGCGAACTTTGTATGATGCGATCATGCGACGAAGATATAGTGAAAATACATTCTTGATTAAAAAAATACAATTATGTGGCTTTATTGGGTCATTTTTGACCCTTAGAAAATAGTTAATTTCATTGTTTAAATTGTATTTTGTTATAGACACACACCACCAACGATTTTATAGAAATGAAAACAATAATATAAAGTAGAAACCGGCAGTTTAATAGTAATTTTGTAGCTTTGATGATAAGGAACGAGAACTAGTTCTTCTGGCAATCCCTATATACTACCTTATTAAAATATTATATAGTAAGTGATAGCTGTTATTCTCGAGATCACCATTAAAAAATGTAATAAAAAGACGAATAATAAAATCGAACTGGCACATAATATGATAGTAATTATGAATTCAGCGTGCTACGCTTCCTTCCTCTGTCCATACTTGTATAAGGTCCTCCGAATTTCTTGGTATTTACCATATAAGTGCAGCTAGCATTATAAATAAAATGTTAGTAGAATACTTTTACCTAAAACTATATTACAGTCTTTTCTGATTCTGACATCAGAATTTGAGGAAACATATTATTATGTATGTGATATCTTGCTACATGCTACGTCTTTTAGAAACCAGGGAAATTTCTTAAGGACGAAGCATGGACAAAGCATAGGATAGAATCATCATCTTTCTGCTCGGTTCCCAGTTTATCGGGATCGGGAGGGAGCGCAGTATGTAGCCTCTTACTTTTATATCGGTCAAACGCCATTATGCCATCCACTCCCTTTTGATAAATATATCGTCTATCACACTGGAAAGGTGCTAGTGATGAAGGAATGTAAAGAAAAGTAATGGAAACTAAACCCTTAAATGGGTACTAGGTCATTCTGGAATAACCGGTAATGAAAGGGCCGATGAACTGGAAAGAGCTGGGGCTAAAGGACAACAGTATGGCCCAGAGCCTTTCTGTGGTATCTCGAAGAACCAGACTATGCAATACCTAAGAAACCATCTCCTCCAGGAGGCCAAGGTGGACTGGCAAAGAACGCCTGGATTAACACAGTCAAAAGCACTAATCGAACCATACTCCCGTAAGCGCACTGACGAGCTATTAAAGCTCAACAGGGGCAACCTGAGCATGATGATTAGGGCTCTGACCAGCCACTGCAAGTTGAATAGACATCTCTACAACATAAGACTTAAAGACACAGATACTTGCAGATTCTGTGAACAAGAGCGTGAAACACCAATACACCTGTGCTTTTGTGAACCTCTCATTCACAAAAGAAACCGACATTTGGGAAAGCATATTCTCGAACCAGATGATATAAAAATAATCCGAGCTGGGAAATTCCTATCATTTTTAGACAGTGCCCAGCTAAAGGAATTCATGTAAGGCCTTAATAGGACTTACTTGGTTTCTGTAATTAAAATTCAGAGGGATTCATCGTACAATTATATTTTTAGAATTGAATTTTAATTACAGAAACCAATGAGCTAGTTACAATAGATCTCCATAGGTCGCAGTGACGCAAACAACCCCGAAACTTGAAAATAATATTAATAATGGAAACTACAATGTCTAGACATGGATAAACGAAGAGTGATTGAATAACAAAACAACATTCCACATTCGTTCAATACCATAGAGTAGGATAGATTTATTATATGTCGCTTGCATACCTACTTAACATAAACATACCTTCGATACAAGTTTAAAAGTGACTCATTTGCCAATTTTTATTAAAAATACCCAGAGTTTTTTTTTTAATTTAACTTACTAATCTCAAAGGCGTTACAACTATCACAAAAATATAATTGTACGATGAATCCCTCTGAATATTAATTACAGAAACCAATGAATACATATAATGGAAATTTTATAAATATGGATCGTAGCAACTGAAATAATTTGTGTACCCCTTTGGGGAAAAGGCCTGGTGTCTGTATTAAGGTATTACAAATTTATATAAGGAATAGTGTTTGCAATTAATATTATTGAAGTTACATAATAAAGTATTGCTATGTATTTTTTTTATAAAACTAGCCAATCTATAAACATAGCTACTCAATAACAGACCATAAATCTACTAGATTACAGTTAATTTTATGCAAATGCTTCGCCCGTAATTGATATCCGACACTTTGTTACCTCGCGTGCAAACATTAAATAAATCGTTTATGAGCTCAAACTCAAAATCACTTACAATTTGTCTAATGGACACCGATAGCGCCGATTTCCTATTACTAGAAGTATAATATTAACTATGTACTCTAGGAACACGATAGAATCAACTAATTTGAGTACTGTGAACAGCACGTCAGTAAAATTTTCTCAACCGACTTTGTGATTTATGTCAATAAAACTAAAGCGCACAATGGATTGGAGATATTTGACAGTTTTTTATAGTCCAACGCGCGGTTGGCAGTACAATACAGCTTATTAGAGAAACGGAATTCAACTATAACAAACAGGATTAACAATGGATACGTACGTGTTAAGTCCCACACACTCGGCATTACAAACATGGTAAAAAACATGGTTGAATCCTAAACGAGCACCACAAAAAGCGACCGTACAAAACGGTATCGGCGGCGAGATCAAACGGCACGACGACCACTCATTTCACACCGATGGACCGGCCGCCATACGTGACCTAATGACAACACGGATACAGTATACCACGTAAACACCACACGGATCCCGAATGGAACTCGACTTTATCTTTATCGAAATAAAGCCTCTTGTTCAATGTAGAACAAAACTCATATTCATTTACGAAAGCTTTGTATGGGGCAGGCCGGAATGCCGAATTTGTGCAAAAAATGTGTTATTAGCAAACAATTGAAACCCGATGGACGTGAAGACCCGACAGGTAGACATGCTTTTGTTTTTTTTTCTGAGATATTAAATAGATTATGCCCCGGCGCTTACATTTCATAGAGGTAACAATAAATTTTATAAACATTTATTTCAGACTGTCAGAATATATAAGAAGAGATTCCCAAAACTGATACATACATTTAATTATGCTTACATGATCTTATTAAATCCTTTTTTATTTGTTTATAATATTTTATGATTATATGCATGTGTTATTTCCTAACTATTATATTGTGCGATGTGTGCCTATATCTTAAAAATAAATTTTACTTTTTGAATCATATTATTATTTATTTCTTATAAGTAGCCAATGCGGGCATCATGGGAGCGAAAAAATAAACACAGAATGTACAAGCCCCAACTAACCTACTAGTAATTACTTATGTTACCTATAATATAATGTAAGTTCTGTAATTATGAACTATTATGTATGTACTTCATACTGTCGTGTTTGTAAAGTAGGCGTATTAATGTTAACATTTTTCAATTTATATAGAGGACACATAGACACATTTTTTTCACAGATGTTTTGATGTATGTTCCAAATAGACGATACTTACGTAACAAGTTGTATTATAGGACTTAAATACATAAAGCAACTTCCGTAAGTAAGTAAGTAATAAAAAATATGTTGCCGCTGTTCGGTAGTTACACGCTAATTGTTAACAGCCATAGATTAGCATAGAAATTAATAAGCGAGCAATCCCTTCAATCTTTGACGGAAGTTTGACGACGAACGGCCGAATGAGCATAACATTATCGCATTATAGCGCGATTTATCACATTACCCAACGTAGAACCGGTTCGCTGAGGAACTCTGAGCTGCACTTTTTGTATGCTTCTTTTAATATCCTTGATAGGGGTGTAATTGAATTGGGAACAGAATTTTGTTAATAAATAATACGATTAGGTTTTTTTAGGTAAATAACAGTATGTATTTTAGGGTGTCATATTTTGTAATTATGTAACACGATTTATAATAACGTTTAAATAAAATAACAACCCTAAGTTAACAGACGAACTTATCAGATACAGACTCCCGCTCTATGTACAATGTAAAGTAAATAAATTTTGAATTTTTTCTTACTACTATACATGTATTTCAAAAATTGGTACCGTTTACTAATTTCTACTCTTTCATCACTGTTTTCGAGGTATCACATTCTGCCAAAGCATCGATATCGTGGTAGCATGATTGTGTTGACTCTACCCACATTATATTAAATATCCCTTACGAGGCAGGCTATGAATATAAAATCTTAAAGATGCAGAAAAACACCACTAAAGCTGTTTTTATTTTTTTTTTATTTTATTTTATTTATATATTTAACAATGTTTCAACAGCATTTATAACACTCAAATAACAATAGTTGATGATACTTAAACATAAGTCAATTTTAGAAACACATTATGATGACAATTAATATGAACTTAAAAAACGGGTAGGTAGGTATGTACATATTCCATTTTGCAAATAATTGCAATTTATTGTCCCACTCCATCCAATTACAACAAAGTTGTAGGTAAGCAGTCAAGTAAGCTTACAATAAAAGTAGCAATTACCGATAAAACAAACACCAGTAGTTAAGATTACAATTTGTTCTTGTATGCATGCAACATTGCAAAGCTTGCATGTCCAGAGAGCGGCCATATTGAACTCGAAGTAGAGCGGGGTATAAAGCTTTTGGAGTAGGTAAACGGATATAAGTTATGAGAATTAAAAAGGCTATGGGTATTGTTTAAACGAAATCAAACGATAGAAATCATATCGCCTCTTTACTTCAATAACGTGTTATCTTGTCTAACACAATTCTTGGACATGTCACGTTATTGTTGTAAAGAAGCGATATGTCAATTTACAGGCAGCAGTCATCCGACAAGTCACCAAACTATAGCAAATCTTAATAATTAAATATTTTCACATTGTAAATAATGTTATCATCGTCATTACCGGGCTGCAATGAATGTCCCCACTGCTAGGTCGAACTCTACAATTAGACGAATACAGAGATAATAGCCCTTAGCCCACAACGCTGTCCCAGTTTCAATTTGTCGTATTAACGACTGCAGATGCAGCCGGCACCAGCATCGTAACGTGCCTTCTGAAGCACGGAGACACTCGTAAATTTTTCGAATATAATTTTGGCTACTACCCATCCAATAACCCTCCTTAGCGAACATTGGTCTACACCGGGTATTTTTCCTTAGTCCAATTTTACGACACCCCTGTAATGAGTTATCAATCTAAAATCCCATTCATACACTGAATCCAAATCAACACTTACTGTCGCCCTCAGAGACGTCAATTAACTTTAAGGAGTACTTAATGTAAAGAAAATCATTTAAATCTAGACCATAGATTCGGCAAAAATAGCGACTAGTTTTTAATTGTCGTTTTTTGACATTAAGTACTCATTAACGTTAATTGGCGTCTCTGAGTGCGGCAGTAATTATCATATTCTTCAATTTGACTAAATAGAAGGCGAATGTATCAAAGTGTCTTGAAGGTGTTACCTCAAGCTTTGCATTCGCTAATTACTATGATGGGCATTTATTTATACGTTCTTATTATGCGTCGACAGTCAGTCTATCAATTAACCCATAATTTCTTTTATAATATTTTCTCGCTAAGACACCAGTCACCACCGGCCCATTATGGAGTTGAAAAGAAATGTAATTAACAGTTACTATCAATGGTAATTAGTGACTGAGCCTTTCATAATATTTAACCGGGCTCGGTCTTTACTCTTGCCGAGTCTTGCTCAATCGGGTACTTAAATTGGTAATTAAAGTTTTTTTTCTTACTAATGCTAATGCTAATTCGCCGTAAAATCGTGATTCCAATACACCGATGTATTTGGCTACCAACGTAACCAAGATGGCCACATCTTTGTTTTTTAATGTTTTTTCATTTCGTTTCATTGTTCTTTAAAATAAAATTATATATTGGTAAAAATAAATATCAATAATCTTAGGTTTTTACACATAAAACTGAATTCTGTTGCCCATATTCTATAACATCGAACTGTTTTGTTTTCTGAAAAAAAAATTACGGTCCCTTTTACAACTATTCTACTAAATCTAATACATCACTTCTCAGCAATGAAAAGTTTATATTGGCATTAGAATTCTCACTTTTCTGTGTTTCTCTTAAGCCGAAATTTCTACCTGGTAGGTACTATGTAAAAATGTTTAATCACATGAAGCACATGAATAACATTCATTTACACACTCATTTCTCTACAGAAGAAGAACCTTAATTTAATTCTCAAGATAGTCAATGCAAACTAGCAATATTCATTTTAATTTTTACATAATTGTTTCTAAGTTTTGGTTGTTAAACTGGCACAGTAAAATTTAGATGATTTCGTCACAGAATTGTGCAAATAATATTGTTACAACCGAAGCGTGTTTCAGCGCTACAAATTGAGTTAAAGTCTTAACTTATCACAATCCATTATAAAACAAATAAATAATTACATTTAATTACAAAAAACAACTACCAACGCCTTCTCATTTTAGAAAACGCTATGATCATTTTCTGACTACAAATTCACGTCAAGAAACAATATTCGCTTGAACGCGTCCGCGCTACAATGGTGCCTAAACATATTTTGAGTCAATTGTTAGATTGTACAAATCAAGTTTAGGTCAGCAGGCGTCAAGGGGCGGGCGCGCAGACACAATAGCCGGAACCACACAGCGGGTCGCCTTTGCCTCTACCGACGCCGACAACATGGGCCTACCCTGGAGAACGAAACAATAACCATCGCTTCACGTATCCATCGCCGCATACGTTTCGTCCCCATCAAAGCAAAAGTAAACGAGCCAGCAATGTACGCCATTTTATTTTAAGCGGCGCGTCGCTTCATAGAATAATGTGATAGCCATGACGACATTGTTTCTCCCTTATGGGAGGAGCGATTGATTTAGAATAGAAATGTTCACGATAAGTATATGCGATTGTTTGTCGCCTCGTTCAGTGTTAGGCACGTCCGTAAAGCGTTTCATTAATTCGATTTTATAATGAAATCCGTTTTATTATTATGTCATATTCCCGTTTATGATAAGGTATTACTTACATATGCAGCATTCCATATACAATCTGCATAGGACAAATGGTTTCTTTGATCAATACTAAGTAATTGTTATTGTAAACATCGCTACGGGTATGTTCTTTACATTAAATTTTAATAGATAATATTATGAAAATGAATAGGTAAATACTTATCCTATTTATAAAAAATGAGTGTCAGGGTCTAGGGTACCTACTCAAAACCTGATTTGATAAAACTGAAATAAAAGTTCTAACGCATTTTAAATTTAAACAGTTGAAATTGAACAAAGGACCCCGAACCTCCAACATCAATCCGAGCTGTGTTCCGTTTTTATCGCACCTATCCCTACCCCTAAAAGGTCCAAATTAGCTTAACGGATATTTTCGGAATCCCTTGAGGCAATCGTGGTAGATATAATTACCAGTTACGGTGTCGGGAAAGCTATAAAAACGGCGAATCGACGGACAGACGGATAGGCACAATGTGTTAGATATTAATTTCAAAATTATAGGCTATGCAGTTTCGTACAAAAGGTGTTTCGGAAAAAACGTCAACAGAAGTGCTAAGAGAACCCGATTATTATTAGTGGGTCATGTAATGATCCTCTTCAAACAGCTGCCTCTACAAATATTTATTGTTTGGATTTGATACTAAGCTGAACAGAGCATCATGCAAGGGACAAGAAAACTTAGAGTTGAATGTAGTGTAGTAGTGTAATACCTACTTTGAATATTTGGGTCTTTTATTAGGTACATACAGACACGAATTTGTGCCGTGTGGTTACGATAGAGCAGAATACAATTGTCACCACCCCAAACCCCTCACACGGATGTCATAAATATAAGGCGACTTACTCCCGAATACAGAAACGCTACTCAAATTTTGAGCACTCCTTATATGGTTAAGTGGACCACACCTGTCATTGTTGGAATGGAAAAACTTCAATTTTGACAATACTTAGTAGGAATCAAACTTTGAGTAGGTAACCTAGCGTTTCTGTATCCGGGGGTTATGGTTTAAAAACAGTGACGTGCAGAGAGTTCTACTGCGATTGACATATCGATAAATGGCAACAGTCTCGCTATTACATGGGACCTAACATAGTTGGTGAATTGTGGGTGTTAAGAGTTAACCCTCAGGTAATAATTCCGTGTGGTGACGGCAGAGTAGAATACAACTGTCCACCCCAAATCTCTCCCGTGGGTGTCGTACAAGGCGACGTAGGAAAAACAGTGATGAGGAATGGTCAGTAGCGTTCCTCTTATACCACCTAGCAATATGCTGCGATTATGTACCCGATGGATGGCAATAGGCTCGCCACCTATTATATGGGTTCTAACATAGTTGGCGAAACGTGGTGCTAGTTCGCCTCTGCCTACCCCATCGGGGATATAGGCGTTTTTTATGTATCATCATCACCAGCCCTTTAATGTCCCCACTGCTGGGGCACGGGCCTTCCCTATGGATGGAAGAATATAGAGAGATTGGGCCATAACCCACCACGCTGGCCCAGTGCAGGTTGGTGGGTACTAACGACTGCAGATGCAGCCGGGACCAACGGCTTAACGTGCCTTCCGAAGCACGGAGGAACTCGAGATAATAAATTTTTGGTCACCCATCCAATGACCGGCCTTAGCGAAATTGCTTAGTTTACGCAATCGCAGGCGAAGCGCGCTGTGCCACTGCGCTAGCGAGCTTCATAGCGAACTCAATTTTTATGTATGTACGTAATAAATAGGCGTGAATAATATATATATTATAATAATATAATAGTGTATCGCTTGTCATCGCGACAACAATAAATGTTATTTGGAATTGCAATTCTCCATTCAATTATATTGTACAGGGTGACGATACCATAATGCTATCGGTGTTGTATAGAAGAAGATCTGTTACTTTTGGTAATTCGCGACAGACAAGTAATATTTGCGTGGTACAGTCTACATGTAGACTTGTAGCGCGTTGTTAATGTGTTTAATATAAAAATCCCAATAAGCTACCAATGCCACTTAGATATTAAATATATTCAAACTGTTTTTGATACTCAACACCACTAGGTACTGTGTTACAACTTTGATATTGACAAAAACATTCAATAATCCCTTTTTTCTAATAATTACTTATCAGCAAAATTATAAAACATTTTCAAGTCTTTGTCTTTATTGTTCAAACTCAATAATATATTTCTATTTTTTTTTCTATTAACTTCAAACAGCCGTCACAACAAAATACCTATATATTAATGAATAAAATCAAATATAAAATTAGTGTGAATGATCGGTAAAATAATATGTATTTAACAAGTCTTATTAAGTCAAAATATCAAACTCATCTCAAAAAATCTGTCTCATTATACCTTACTGGTTTAATTCGGTAGTTATAACTAGTTTGAACTGCCAAAGAGCAGATCAGAAACAAACTGGTTAAATATCTCTAAAATTGTCCATCTCTCAAAGAACACATACTTGCTAAGATAATATTTACAAAATGTGTCAAACTCCTAACCAATTAAAGCATGTGAGGAAACAAAAGATGATGTAATTACCAAAGAAGAAATTAACATACGAATAGGACAAAAACATCACATGAATTTGATTAATGGATTTAAATTTTGTACGAATGTTTGGTTTGGTTTTCATAAATCATGCGTAAGTGCTATCCGTAATAAAGTAGACATTCACTAAGCAACTGTAATGGACTCTAATTTTAAGACATAAAGCTTATATTTAGCTAACTTGTTAAAAGGTTTTTTTTGTATACATTGCAAAAGTAAATAGTCTAAAAAGGTGTTAAAATATTAACATGTAGTTATTTATGTCAAAATACAACCTTGAAATACATCCTAGTTAGGTATAATACCTACTTAAAGTAGTAGTTGTATTGCATAAAAGAAATTTATGCGGTACCTTTATTTATTTTATGTGGGTACAATACAATCAAACCAATCAGTCACAGTATCTTTCAAATTGGCAGAGATTTTGACAGAGATTATTCGGCGATATCATTTTCTGTCAATATCGGATTAACGCAACCATCAGTAGAGTAGAATACAACCACGGCAGAGTAGAATACAATTGTCACCACCCCAAACCTCTCCCGTGGGTCTCGTACAAGGCGACTAAGGATAAATCAGTGATGAGGAATGGGCAGCAGCATTCCTCTTATACCTACCACCTAGCAAAGTACTGCGACTTTTGTGCCCGATGAATGGCAATAGGCTCGCCACCTATTACATGGGACCTAGCCTAATTGACGAAGCGTGGGTGCTAGTTCACCTCTGCCTACCCCTTCGGGGATATTGGCGTAAATTATGTATGTATGTATGTATGCAGTATGGTAATATGTAAACGCTTCACAGTTTAATTCTTGGCACAGAAACTAAGCATAGTACTGAAGTCAGCTAACCAAGGCACCACCAACACGTAAAACAAGCGATCAAAAGATAAACGCCAGTTTTTGACAGTTCTTCCATACGGTATAATGTCAAAAACCGAGATTAAATAATAATCGCCTGTTTGTGATCTCTATCCAAAGTTAGGTAAGTATAGGTGTTATTAACATAATACTATCTTTATACGCATTTTTTAGTCAAAATGCGAGACAATCGCATCGTACTGTCAATTTGATTTTTTTTCTCCGAAACATTCTCGCTACTTTAAATTTCGAATCATCCATGTCAAACGCCCAGCAGTGGGCTAGGTTTGAATGAAAATGACGATGTAGAGTGACTCTACATCATCATTTTAGTATCATTTTCAATTTAGATTTGACTCTACTAGAATCAAACGATAAAATCCGAATTACAAAATTATCTTACCACAATAAGTATTATTTCGATTTATATTTGAACATTATATAAATGTCACATTAAAAAAATTATTACAAAGACTATTGTGGTTAAAAGAAAAATCCCGCATCAAGGCTATAATTTTTCGAACTTTTTTTAACCACAATTTTCATTGAAATAACTTATCATAAGTACCTAGTACATAAAAGCATTAGCCCTCACACGCTATGTACCTAATAACGAACCTCCTTTTTAAGGCAAGTCCCCTTTTCCCTTAACAAGGACCATCGTGATTCAGCACCGTCGGCGGTGCATTCCAATAACACGACTTATTAGCGGACAAATGAGTCCGTTGCGCCCTGTTACACCGTGAAAAAGACCACCGACGGACTATTTTTTCCTCCTCCTCTTGAACATCAAGCCTATACAACCTCCCACGAAGTATTCCTTACCCAAAACCTCAATGGAGCCGATCCAAAAGAGCGTAGCTAATAAGATTGTCTTTTTATTAACGATATTGCTTTTGTTGGTAAAGACTGACGCAGATCTAGACCAAATATTTTACTAGAAATACCAAAATCAAACAAATCTCCCTCCCTATTAACCAGTTGCGCTAAAATATTTTCTATGTACCAAGAAAATTAAATTGCTGAGAAAATAAAAGAATATTTTATTTTGGTTATTTTTAGTAATATATCTTCTACATTCATATCTTTTATTGGTAAAGGCTGCTGCAAACCTAGATCAAATCATTTACTAATATGTAGAACCAAAATCAAATTAATCTCCCTATTAACCAATTGCGCTAATCTTTTGTTGTTAATCATTACTAGCTATAAATTCTTCTAAGAGATCATAGAATCATTCACAATCCTTAATTTGCAAATTATTCAATAAATGTCTCAATTAATAATGATTTAAGTTAAGCACTTCACCGCAATAGAAGACTAATTACAGGTATGCTATAAATAGTCAATAAAACAAATTGTGTTCACGTAATAATAATCCCATTTAATATTTCTATCGGTTTAGTCACAACAAAACAATATTTACAAATATAATTGTCAGTAGATAGGTGTCTATAAAAGTATCAATAAAATTAAAACCTTAATATTCTTACCTAAAATAAATAACATCTTCCGTGTAGATACAACAACATTGCGCTATACAATTCATTATCTACAATTTCGTTTTGAATAAAATTCATATAACTAAGCGTATTTACAAACATCGCCACAACAGCAGTTATGCTTTAAGTCTTTATTTCATAGAGATATTACATTCAGATTTAAAATATAAACAATTCACAGTAAATGCGAATACCATAAAACTAATAAGCATTCAACATTATAGCTATTAGTTAGTTATTCGGTAAATAAATATGCAAACGTTACAATAAATATCTAGGAGTACCTTATAACTACGGTACCTACGAGTGAGATCTCTATAATTTATTATTTTCTACAAGTGTCAACGTATATTTATAGTTTAAATACAACCTTTGTTTTTAGAAACTTTCAGCTGTATGTAATAACATGATTGAGGAATATGCTTTTTAATAAATTCTGTCTGATACAAAATGCTATAAATTTTTTGGTATTTAAAAAAATTTCTTTCAAGAAGGTTTTTTAGATAATGCAAATTGATATCTTTATCACAAGTAACAATACCGCCTCATATGACTTGAAACAATTTTACTATTACTCCAGCCTCACCAATAAACGGTCTATTCAATACGGTCCATTCACATTTGTAAGAAGAATGTTCTGTGTTTGAGCGATTGGTGACAACAATATCTATTTTATTGACAAAGGAATATAGCGTACTTACAATCTAGCATTGCACGAATTACCGGGGTAAGGGGTGTGCGTGTGATGTCACGCGACGGGCAGCGGAGGCGGTGGCAAGTAGCAGGGGCGCAGCGCGTGCGCAGCCGCCTGCAGCAGCTCAGCGTGGTACCGCGCGGCCACCATGTAGGGAGGCAGCGGCAGGCCCAGCCGCGCCACGGGGGCCAACGGCTGCTGCTGGTGCATATGGGCCATCGGCTGCAACTGCGGGGGCGATGGCGAGGCTCGCGGGGGCTCCGGCTCCAACAAAGCTTCGATCGTAAAAGCCCGCCGGGGCCTCTCTCGCAACACTGTCATCGTTGACACTTCCGGCAACTCCGCCGGCTCCGGACTCAGCTGAGGACACATCGCCGGCGTGTACAAACTGGCAGTGGGCATCGGTGGCGGCGGCGGGGCTCCCGCTTGGCGGGCCAGGAAGGCTCTATTAAAGCTTGCCAAGGCGGCCAGTTCAGCATTCAAGTTGTCCTTTTCTCCTTTCTGCAGCTTGAACCGCTTGCGCCGCCTGAGCAGCGAGCCGTTCTCGAACATGTCGAAGGCCTGCGGGTGCAGCGTCCAGTAGGCGCCCTTGCCGGGCCGGTCCGGCCGCCGCGGGACCTTCACGAAGCAGTCGTTGAACGACAGGTTGTGCCGCAGCGAGTTCTGCCACCGCTGCGTGTTGCGTCTGTAGTACGGGAACCTGTCCGTGATGAATCTATATATTTCTGACAGCGGCAGCATGCGCTCTGGCGAACTCCATATTGCCATTGCCGTCAACGATATGTAGGAGTATGGTGGTTTCTGATCACCGTAAGATTCACGCGAAGGACGCGGCATGGTCACTTCCACCAGAAAAATTAACAAAGTCAATAATAACAAAAGCACGTATCTGAGAGCACGTCACTGTGATTCGAGATGTAGAGAGTAACTGAGGCGCGGAGAGCCGGGCCATGCCCGCCTGGCGCAGGCCCCGCGCCGCGGTTCCCCCTCGCCTCGCCATTGGCCGGACAGCCGACCAATGAGCTGACACCAGATTCAGGTATAATGTCGGCTTTCGCTCCACTAACAAGGAATTTAAATTGATATTATGTTTATATTGCCTCCAAATATCTTTTGTGATGACACCGCTTTTTATTTAGTATGTAAATTACGATGATACAGAGAAAGAGATTTGAATTATACACCGATTCGACGATGAATGAGTGTTATTAAAACTCTCAGCATTGTAATTTTGCCGACGAGATGAAACAGCCGCTGGGTGAAGATATGCAACACCGTAAGTGAATTTTAAGTTGTAAGTGAGCTAAGTATTTATCTAACTGCACGGCACACGAATTTAGTATCTACGAAGCTGTGGCATAGGATCTTAGGAAGTTCATTCATTTAAAATGTTATAGGTGAGTGATAAATTTATTTTATTTGATGATAATGCAGTTATTAAAAGTAAATACATAGTTATGATACAAGGTAAATTATTTAACCAGCTAACTCGTTGTTTGTTTGATTTGGTAAATAAAATGCTCTACAGGATCCACTATAAACATTTTGTCTGACGAAGATACCTACAGAGGAATTATTGACTACATATTGAAAAATAAACCATAAATAATTGTGTAGTTAAATGGATTTTCTTATTTCAAACGCATGATTATGAATAAGTACCCACCTAAGTATATTTTGTTACTCGTATATTAAATATTATTTTAATATAATTATGCTGATTTTTTACCGCCAGAAACACTGTATGGTCCTAGTTCAGCCATATCCAATGTTATATTTTTACCTCAGTTTATTAATATTTTTAAATATTGTCAGTGACTACTCTAGATCTAAGGTTTATTAATAAAGATTATATTTTTATTCCAAACTTTACAAACTTAGACGGTCATCACAAAATAAATTCTTTATCCAATATTCTATCAGTAGAAAGAATATTATGGTTAGAAAAAGTTCGAAAAATTTCAATGTTTACGGTTAATTAGGTGGGATTAACTGCCGCACTCAGAGACGTCAATTAACTTTAATGAGTATTTAATGTCAAAAATTTTCATTCAAATCTAGACCATAGACCCGGCAAGAACAGCGACTAGTTTTGAATTGTTATTTTTTGACGTTAAGTACTCATTAACGTTATTTGACGTCTCTGAGTGCGGCAGTAAGTATCAAATATTAAGTAGGTTTGGCCTTATTAAACCAAAATAAGAAAAACCTACGAATTACCTATTCAATAAAATATCAGATACAGAAATAGAAAAACGCAATATGATAAAGGGTTGTCACGAATTAACTCCCAATTGATTTTGTTCTACAAAAACGGATCCCAAAGGTACCAAAATCTTTGATTATTACAATTTCAATAGATAGGTAGGTAAGTACCTTGGTAAGCGAGCAGCGCACGTAATGCTTATATAAAGACTTCTTAAATATGCTTTCTGCGTAGAGAAGAAAAATAAATAGCGGCCTGTCTAATATTTAACCAGGCCGTTAGGAAATAGTGCTGTAAAATATCTGACTTGAAGAAAAAAGTGTTGCGCATCAGTCACGAGCTGGTTATTTAGTTGGCGACGCAAGAATCCGTGAACGAAAGGTTTTCGAACCGGACAAAAAATGCCGCCCGCTACGGAGACGTGTCTGTGAGATCATTTACTATAGTTACCTACAGTCAATGGCACATCAGCCTTTATAAAACTGTCAAATATCTATCAAATATCTCCGATCAATTCTTTGACGGGTTTGCTCGAATGGTCAGAACGCAGGCTAACAGTTGAGTTTCGAGTTCGAGAGTTCGAATCCTGGAAGGGCGAATGCTTGTGATTTAAATATAAATAAACACCTATCATCTAGCCCAAAGTAGGTAGCTTAAACACTTGTGAAAGTTTACTAGATGACCGATAAATTTTCTGTGTAGGTACTAGGATTCGAACCCGGAATGTAAACGGACATTTGTTCTCGAATCATGTATATTTATAGGTTTATATGTTATATATAAAATTACATGTTGTATCCGTGAAGAGTTATAAAGTGTCAATATTTTTAAGAAATAAATAATAAAAAATATTGTCAACTCGATGCAAAGCAGAAAATCGATTCAGAAATTTCTCTTATTGTGCTACCCTAACGTGCTGCTAACTCTACGGAATTTGCAAATAAAATAACCTACGAAATTTCTTATAAAATGCATTTACAGAATAAGTTAATTACCCCACGTTTTCAGTTAACACACAAACCTAAAACATGAATTTCGCTTATTATATTAATTTGATATATCTAATA
Source organism: Cataclysta lemnata (assembly GCA_963931975.1). Lineage (NCBI taxonomy): Eukaryota > Metazoa > Arthropoda > Insecta > Lepidoptera > Crambidae > Cataclysta > Cataclysta lemnata. The sequence goes on along the minus strand of OZ008340.1, from coordinate 14,125,296 downwards.
TTGAGCATATGACATCCAATCATAGTATAAACAATTATTCCTAAAATTGCAACAATTATTCGTTTTTGTGAATAACATACCTATATAGGTAGGTGTATGTAAATCATACATTTTCAAATGATTCGTTTTTGTATAGTAGTAGATATATTCCGTAGAGAACAAATTAAAAAAGTACCTACGTACAATCAAGGTAAACATATAATAATAATTCGATATTATGGGCAGCCTCTGTAATTTAAATATAGATAGAGTTTACGGCTTGGATAAATAGTTTATATAATATTGCTGCAATTGATTAAAAACCAAACAACTCTCAAATTTACAATAAAAAAATGTCATTAAAATGCAAATATATTTTCATTTCTTTTTTTAACTTCTTAAAGAGATGTAACTAAAAAATTTGGAACAGAAATCAATCATGGATACCGACATCTAAATCCACAAATAATTACAGTACCTACCATTTTACGCATTGTCCTAAAAACCGTTATAGGCTGACTCATTCCTTAACTATGAGAAACTTAAATATCAATTAAGTTATCATAGATAGAAGAATATTAAAGATTTCGTGATTAGTATATGAATGACCCAGATGACAGAAAGACATACCAAAATTAAAAAAAAAATCGTAATGATACAGTAGGTACTCTTTTAGCACCCTTTGCAAATTGTTACATTAAGCTTTATGAATACTAATTGGCAATTAATACGTAAATTACTCTATTAAACGTATTTGTTAGACATGTAATTTGCACAAGTCCTTAATGTAAAAGGGTGTAATGATTTTATTTCGCAAAGGAAACTAATGATAGATGTCTCAACTAACTTTTACATTAGGTCCCCGTAAACGCAACACTGCTTTATTAAAAACTACACGTAGAGAACTGGAAAAAAAATCGCGTAATGATGTCGTTTCCATGTCCAACACAAGTGACATGTTCGTAATGATACACACCTGGCTTCGCCCACGTAAATTGTTGATAACCAGCATTTGCGAGTAATTTTTACTGGGAACGGGCATTAAAAAGATCAACATAGGGCATAATGAGCGCGTGAGAGCCGTCGAAAGCAGAGCTGGCGTGATTATGATTACCGAGCCCTGCAATAATAAAACATCGACATGCCTTTATCGAGTGGCTCTCGATAAGCATCCGTGACGAATTTGCACCACTCGCTCTATGCCCGCATGTACAACCGTCCAACCACCGAAACATCTCAGGACGTCGAAACTGCCGTGGATAATGCACCGCACTGTCGTGCAATAAAACATAAAATCCCGCAACAGCGCGGCATGTCGTTAAAACTGAGCCGGGCGTTTTAAGCGGAAAACGGTCGAGATATTCGTATCGATATAAATTTATTTCCAATTATAACGCTCGACCATTCTCGGTTTATTCGTAGAATGCGGGAGAAAAATCGAAATTCGTTTTATTGAAAGTAACATGAAATAAAAGAGCATTAATTAATTTGTAATAAACTCACAGCCACAGGTTTAATACCCAGACCTTTTGGAGCCAGTGTTTAGTTTTTATTAATGTATTGAAGCAAATTATAGTCGCTACATTTATCATCATCACCTTACCCTTATCCCGTCCTATTTGGGGTCGGTGCAGTATTATTCTCCACTCTCTTCAGTTCTCACTTCTTCTTCTCTTCTCACTCTCGTCTGTCACTCGTTATCTCCTCATCCACAGCCATCGCCTTCACATTTTCATACCTTGCGCCTCACACAATGCATACATCTTTTCAGTGATCTTTCTCTACTTCGACATCCATCAACATTTATGTCAATAGGTACAAAGCTAAAGGATCCACTTTCAACTTTTCTGTCACTAACGTTACTCCTTCTTACGTTCTTATTCCTTATCTCATTTATTTTAGTCATTACAATAAGAGCATATAAATATGATATAATATACATATCATACAGACTATATACCCACAGAGGGTTGGTGTCAGGCAGGCGGCCGGCTGTAAAACCTAGGCCAAAACTTTGAGCGGTATGGATGGACTCTCTCCATTCATCGATCTCTCGACATGGTCCGTTCCGTCTCTTTTCTATACATTCATTCATCACTAGCACCTTTATGTTGGGATGGATGATATGAATCAAAAGGGTGTGGATGGCTTGATGACGTCTGACCTATAAACCTCCATAGAGATTTGACAGTTCAAAACGATAAATAGCTATATTATTTATCCTGTTTCGGTGGTCATGCTAGCCGGGCAGGTTATCTGGACTCAGCGCAGAGGTCACAAACAGCTCAAAATGGCCGGTTTTGGCGAACATTGCGCTCCTCAAATCACCAACGAGAATCACCTCAAACCCATTTAGGTACTATCAAAGTCGCATTATAAACGTGACAATTTTGAATAAACCGCTCACTTTTGAGCAAAGCGCCCCAGTCGTCACCGCGTTATTGAGTTCACAGCGTAATTAATTCTAAGCGCAGCGTCTCAACTCAAAAAAGCTCTCAGCCCGCGTCGGTCATTACTTGCATATTTTTTGTTCGGGATAGACGTTTTCGCGCGCCCTGCCGCCTCAGCCCAGAGGGTGATTTATGATAAAAGTTATAAGACGCGTTTTTAATATCAACGAGCCTTTTAAGTCCGGCCCTTTGTAGATGCCGGCCGCGAGATAACCTAATTAACAAACGTTATATATCACTGGGCAGTGGGCGAGCGCAAATATGAGATTTTATTTATTAACCGACAGAGTATGTAATGCTCGTATTGCTCGTCGTATATTCGTGGTCGCTTAATTGCTTCTTATCTCGGATCGGCAAATCGGCGAGATCGCAATTTGAATGTACAAACAGGCCAGAGTTATCGCTCCGAGCGAGCTGTAGGTAGCCCCGCGTTATGTGCGGACAGACCTAATCCTGACGCCCTTAGGCGCTTACTCCTTTCTGTTGAAATAAGTGTATGAAGGTGGAGCGCTATAGCACAGGGGCACAGGGGCTTGCGTTCGGTCTGCGATTACGTAAACTAAGCACTCGCTAAGGCCGGTCATTGGATTGGTGACCAAAAATGTATTATCTTGAGTTCCTCCGTGATCCGGAATTTAATTAGCTGTATCTGCAGTCGTTAATATAAAGGCAAATCGATAATGTGGTAAACGTTGCGGGAAGCTGCTGGATGCGGCCAGCGCAGGTCGGCTTGGAGATCCTTGGTAGACATATCCAACAGAGGGCGTGATGATGATGAAAGAATTAAATTATACGACGTTCTTAATAAATTATGCCTCGAAAGTTGGTTTATTCGGAAAGAGATTATTTCGTATTAGTAAAAAGTTTTATACACAATAATGCTCATTTAAAGCAGTAGGTATACCTGCTTTGGGCCACGTTCCCCTACAGACGATAAAGATCGAAAATCTGAAGTGTATCGTGCAAGAATAAAATCCAACCAAAGTATTTCAACAGTGCCGACTTACCGCCTGAACTTATTCTACATTCATAACCTTTAATCATCTCTTGAAATAACTGGTGCTTACTAAACAACCCGCGCCGCATATACAGCTATAAAGAATGGAGAACAATGAGCCGAGAGCTCACGTAACACTTGTTACTTGCAAGCTCCAACCAGCCGTCCTATTACCACCAAAGAGATCTGACGCCTCTGGGTATATACCACTGAACATTACCACTAGTATATACCAACGTGCGAACACGTTAAAGACCAATTTCAAATGCCGACAACGTGATATAAGCCTTTCCAGAACGATTGAAGATCACAAGTCGGCGTTAAAGAGAATCCGATTATTGTTATTGAATTACATATCTTCGTAGACGCCGAGAGTACAATGTAACAGCACAACCATTACAAAAGAATAAAATCTTGTGCATAAACTTAAATGACATTATAGATTACCAGTTCATAGCGATTCGATTTTATTACAATTGCAGACACTCTTTTCACACGCGCTATTTACTATATTTTAGCAAAATTCATTAGAACTGTATTATAGCAATTGTTTATCTGTCTTTGGTGGTAGATATACAATGAACCTTTAACACAGAAAAAACTGTAACTGATAACACAGAGCTTAGAAAGTACAATCACAAGTATAACAAATTAGATTAAATTTAGCGGATTTCGGGCTTTTTTTGTAAATAAATCACTAATGTTAATTGATAACTCTGTAAATTATAATGTGTCGTTGTAAAATATATGTTGAAAAAATTTTGCTTACTCAGATACATACACACATACATATATCACGCCTATATCCTCGAAGGGGTAGGCAGAACTAGTAGGGTGAACTAGCACCCACGTTTCGCCAATATATTAGGTCCCAAGTAATTAATATAGGTGGTAAGTAAAATAGGTGGCGAGCCTATTGCCATTTATCGGGCACAAAAGTCGCAGTACATGGCTAGGTTGTAGGTATAAGAGGAACGCTGCTACCTATTCCTTATCACTGTTTATACTTAGTCGCCTTGTACGACTTTGTGGTGGTGACAATTGTATTCTGCTCTGCCGTCACCACACGGCATTCAGATAGGTATTAACAAAGTGCCCATGTAGATTTGGACATTGAAGAATTGGATCATTTCTTCTTATAGGTAGTTAAAATTCTTTTAATAATGAATAATTCATATATTGGACGGTATATTTCTGATTTACGAAAATATTTACATTAAATTACTCACCACTACAATTCGTTCCAGATACGTCACACTCGGGTGTTTTTAGTGTTTTCTATCTCTTCGTGGAGATACAATTACGGTGAATTCCCTAACTGGAATACACCATGAGACCATAAAGTCTAGCTCCACAAGCACGCACTTCTTTCATTGAGAGCACTTGAGAGCACTTCTTTCATCTTTAATACGGCTCTTTACGGCCTTTTGCTTTTTCTTTTGGCTTTGTCTTTTCCTAAAGCGGCCCTAACTTTATGAAAATTCTGCACCCAGTACAATTTAAATGTCTTTTAAATTTTATTTACTATTGATAGTATATTTTACAACTACTACAGATCAACCAAAAGAACGAATAATATTATTATATTTCTAAAAATACCGACAAAAGCCGGCTAACGAATTAGGAGTATTACTTAATAAAGAATTTAAAAAAATATACCTATTAGAAGTATACGATGGGTTTTATGAATATTTTTGCTCAAACATCAAATTTTCACACAGGTAGAGTGACCTCAAAACACACAACACAACACAATTAAACTAGCTTACCTATAGTAATAAATTAATGCGGAGCTTTAAATGTATGTGTAACATTTTAGATATTTATTACCAAGTAGGTACATTATGTAGGTACCTAAACAATAATGGACATTATCATGCTAAGACAATAAAAGAGAAACAAGCTCAAGCGCTATAAAGTATTTTTATATGAAGCTTTATTACACAAAACAGTATTGTAAGTCAAAATAAAACTTTCCCTCTCATAACAAGGGGTAATAAAACACTTAAATTTGTACAGAGTCCAGTGAAGCCTATAAAAGCAGCCAAAAGGAAAAGTCTGGAGTCGCGTTCACATTCCGAATCAATAAATCCAACAAACTGGCACGTCTCGCGTGAAGTGCATCAAAGTTTATGTTAGTTTTCCCTTAAACACCGGCTGTACAAACGAAGTCAGAGCCACGTCAGGTCCACGCAATCGCGATCTTTGCACACTACCGCACTTGCGCCGAATTAAGTCTACACTTAAAATCCAATTGAAACACTATTCACTGAGCGTCGAATACGGTCGTTTTTGTTCCTGCTACTCCAGAGCCAGTATTGGTCAGGGAATATTCCGATTCGGACGCAGTGTTGCCGTGTTTGCATGGTCTATTGTAGAGCGTTAAGGAAACGGAAGCACCGCGTTCTGCTAGTAATGAATTTGCGAGGGTGGGCCGCCCTAGGAAAATAAATTGCCTCGTAGTTTCCATGTTTTGTTTTAAAAGCTTTAGTTTGACTTGAATAAGTAATAGGTTAGTGGGCAAGGCACGAAACTTTGCTTTTAATAAATATTGTGCCTATCCATGACAGCCATTGAGACATCCGCATAATGTTTATGATGAAATGATGGCCTCGGTATTGTAATGAATAATAATAAAGTACATTTATCTAATGCAAATGTTAATAACACACACAACTTTCATGAAAGGTAAGTGTTAGATTAATTCTTTTTAGCCATAAGACTGGATTACCTAGTTTGGGCGGTATTTTTAATTTGTCGTATTTTATTCTATTGGAAATAAACGTTTTTATTTTTAAAATCTGCTACCAAATGCTCATGGCAATAAAAACCAATAGTGGTGGTGATAATTTCATTCTTCTCTGTCGTCACCACAGGGCAGAGAAAATACAGGAAACTATGGTAATATTCTAAATCTAAAGGAATACTTACATAATAAGCATTGGAAAGATTCTGAAATGGATATTTGGGAACCCTATGTCTGCCGTGAGTCAGTCACACAATTATAATAATTCGTGGAATGCTTATTAAGATATCAATGGAACCATGGACAAAGCGTCAAATAATAAGCTATTTAAAACAAAGCATTATTTTGTACCCCTTTTTACCAAATATCTTTCATCCGCCGCATCAAAATAATTACACAGCACCAACCCATACTCAAACACTGCTAGCAACATAGAAATTAGAGCGAATTAAAGAACTCAACGACCGTGCACTAAAGTTAAATCTAATTTGTAAGTGTCCAATCACGGTAGTTAGCGACTAGGTGCGTGCGCGGAGGCAACGCGGGGAACCCTGCAATTTATTGGCACTATAGTGCCACTATAGACAAAAACATGCGAACAAAAACGTCCATGCCCGCTGTCCGGACGGACAAAATTCAATTTGCCGCAAGAAGCGCCGCGACCACAAAAACGCTCAAACACTAACAGCGAATAACAATTATTCCGTTGATTGCCGCCGTAATAATTCACTCTATGGCCTAAACTCTGTAATTACGGGAATGGAAACGTCGGCTTACCGTTTGCGATAAAAATCGGTCCGAACTAAGTCGCGGAGGCCCTCTCTACTAATAGCTGCCTACCATACAAACAAACAACATAAACATTTATTTTTATATAACGTATTTCACTACATATGTAATTAAATGTTTAAGTATTGTCGCATAATTGTACATTTATTTTGGGTAATCAATAGATGTATGAACGATCTTAAACTGTAGCCCTAGTACGAACTTTTCGAAGTTTATAATCGTCATTGTATCGAGAAAGCACTCGAAAACTAATATATAAAAAATTAAATATTAAATCTGGAAATGTTTAACCTTTCTTAGGCAAATATATTAAATTAAATTAATTGATAGGGGGATATTAATTGACTTTATTGAATTGCATTCACAGGAAATGTAAAGAAAAAAAGCAATTAACAAATAAAAATTTGTGGAAAAAAGACTATTATCTTTTTATAAAATAGTTATTTTGCAACTTAGATGTAACAATACAGACCCTATATAAGCTTCATTTTCAAACTCACATGCATGAAGTAGGAGTTAATCACTAGAATATCGAACCGAACACCCTTTCAAAGGAATCTATAAGATCAGAGTTCTCTACGTTTGTGGTTTTTGTTTACAATGAATGCACCATTAAATCTAGTGTACGGTTAGTTTTCGGGGAAGGCGGCGTCCAAATTACAGGGCCGGACTAACTACCACGCGTGGCCCAATTTCACGCGCAGGCCCTAACACCGGTTCGTTCCCAACTGCCTCTAGTAAGTAGAAAAATATTTAAGAGGATTGTTATAAAGCTGCAAATTTCAGTACAAACAGCGATAACATTTTTCAGCCCGTATACATAGTTCAATTTTCATATTTTTTGGATATATTCAAAATAACGTTTTATTTTTACGAAATATGAATTGCTTACGATAAAAGTTGTTAGCATCGAAATGTCGTTATTTCTGGCATAAAAACTTCTTTATATGGGTATTTGTGTAATTTAACTAAACTTAATTAATTTAAAAGAAAAAACTACAGACTTCGATTAGGATGTACAGTCGAAGGCACTTCAGACTACCCAAAACTGCCAAATTTCTTCAATTGATTGTCAACCTTAACTTGTTGGTAGTAAAGCACAAAGTCGTAGGTAGTCTGACGTACGTGACTGTACCTACTGAATCTAAAAAGACCAAAATTTTCTCATTTTCTATAGTTTTAGGGAATGAAAACGTTATCGCTCGAGACATCAAAGGAAATGTAAGCATACTCGCGCTTCACAATTCACAATCCTCTTAAAACTTTCACACTATCAACCTTATTAGAGTACCTAGCAGAGCCCGCACTTCGCTCAATCTATGTAAGTTAATTTTAAATTAAAAGGATACAGAAACCCCCAAATACAGAAATGCTACTCAGATTGTGAGCACTGCTTATAAAGTTAAGTGGACATTGGACAATACCTGTCAGAATTTGTATGGAAAAACGTTAATGTTAAGCAGGACTCAAAATTAGCGTTTCTGTATTCGAGATGCATGGTAGATGAAATATGGGTTTTAATCCACCTCTGCTTATACCTTAGTCGATAAATAGGTGTGAATTATGAATGTATATATAACATTACATAGTCATCATAATTACCATCCTCTTGCCCTTATCCCATTTCATTTAGGGACGGAGAAGTAGCTAAGTTTTTTCTTCCATTCATTCTTGTCAGCTGACATCTTTCCAATAATTCCATTCACATTCATATTATGTTTTCTCAGGCAATCCATCCATCTCTTCTGCGGTCTCCCTCTTTCTCTTCATCCCTCAGCTTTCTTGTTCATCACTGTTTTAGTTGCATAAAGAATACATTTAATGTCCTCGTATACGCCTAAACACAGCAATATTTTCAATAAAATCTGTTCTGTATAGTCGTTTTGACATAATATCATTTGATCAAATACATAGTCTCTTGTATAATAGGTAAATTGGACGTAATAATATACGCTACTTAAACTTAAACCTTATATCATAAAGAACAAAGTCGAACAACAAAACTTATCTTTTTATGTGTGTGATTGATAATTTTTTATCTCATTCAAATTGTAACAGTGGGAGCACACTAACGCATCACAAACATTCCAATTAGATTGTATAATGACTGCAATAGATTCGGTATTATTAGTAGAAAGTTTTTGTACTCTTTGTAGTCGATCCAAGCGGCACAAAATAAGATCAGAATATAATTCGTTCCCTCCTATCGCCTAAATGAATAATTTTTATTCGATAATAAAATGTTTACCGACTGTAATGATTAAACTGGCACTATCTTAGTATTATTAGTCTAAATGTTTAGACTATCTGTATAATCCGCTTCTACAGCAGAAAGTATCAATTTATCATGCATGTCCTACATGCGTGTATTATGTAATTTATTAACAACTCGGACAATTAAAAGAAGCCGAGTAATTTGTTTCGTAATTGAGTTACAATGAAGATTGTAGTAATTTAATATTTATACGCTATAAGGGTAGGCCTTTGCCCAGCAGTGGGATCTTGTAGGCTAATTAAAACAAGAAGGTAACGGTAAGAATAACCTGAATCTTAAAGTAATTTCTATTAGCGACCGCTCGTTTTGCTATGAAAGGAACATTTTGGGAAACAACCTTTTTGGCATAATTATCACAGATAAAGGTAAAATACCTCGAAAAAAGATGCTCGTTTTCATCACACCTCTAAGCTCTCTCCAGCGCTCCTTTAGCCAGCCCCGTTCGACAAAACCAGCCATCAACCGACAACAACAGTAAACAAATTCAACAAGAACAAAAAAATTACGGAAACAATGTTCTCGATAAATTTACGACTGATCCGGCTTATTTAATATGCACGCAGACACATTAAGGCGAACCGAGATTTATTTTGAATTTATTTAATGTGCCGTCATTAGAGTTCACTAGCGTGTTTGTGTTGCGCCGACGTTTTGATGCTGATGGATGTTTAGCAACGAGCCTGATAAATTAACATCGATTTAATGCGGCTACTACGACCGTGTGTGTATATACAAAAAATCCTATTAGCTGGCCCATTGCTCCCAAGCGTCGCGTACAAAAGATGGCTGCTTCTCGGCGGCGATCGCCGTACGAATAATTGCCGCTTGTACGGCTTGTATAAAGGGTAGAATAAAGAGCATTCCAAACAAACTCCGCGCGTTACGTTCGGTAGTGCGTGTCACAGGTCGTGTCGAAACTCATCAATCTTACCTCCGTTTAATTTGAGAATAGAGTACAGCCGCGCACTCCTAAGCACATGAGTAAATAAACGGAACAGAGAATAACCTTCATACAACCGCGCCTGGACAGCAGGGAGAATGTAGACCGACTTTAAAGGTGGCAAATATTGGATTTGGACCATCAAAGCTGACTTTTGGGATGATGTTCAATGGAACATCAACCGATATAGCCTCCATAAAAGACCAAATCAATCAGATTATGGCTAAAAAGCTGATTGGTGATAATAAAGGAGAAAAAAAATACAACCCCGCGAATCGGTTGCACTACTACAAGCATGTGGGCATGTGTGCGTTACCACTGGCCGCTGTCGCGCACGCGGCGAGACTGGAAAAAACAGGTTTATGACGCACAGTCAGTTGCATAATGTCAGGGTTAGTGTGACGGCGTTCTTAGGAAGCTTTTACTCTGTTCGGTTTATCTACTTATGTGCCCCTAAGACTCACGCGAGCCACAATGAGGACGCCCGCAAATGGAATAATGCGCTACAACGCCATTGTCCACTCACAAAAGAAAGGCAATTGTTTGACATGAATAAATATCTTTGAATAATAACCCCGGTGTGCCCGCAATGAAATGTTTTATGTATCGGAATTATCGCGTAAAAATCGCTTGATACTTACGCGCGATACTTTATCGTGTTTTTAATGCGCGCGCCGCCGTATTCTGATTTTCAGTGCTTAACTGGCCGTATCCTATTATGGGAGCTTTTTGCGTTATTTTAAAGGAGCTTATGAAGTGAATAGTATGAAAAGAATTAAATTCTTGGCACTTACATGACTTTGGTTAATCGAGCTTGGGGAGACAATTGAGCAGAACGCATTCTTATGCGTATGCATTACACCTTTGCCTGCTCATTACCTAAACAATTGTTTTTTTTTTTCTTCAATTTTTGTAACAATCGGTTTACGAGTACAACATACATAAGTATCTACCCGCGCTTGAGACACGTTTCGTAATGCATTGCTCTTTATAAAGGGTAAAAGCCCTTTATAAAGAGCAATGCATTACGAAACGTGTCAACTTTAAGTTAACTTTAAACGGCAACTATGTGATAAATCAAGAAGAATTCTACGTTCCGAGTATATTCTTTGGCCTTACATTATGAAATTTAAAAGTTAGAGAAACATAATTAGAAAAACCTGGATGTCCATTTCCATTTCCATTTTGTCACCTCTCGTCATCATAATCATCATCATCAACCAGCCTTTAACGTCCCCACTGCTAGGGCAGAGGTCTTCCATATGGTTGGAAGAATATAGGGGGAATGAGCATTACCAGTGCGGGTTGGTGATGGTGAGTATTAACGACTGCAGATGCAGCCGGGATCAACGGCTTAACGTGCCTTCCGAAGCACGGAATAACTCGAGATAACACATTTTGACCACCCTCCCAATGGCCGCCGTTAACGAACATTGCTTAGTTTTCACAATCGCAGGCCGAGCGAGCCAAGTCACTGCGCTATCGAGCTGCTCGAATTTGCCAATTCACCTCTGTCTACACGTAAATAGATGAGATTTATGTGTGGCCATTTTCCACCTTCGTCTAATTCACTGCTCATTGTCCCTTCCCTCCATAGAGCAATGCTCTATGGATGCCTTAAATCCTTGCAAGTGCAACTCCCATAAAAAACGCCCACCGGACAGATCCCCTCCGTAGGTCATTTTCCAGTGGATTCCCGAATCGAATAGCATTAATTAGAATCTGTGCCGGCCGGGGGGGGGGCGCTGTGCTGTGCCACCGATAAATCAATTTAATCTAATTTAATTCGGGCTCACTTCCTCCGGGCCTCCCCGTCACGCAACGTGGACGCGATGTTATTCCGGCAATTACTTTGAATGTACACGCAGCGCGGACTGTTTTGGTGCGGCCGGCCGCATGGTTTTTGTCTACGCACTGTCTATCTCTGAGTAGGCATGGTCACATGGACCGGTGATCTGGTAAAGGTTGTGGAAGCCGCTGACTGTGGGCAACGCAGGGACTTCCCCCAAGGGTCTCCAAACCGATCGGGGTTTGGAGACCCTTGGTGGAAGTCTCTGGAGTAGACTTGTTATAACGTGGACCAACGATCTGGTAAAGGTTTTGGGAAGCCGCTGTGGCAACACAGGACCGATCGGTTGGGAGCCCATGGTGGGAAGTCTCTGAGTGGACATGGTATGACATGGACCGGCAAAGATCGCGGGAAGCCGATCGGTTTGGAGACCCTTGAGGGAGGCCTATGCCCAATAGTGGGCATCTCTTGGCGGAATTGATGAGTAACCTAAGTTAACTATGCATCAAAAAACCGGCCCTATGTTAAATTTGGATGACGAAGTTTTAGGTTACTCATCATTTCAGCAGAAAGACGCCCACTGTTGGGCATTGGTCTCTCTCAAGGGTCTCCAAACTGTTTACCATGTGGTGGCGCATTTTATCGAAAATTTTCAGATCCCTTTTTCTTTGTAATAATGATCTCCCACGCCTATACATATTTCCTTTTCTATTTTCGGGTCTTTTCCAATCACTCTGGTCTATTTGTCTTACTGCCGCACTCGGAGACGTTAATTAACTTTAATGAGTATTTAATGTCAAAAATTTTTATTCAAATCTAGACCATAGACCCTTACACAGTAGCACCATTCACACGGGCCAACACAACATAGCATAGACGCATCACTATCTAATTCAATTTGTCAAACAAATTGATTTTTTATAGACATCCCAGGAGACCGACATTCTTGCACACAATGTGTGTGTATCAACAAAGGCACGAATACCAACACCGGGTCTTGCTATAAGCTACCGCCACCGTGGGCCTTATTGTGTTAGTAGAAAGAACGCGATATGCAGTTAAGTAAAAGTATATGTCCACTTTTAAACTGATTAAATAATCTTTAATGCTCAGAGCTCAAATATTATACATACTAATTATAGGTAATATCATTTTTAAAGCCACAACTCTTTTGTATTGCACAGAACGATAAATGTAAAGAAACGAAAAGATTTATTTAATGTCCCCACTTTTGAGTACCTACAGACCAAAGTAGTTTTCTGTTTATAATAAAACTATAAAATGAACCTGCCGATTTATTTAGTTAGGTACGTTAATTAATTTTGGTGGAAAGAAAAGCTAATCATCTTATTATAGAGTTTAACTGTATTTAACTCTATGACATAGTCCTCTTTTGAAATGTCACCTTTTTAGTTATGTTCTAACCAGCCAGATATACCTAAACAATACATACTTACGTCCAACAAGATATTTTATTACGGAAAGACTTTTCCCCAGCCTATTCTTTTCATTCATATGGATAGTCAATAAATATAGGATTTTAAACTATGGTTACCTACACCAAGAACAAAAGAAATTTTCTTACAAATAATTTTAATAATGATCGAAGAATCATGAAAGCCTCCGTCAATGAATCTAATAACGTTCTGAATAGAGTGTGTGCTCAGGCCAGCCAGTAAGAGATCGCCTCAATAGCAGTCCGTCACAGCAAGTGTCCTGTCACGTTTCCAATGAGATCGGTGCCGCGATGACACCCTTGAAATGTTTTTAATAGCGTGATTTATAGAGCAAATTAAACATTTGACTTGGCGTGAATTCGACGCTGAGTAGATCAGTCACGCACGGACACTGCTGACCGCCGACGGAGGCGCGAAGCAAAGCTCTCAGAAGCCACTGTGCTTACGTACAGAATTATAAAGAAACCTCAACAAGCTTCCGTCCTACTGACAGTAGGAAGCACATACCAACAGTCCGATACGGACATGCTTGCATGCGGGAAAAGCAGAGTATATTCGTGCATAATTTGTTTAAGTTTTTTTTTTGGCTGTGTGGTGACAGCAGAGCAGAATACCATTGTCACTACCCCACATTTATCTCGCAGAAAAAGCGGACTAGTATATTTCTTGGGAAAAAGCAGTCTTAATCTTGGGTGCGCTTGAATTCCTCTGTGCACTCAGCCGACTCCTCGGGCAAAAGAAAATATTTTCCTTTCGCTCTGACTCCCACGAAATCTGGGGACAAAACACTGTCAAGTGGTGGAGAAAGGTTTTTCCACGTCCCGTGCTAGGGCTAAAGGACTAACCCTCGCTCTGGTCGCGAGTTCACCATAGAGTCCTTCGTTTCACTCGCGATTCAAGTCTGCACCCGTGACATAAAACACTACATTATTCCCTTGGTATATAATCTACTATAGCTTCAATATATCTATGATTTTTTTAACTATTTAAATCAAAGGAGTTGTATTTATTTTATAGAGAACATAACTCTTACTGCCGCACTCAGAGACGTCAAATAACGCTAATGAGTACTTAATGTCAAAAAATGACAATTCAAAACTAGTCGCTATTTTTGCCGGGTCTATGGTCTTGATTTAAATGAGATTTTTTGACATAAAGTACTCTTTAAAGTTATTTGACGTCTCTGAGTGCGGCAGTTAGTATTCAATGGATTCACGGTTCTGATGCCGGATTCATAGTGTGGCAGCTGGCCTAGCACGGGGACGTGGACAAGTCTCTCTCCACCACTTGACAGTGGTTTGTCTCGGCAATTAGTGGGAGTTAGAGCGAGAGGAAAAAATTTCATGTCCCCTGAAAGAGATGTGTCCACGTCCCGTGCTACAGGGGCAGAGAGAGAAGCCAGTAGCAGCACTTGGGACGTGTGACCCCAAGTGTATGTTTATGGTGCCCCTTCACAACATGTCAACACTCACCAAACAGATGGGTGATTTCAATATTAATATGGTTTCAATATTCACATATCCTGTCGAAAAAACAGTCCAAGCGATAGCAGACCCGACGCATTAAAAAGTGCGCCATCTAGCACCACCAAATTCGTGATAATTAATATGAAATTAATTAATGACAATGCCACTTCCGTGTTTGCATTCTCTTGGGTTGCATTAGTACATTTTCACTGCAACACATTAGTAGCTGGGGAGATAATTAATTATAAGGTTAATGCTTCTTTGTTAAGAAGTCGCGAGAGGGGTCCCACGTGGACCCCCTTGCGACTTACATAAACTTTAGTGAATAACTAATATTATTAGTCTTACAAAACTCAAAGATAAGAAACCGTGGCACTAGTTCAGTTCTCTTGCACGAGCACTACACATTTGAACTAGAACATTTAGGTGCTTCGCATTGTTATCATTTTATTAGATTATAAGAATATGTATGCTCTGTTGATTGCTTAAGGTGCCACTGCAATTTATATTCGAGTTTTGCAGGAACTATATTATTAGTCATTCACTAAAGTGTCCTGTTACATTCGCTGGGAATACTGCGATTAGCGTGCCCACCAGGGGGCCTACCGCCTAACTCGATTGATGATGATAGCTTTAAATCAATGCATTGCTTACGGTTATAAATTTAGCTAGCAACCATCTGGAATTTTAGGCGGTACGGATTTTCTTCCAAATTCATACAAAATCATTCGGTGATCACTCATTCAAAGCTATCGCTGATAGTTTAGGTACATTTGGTGCGAAAAGACATTTGGTGCGAAAAGACAGCATGACGTCATTAACTATAGCTTTTGCTTCAGCAATCGAGTTAGGCGGTAGGCCCCCAGATGACAATCTACAGGCTTGCCCTCTATTACAGAACGGTACAGACAACCACAAAATGTGAAATTTTCTAAGTCGACTTTTGGCTATACTGCCAACAAGATAAGGTTGGCAATCGATTGAAGAATTTGACAGTTTTGGGTAGTCTGAAGAGCCGTTGGCTGTACCTAACATAGGTAGCGAAATATGGGTTAATAATATAAGACCTCTGCCTACTGCTTTGGAGATAAAAAGGCGTGATATATTTGCTTTACCTTGCTCCAACAGAATAATTTTTTTTTCGTAATTCGGATAACTTCTTTACATGCAAAAAAAAATACAACTCCGATGTGATGGATGTGTGGCTTCAGAGAGTTAATTTACTGCTTCTCAGCCCCATGTTTTTTTAGTAAAGGAATCAATGAACTACATATGAGATGACAAAAGTGCATAATAACAATGTGGTGCATAATTTGATTAATTATATATTTTTACAAAAAAAACGACTTTATAATAATCTCTTACATACAAAACGCCAATGTCCAATGTAAGGACCTAATATAATATCAATAATAATATTAGTCTGGTCAAATTAGACCAAAAATTAAGAGTAAAGATACATTAATTCCCACCCAGCTGAAAATTTGAAAGATTGTTAAAAATATGATTAAAAATAAAATTACAAAGTTCCCCATCTTTCCCCTGTAAGGAATAAAAATTATTCAAGATCAAAAGTGATTTTCAGCAAAACGGTAAGTCATAAAAATATCTACAAAAATAAGTTAAGTTTTATAAGTTGTAATCGTCATTATATGCACACGTCTCCACGCCACCTATGAGGTAATAACTTAGCGCGTTTTTTAACGTGCTTTCCTCAGTAGGCTATTCCACGGTTCAGTTGTCTGTTCATTTTCTAGTTCTTGTTTGTCTTCTTCTTCTTGTTCTTCATCCTGAATACATGTAAACTGCGCTAATAGCGATGTAGGTATCGCATGTTGCCTCGTTGAAATCAAATGGATCCACCACTGTTGGTGATTCGATTTTTTTCCTTACAGGGGAAAGATGGGGAACTTTCAAATTTTATTTTTGAATCATATTTTTAACAATCTTACAAATTTTCAGCTTGGTGGGAATTCATGTAGCTTCGAATGTCTAAATTGACCGGACTATATGTAATTACTGAGATATAAACTAAGGCATAGATGAATCACATTTTAATTTTTTAACATCTTCGTGCTATAAATATACACCAAGTCTTTGTCAGTAGTAGGCTACCATGACGAATTTTAAATGGTGCACTATAAATTTTTCTGTGAAAGCTTAATTTTTAAGCAAGAAACCTCGTCCCCGTCACGTTCCCGGCCAGTCGACCGTGAAACTAAAGCGCGGGGTAACTTCGGACACAAAATTACATTATCTCTAAAGTTCGTCGTGAAGCTATTGACGTAAAGTAAAAACTTCTGTACATAACTTTTGTACACTCAAGTACGTAATACGAACGCCATAGTCATAAATCCGTACGTACGTAAATCCGTAAAAGTGAGATGAAAAGTTTAGAATTTTTTAAAATCTCTGCACCCCTAGCCAAGTGACTTTTCTATGCGAAGGCATAGAATACAAAGGTATGAAAGCGACGTTTTTTTTTCTGTAATAGGTACGTCAGTTGATTGGCCATTTGGCTAGGGCAACTGGGCATTATTGGCAATTAAAAACCCAGTGGTATTGATTATAAATATTTACCATCGGGGCTTCGGATTGTGAGGTCTAAGTTGGTGTGAATGGAGGGAAACTCAATATGTTTTTCTCAAGAATTACAGTTTGTCTAGATGCACATGAAAGGCGAATGAATACCATGGTAGGTGAAAGTGTATCTTTAGGAAAAGGGGAGAAACTTACGGGGCGAACGGGTCCGAGATCCATGTAACGGACGGGAAAAGCTTCCAGGGTAGGTACTTCGGGATACTACCTACTTGATCTCTTAACCAAGTAACATCAGATGACTTAGGTATCCCACGTGAAATAAGGATGAATGAAACAGAATATTATTGACACAACTAAGTATGTACTAATCAAATTTTTTCTTTATGCAATAATACATATAAAATAAATACAAAGCTACTACGATTTATAAATACAACTTCTACGCTTGATAAAAAGTTCTTAGGAATACCTACGACATTTCATATCATATATCTAGTATATTTTTTATTTACTGTTCAAAGTGCTCTCGAGGCGCGATGTCAATTGTACCTATACACTACGTAACCTAATGGTGCTTCTACACGGTGCATGTGGCTTGCTCATGTTGAAGCACTTGCGCAGGTTATCTACATCGTGTAAACGATTTCAGCGGCAGCTGAAACGAACAAGACCCACACATAAAGTACTCGCGCGAGCAGAATGCACTTGGAGCTTGAACAAGTAACTTGCGCAAGTAACCCGCGCCTTTACTGGCTCCAGCTACTTGCACCGTGTAGAAGCACCATAATCGCAAGCAAATTATTCCCATGATTGCACACGTCATAAACTAGTCTCAGTAAATATACTTACTAAATGCCCGTGAGTTATACGCGGTATGATCTGCGCTGGGCCAATATCCGACTCCAATATTTGTTATGGCTCGACGGACCGCAAGTGCCTTTTGTGCCTCTGCTCAACGGCCCACTGTAAACATTCCTCGTTACATCTTATACTTTACTGGTATCAGGATGAACTAAAGTTACACAGAAAATGCTATCAGAATTCCTGACTAAAAAGCCACCTTATGTAACAAAACCCCGCATTCGAATATGATTTTTCGACAATATTTAGATCTGTTATCTACAAACAAGTAGAAATAAAACTGAAATTTTAACTTCTCTCCGGTAGAACATATTATACCTACAAAAATTTACACCCATCTCTGAACTTAAATGAAAGAAAATATTCAAAACATATCCGGCAGAGCAGAATACAATTGTCACCACCCCCATCTCTCCCGCGGGTGTCGTACAAGGCGACTAAAGATCTAACGAAAATCAAGAGCTAATGGCTAACTAACTTAAATGATATTGTCTAATACTACGATTTTGATTAATGTTCTCTAGAAGTTTGGATTGACAAAAACTGACATCAAATGAATTAAAACGTAATGAGAAAGGTAGTGCTATAATTAGCTAAGTATATCTAATATCTATTCTACGGAGTCTACTCTTGCACAAGTGACTTTAAAGCCGACTGAATAGAACTTACAAATTAATTAGTCTCGTTTGTTTTATTAATCACTCAACATAATAAGTCATTAGAGAATATTTCTCAGAATTTACCTTCGTTCGTAATCATAAATTTGATTACACACACACACCTACACAGTATAATATTTACTCAGGCCTTTTACGAGTGGCTGGTTAAGTTACGTTGAGAGTTTATAGCTAGACTTTAAGGCTCATCGATAGCCTGGAGATTGCCTACCTAAAGGACTGGTACTAAAATAACCGGTAACAAACCAACAATATGCAATGCAACAAAATACAATTAAAATAAAAAAAATGATTTTCCTATCACAGAGGTAATGTACCAAATAATAATCCGAAGCATCGTGTATTTACTCGGAACTAAAACCTATGTAGATAGATTTAAAATAAAATGTAGGGGAAATGGGGCCCAAACCGGGCATACTTCATAAAGTGGGTAAGTTACTATCATGTATAAGACCTTGTTAAATACCGATTCATACTCGTTAGGTTACCCTTATTGACTGCTGCCTTGATGAGGCATGTGGTAATTGAAATTACCATCTGTCCCGTAGGGTGTACCTATGCAAACAATTTTAAGTGTCCATTTTTGGCAGTACCTACCTATGCCCGGTTTGCGCCGTTTCCACAACCTACTTATTTTAATCAGTAAAATTTCTGGGTTGCAGCTAATTAATTATATTCATCAATTTTGCAAAAAAAATCAGAATCACATGAACATTTTCTTCTTCCAAGATCGAACTCTTGATTTCTACTTCTACTTCATCTACTTGATATCTCACTTGAGTTCTCACTAGGGGTAGTGTTCGGTTTAGGCTTTCTTGTTAAATCTATAAAATTAAATAACCGATAAAGGAATATTTCCGAGATATATTTTAAGTGATCAGTAGGAGGTACAGTCAACGGCTCTTCAGACTACCCAAAACTGTCAAATTTCTTCAATCGATTGTCAACCTTATCTTGTTGGCAGTAGAGCCAAAAGTCGATTGAGAAAATTTTACATTTTGTGGTTGTCTGACGTACTGTTGTCTGTACACAAGTCTCGACGACTTTGTACCCACAAGCGTCCCCTCGGTCTCAATCTATTACATGATTGGTGACATCAAAGTCAATTTTCCAGTGACGGGGACTCAAAAGGTGTTCGCTCGGGGGTAAACGGCGCCCATTTTAATCATTCCTCTCCATATTAATTACCAAAACGGGCGATCCGTTGAACATAAATAACAAAAAATGACGTGCGTCTAGCGCGCCCCTACGTCACGGGCGCTGAATCTGCCTATTACATTAAGGCCCCTCGATGCTTAAACGGAGTTAAGGGAGGCGATTTATCACATTTTAAAACCGTGCCGCGAGTTGTGAAATCCATATAAACGAGCCAGTATCACCTGCCACGTGTGTTGTTTAGCGGCGCGGCCATTGTTCCAAAATTGATGTTCATGAAAACTGTTTTGTCCGCGCAATCGATCTCTTTGTGTTCCGAATGAGAAAGGCTTTGCCGCTTTGTTATTACAATTGGAATGCATAAATATTTAAGTGCTTTTTATTCAATAAACGCTGGGAATAATACTTACACATCACAGAATATTGCGTAGGCATTGTGTACCGACTTGCCGTTAATCCTACAGCCTACAGGAGGAGGTCGGCCGAGGAGGTCGACCTACATCAGGTTAACTCAATAGTCAATTTTCAGATTTAGCCACTCAGGTTGAGGTGGATAATCGATCGCAGATATTTGAGTTTTGTATACTCTTGAGTGTTGTTCAGTGTAGGTGTGTAGGTATGACTTATTACAAAATGTTTACCTACCTACATAGTAGTTCAATGCCTACCAACGCAGCGATTTGGAGCGCATAAATACTTACTTATAGGTATTTTTGATGCGCCTTTTAGGTTTTTTCGTTGGTTAGCTTAGGTTAATCTAGTGATCAATTAAATATTACAACAACCACATTTAAAGCGCCAAGTCTAAGTACTTATTCGTTGTCAGTTCATTGTTATTTGTGGACGTAGAAAACGAAAAAATCAAATGCCCAGCTAAAATTGAGTTGTTTAATGCGATGAATGAACTGCTCGCTCTAGAAGTTCATTCAACTGTCGCCGAGAAATCGGTTATAAAAACCTCACCGTTGTTGGAAGGCGAGCATCGATTTGATTTGTTCAGCCGGAATGGGCAAAAAGTAGACTTTTTCGCCATAAAGTATCTAAGGTAACTGTACTGTTGTAGTGGTGCCTAGGTAAATTAATTAAAAGTTTGTAACATTTATGTAATGTTCAAATAATAATTAATTATAACTTCTTTGGTTTTTTAAGTATTCGAGGAGTGTTAATTATTTTTTCTTATACTTATAAGTACCTATATTATTGTCGTAAGTACTAATTTTACCAGCTCACCTATCTATGCCTCCATAGGTATGTATATAAGTAGGTAGGTTAGGATAAGTAAATAGATTAAGTACCTACTACCTATGGATACACTTAGTTAAGTTTTTATTATAAAGTCTACCTTTCCTATTCTTCTATTACATAATATTATTGTATTTACTATTTACTTTTCTAATATACTACAGAAACACATAGGCAACCATGACTCGAGAACAAATGTCTGTGTTCATCACAAACTTTTGCCTCTAACCACCGGGATTCGAACCCGAGACCGGTGAAGAACCGATAGCCAGCGATCAGACCATTCGACCAAAGGTACCGTCTTCACTAATTTAAATATCAGTTACTGAAGTAAGAAGTACTTACTTTATTCTTTAATCTGTCGTGTTAGCCAACTCGACTACGACAAGCCATCGCTGTAACAAACTCGTAGCTGCGTAGACCGTAGCGAGGGCGTGGCATGGGGCGGCGACACCCGGCGGCCCGCCCTACCCCGCGGCACTCGTCGGCAGATATGATAACGAGAATGCCACTCGCCGCGCAAACCGCATCTCCAACTATCATTACCAGCATGATTGACTGCGTACTTACCGCCTGTTAGTTTAAAACTTTTAAGCTTCGGCTGTTGCGGGGATTACTCTTTATAATTGTTACATTGTGCTGTTGTAATTAATACCTGTGGACCATAAATTTTTGCTTGTCTTTCGGTTTAAAAAAATGTATTTTTTTTTAATTTAATATACTGACTGGGAAAGGTGTAATTGCAGAACCATGTTCATTTGGATTTAATTTTAAAACGGCGGGCGACAAGAGACCATAGATTGATGAGGAACTACTAACGCCATCTTGTATTGAGTAGTAGAACTATTTGAAATGAAACAACTGACTCGTGCGCCCTGCTTTTATTTAGGTGTTTGCATTATTATTATTTACGTAACTATTTAGCAGAATAATTAATTCAACACAAATTAATTTTGGTTCAGAAGCTGCTAGCATCTATATATATTTTATATATTTCCTTTGGAAACTATGTATATCTTTTATTATAATGTTGTTTCTGGGTTCACTGATCAATTAATATATAATTTACGTGTTTTAAAGTAACTAAGTATTAAGGCAAGAAATAGAAAACTATCAACAGACAGCTAATTGTCCCAGAAAATGGTGAACAACTCATTATTTATTGTTTGTATTTGAACATAGAACAACAATTAGAAAATATTAAAGAAAAATAAGTCAGCAAATGTTTGAAATTTATAGTCTTGATGCGGGAATCGAACCCGCGTCTTCCGCAATCCGTGTCTTGGTTTTCTCACCTATTTGTCATTGTAATATTCTCATTGGGTTTAGAAAGTAAGTGATGATTAAAATCCAAAAAATGCATACCTTATAAAAAAACACACATTGTAACAATTTCAAAATTTTATTTTTTTTAAAATACTTCATAAACATTGGTAAATCTCACGAAATTTTATAGATTGTGGAAATGACAGCTCTTAAAAATTAGATAAATTATCAACATGATTTTACTACACTATTCTGGTATTCTATTTACAACTTCGATGTTAATTCGGGGACAGCCTTAAACAAGTCAGCGACCAGTCCATAATCGGAAACCTGAAAACAGTAATAATATTAGAGAGTTTCAATTGAACGAATACTCACCCACTCTATAAAAGAATAGCAAGACCACTGAATAATTGGGTAAAACTTTGTAAGCGAAATGGTCCAAAAAATAAAAATAGAATATCCTAGCAAGATAAGCATATTTTCTGTGAAACATGAATAGATAAGAACCATTGAACTTGTTGACTTATGATAAAAAATCTTAATGTGTGTAATAATTACAGTTCAGATAAAAAAGTTGTACCTAATAATAGAAACTCGGATATATTAAATAATTGCATAACAATTATTAAATAGTTCCATAAAATTTTATGCTCTTTAAAAAAATCTTGGATACAGACCAAATTAAATTTTTAATAAATTAGTAGAGTGTGGTCACAGCACCCACCATTTCTTCCGGTAGTGTAAAAGACGACTAAGGGTAAAGACAGCTATTAGGAATAAGCAGTAGCGTTTCTCTTTTACTATCTGCGATTTTCGTGCCTGATAGATGGCTATAGGCTTGTCCGTTATTACACGGGACTAGGGATTGACAAAACGTTGGTATTATTTCACTTCTGTCTACCTACCTACTCTGATTTGTATATGTATGTATATCTTGAAAAAAAACTGATTGTTCAATATCTTTCAGGGAAGATTAATTTTACCTGGAAGATTGGTGCCTCTGGATCTTTGTTGATAGCCACAATAGTTTTGGAATCCTTCATGCCCGCAAGATGCTGTATAGCACCACTGATACCCACAGCAATGTATAGGTCCTAAAAAAATAACGCCTTATTTTCCGGTGCGTATTTTTTTGCAATACAATTTTCTTTATACAAATTGCATGAAAGCAACAATTAAAAATCTTAATCTTAAAAATTTTGTATAAGTTTTATTTAACAAGATAATTAATTTTATGTTGTTTTAGTTACTACATTAAGGGCCTGTTACACAATTATTTGACAGTTGCAATATTAAATATGTCAATTGAACTGCAAAGTAAGCTACTTGGTTGTCTGTCCAGTGTCCACTCATCAAAGTTATCACAGCGGTCTTCACTCATAGTAGTTAGGTTCTATCCCATCATTTATATTGACATGCGCGGTCAAAACAACGTGCTGGCAAAATTGTTATCCAATGTGGAGATGACACATTGCCATTTATAAAAGAAGAAGAAGAAGAAGTAAGCTAGTTCGAACTTACTTGTTGATTGTAAAACAGGCCCTTACAGTTCTAAAGCTAATAATTTCATACTTACAGGGGCAACAATCTTGCCAGTTTGCCCAATTTGTAAGTCATTGGGTACAAAACCAGCATCAACAGCAGCGCGAGAGGCACCCACAGCAGCATTTAGTTTGTCGGCAAGATCATACAGCAGCTTGAAATTATCACCGGACTTCAAGCCTCTTCCTGTTTAAAATAATAAAAGGTAATAATTAATGAAAATTGGTTTGGTTTAAAATTATTTAAAAGAAAATTAATTATAAAAAACAGTCCTAATATTTAGGTTACTTACCCCCGAATACAGAAACGCTATTCAAAGTTTGAGTCCCACTTAACATTTAAGTATTGTCAAAATTGACGTTTTTCCATACAAATTCTGACAGGTAGTGTCAACTTAACTTTTTAAGCAGTCCCCTAAATTTGAGTAGCGTTTCTGTATTTGGGGGTATGTTATTTTAATATTATCAAAGTATCACAGAACTAAACTAAAATTATATGTGTATTATAACAAATTAATTTCAAAAAACATTACTACTTTTAAATCTTGAAATTATTATGAATTTTTCTTTTATAACAAACTTTTTTACTTGAAAGTAATATAAAACACTTTGGTTTATCATTTTTGTGGAAGAAATAGCAGTACATTAATATAAGTACTAGAACTATCCTCATCTTAAAAGTAAGACTATATTATTACAATGATATGAACTTACCACCAGATATAATATTTTTAGCACTTGTCAACTCAGGTCTGTCTGACTTAGTGAGCTCCTGTGATACAAATGTAGTTAGATCTGTCTTGAAGTCTCCCTCTGGTGCCTTATCGATAGCTGCAGAACCACCCTCTAAGGGCTCTGGGGCAAATGCTGTGCCTCGGACAGTTATCACTTTTATAGGATCTTTAGCCTCTAATGTAAGGATTGCATTGCCTGAAAAATTCAATAAAATTTAATGCATTCTAATCCAAAATCTCTGGAGCTCACTAGCGCAGTGGGATAGTAGGAGTAGATAGATAGTAGGATAAAATAATTTTTCTAACCACCAAAATTTTTATACTAATTTTTCTAACATATAAATAATGTTAAAATTAAAATCGAATAATTTATAAAGCAAACCCAAGCTTAACGGAACGCACGGTATTTGTAAAAATATCTGCTTTGGAATGTTTGAAATTTATTTCTACATTGCGAGGGTACCCATTGGCTTACAATGTGAAGTAAAGGTTAGAGGAATTTCGGCAAGTTAATTAGTGTCTTGGTTGGCCGAGTGGTCAGGCACCTCCCTTGATAACGCGGTTTTATTCCCGCATCAAGACCATAATTTTTCGAAATTCTTTTTCCAACCACCAAAATCTTTGTAATGTTAACAGCATTAATGTGTTCCGAAAATGTGTGATAAGATAGCCAGCCCCACTGTGATTGAGGGTTCTTGGTGAAGCTTGATTCCATCTTCAGCCCTTATTGTCACTTACCATCAGGTGAGATAAAGGGCAAGAGCTTTTCTGTCTAACATAAATTATCCATATGAATCGTTCCACAAGTTAAACTGAAAAACCTTTTACCTGCATAGATTGTCCTAACAAATGTGTTAGCATCTTTAACTCCAATAATATCGGTAATCGGTGAAACATCCAACTTCGCTGCTACTCTTGGTAAGACAGCCTTGCCAAAAGCCGTTGCCGGCGCCAAGATATGAGTGAATTTGAACTGTTTTTGTGTAGCCAAGATTAGTGAAGTGAGAGCTTCAGCTGTGAATCCTTTAAAGGCCTCACTTTCTGCTACCAGCACTTTCGATATTCCTCCAGCTTTAGCAATCTTTTCAGCTGCCTGGAAAAAAAGTGGACATTTACTGTAACATCTTCCTTCCCTTAATGTATAGGCAAATATACCTACTTAATATTAATATGAAATTCAATAACTGTTTATATATGATAATCATCCAACCGTTTGTATTGGTTGCCTTCTCCAGCTTTCTTATTATTATTAACAGAGTTGCAATCAAGAGAGTTGTGGTGGCAGAACAGCTTATTTTATTAAGAATATGTTAAAATGTCTATTGGATATTCATAGACGGCAGCTGGGTCTCATTTTTTATTTAAAAAGTTTGGTTTGTGTCTAATAATGAATAAAACTCATTTCCTTAACAACCAGGTGCATAGGTTGCAGAAAGTGAAGTCAGGAGTAACACTTGGGACATGTGACCCAAGTGTAGCTTTACGAGGTCTCTTCACATGTCAACACTCGACTTCTTTCTTTGCCTAACCATATTTGTTAAGATTCGGTGAACCTTAGACACACATTCTCACACAGAACCACAATATAAGACACTTTAATTAAGGCTTATCATATTTGCTATTTTTTCTCAGTGGTAAGACAAGACTGCAAGTTTTGACTAAGTTGTCATACAAGCTCTTGTATGTAAATAGATTTTAATAATAATATTTGAAAAAGGGTAGGTAACCTTTATTATTAACATAAAACTCCATGATACTCACTGGACTACACTTTGTTCCTGCGACAAGTACGGATACATCGCCTCCAATCTTCTTAGCGGCACTCAAGGTGTTCTGAGTGACAGCCGACAGAGCCTCATTATTATGTTCGGCTATTACCAAAGTACTTTGAAGTCTCCGCAACTAAAACAAGTCACCATTATGTTTAAGTTTACTTGTTAAAAGTTTGTTGTTTCATACACATTTAGATTTGATCTTTACGATACCTGGCTCGATAAAAACAAATGTTTACTAGACTGTGAAAACATCTTACACTAATAAAACAATAATTCGCTAATAGTGTAAAATATTTTCAAAAGGATACAAAGTCCAAGTCCGTCCGTCCCGTCCACGACAAATAAAATAATAGATCAAAGAGTATATAATTGTAATAGATTAAAAAGTAGTAGTTTTAAAATTCTCCCTACATTTTAGGGAAAGCAAAGGGTCTAGCCCATGCAGCCAAGTCTTTAGTGTATATTTTATCTGTAGTCTTATGAAATAATGAGTGGGTGAAATGTATGAATAAAATGAATTTTACGTTAAAATATGGGTGTCACACATTTTAACGCATCTAGGGAGTGCTTGGAACGAATTTAATGGTAACAGAGTTCATGATGGTGCTTGATGAAATGGATAAAACCACTTTTTATAGTGATCTTCACCACAACATCAAACACATCATGAAACTTATTTTCGATGATTCTGCATAATTGCACATCAACACGGATGCTTGTGCATCAAAATAACACCACTTTCACTGCACAAAATCCACTCTGTAACAATTTTTGAATTAGCGAAAATAAATCTGACTGACACCACGAAACGCGCCAAACACCCTAATAGATTAAAAATAAAAAAATTGTATTTTTTTTTGTTTTTTAATTCTCCCTATATTTTAGAGAAGGCAAAGGGTCTAGCCCATACAGCCAAGTCTTTAGTGTATATTTTATCTGTAGTCGAAATAATGAGTGGGTGAAAAGTATGAATGAAATAAATTTTACATTAAAATATGGGTGCCTCATATTTTAACGCATCTAGGGAGTGCTTGGCGCGAATTGAATGGTAACAGAGTTCATGATGGTGACTGATGAAGTGAGCAAACTTTTTACGTGGTTTTCACCACAACATCAAACACCACACAAGACTTATTTTCAATGATTCTCCATAATTGCACATCAACACGGATGCTTGTGCATCAAAATAACACCACTTTCACTGCACAAAATCCACTCTGTAACAATTTTTGAATTAGTGAAAGTAAATCTGACTTACACCACGAAACGCGCCAAACACTCCAAAAAAAATTGTAGAAGAAAGAATTTTACTTTTTTTAAAAGCTTAACGTTCTTGAAAACAAGTCTTTTAGGAACATTATACTTTCTACTTTTGTTTTTTTGCATAAATATGGGTATCTCACATTTTAGCACATCTAGGGAAAGCTTGGCGTGAATCGAGTAGTACTAGAGTTCATGATGGCGATTTATGAGGTGGTGATGGTGAAGGCCACAATAAAATTCTCAATTGAACGTCAACACGGATCTCTAAGTCAGTATAGTTATGTTTTAAAACCAGTAAAATTAATTTCATTTCATGTATTTCAAAATTTAAATATACACTTAAGACTTGGCTGTATGGGCTAGACTCTTTGCCTTCCTTAAAATATAGGGAGAATTAGAATTTAAAAAAAAAATTTAACAGACGACAGCAGCCTGGCGAAACTCCTATACTGCAGAAAAAATGTATGGAGTTTAGGCAAATTTTAATGGCGACTTGTTTTGTCTCTTACTTCCGATCTAACCTTCCTTGTCTCACGCTGCCGGAGTGTGTCACTAATGTCAATAAGTCACTATGCCGTTTTGAAAATATAAATTAAAGCGTTGTTTTAGTTTAGTTTTCCATCTTGTGCCTATTTATTGTCTTCAGTGACTTATCATTAGTGTATATCTACTAGTTTGTGTCATTTATTGATGTGCATAACAGCAAAATGTTTTACAAAAGGTGTGAAATATGTTGACTAAAATCTGGTAGGAAATTAAACCAAAAGAGGGTTTTCATGGCCAATTCCCACTAGATGAGAAGCGGTAAGTAGTTTTCCATGTTATTATATAAACGCTAAGTAATTAGAAATAAGTTCTGGTCACTTTAATCAAAAACCATATGCGCCGTAGCGATGTCCTTACTACTTACCAGATTATCGATAAAAAATCTATTTTCGTAAATTTGAGTATCAAATGTACTTGAGATGTTTCATTAGTTTAATACATAATTGTCTATTGCAATATATTATAATATAGTATATAATATATAGGGTTATTTATAAAATAACAAAAACCTCCCATGACTAGATAGCTAACATCATTAACAACAAAGTTTGTTGTATGAGTTTTAATATAATGCAGAACATTGCGCAAAATTATTCGCATGTGTTCATCTCTCAATATCATCATCAAAAGTTCTTCTGTGTTCAACTCCACTTATTTTTCAGATCACAGCGTGACTTGTTGAAAGGCGATGAGAGTCATGGCTGCAAAGCATATGAGAGTGGATCGGCATTAACCCCGTTGAAAAGCTGTTTCGGTTTGCGACTGACAGAGATGAATATAAAAAGCTGACGGCTTATCTTCCGAATTGAAGAGGCACTAGAAGAAGAAGAAAGCGTGACTGCCGCCTTGCTACACGATGCCCGTCGGGTGTGATCGTTGCAACCGCATAAGCGCCTCTATTGGTAAGCTACAAAACCTATCTTTCCGATATGGTTTGATAGCTCAATTCCTGAAGCTAATGAGTATTTTATTTCAGAACCAGATTTCATTGATCGGGCAGACCTTCGGGCGCGTTACACATAGTCCGCTATGGTAAGTGGTGAACAATAAATTGAATTGATGATGACCAGCGTAAACTCAAACGATATATTTACTAATCTCTATTTATTATTTCAGATCTAAATGTCCTGCTTACTTGCTTACACAACATTGCAAAAACGTGTGTTGATCGATCAGCTAACATCTGAAGACTCCGCCTAGAATATGAGATCAGAAAATTACCAACAATTTAATTTCCACATTGTAAACATAACTTTTATTTTTTGTTGTTAAATAAATTGTATTAAATAATTACACGTAATTGAATAATACTCAATATTTTCAAACGAACAGAGCTTTTTATTTTGCTTTTGTAGGATTAAAAAATCTGTCTGCAAGTTCTGCAAGGCAGGGGGGGGGTACCCATTCGTTTTTATCGATATCGACACATTCTGTAGCGTACACCACATCCTTAGTTTGCTTTTGTAGTATGTTGGCATTACTTTTTTATCTGTCTCTGTTGGTTGGTACGAGATCTGAGCCTAAACTGCGAGTCAAAATTTTCAAAAAGCTTGTTTGAAGTCCCGACTCTTAAACGTAGTGTATTATATACTCTTTGGACGACAGTCTTAAATCAAATCCAATGTCATTAATTTGCATCGTCGAAATTAACATTATTTTATTAAAATAGCAATAAATTGAAATTCTTCATAAACTATAATTTAAAACGCATTTTACTTTGGAATTGTTTCAAACATTTCAGATAAAATGTTTTTATTTTCGACACCGGAAACGACAGTACGTCAAATTTGACATGTGATCCTTTGCCTTCCAATTTCCCGTAGTATTATTCAAGTATTGTATTCTCTTTGGTATTATTGTCCTTTATGCTTCCAATATAGGGAGAATTTGGGTTAAATTCTCCATATATTTTAGGGAATGCAAAGGGTCTAGGGTCGAAATTGTAGTATGCTAAAACATGAAATTATGAAGTAAATAAATATCAAATCTGAAAAATAATACTTAAAAATGAAATGTGACGCCATCTTTTTGAATACTAGATGTTTTCGACTTTTTTTTACAGTAAAAAACAGCACAGGCAGGCATTTTAGTGGGAGCTCTGCACGGTAAGACCAAAGGGTATTTAATACACTACGTTTAGGTAAGACGTTCTGATTATTGTGGTTTTAAAATGGCGGCTCAACTAGTTTTATATAACGCACAGGCATCCGATGCTTGTACGTTTGGCAAAGGGGAATGTTAGGCAAAGGCTACTCCAGTCCTATTTACTCCGAGGTTTTATTGATATATTTGTTTGATAAAGAAATTAAATATATTTATTTTACTATTATAACTGTAAATAAATAGTACTAATAACGATTTAACGACTGATAAGAGTGAGGACATGCCAAATGTAGACATGTTAGATGAACACAATTATTGTTAATCATAATAAATATAATATTTTATGATAATTTAACTTTTTTTTCATTTTATGAGTCTATCCTTCTTATGTCACTACAATTTATATTTATCTATCTAATTTCTATCACATTTTTAATATCATGATCTAATTGTTCTTGCAAATTTTCACGAGCTTTGGCTTATGACTTTCAAAAAACTTATATGTAACTACTACTTAGTACCGCTAGTAGTTATAAGTAATAGAATAAGATAGATGCATAATTGTTTAACTAGTTAATTGAAAAAAAACTCCCTGAATTAAAGATAGTACAATAAAGTTGACATGGTATCATTTTCTTACAATACTACCAACTTTACGGCATAGGAACTATAAGATGAAACGCACTCTAATGTGTCTTTAGACTTACAGCTTGTCAAAAAAGAGTTTGATGCGGTGACAGATGGAACTAATTTATATTTGCTTTAGATATCATTGATTTGCGGTCGTACACTGGTAATTTAATATTCAAAATTTTCGGTAACTTTGCGATTTATTTGTATTTTAATTTATTAGCTTCAATTCAACGGATATCTGACTAAAAATTTATCCAAACTCTATACTAGTATACAGGGCGTCCCACGGCCATGCCACACGGAGGGAAAGTATATTAAATATTGAACGTAGGATATTTTACTAAAAGAAGACATCGTTTTATTTTTAATAATAAGTAGAACTGTATTCACAGATTTTTTAAAAATCGCCTACCTCAACAGGGAATCGAACCCGCCAAATGTTATAGAAAAATTACTTGTATTTTATAATAGTGTTTGAAAGGGCTACTCATAAGCATTATTTTTTCCTAAATAACCTAGCATATTAAATGAAACTAAGATCATAAAATTTTTCATTTTATTTAAAATTATGTTCAGGGAAATTTCCTCTGACTTGGCCATGCTTGCAACAATTAACATTATCATTTCAAAGACCTACCCACTTGAGATACGAGATTTCCGTGGTGTAAGTACATGATAATAATAAAGCGAGGAGGAGTTACAAAATGAACTTAGACGTATTATTTCAAACATCCACCATGCAAAAATAAGTAAATCGACAGGCAGAGAAATTATCAAAAGAGTGAGAATGTGTATACAACAGAACGGATCACATTTTGAGCATTTGATAAATTATTATTTTTTTAAATAAAATAAAAAATTTTATGATCTTAGTTTCATTTAATATGCTAGGTTATTTAGGAAAAAATAATGCTTATGAGTAGCCCTTTCAAACGCTATTATAAAATACATGTAATTTTTCTATCACATTTGGCGGGTTCGATTCCCGGTTGAGGTAGGCGATTTTAAAAAAATTGTGAATGCAGTTATACTTATTATTAAAAATAAAACGATGTCTTCTTTTAGTAAAATATCCTACGTTCAATATTTAATATACTTTCCCTCCGTGTAGCATGGCCGTGGGACGCCCTGTATTTGTACACATATAGCTTTAGACGTATAGGATAGGTTTTCTTGCTTTTCCTATTGCGAAAATCGCTAAAAATTGACAATCCAGTGACTGGCTTAAAATGTCAATGTAAATTGACAAATTCAGTTGACAATGACATTGACACTGACAGTCCGTTGAAATAAGTTGAATAGGTAGCTTTTTATCTTTTGAGAGTTCCTCAGTTGGTATTTTACACAAAAGTATTTAATTTAGTTTATAGGTAGCCCTCAAACTGTATACAAACATATTGTATATCCGCTTTCCTAGTACCTTACAGATACAATGGCTTTACCAATTGTATCTATAACACGTCGAGAGACATTTTCTTCAAGTCATAGATTGCACAGGTAAAAGCGATAATTTTATTAATTATTCTTAGCTATTATTTTATGAACAAACTGAATATCTACAAGTACAATAAAATAGCTAACCGACTAGCTACCACCTACTATATAACTATGTTTAATTTTTACAGCCCGTTTTTAAGTGATGAAGAAAATGTAAAAATATACGGAAAGTGTAATAATCCAAATGGTCACGGACATAACTATGTTGGTAGGTTTCTTATCTTTTTGAATAAATACTTACTTGTAAAATGTAACATTTTATACAGTCGGACATAAATCACTTACACATACTTATCCCCAAAAGGGTAAGCAGAGGAGTATGTCTGTATTTTTTGCTATTACATTGACAACTTAGTAAGCAGTTTATGTAGGTACATTTATTGCAAATGAGAGAACCAATGCTTCCTTTTACTGAGACATGGTGATATATTTTATTATACGAAAATCCAGAATAGAAAAAAGGAGTTGGCTGAATCACTGTTTATTTAAATGTAATATAATTATGCTAACTAAACTTTCAACTTCTATTACAGTGCTTGTGACAGTGAAGGGTCCAGTAGACCAGCAAACTGGAATGGTGATGAATGTGACTGATCTTAAACAGTACATAAAAATTGCCGTAATGGATCCACTTGACCACAAAAATTTAGATCAAGATGTGCCATACTTTAAAACTGTAGTGAGTATATAAAAATATTAACAATCTATGTAAAATAAATAATATTTGACTGTAATTCATAATTCACCTCTGCCTACTCCTTCAGGGATTTAAGTGTGATTTATGTATGTATGTAATTGATACTTTTCCAATGCTCAATAGGTCAGCACAACAGAAAACCTTGCTATATTCATATGGGACCAACTGCAAAAAGTGATGGACAAACCACAATTACTACATGAAGTAAAAATATTGGAGACAGAGAAGAATCATGTAGTTTACAGAGGAGGCAGTACCTACTCTAGGAAGAAATTTAATAACTCCTCTCTGCACACCAATCACCATAATGTTTCTTCAGATTCAGACTGATTAACAATCTTCTATCTCATAAGAAATCTCAATTTATTTTTATACTTAATGATGACACAGAAGACTTTTATGATCTAGTTTGTAAGCAATGAATGAAGCTTGTTAAAATTATTATATAATATAAAGCATTCCACATTATAACATTTGTCGTTTGCATTGCACTTCTACATTGGAATGATTGCCTTATAGCAAGCAAAGATTTTAGATAATAATAATTATGAAGCAGAATTATGATAAAAATGAGCAGACATACAGCTCCAACATATTATGTATAAAGAACTGTACTTGACAAAAATTGTTTAGTAAAATCTATTATAAAGGTTTACTTATTAATTAAATTAAAACAACCTCTTAACAATATCATATTAGTTTCCTTTAGTATTATTATATAAGCGGAACAGTGATTATTATTCATTATCAGTGTTGCAAAGGTCAATGGCAACAACACATAACCTTATTTAGATAAATTTAATTGCATGATTTCTAGGTCACGCACGTTCCTTCAATTGTTTAGAACCTTCCTAGATTAAAAGCATTATGAAATTAGTTGTAGAAATTATAAATGATAGACCATTGCACCATTGTAGAAATTAGTTGTAGAAATTATAAATGATACTTCTGTGTCCATACTAGGACACAGAAGTAGCAAGAGGTGAAATTGTCGCCACCCCAAATCTCTCCCGTGGGTGTCGTACAAGGCGACAAATATGATAAACAGGGATGAGGAATGGGCAGCAGCATTCCTCTTATACCACCTAGCAATGTACTGCGACTTTTGTGCCCACTAAATGGCAATAGACTCAATGGTTAAATGGCTCGCCACCTATTACATGGGACCTACCATAATTGGCAAACGTGGGTATTAATTCACCTCTGCCTACGATTTATGTATGCATGTAATGCAAGAGCAAACATTAACAAACATACAGTCAACCCCAGATAACCTAGGAACAGCGTGGATGTTGATCTAAGAAGAAAAGCCCATTTCATTAAATGATTGCCCACAAATGACGTCACGCACTGTGATAAGTATTCCAAAATATCGTAAATAATAACATTTTTTTTCATTTAAAAATATTTAAATGAATTATAAATTTAATTAATATTTTATAATTAATGGTAAAACAGTTTATTTAATCTAAGTACCTACATGTTAGATTGTAATCTGATTACTATCTGATCCCCAATTGTACAAAATTTTTAGAATATACATAAAATGTATTAAGTAGCTAGGTAATCGTTTTTATAATTTTAAGTGAGAAATTGTCAATGAATAAAACAAAATTTATGTCATAAAATATATTATATTACATATTCATCTTTTCAACAACAACATTGGCAAATCCTAAATGAAAAAATGGAAGCCAATTTTTTCATAATAAATAGCATAGCATTTTTACTTATATATAATCTGTCAGATATTGTCAAATTTTTACATAATTTAGGCAAAACTATCGATTTATATGTAGGTATAGGTAAAATGCCAATTTTTAACTATTCTAATGGAATTAATAGGTAATGATTGTCTTCTATGAATAAAGAATGCTTACTTGTAAGTTAGATTTTTTTCTAACAAGCTTAATTGATTATGGTTGAATTATTGTTGTACATGAGATAAATAGGTAGGGTGAGGCTTAAGCTGCACTATGCATACAGTTCTTATACAGTAAGACACCTCAAACATCCGGTTTCATATTATCAGAATTACCCCCGAATACAGAAACTCTACTCAGATTTTGAGCACTGCTTATAAAGTTAAGTGGACATCATCTGTCAGAATTTGTATGGAAAAACGTAAATTTTGACAATACTTAAATATTAGGTAGGACTCAAACTTTAAGTAGCGTTTTTGTATTCGGAGGATAGGTACATACATACCAAAAATATGTCATGATCATTCGGGGATGTAATTGGAAGTTTAAATAGAATTAGGAATGCTATTAATTACAGGCATTATACAATGATGCGCAATTCGTACAAAATATTCACTACTTCAGTAGATTGGATATCAAAGTATGAACAATTTGCAAACTTTTCCATTTCATGATTATGAATTTTATTCACTTAACCGGATGTTTGGTACCAAACAGTCTGCTGTGTAACAAGCGGAAAGATTACAAACAATAATATTTTTTTACATCACGCAATTATATAATTACACTATTTTGCAATGAAATATTTGAGAACAGGCATTATTTGTTTTCAGTAGGCGTTGGAAATATTTTATTACTTAGGTAATCAATAAAATAGTTAATTTTAAATAATCCACTAATGTGCTACATATTGGCACAACAATTTCATAAATGGAATCGACTTTTCCAATTAATACCTACAATTATTTGCCCATCTTAAAACTAAAAACCTAATTGGTGAATGATAAGACTAATCTAATCATATTGTAATTTAAACAGTGTAAACAAACCGATTTTCATTGCGATATGTACAAACAAGAGAAAAATAGTCTTCTACGTACCTAGTAATTGAATGTCCACCTGATAATATAAAGTTACATACATCATTAAAACAACTTCAATGCTATACTATAGACCGATTTTTGAATCACAAATATACCTACTTCTGAGAATACATTTTACTTATGATGTTCGTCATCTATGAAATATAATCAACAGAAAGAATCAACTGCTTCATACTTGAAAATGGTTTATGTATTGGTATGGTTTACCTAAATTCTGTTTTTCAAATTCAGGTTAATATTCTAATAACACAGTTGAGAATTCGACTGAATGTAGTTTGCATACCTATTTCAAACTGACAACAGTTCGAAACCATAATTAGTGAATAAGTAGTAATTTTATAAACCAGTCTCTCTAGTAACATGTATAATAATTTAATTATCCAAACTACATTCCATCCATATCTGTACATCACATAAAGTAAATAAATTAAATATAAATTTTGTACCATCCAATCACATTTCATTTGTCTTTTTTGTACAATTACCCACATAATTAATCAAACATGTCAAATATTTATCACTGAAACATTTAAATAATACTGTATGCTACCAATATAATAAATCACAATAATTAATGAATAAATTATGTCAAGATCACCACATTTACGTTTTAGAATTGTGACACGTTTACGTATTATACTTAATATTATCATAACTATAAAAATAATCTTGCAATATAGCTGCACTAATATTACCACACCAAATAAAATATCACACTTCAAAAAAAAACCAAAATCCCATTAAATATAAAAATAAATGTAAATTGATTATCAGTAGATAACCTCATAAATGTGTAGTTTCAAAGTAAACTCAAACACAAAAAAATATATACAATGATGTAAATAAAAACATGTAAAAATATATTATTACTTTCTACATCACAGATTGGCACTAGAACATTAACTCTCACAAGCTCACAATGTCTAAATAATAAATATAATAAATATTGTCATTCATGACTCTCGCAAGAAAATTGCACTCAAATAACACACTATATAAAAACTATACAGGTAATATGACTTCACCAAAATATACATTTAAAAAATCTCACAAGTAGTAAATAAATAGACGAGCTGCACTAAAGCGTTTCGCGACTCTGTGGTTATATTGTGTGGCCGTTAACTTTTTTGCATGGATGTTTGAATGTTATGTACGGGATGCCGAGTTCGAAGTCATTCCTGGGCCAGTAGCGGAGTTGAGGCTTTTGTTCGGGTCGTTCTTCAGTGACGTTAAAATAGGCATACAGAACTAAGGCTGTGTAGCTAGCTATGAAAATTAGGACGTGCCACACGCCGTGCATGTAGGGAAAGCTGATGGAGAGCCACGCGTCGCAGAAGGCGCGGTCCATGATCCAGCAGAACATGGCAAGGAAGCACACGGCCATGCACCGCAGCCCGAGCCGGTAAACGCGGGGACATTTTACTCTAGAACATAAACCAAAGAAGTGTCTCATTAAAAAAAAAAATTAAGGCTAAATGTTAGATTTCATAATGTTTTTCTTTCTCAAACCCTGTGTTTTTTAGAGAAAAATTTTCGTTAACATCGACTGCATCGATTAGTAAAAAATAAAATGGAGAGGGATATTTTATTTTTATTTTTTAGATGGTTCAATTCCTGGTTCGGGTAAGCTTTTTGAGAATTCTGTGAATGCAGTAATTTTGTACTTAACTGTATACCTGTATACCATATACACAAAATGCAGTTTATATTACCTACTTAACTAAGTAGGTAATATAAACTGCATTTTTTAATTACCTGGCCGAGGTCCCTTTCTTGCATCTACGGAGTGTTTATGGAGAAGGCGAAAACCTTCGTTTCGAGCCTAGCATTCGAACTCGCAACGGATTTCTCTACAGCATCTCCCGAGCGAGTCTCGCTACTACGCCTCGCAGGGCCCAATAAAAATCTCAACACCGACATTTAAAATTAGTAGGTACGTTTCAGAATCAGTCCATACATACATACATAAATCACGCCTATATCCCCGAAGGGGTAGGCAGAGGTAAACTAGCACCCACGTTTCGCACATTATGTTACGGCACGGGCACAAAAGTTGTAGGTGGTATAAGAGGAACGCTGCTGCCCATTCCTTATCATTAATTTATCCTTAGTCGCCTTGTACGACACCCACGGGAGAGATTTGGGGTGGTGAGAATTGTATTCTACTCTGCCGTCACCACACGGCCAGAATCAGTGAGCTTAATTAAAATACCTACCTACGAAATAATTAATTATATTAATTTCTCTAACCTGTTGAGCTCTTTGTACAGAAATCCGATGGCCGGCAAAACAAGCGTCATCAGTGCAAAGGCGTTGGCTGCTGGATGCATAACTAAGAACCCCGTTGACACCACCGCGAATACGGTGGAGAAAAACGCCAACATTCTTCTGAAATAACAATTAAGAAATGCTGATTAGAATCATCAACATTATACTATAAGGGCCTGTTTCACAATAGAGAAGTAAGTTCGAAGTAGCACAATAGAGAAGTAAGTTCGAAGTAGCTTACTTTGCAGTTCAATTGACATATATTTCATATTACAACTGTCAAATGATCTGCGAAGTAAGCTACTTCGAACTTACTTGTCGATTGTGAAACAGGCCCTAAATCTCGCAAAGGTCCAATTCACACCTGCATTTCGCCAATTGTGTTATGTCCCATGTAATAGGTGGCGAGCCTGTTATATCTTTCGGGCACGTAAATCTCAATATGTATATTGCTTAAGTGGTATAAAAGGAACGTTGTCCATTACTCATTGCTGTCTTAATCCTTAGGTGCCTTGTCTGTCCAACACCCAGAAGAGTGATTGGGAGTGGTGACAGTTGTATTATGCTCTGCAGTTACCGAACGGCATCCAATGCTGGTTAGAATCATCAAATATGTTTTTTACCAAAAAATATAAGACGACATTCATAAAGTCATCATAACTCACTTGCGAGTGTACTATGATAGTCTAATGTATTTATACATCACAAAGAGTATAATAGATTGCAGAGCAGTTATATTATTTATCTCAACATCCTAACTGAATTAGGTCAATAGATAACAACATTGTAAAATTTTAGTTCAAATGTTTGATAAGTATTATGATAACAGCTACTAGCTGAACTTATAATGTATCATTCTAAATAAATATGTAGTTACATATTAAGTTATAAATAATATTCCGAAATATTTGTACATACATAGTTATAAATTGTTATTTTATTTGTAGCCAAGCAAAGGTGTCGAAGATACCCATGAAGGTGATATAGTATACATACATATGTATATATGATACAAGTAGGTTATGAAGTGTGTGTCCGTGGTTTCAATAATGATATTTGTTTCCCTTAATAACACCGCCAATCAAGATTACATACACAAATAATTCAATCCTGTTTATATCCAAAGCATTATGCAGTGTGTGTGTGACGTTTGTATGTGTGTGTGTCTATTGACGCCTACATTTTGCTAGCTTAGCTTATGATTGGTCCCAAAGTTATATAAGTATAGTGTGTGAGCCTATTGCAAATATTCGATTTTAATTTTAACATTATATAAATGTTAGAAAAATTAGTACAAAGATTTTGGTCATTTGATTTGGTCCACCAAAATCTTTGTACTAAATTTTCTAACATTTATATAATGTTAAAATTAAAATTGAATAGTTAATAAAGCAAACCCAAGCTTAACCGAACGCACGGTATTTGTAAAAATATCTGCTTTGGAATGTTTGAAATTTATTTCTACATTGCGAAGGTACCCGTTGGCTTACAACGTGAAGTATAAAGGTTAGAAGAATTTCGGCAAGTTAATTAGTGTCTTGGGTGGCCGAGCGGTCAGGCACCTGCCCGGATAGCAGCGGACGCGGGTTCGATTCCCGCCTCAAGATCATAATTTTTCGAAATTCTTTTCCTATTGCCATTTCTTACCTGTTACCTCCCATAAATTTCGGAAAATATCTTCTTGGTAGAAACATTGCAAATGCTGCCATGAACACCCATAATATGGCCAGCTCATCCAGTAATTGACCTAAAAAACTTTAAGTTAGTACCACTACTTACATTAAGAATTATTTAGTTCCTACGTAAATCACACCTATATTTTATCCTAATTAACATCCAGAAATATGAATCTGAATTTTGAATATACAGAGAAAGAGTTTGAACTGATCTATAATAGAAAGAGTTTATTTTAGTGAGTTTAATTTAAAAAATATATATATGAACACCTCTCAGCAAAATTTTCATGGAACAATTTGCTGAGAGGTGGAATGAAACCAGTAAGATTTTTACATTGAATATTAAAAAAATGTTTACAAATTCCGGCATCATGCCAACAATTTATAATAGGGGACTATAATAATATATTTTTGTTCCAATCAGTTTGTGCCTATTCAGGGACTAATCATAATGGTTTATTATTATGAAAATGTTAAAACAAAATTATATACCTTCAATGCTTTTAGAACTCACCTACTAAACTCAATGTGGCATGGAAGTAAGCAGAGCTGAGACCCACAATCATAAGCAGAATCCACAAGACGTTAATAGCAGGGTTAACAAATCTGGCATACTCTTGGAATAAATGTATCAGCATTGGTGGAAACAGCAAGAAAAGGAAGTTGCTGATCTGGTAAAAGAAAATAAATTTTTATTAACACTTTGTTGTTTATGACTTTACCAGTCACCCATAGGAGCTCAATGGTGCAAGGCTTAGCACACTGCCTGCAATTGTGTAAACTAAGCCATATTCACTCAAGTTGATATATTACCTTGAGCTCTTTATACTTTGTAAGCCTTGTTAAGCTGTTGGTCCAGACTGCATCTGCAGTGTTTAATACCCATCAATCCCTACTGGGCTACCATGGTGGTTCGATAGAGAAGGCCCTCAGCAGTGGAGTCATTAAAGAACTAGACATGATTTATATAAAAAACAACTAATCTTCTATGTTTAATAATTTTTTTCAATGCACAATTGCACATAAAATACATGGACTATTGAAAATATTGCAATAATATTTTCTCAAACTTCCATTGATTACCATATAATTAACAACAAGAGCACAATCACTGCATTTACTTGATCTTTCATAATATATAAAAAGGGAAGCATTAGTGTATACTTATTGAATACAGTAAAGTCAAACAATTTTATAATTACTTTAATTTCTTTGGGAGGCATACATACATAAATCTTTAATCACACCTATATTCCCGAAGGGGTAGGCAGAGGTGAACTAGCACCCACGTTTCGCCAATTATGTTAGGTCCCATGTAATGCGAGCCTATTGCCATTTATCAGGCACAAAAGTCGCAGTACATTGCAAGGTAGTATAAGAGGAATGCTGCTGCCCATTCCTCATCACTGATTTATCCTTAGTCGCCTTGTACAACAACCACGGGAGAGATTTGGGGTGGTGACTATTGTATTCTATGCTGCCGTGTGGTGACGGCAGAGTAGAGAATAGTCACCAATAAGAATAGTAGAACAAGAATAGTAGAGAATAGTCACCACCCCAATTTGAGGAGCTAACGGGCAAATAACGTGATAATAATATGAAGGTATTCTTCTTCTCCCTGCCCTTATCCTACTCTAAGTAGAGTCGGGTAGTCTAGTACTACTACATCAATGAAGTTATTCATGAGTAAATTAATTTTAATCATTGTTTTGTGTTGCGAATAGTTAGTGCGTCGTAGCACCCAGCTGAGAACACTAAATGTATCAAAACTTTACTTACAGTATTAACGAATTCTGCAATTACAGGTGAAATTGAGTAGTTGGACTCACACCAATCCACTGGCGAACTCCCACGTTCCAAGTGGGCCCACATTTCTGTGTTCTTTGTCTATCAGACAATGAACTGGATTGATGAATCTTGTTAACAATATCTATACGGTACTAAATTGCACAACATATAGTTTAGACTAGCGGTACTATATGCAACTCAAATAGCAATTAAAAGGTTCTATCGTAAAACTGCTAAAGTAATAAGTCGTCGAAAGACACGCACTATCTTGATCTTACAACAATATTTTTAATTACTCAAAACTCAAACTCAAACAAGTACTGCACGCACTGACAGTACTGACAGACTGACTGACATTGACGCTTGGCTTGACGCAGGCAGGC
Source organism: Cataclysta lemnata (assembly GCA_963931975.1). NCBI lineage: Eukaryota > Metazoa > Arthropoda > Insecta > Lepidoptera > Crambidae > Cataclysta > Cataclysta lemnata. The sequence continues at coordinate 14,082,953 of OZ008340.1, read as the reverse complement.
AGGAGCAGTCAGTGTCAATGTCAGTTTTTTGGTTTTAAAATTCTCCCTATATTTTAGGGAAGGCAAAGGGTCTAGCCCATACAGCCAAGTCTTTAGTGTATATTTTATCTGTAGTTTTATGAAATAATGAGTAGATGAAATTATGAATGAAATGAATATTACGTTAAAATATGGGTGTCACATATTTTAACGCATCTAGGGAGTGCTTGGCGCGAATTGAATGGTAACAGAGTTCATGATGGTGACTGATGAAGTGAGCAAAACCAATTTTTACGTGGTTTTCACCACAACATCAAACACCATCACAAGACTTATTTTCAATGATTCTGCATAATTGCACATCAACACGGATGCTTGTGCATCAAAATAACACCACTTTCACTGCACAAAATCCACTCTGTAACAATTTTTGAATTAGCGAAAATAAATCTGACTGACACCACGAAACGCGCCAAACACTCGTCAGTTTTTTTTAATATCTCACTATATTTTAGGGAAAGCAAAGGGCTTATTTTCAATGATTCTGCATAATTGCACATCAACACGGATGCTTGTGCATCAAAATAACACCACTTTCGCTGCACAAAATCCACTCTGAACCAATTTTTGAAATATTGAAAAAAAAATCTGACTGATACCACGAACACGCCAAACACTCAAGTTTTTATTTTCCCTTTTTTAGGGAAGGGAATGGTATTTATACAGCCATGTCTTTAATTTTTCTTCAGACGTTCACAGTTCGACCTTGAAATCATTCGGGAGGCAACAGACAGAATCGCGCGACATAGACAAATACGTTTATCCTTCAATCTGTCTGCTGTATTCCGCGTATGAATGAATCGACGTAAATTGGAGCAGATAATGGGACCCACCTGCATTTATAATCGCTGCGCACTGTCTAATTTGAACTTAAATTGTATTATATAAGTAGTATATCAAGTTACAAGTTGTATATTTGGCATCGCTCTCTAAAAAGTACTTCGCGTCGCGTCACGTCACATCGCGACGCACCGCGTCTGGTGTGAACTGATATATTTTGCTAATAGCCGCTAATACTAATACTGATTGTGCTTTTCAATTTTAACGTACCGCTTACACTAAGGCCCTTTTCCCCTTTGATATACACACATAAATCACGACTATTGACCACGACGAGATAGGCAGAATTAAGTGAATCAACAATCACCCCACGTTTCGCTAATAATGTTAGATCCCATGTAAATATAATAGAGCCTATTATCATCTACCGTGTGGCAGAGTAGAATACAATTAGTACAAAGATTTTGGTGGTTAGAAAAAGAATTTCGAAAAATTATGATCTTGAGGCGGGAATCGAACCCGCGTCCGCTGCTATCCGGGCAGTAGGCCTATTCCCTAACTTTTTTTGACAGTTGAAAGTGATGATCACCGAACTATTTACTAATACATTGCTGTTATCACAGGACAAGTGTCACAATAGCATTATAGTAAAGTAGTAATGGATAAGTAAATAGTTCAGTGATCATCACTTTCAACTGCCAAAAAAAGTTAGGGAATAGGCCTACAGGTGCCTGACCGCTCGGCCACCCAAGACACTAATTAACTAGCCGAAATTCTTCTAACCTTTACACTTCACGTTGTAAGCCAACGGGTACCCTCGCAATGTAGAAATAAATTTCAAACATTCCGAAGCAGATATTTTCACAAATACCGTGCGTTCGGTTAAGCTTGGATTTGCTTTATAAACTATTAGATTTTAATTTTAACATTATATAAATGTTAGAAAAATTAGTACAAAGATTTTGGTGGTCAGAAAAAGAATTTCGAAAAATTATGATCTTGAGGCGGGAATCGAACCCGCGTCCGCTGCTATCCGGGCAGGTGCCTGACCGCTCGGCCACCCAAGACACTAATTAACTTGTCGAAATTCTTCTAACCTTCATCAGCATCGCTGACGTAGCTTAGCTCTGTAATTCGAAGTGTGAACCAAAGTAAGAAAAGAGGCAAAACGATGCTCGCTCGCACGCCCGCCTCAGCCTCGTAGTGCCCTGTGAGATTCTCAGTGGCAGTACTTATATTACAGTACTTATATTATCTCCCCCCGGGAGATGCTCCCGCCCCATGGGGGATGCCTGCTTTGGAGAAATCCTCTCAGGGAGTGCTCGATTGCAAGGCTTGTGGACAAGGTCTTCGCCTTTCCCAAAAGATCCGGTAGATGCTGTAAAGGCCTCTCGGCCAACAGCTTAGGTCCTTCAAAAAAGAAAAAGTCCTCAGCCCGCTGGCAATATGGCATGCGTCGAAGCCTAGTAGGTAACGCGCCCTTTAATTAATTAGATAATTAGCTTTCTCTGGTGGATGGGCGTGGGTGTATTGAATTGCAAAAGTTTAATGACAGTTTATGTCATAACAACTCACAACTGGTAGTTCAGAAATAATTAAGAAGCTTTTTAAAATTTTCTGTTTCGTTAATCAAACCCAAACCATGGATAACACTAGATATACAGTTTCAGGTAGAGTAACTGTTAAGTTAATTAAACAATTAAACATTACGAGTTCCTATCACCTACTTCTTCCTACGCTGCTCACAAATTAAATTTATTCGTCACTCATCCTGACGAGTTTTAATAAACATTGAAATATTTGGGTCTCTAGGAAATCTTCTCTCTCAGGTCTCTTTTTTCTATGGCGTTGCCCATAATATGATGTCGCCAAAATCAAGTCGAGTGTTCCAGTAAGACTTTATGACTCCACTTGCATCTAGGGAATCTAAGTAACCTGGCAATGTTCTGTTATTGTTCGTACTCATAATGTCTCCCCCCATGAGGGACGCCTGCCGTGGACACGTTTGGCTTTAGGTCAAGGTGTTCGCCTTCCCCAAAAAACCCGGTAATGCTGTAAAGGCCTCTCGGCCAACAGCCTCGGTCCTTCAAAAAAAAACTCAGAATTTGTATTTAACAGTATGGCGACCGCGTGTCCGTGGCCTATATAGCATCTAGTCTAACGCGCCTTACGAAGTTCGGACTAACGCTATAACAGGCTATATTATTTTATTATATGGCTCGGTTTCGGTTCGGTATATTGATCTGTGAATAGATAGAATATTGAAACGGACTGTAAGAGATCTTTAAGTAGGTATCAATAATGATTCTAGAAAGAGAATATAACGAAATATGTGACGCTCAGTCGACAATGGGAGCAGAGATAGATTTCATAGAACACTGGTCCGGCTTCGCTGTAGAAAATGAAGTATTACGAGGCTTCAAGTTACGTGAAGAAAAACCTAAATGTATCCGGCGCAAAAATGAATGTGAAATGATGAACATTGAAAGCGTAGGGTCTTCATGGAAAAACGGTATCAGGTAAATCACCTATATCAAGACAGAGTCAAAATATACGTAGGTCCTATCGCGGACTCGGACGCTTGATCAGGCTTAAGGAGAAAATAGCTTGCAGCACATGTTTAGAATCGTGCTTGCGAGTGAGACGTCTCGCCATTCGGACAATTCAGAAGGGCACTGAATTCTGCACTTTATTTTAAGTAGTTAGAGACTAATTTGAAGAACATCGTATTGGGCTTGGGGCCTGTTTTTTGGTGCACAGTTAACTCAACCAATTGTTAATAATGGCTAAATATCAGTCTGATTATAACCATAACCATTAGTACCTTTTTTTAACAATTGGTCGAGTTAACTATGCATCAAAAAGTCTAACAATTTCTCTTTACTTATAGAAAAACTCAGAGGAGTAACAAGCTCGGAACAATTTCGTGTGTCAGTTCAACGTCTCGTTCACCAACATGGTGGAATTGTGTGGCCACAAGCTATAGAGATCAAACTCAATGTCCAAGGCCTTTGATTTCGAGCGTAAAACCTAGATGCCTCCCTAGTTGCCCTTTAAGGATAGTGCAACTAGCTGCGCCTTCTAAAAGACAATGCATAGAAACATGGCGAAACAAAAGTGATGTTCTGCCTGCTTTTATGGTATGGAGCCCATCCTTCATAGGAATAGTTGTTACTTAGATATATTTCACGTTATTAGGTACTTATCTACTTTATATATTTCAGTTAGAAAGACTAAGACAGCATATTATGGATGAAAGACCGATTGTACATTTAACAGAAGCCATTACTTGTTTTAAAAGACGTAAACCTAAATCATCGAAACATTTAAAAAGGTAGGTAGCTACCTACCCACAGAGTAGGTCGATTTTATGAATTTAATGGGAGTGGGTGACTCAATGATATTATTGCTCGTTGAGATGATATTGAAATCGATTCAGTAACCGAATGTGGTTGTGGAATATTTTAACTATATCACACGCTTACACATTTTATGAATCAATAGGTAATGAATTGCTAAGGACTAAAAAACAATATTTCCTTACGTATTTTTCAGGCGAAAAAAGTACAATCGTGAGGAGAAATTAAAAAATGATAAGCTCTATCAACTAAGAAAGTTTTGTACTACATTTGGAAACAAGGTGGCCCAAAAATTGATGACTTCAAAGAATTTAAATCTAAGCCCAGGGTAAGATTATAGGTACAAATAACTAAAACAATAATTGTCAAAAAAAAATAGAAATTTGTGGATAGGATGGTATGAAACAGAACAGTCGGAAACAAATTAAGATCATGATCTTCCTGCCGTTCCCAGGCAGTTCTGGGGTCGGTGTAACATGTTTCCTCTGACACTCACATTGGTCAACATTCTTAAATATTATTGTTTCTTAATTTACAACAATTTTATAGTATCCGTTTAAATACTATTTTTTTAATAAAACTATAATAAAAGGTTTAATGTACAAAATTATTCCAGGTTAAAGAAAATGGCTAAAATAATACAAGTTGATATCTTAAACATGATGCAAAGCCAGAAATTTAAAACCAATAGCATAGATAAAATAATGATAGACGTTACGGAAAAGGTGGGTGGGTTCATGGTCATACAACTACGTTACGTACTATTAATTTAGTAATTATTAATTTAGTAGTACGCTAAATTAATAATATGTCAAGTAAATATTGTTGTGTCTCAAAAAAAATATAGTTGTTCACGATACAACTACTATGAATCGATATTTAATTGATATAGGTATGATTAATATGGCCCTTGAATGATCTCTAGCTATAAAGATCTACTACTCTTGTAGATTGCAGTTTGGATTGCAACAGTTATCGAGGAAGCGTCATTAAAGTTATTAGAAGAAGATCTAGCAGGTAGCAATGAATCATATTTAAGTAGTAAAAAATAAGATTCAAATAACTTTCATAATTAAAACAACATTGTTACAGAATTGGAAGAAGAAGAGGGACCAGCTTTAGACTTTCTTGACTATTTAATAGATAATGTTGTGGTAAAATTGACTTATCTCCATGATACTTAGAAAATCATTATATTTGTTGATAATTTAAAACGTACCGGTTAAATTTCAGATAAATTGTAACGTTCTTGATAACAATAAAGGCATTATAAACGCAAGCTCAAAAATTATTGACAGCAACATGGCTATTGACTCGTCAGAATATAATAATTTAGATACATCGAGTATATACATAAATATTAATTATGAAACTGGGGAAGTGAGAAAAAATAATGAAACGGAATCAGTATTTGAAAATACGCCACAAAGCGAACATTTCGAAGAGTTTGAATTCACACCTAGTAATATCCGAAAGGAAATTAATAAAATATTAAATTCTCTTATTTTTGATCATATCAATGAAACTGAGTTAGTTATTAACAGGAAACACATAAAAGATAAAAATGTTAAGGATGATTTATTTGTTAAGAAAATGACATACAACAAAGACTTTACAAATTATCGCGATTCTAAAATTATTATTTTTGATGATATCAATGATAAATCAAATACTCAAGGTTTACCAGAAAATTTTAGTGTTCCATCTAATTCATTGCCGTTAAATGAAGTTAAATTTGCTGTAAAAAGCAGTTCTAATTCCATAATGGATATCAATCAGACTAACAAAACCAGAATAGAAGCTGAACCAGAAGGCCTGAAGTCTGCTAGTGATAGTGTGAGTGGCTTATTTGAATCATTCACAGAAGGCATTCCTGGTGAAATAAACGAAACAGTTCATTCTAGAAAAATAGATTTAGGTAGGTAAATGCATTAATTTTGATTTTGTTTGTCATCATAATTACTATAGTAAATAGAAGAAATGTTATTACTTTCTTTATTGTAACCGTAAAATAATAATCTATTTTACAGACACCGTTGTAGTAAACGACAAGCCAGAGCATAGACAGGGGTAAGTTTGATGAATAATTTTAAAAGTTATTTAAAAAACCCATGTTTTCTTAACTTATACACACAGTACCTTTAATGAAATAAGACGAGTATCGGCTATCATTCAAATGAAATATAAATAAATTAATACAAATTTCATAGTTAATACTTAAATATTAATATGTTTATAGGTTCAAGTCAGTATCAAAGAATAATAAACATAATTTAACATTTGCCCCACCAAATAATTACTTACTCAGTAAGTATAATTATGAGAATAATTTAAATATGTACATACATACATAAATCACGCCTATATCCCCGAAGGGGTAGGCAGAGGTGAACTAGCACCCACGTTTCGCCAGTTATGTTAGGTCCAATGTAATAGGTGGCGAGCCTATTGCCATTTATCGGGCACAAAAGTCGCAGTATATTGCTATTGCTAGGTGGTATAAGAGGAACGCTGCTGCCCATTCCTAATCACTGATTTATCCTTAGTCGCCTTGTACGACACCCACGGGAGAGATTTGGGGTGGTGACAATTGTATTCTACTCTGCCGTCACCACACGGCTAACTTTAATTTTAAATATGTATATGATAAATTAACATGTTATGTTATATTAACGACTTCTAAATTATAATATTTCTTTATCTTAATATATTCATAATAGGTGAAGCAGACGAGTCTTGGCCAGAAGATATAGTCGTGCCCGTTATGAAAGCAACTACAAGTGTAAACAAATCAGTTACTTCGCTCGGGAAAATACTGGAGAAGGATGATAAGCTCTCGATTGAAATAGAGAATAACAATAATATTATGTTATCTGACTTCAAAGACGAGCATGAGACAACAGTTACAAATGAAAATGAAAGAGTCATCATAAGTAGTAAGCAAGAAATTCACGATAGATTAGATCCATTTATAACAGAACCAACACCAGAACAGATGAATGAGAAGAAAAATGTGGAACCAAAACCATTGGTAATGCCGGAAAAAAATATTCAATTCGATTTCACTAACATTTCTTACAATATACATGGTCATAATCTGAATATTCTAGGCGTAGAACCAAAGAATAAGCCACTTGAATTTGAACTTATGAAATTTTATAAGGCGTCGAACTGGAATGATGTAAATGATAAAAACAGAAAACACACACATATTTATAAAGCACTCCTACAGAAAAATAAGGTTTTATCTGCACAAAAATTCGATTACAGTAAGTAGGAACTATGGGCGTAGTAAACATTTTAGTCAACATCAAATAATAAATGTTATTTTCAACAGAAGTACATTTTAACACCGCTCCATCGTGGGTAGTTCACAACCACAGTAAAGGTGAATCGAAGAGTGGTAACAAACATAACAATATTTAATTAGCAATAATAATAGAATACCTATGTTCTTTTCAGATCTATGTGAGGATAAAAGCATTTGGTATTGGTGTAAAGAGTTGGAGTGGATATCACTTAATTTGGAATTATGGAACAAATGGTTAGAACAAAGAAAAACAGGTCAGAATCAGGAATCGAACTCCTCCTCCTCCGCAATCTCACATTTTTTTTAACTTTACGTTTAACGGCATGGGCAACTTAAAAACATTTACAATTTCATTATTTTAATAATGGGTATGTGCTTATTTTTGTTTTTTTAAATTGGTAATTTTGGTCTATTATGATTATTTTTTGTATTTTATTCAATCTAGTTTTTATTTATACCAAAAGCAGTACGTTAGAAACATAACAGAATATTTTGAGTACGATTAAGTTTGGGGTATTGTGTTCTATCAGTCACTAATATGGAAGTCGACTACATAAATAATACTGTACGCGCATTCGTCACTGTTACTTTTTTTCATTTCAGAAATAAATGAATTTTTGGCACTTAAATCTAACAAAAGAAATGCCAGAGAACAGATAACTTTTAAGAAAAATATCGAAGATGCTATTTTATGGACCAAACATAACCGGCATGTTTGTAAAAGATTAAAAACATACAAAGTAATAATACATCGGATAATTAGTAGTGCAAAACCATTTTGTATATTAACACCCTTTTTATTCAGTTTAAAGGTGAACGCACACTTATCCCAGCCGAACGCACCGAAGTCAACGATTTTAAAGAAATATTTATATTGTATCTTATAAAACATCGCACACTTGCCGAATTATCCGATTTGTCCGAATCTGTCAAAAACTTCAGAATCCTAGAAGAATTCGGATGACGTCATCGGAATCGATCCGCACGAATCTGTCAATTCAGTACTAGAGTGCGGTCCAGATATGACCGCGCGTGGTCAAAATTGTCTCCTATTCTGTTTGTCTAGGAGTGTCAATGTTAGCGAGCAGCGCCACCCCTCGCGCGCGACTTATCTGCACCGCACTCTATTTTCGATTCTTTGGGTGCGGATAGATGTGCGAGGCCTCGTTGACTTCGGCGCGTTCGGCTCGGATAAGTGTGCGTTCACCATTAGGCGTCGTCCTGAGTCACGCGTGCGTGATCAAAAAGTATCCTGGTATAGCTATCATTGCCCTTACCTACCTACCTACGTGGGGCAAATGGATTAATTCCAGATTTTTTAATGTTCTGAAAATGTATTACTTTCAGAACAGCTTACAGACCAATGATGATACACACAGGATACAATGCTCCTGTGTGTACTCGGGCTGTTGTAGAAATTTTGAAGGTAGACAATGAAAGATAATTATTAAAAGTTTTGTGTGCCTACCAACTTTAAATGTCAAGAAATCTTAAATGAAATATTGCATCAATCAAAACATTTTCAGTTACAGGCAAATACATTAAATACTCATCGCACCGAAATCAGAGAAACATTAGGACTAAAGGGTTGTAAATGCAATAGAAAATATCAATAAATTTAAATATTAATAAATGTTTTATTTAAATACCTTAAAGTATCCTTACAAAATTATTAAAAATAGATGGTGTTATTACAAAGTGGTCAAGACGTGTTTTGTTTAAGAAATGTACTAATCAGATGCTGTCACTGTCATGCACTATTGACAAAAAAGGGACAAGAATAGTTTTAAAATTAACAATACACTTCTTAAACAGTTTTTCGTAATAACATGGATACAGTTGCACTTCTGTGTTACATAATTATATTATGACAAAACTGCATCTATTATCATTTGTAATGCACAGCGATTTGATTAAAGTCATACTTTCTCACATACGTGTCCCTGCAGCCGGCAGCTATCCACTTCCCATTAAATGCCAAGTCCCGGATACCATCACAGTCAGATCCAGTCAAGTACACTCTTGTGGTGTTAAAATTTTCCATCAATGATAAAACAGTGCAAGTACCGTCTTGGCGTCCAACGATGAAAAGTTGGTTAGGAAGAGCCAACAGACACAGAACAGGACTAGCAGATTCTTTCCATTCTTTTAGCACATCTCCTGTACTAAGATTCATCTCTAAGATCTGAAAAGTAAAAAAATAAAAGGTTATGCCAATAATAATAAAAACAGCCAATAGTGTGAATTCACAACATATCCATTGTACAGAAAATTTTAAGGGTGGTGAGTATAATTATCAAAATAGTCTATAATTTTATTTACATTATTAAAAAATCAGTGGAGGTATTTATTAATTGATTTTTTTCATTACTCTGGATGTTTCAGTTGGCTAAATATTAGAATTTGATGTAGAAAAAAATCAAACATGCTCTGCAATGTGGCCAATTGCAATAAGTGGCAAAATATACAATATTCTCTTACCTGTCCATCAGCACATCCAACTATGAATGTATGTTCCATGACAATACAGGCATTGCATGGAGATTCCAAATGTTTCCGAAAGTATTCCTCTCGTTTGGAAACATGAGCACAAATTACAAGTCCATTTTCACAACCAGCTAAAATGATTTTATTGCTTGTTCCTACCTACAAAATATTAAAATAACTATAATTAATAGTTTTTACTTTCGACTAGATAATATACATTAGTAACACAGCGGAAAGTAAACAGAAATTCATAGTGCTTAAGATTTTGGCTTAGATTTTACAATTGCCACCTGCCTGACACCAATAATACGCTGTGTATTGAAAATGTCAATGATATAATATAAGGCATAACTTAAGGACAAATGTCTGTGGTTATCAGCACTAACCCCAGTAAGAAGAGTACAATCAATTTAGAATAAAAAAGGTAAATTAATTTGCTAAAACTACCTCTCTTTCATTTTCTACAGAAAATTCATCACTTGTGATTCCTAAAGCACAACAATTAATGACTCCTTGTCCCTCGATAATATTAGATAGGCAGTTGGATTCACCAACATCCCACAATTTTGCTGAACCATCCCTGTAAATTATAAAGAATACAATTATTATTTTACAACTAATGAACATTAAAGCTGGCTTTACATAATATATCAATTTTAAATTTTGACATGTTTCACATGGACAATATGTCAAGACCCTATGCCTATTAGCCACTGAGCTCAATTTAAACAAGTACACTGGACTGAATACATTGATCAATGTTTCTTTTGCTGATTCGAAGCGCCCCCTCGAGTGGCAAGCGTACTAAGAACTGTAATTTTTTATATATTGTTATTAATTTTGATGATTATCTATTTGTGTTGCGGTGTTACAGGTCAGATAAATTATAATGATGATGAATTGTGTATTGAGTAAGTTATTCAATTATAAGATGCATTACAGTGTAAGGCACATTATGTGCAAGTAACATTATATTTATGACAAGTTAGTTGGATAAATAATAATTGTAATACCCACTTACTTGCTGACCGTAATAATATTTCTACCCTTCTCTATAATAGCAACATCAGTAACAGCCATGGTATGCCCTTTTAAGGAGACTGGATTTATGCCAGATTCTGCTGACCAAATTTTGCATTGGGTATCGGCTCCTGCAGTTAGGACTACTATACCCGATGGGAAGAACCTACATTTGTACACTGGTCCACAATGACCCTTCAGATCTTTTAAAATTTCACCTGAGAATTAGAATTGCAGTCAGAAAGTGTATCTATACAAAAAATGAGTTAGTATAGAATAAAATAAAGTATAGTTTCACTATGGGTGATAATTTAAGGGTTTGTTTACTCTTTATCAATATGTATTAGTTTCTGACTTATGAATTATGTATTTGATAAGTGTTATTTTAACTACACAGTCAACTGTGTGTTTGTGTCTGGTGACACACAAATCAAGGGTTCAAATATTCATTTTGAAAGAGCATTAATTGAATAACTTACTAGTTCTGCTGTCCCATACTAAAACATTATCTCCTTCACAAGCTGATACAATAGATGAGTTTTCAGCCATAGCTACGGAAAGCACTCCATGTTTATGTACACTATGGACTTTAGTTGGTGCAATAAATGCGGCTCTCAATCCAGAAACTACATGTTTTACAACAAGACTCAAATTTCCATGAGATATATATTGATAATTTGCTGTGAAGTTAATCTTGATTTTATTGTCAACTTGATTCACAGAAGTTATTAATTTATCATGGGTACTTGTCTGTTGATAGTATTTTGATGAAATCCAGGCATTTTTATTTGGTAACCTGAAAAATTTAATATAAAAAAATTTAAATGGTTGTGGGTACATGAGCAGCAGTAGTAATACATACATAAATCACGCCCATATACCCGAAGGGGCAGGCAGAGGTGAACATTTCGCCAATTATGTTAGGTCCCATGTAATAGGTGGCGAGCCTATTTCCATTTATGGAGCACAAAAGTCGCAGTACTATTGCTAGGTGGTATAAGAGGAACGCTGCTGCCCATTCCTCATCACTGATTTATCCTTAGACGCCTTGTACGACCACGGGAGAGATTTGGGGTGGTGACAACTGTATTCTATTCTGCCGTCACCACACGGCAAAGTAATAGTATTTACGAGTTCCAACCGCTACCGTACCTGATAACATCGTTCCAATCACATTGAATAGTAAGAACTGGCATTAATGCCATATTTAATTTAATAGTGTTAAATTGTTTTTATTTTTCAAATTTTGTACTACCTCTAAATTTACGATATGAACTGACATGGAAATTTTAAGACATTTTAGTTAGTTTTATCTCGTTAGAATGATATACAAAATTATCAAGAAGTTGCACTAAACAAACAAATTGCACACTCACGGCCGGCACTCATGTCAAGAGTTTAACCCCCGAATACAGAAACGCTATTCAAAGTTTGAGTCCCGCTTAACATTTAAGTATTGTCAAAATTGACGTTTTTCCATACAAATTCTGACAGGTAGTGTCCACTTAACTTTTTAAGCAGTCCCCTAAATTGGAGTAGCGTTTCTGTATTCGGGGGTAAATAGTTTAAAATACACTATGTTTGTCAATTCTCAATCTGTCTCATGTCAATGTCATGTACGTAGAAAAAAAAACAAATTGTGGTGTTTGGCGCGTTTCGTGGTGTCAGTCAGATTTATTTTCGCTAATTCTAAAATTGTTACAGAGTGGATTTTGTGCAGTGAAAGTGGTGTTATTTTGATGCACAAGCATCCGTGTTGATGTGCAATTATAAGTCTCATGATGTGTTTGATGTTGTGGTGAAGATCACTATAAAAAGTGGTTTTATCCATTTCATCAAGCACCATCATGAACTCTGTTACCATTAAATTCGTTCCAAGCACTCCCTAGATGCGTTAAAATGTGTGACACCCATATTTTAACGTAAAATTCATATCATTCATACATTTCACCCACTCATTAATTCATAAGACTAACAGATAAAATATACACTAAAGACTTGGCTGTATGGGCTAGACCCTTTGCCTTCCCTAAAATATAGGGAGAATTTAAGAAAAAAAAAACAAATTGTGTAGATAATAGGGTCGATTCTGACCATGGTTCTCTAAACCTAAGACTAATTTGACAACAGTGTTTCTCTGTCATTCTCAATATGGAATGAAAAGGAGAGACTGATCTTAAATTTAGTTTTAAGTTTAGAGAATCATGTCAGAATTGACCCTGAATGATGAATTTCTTTTGTTGTTGTTTTTTTAATTCTCCCTATATTTTAGGGGAGGCAAAGAGTCTAGCCCATACAGCCATGTTTTTAGTGTATATTTTATCTGTAGTTTTATGAAATAATGAGTGGATTAAATTATGAATGAAATGAATTTTACGTTAAAATATGGGTGTCGCATATTTTATCGCATCTAGGAAGTGCGAATGAATGGTAACAGAGTTCATGATGGTGATTAATGAGGTGGACAAAACCACTTTTTACAGTGGTTTTCACCACAACATCCAACACATCACAATACTAATTTTCAATGATTCTGCATAATTGCACATCAACACGGATGCTTGTGCATCAAAATAACACCACTTTCACTGCACAAAATCCACTCTGTAACAATTTTTGAATTAACGAAAATAAATCTGACTGACACCACGAAACGCGCCAAACACTCCATTCCTTTTTTTTAGGAAAGGCAAAATGATCTACAGGTCAGCCCATACAGCCATGTCTTCACTTATATTTTTCTTGAATTGACAACATTTCATTTTTTCAACATACCTTTTTTAAGATGTTATATGAAATTAAACCGAAAATGAAGACACCCATATTTTTTATTTCTTCTGAATTCCGTCGTTTTCATACAAAAAATCATGATTGAAATACCGGTCATTCTAAACAGACGTAAGTGCCAAATGACGTCACTGGCGTAGACGAATGGCGAAATCACTCTTGACTCGAAAAATAAAAATATCACTTGTCAAAATTGACGAACTGGTGGTTCCGGTGTCGAAAATAGAAACATTTTATCTGAAATGTTTGAAATTAATTTCAAAGTCAAATACGTTTTAAATTAAAGTTTATGAAGGATTTCATTTTATTGCGACTCTAATATTGTTAATTTCGACGATGACAATTAATAAGATTGGATTTGATTTATGACTGACGTCTGTCATCATGTCTATGATAACCTTTTTATTCTTCCATCTAGGGAGGCAAACGTTTTAATTCATACATCCCCGCCCGTGACGTCATCGCATTATTTTTACATTTTATTTTTTTTCTCTGTAATTAAGTAATAAAAAAATTTAATAAAAATATTTTCGAAGTCAGGATTGGAAAATAAAGAAACGGTATTTTTATTTTGGGAGGTTGTCATTTCTGAAATTTGTCAATTCTATGTTAAAATTGGTTATCACACATTTTAACCCATCTATGGAGTAAAGGTGACTGATGAGGTGGTGAAATATTGAAAATCACTTTATACTTCTCAACATCAAACACTTCTTCTTCTTCTTCCTGCCCTTATCCTGCTCTAGGCGGGAATGGGATCGGCACATCTCAACATCAAACTCATTATAACTTTAATAATTGAACATCAACTAGGATGCTAGTGCATCAAAATAAAATTACACGGCTTAGGGCGGAAACATGAAGTGTTGGCCCACGCCAGAAGCACATTGGTTTCATATTGTACAATACCTTCATTATGGATAAAACATATTTCGACGTCCTATCATATCGTGGCTCTAAATTTCTCTAACCATAATAAATGTATAAAACCGATGACATTGTACTTCTGTACGATACATCCTACACAATGGAAAGGGCGCTAAACATCCATTTGGCTGTTTATGTAATATACAACTTGTATATTGTATTGTTTAATATACAAAAGGATATTGTATATATACACAATAGCCAAATTGTACAGCCAAATGGTTGAAATACTCCAAACATAAATTTGTATTTTTGATATCCGTGCAGATGCATATTAAATGGTTGCGTAAAAATGTTGCTACCCAGAAATGAAGAAAAAAATATTAACAAATACAACATCTCAATGTTATTGACGAAAAGACAAAATACTCAAGTCATGGCAGTATCGGCTACTCTCGTTGGCCACCCTAATGAGAAAGTGTAAAAATGTTTCTCTATGTTTAGTTCGGTAGTTTGTTTTTGTTCTCTCTCTGTGTTAGTTTCTGTAGTCTATTTAATTTGTGGTCCTGTCTGTCTGTGTTGTGTCTGTTTTGATTGAGCAAAAAGTGGGCGAATCTTTAAATTAAAACCTGTGTGTACTCAGTGTACTGTGTTTTACGCATTGTGTGTAGGAATGGTGATGGTGAATGTTATTTGGAGTTTTAAAAATGCATTTTTCTATTCCTGATTTGCAACAATTTCATGACGACAATGGGATATCATATACGGTAGTTTACTATATTGTCTCTTTACTTAGTAAAATTTCGTTTATCTACATTTATATATTTCTCACAATCTGTTCTAGGGCTATAATATATACATAGACGGATTTTTCCACTGTACAGCCAGATATAAACAGCTCCTTAGTCTTCATGAACAACTGCAGTCTCAAAATCCGTATTCCAAGCTGCCACAATTTCCACCTAAAAAGTTGTTTCTTACTAGTTCACAATTAGAGGAAAGAAGAGTTTTATTAGAAAAATATATACAACTGGGTAAGATTATTCATCTTAGTTATTATTTTGTTGTTATGCTGTAGTTTGTTTGACAAAAAGTTATTTTTGTTTCAGTGGGTCAAAATCCAATTTTGGCAAATTCTGATCTATTGATTACATTCCTATTCTCTGCTCAACAAGAAACACATAGTGTTAGAGTACACGAGGTGGAAATAGAAATATCACTAATGAATGGTTACAGAATACCTTTATCTGTGTCTTCTATAGATACTTCAAGTACTATATTAGACATTGCATGTAATTATATAAATTTACCTAAGGAGTTGACTAAATATTTCTCTTTATATTTATTCAATTGGAGTTGTGCAAAAGACGGTCAACCATCATTTAAAAAATTGGAAGATTATGAATCACCGTACATATCACAGAAGTATGTAAGACCAGAAGACAAAATTGTGCTGAGGACGAGGTACTACTACAATAAACAACTTAATAATATGATATAGTGTTATGCGAAAATTAAAATATTTATTTTGTTTTAGTTACTGGGACCCAAGTTATGATATTGATTTAATGATAGATAGAGTTTCATTAGATCTGTTGTATCTGCAAGTGATTGAAGAAATAGATTTGGGTTGGCTGATTACAGACCCTCAAACTAGAAGAATATTATCAACATACGAGTCCAAAAAACAAAAAAGAGAAGTAAGTTGAACAATAATTATTTTAGTATAAATCATTTAAAATTAATTGTAAGATTTCTATTGCAATAAATTAACACTTGAAGGAAAGGGGCACATTAATTGATTAGATAATTAAAATGATAAAAATATTGTATATTTGTGACTTAAACAAAATTATGAAATTTAATTGCTGTTTTTAATTATATTACAGTAAAAACTCTTACTGCTGTACTCAGATCCGTTATATGGTGCTTACTAATAAAAAATAATATGATTCTCTATAATAAATGTGAATAATATTGCACATTATAATATTGTGATCAGTATGATGTGGAATTTTGATGCAATTTACTTTGTAATGATAATATGATTTTGATATATATAGTAACATATAAATTGGCTCCAATAAATTATATTATGTACTCAAAATTTATGGTTTTAAAGTAAAACTTTATGTGAATAAAACTTGTAATCAATAACTAATAAATGTTTTAACCAATCAATAGACTACCAATTCTTACCCTTAACTTACTTTGAACTTTGATTGAGTTTTTTTATTGAAAATGCATGCAACATCAAATTAAAAACAAATTAGTAAAAAGTAAAATAATATAATAATTTTTTTAATAGTGTGTAATTAATACAGTTTTTTTGGTTTTCAATTAAGAAAATGAATATCTTATATAGTCAACCAGAAACTGTTCTACTGGAGTCAGTTCAGTAATAATATTAGCAAAATGCTGTTATCAAAAATTTCATATTGAATCATCAATGTTAGGGCCTGCTAAAATTAAATATTGGTGATTACTAGTGAATTATCTGAAGTAGGTACTTTATTGAATACATTAAATTGTTGGCTAGTGATTTATAAAACCAATAAAGGAAAATGACGAAGTGTATGGGACTTATTGTCACTCTTGTGCATTAATCATATAAAATGCCTTAATAAGAGTTTATCTACAGAAAATATACTGAATATTATACTTGTGTGGTGACGGCAGTGAAAAATACAATTGTCACAACCACTGATTCACTTGTGGGTATGGTATAAGGCGATTAATAGTTTTAATATAATGAGGAATTACTGCTATTAAAGTTCCCGTTGAATGGCCACATGCTCACCCCCTATTATATTGTACCTAAAATAATATTTCGAAACGTGGGTGTTAAAACACCCCTTAGGTTAGACATGATTTATGTATGTATGTATACAGTATATAAACAGATACATAATATATTCAAAATTTATTTACTAGTATCTGGAGTTAGCCCGGACATTAAGGCATTACGGGCGAATACCGGCAGGGGAGGCCCTCACAGAATCGTCTACAATGGGTGAAAATGGGACAGAGCTCTGCCGGGTGCAAATATCTTTGGCTGCAAAAGAATTGACACTCACCGGCATAACACCTCTGAACAGGGAACAGCGATTCAAGGTCACACGAATGAGATGTTGGAGGATAACCACATTGCATACGGTGAGTAGTTGTATATTTTATGTTCTCTTACTTTTGCACTAGCACTACGCTTGTATTTAGGTGCTAGGTATTGTTGATATTAGAAAAAGTCACATATGCCACTGTATTAGAAATAGTTATCGTAATTGGCGGCTTATTGCCAGACAGCAATTTCTTCCAGACAACCATAGGTGGAAAATTTTTAACAGCACATAATCCGCCGGTGTTTACGCCAATACCTAAAATAGTCACCACCCCTATTTCTAGTACAAGGCGACTAAGGGTTAAGCAATGAGTAATAGGCAGCAGCTGCTCTTAGACCAGCTAGCAATATACCTACTGAGATTTACATACCCGATACATGGCAATAGGCTCGCCACCACATGGACTACTATCCTAATTTGTGAAATGTAGGTGTTGATAGATAGGCATGATTAATTTATGTATGTATGTAATATACCTAAATATATAATTTTAAACTTTACACAATTAAACACATTATACATATTAAACATAACGTAATATCTTATTTTACAGTCTTCTGTTTTATTTTTATGTTTTATACGAATGCACATTGACCTCAGTCTCATACGTTGATGCGTGATAATATCTTTTCAGATGGAAAAAACTCAATCAAACAGCAACGGGCCTTTGCTTGAAGAGCCAAACAAAAACTTCGAGTTGTCGTTTGAATACCTCCTCAGTAAAGACAATTTGAAATGGATAACCTTGAAGACAGAACATGCGACCTTTATTAGTGTCTGCTTACAGGTAATTTTGTTCTGTATGTATTCGTTTTAGGTAGTACAATCAACAGCAAGCCAGACTGTACAAAAGTGTTTTAAAAAAGGCAGTGGCTTCCATAATTTTTTATCCTATAAAATTAAGTAAACATGCATCCGAATATCAGACCTCTACTTCATATTGAAAATAAGTATCGCAAATATCAGTATATCTAGGGGTCGCCCTCGGCTTCGCTCGCGTTAATGTCGGTTATTATAAAGCCTATAGCCTTCCTCGATAAATGCCTTATCCAACACAAACATTATTTTTAAACTTGAGTAAGTAGTTCCCGAGATTAGCGCAATCAACCAAACAAACAAACTTTATGATTAGTATGATAAATAGGTACTAATCATAATATATTAGTACTTTGTCGAATGGTTTCTGATTCGCGTGTGACCTAGTCACATCCCGCCTAGAAAACGGATGCTGGCATATGGCCTGTTTACCTAATTCAAGATAATTCACTGAATGCATTGGCAACAAATAAGTTTCAAATACACAATCATCGAATTGACATCTTTTGAGACTAAATATTTGTGGAAATAACGCTATGGGTACACGTCAGTACGCATTACCTATAGCATAATTTTTATTTTCTTCAAAACCCTGTCAAATACATAATAATATAGGTACATGTTACATGTTCGTTGAACCTCAGAGTAATAAATTCTGAGCAAAAAGTGCCTAATACATTTTTAATTAACATAATTTTAATTAAACGTTCAGCAACCACGTAAATAGGATAAGCAACAGTCCTTCGCATAAAAAAACACAGTTAAAAAAAACAAAATACAGTTAAATAAATGTGGGCAAGAATTAACGAAAGAAATATCCCAAATTGATGGCTAAGGTAACCTAATTATTTCGTCAGCGCACTTGTCTTTCAAAAAAAGGGCAGATGATGATGATGATGATTACTTTCATGGTGCAGTCAATAGTGGACGAGCTGATGCGCCAGAAGAACGGGACAGGCCCGCTTTCCCCGAGGGGATCCAAGCGGGCCGGCCTCACGTACGTCCGCCGCGACGGCTCCAGTCAACTCATCACCCCTTCATCTTCCAGCGACACACTCAGCTCAGCTGTAAGTCTGTTGTTTTTGCATACATACATACATAAATCACGCCTATATCCCCGAAGGGGTAGGCAGAGGTGAACTTGCACCCACGTTTCGCCAATTATGTTAGGACCCATGTAATAGGTGGCGAGCCTATTGCCATATATCGGGCACAAAAGTCGCAGTACATTGCTAGGTGGTACAATAGGAACGCTGCTGCCCATTCCTCATCCAATACTGTTGTTCTTGTGTGTTCATTTAACCCTTTCAATATACATTTATGCTCTAGTCTAGCCATTATAACGAGATAAAAATAGTTTTGATAGTAGGTATGCCTTTTTATAACGAAATGCTTATTTAAAAATAAGAAAGATGTATTTTACATCATCCATTTTAGAAAATCAAAATGATTAGCCACTTTGAGAAATGGGTGTCAAAAATTTTTATTTTTGTAATTTATATTAACAGACTCATCAACATTGTTTACGTCCTTTTTTACATCTCGATGGCCTTACTATAGATTTTTACAATAAAATAGGTTGTATTGTATGGCAGGTGAACTGCCTATAATTTTTCTGACCTCTAATTGATTTGTAAAATAATATTTTCTAAATTTATTTGTTATTAAAACATTAATCAAGTAAGTAATTCAAATGATTCCTTAAGCCTATTAGGAAATAAATATGACCTATGGTCCCTTGTTATCTATGCAACTATTTTAGGTTGCTGATAGATTCTATTAATATACGATGACAGTAAAGTTGTAACACAAGAAATGACGTATAAGTACTTAGCATTATTTGCCTAATAACCATACCTAATTTTAAACATATATTTGTGTGTTACATTAAGTTAGCTCCCTTGTAGTCACTACCGTCTTTGTGGCTAAACGTTATCTTGTACGTTTTCAGAATGGCGACTCTTGCGCATCCGGTAGTTCGAGAGAGATATTTTCTGTGCAAAAACTCGCCGAAAAATTTGCGTCAGTCGCATTCAAATCCGGGCGAGATTGTGTCGAAAACAACGCCTTCGAAGCTATTGGAGACGAGGAATTGTGAACAACTGCCTATTTGGTTTGCATAACATAATACTTGTATAGTTTTATTTATTTATAAGCATTTTCTTCGTACATCACAAAGTAATGTTATTAATTACTTCTATTTGTTTCGTGTAGCCTAAAGGCCATGTCGTAACTTACTTATCTGAGTATATACAAATATATTATAATATTATACCTAAATATTTAACGGTATCCCAATATTTTGCTGTTATACACTTTTCTAGACTATTACAAATACTTATATATTTGTAATTGTATTAATCATTAACGCTTATTATACCCACATCAGTAAAATGCAATCTTTTACTAATACATCGTAAAATATAACAGCGTGAACATTTGTAAATATGTATTGTAGGTATTTTTAGTAGCTAAATGTGTGAATAACCGAACTTGTACCAATCAGGGATGTGTAACGGATGTTAAACTCAATTTTAACATTTAAAGTTTTTTAGAGTGCTTCCCTGAGGCCACGATGACTGTTCTATTATAGGTACTGATATTCAACCCGTGCCATATCTCATTGGCACTATCGATCTCTGTTACATCACTACGGCTCGTCAAGTGGATATCGTTATATTATCATTTGATATTTGTACGTATTAATGCATATAGTTCAGACACTAAAAATTATAGCGCTAGAATGTGTACCTACTATAATCTAGAGACATTTTAATACTACTTATTGTCTGTACGTAATATAATCAACGCGGTAGTTCTTTAGTGCAAAGACGTCATTGATATTTTGATAAAAAACAAAAAATAACGACTGAATCAGCAAAAGACACGATTCATACAAGGAGATAATAAACATCACTATAATATGTCTTCTCTTACATGTAGGTATCATCAATGAAATTAACCTCCTAGCGTGAAAAGGCTGTAGGGAGGGGTCTTGAGTTAGCAATGGCGGAATGATTAATAACTTCATGCCCTTTTAAGGCCCTACGGAAAAAAAAAGGGGTTTTCAAATGCATTTATCTCGTAATCTATATTATAAGCAGGTATTTGATACTCAGAATTGTGTAAATTAGACATATATGAAAGGGCGTGGAACAGTCCGTTACACGATTTCAAACATTTCCTCGATAGAAAAAAAATTCAAAGTAACCTCTGATTATTATTTTTTTTCAATATAACAGTTAAACGGCTATACATTAAAAGGTGAGACTTGTATCAATGTAAAGTGTATATAATTTCCTAGGGATTGTTCGGCGATAATTTAAATAAAAACTGTTAATATAGTCACAGTTAATTGAAGTTTGATTTGGCGCTTACGTCAAATTTATTGAGCAGGGTACGCTGCGCTCTGTCTCGCTTTCGAGAGCGTGCGGCACAATACAGCTATCTCAATCAACTTCGCGCTAAAGCCCCGCCACTTCGATACAAATATTTCTTTCCGTAGGGCCTTAAGTATATTTTAAAATGCATCAACACTTTATATCATATCAAAAATCATATTTTGAATTGACAAATATCAAAATAATTGTATTGTACCAACAAGTCCAACCTATTTATACATTTCAATAATTTGTAGTATCTGATGATGTGAACTGCATTAATTATATTTTAAATTTTTGCGACTGTTTATAATGCCAAATTGTAAAACAGTAATTTTGAACGCTAACAATGATTTCTGAGGCCTAAAGAATAAATAAATATGTAAATAAAATTGGTTTATGGGGAAAGGAAATGTGCCTATTTCCATTGCTGATTAGTTAGCGAGGTCTTGTAAAAATATTCCCATTAATGTAGGAGACAACCCAAAGATCGATTTTATATTTTGGATAACGAGTTGCCAATAATACTGTAGTCTCAAATTGTGTATATTAATCAATGTCTTACTTAAAAGTAAATAAAATTAGTAAATAAATAAAAACCGGTAGATAAAAGTGACTTGTACACATATATCTTCCTTGGTGATAATAAGGTGATCAAATCATTGTTTCTAATTACCATTAACTTGCCATATATAACTCTAAAGTTTTGTACATAGGTAAATATCGTATATTATGTAGGTAGGTTTTTTTATAATTAATAAACATTACGAATCTATATTATCTAAAATATTAGATATGCGTGATAATCAATATGGTAATCTTAAGATTTTTTTTAAATGTTTTACCAACAATTACAGAATTGGCTATAAAAATCTTTAAAATTAAACCTCCACTCTATAATGGAAGATCTACAATCACACGTCTTATCATGAGTCTCTATAGAATGTAAACTGACGCTACTCTTACTTTATGTTTAGTATATTTTTATTAGTAACTATAATTCATTATATTTACTTGTAAGTATGTTTGTTTTCAGTAATTTCCTACTTTGCGCTTAAGTACGAAAAACGTACTACGTTAACTTCATTAAGCGGGAAATTCACTTCACCCTCAGACCTCGTTTGGTGGTGGCCGGACCACAGAACAGTAAATATCTATTTCTGTGTTCCAAACTGACTGTGACGATCCTACACTAAGCAAACATCGCACAGACCTAATGGACTTCCGAGACGGTCAATCAGCTTGAGTCAATCACGTTGATTTCCTGTGCGTTTCTGTTCTGTTGTTAGGTCAGACAATTTTTTTTATGTCTGTTTGACCTAGCAACAGAATAGAAACACACAGAAAATGAACGAGCTTGTCTCAAGCTGATTGACCCTTTCGGAACCCCATAATAGAAGCAAGGTCCGGCATGTCCGTGTAGTGAATTCCCCGCTTTAACAAATAATGTAAACCGATGTTCATCGTCATCATCACCACTTTAGCCGAGAGATTGCCCACTGTTAGGCATAAGCCTCCAAAATCAACATCGCCAAACCTTTACTAAACCGTCAGCCCATCTTTAAGTCAGACCTCCGCGAAATGTTCTGTCCACTTTAGATCCGCAATTCTTTGTGCTATGACGGTGACTTTAGTTCACCTACGGATCTCAGTAATACTGAATCTCAGTAATAATGAGCGGGGAAACACTTTGTTCATCTTATGAGACCTATGTTCGACATCTTTTAATTTTAATATCAGTGGTAGGTAGGTAATTTTCGTGGTTGTTGTAGGTACTTAGTAACATGTGCCGTAGTTACGGACTACCGAATGTTCAGAAAAACACAGGAGCGCTGCTTAGAAACCATTCCCTACTGCAATAACTTCTATAGTTTTACTTTTCACAAACAAAATATTACTTTTTGTGCCTTATGGTGAATTTAGTAACTTGATATTTTAATGGATAAGTGGTCGAAATTAACTTAACGTTTATACAGTGAATATTCTTCATCAAAATTAGGAAAATGGTGGCTAAGGTTTGTCTGAATTGGTAGGTAGTTGTTAGGTACCAAACGATGCCTTGTACCTTACCTACCATAATGAACCTACCTTTCGAATAATATCGCTCTTAGCACCGATTCCACATTGTGGTGGAAATGTCACATTTGCTGGGAGCTGTCGAATTATGAATTTATTATTCTATAACACTTGTCCAGAAATATGTTTGTCCGTTTCTTAGTTTTATTTAGAATATAAACTTTAGCTTATTAGTTTATTAAAGATAAACGGTCACAAATCTGCTGGTTGCGCAATTTTCTTTTTGTTATCTATGGTCCCAGACAATGCCTGCTATTTGGCTGTAAGTTGTTTATTTTTAAAATATTTGTTCAATTTTATTAAGGGCCGATTACACCGTCTCTAATAGAAACTGAGTTTTATAAAACTTGGTTTTGATTAATGTAAACTTGGTAGCGGAACTCAGTTTAGAGCATAAACCGAGTTCAACTTCAACTGATCGCGTTTAATTTCTGCGGTGAAATCGGCCCTAAATTGTATTCATTTTTGGTTTAACCCACCTAAGTCTTGTTGATTTGTTAAACTTTTTGAATGGATGCAATGTTTTGAAACCGGATTTATTCGTACTAATTATTTAATTTTATCGCTCGTTTCAACTGAGACCAGCTTCTTCTTAGGCAAATAACAATCGCGCAAGTCCTGGTGCAAATAAAAATTTAGTGGTATCTTCTTGCTAATCAGAATATTTATAGTATTATTACTTTATACCTTTCAAATTAAGATACTTGGTCCGAGATTTGATAGTCAATCATCTCCCTCACAAACACGCGACGTCTTTGCACCTTGCCCGGCTAGCATGACCACCGAAACACGGTATGATATAGCCCTTTATCGCTTAGAACTGTCAAAAATCCATTGATTTTTGACAGTTTAAAGCGATAAATGACTATATAGGTAGGTATATAATATCGTGTATTGGTAGTCATGCTAGCCGGGCTGGATCGAGATGAGCCTGCTAACAAAATGTATTGTTTTCTTTAGACTTTACTTGCCTTTTCAGTTGGAGGAATGCTATTGTTTTATCCATCAAAAAAAAACTGTACATACTTTTTTTTCAATTCAAGTGGCGTAGAAGAATAAATTCCAACATATTATTTATTTTCATTTAAATGTGATAATTTTATTTATAAAAGACAACTTATATGCCCCGAAATGTTGTACATTGTTTAGGCTTTTTATACCAAGTGGACCAAATGTTAATACCAAATTATGGATTTTTTACCATTATAAGACTATTTTGACCTGTGGAAGGAGTGTAAATCTGTATTATTTGTATAATAAAGATATAATGCAGCAGATATAATACAGCTTAGAAAATAAATACTTCCATTAAAGCTAAAGAGGCTGAATTCTTTTTAGCAAAATTTATTGTGTACATGAAATTCCTGTTAAGACTTATTTTTTACTAACTTTACCTAAATTTTATAAAAATGTGTTTTATACTGTTGCTTTTTTATATTAATATTTATTATGGTTATTTGAAGCTCAGATTATTTAAGGGACCATTTGTATTTTTAGTCATTTTATTACAATGTTCAGAGGCCATACTTCCTAAATTTGTTTGCCATAATATTCTGGTTATTTCTTTATTATTCTTGATTATTGTAATCTGGTCCAATAAACTATTTTCTTTATTATTTACACTGCGTATTTTTATTTAACAATCCACTACGGAAAATTCAGAAGCATCATTCACAATAGGTACCTACACAATCACATTGAGATAAATATTATTCCTACCAGATCCACTGCTACAATTTCTATATATGATTTTTGATATCAAACATTGTTCACATTGCTATTTATAGGTGGTATAAGAGGAACGCTGCTGCCTGCCTATTCTTCATCCTTAGTCGCCTTATACGACACTGCGGGATAGATTGGGGGTGGTGACAATTGTATGTGATGGCAGCTATGTTACGATAAAATTAGAATGAAAAATTAAAGTATAAAGGACTTATTATTTTTTTCAAATAAAAATATTATTTTGCATTCATATTGGTCTTTTATTAGTAATTTTACTATAAAGATCCAAGGTGATTTTATCATAGTAACTAAAATTATAATTGATGAAAACTTCAAATATTTCCATCATATTTTAGGACTTTTTGTTATATAGAAATATTGAACTTGGATTCTTTCACATCAATGGCATGTGAAAGCTTGATAATATTAATGAAATAAAATATATATATTACTGGCTAATTTATTAAATTAAATATCAATAATATTATAGCACTATTGTGGATGCATGGTTTAGTAATTTTTCTCCCATTCCTCACGTTCCTGCCTTTCCTTCTTGACTTGTTCTACAATTGGAGAAAGGTATAATTTATCCTCTTCATATTTTGTCCATTCTTCTTTGGGTAAGATTGTTTTTTGTATTGATAGTTGCATAGCACGAATTATTCGGAAATTACGCTCATCCACAGTTTGGTCAGGAAGACGGCGCAATGCCTCTTTAACGTCCTGGGTTTCATAGAGGCAATCATCACGCATTAAACCTAGAAAATAAATTTAAAAATATTAAAATCAATGCATATGTTATAATAATGTCTATAGCTGTTTTAAGTAGACTATCCTTGTCTCTCTTTTTTATATACAATTAATTAAAAAAATTCATTTCTGACATGTTTTATTGCACTTTCTGTATTGATAGATGTTTCAAATTTTTTTTTTTTATGTTTAAATTGCGTCAGTTTTGATTTTAAATAATTGTGCCCGATAATAATGTAGCAGATTTTAGAACTTAATCAATACCTTTTCACAGATCAGTAAATTACTTTCGCATAGTTCTAACCACATACTCTAAATTTAGTATGAAAATAAAATCATAGTATAACCTACCGTATTTGTTAAATCCAGATAAATTGTAAGCCCATTTCTTCATGTTCCCTGAAATTATTTAGGAAATGTAATGATTATATAATATCAAAATATTGGAAACGGTAAAACTATATATGATTAATATAAGTATGTATCTTACGTAGAACAGCTGTGGTTCTTAGAGCCATTTTAATAACGTTTACGGTAGTCAATTAACCAATTTATTCTTCTACAAAAAGAAAGAAAAGCACGAAGTAGAATACTAAAATTACAAAAAGCAGTCGATGCTGTCGATGTCAAATCGAAATCCAGAGAGTATATAATACACTACGGTTGAAATCAATCAAAGTGACATGTAAACGTAGTGTATTATATACTCTTTGGTGACATGAGATAGCTTTTTTGTTTTAATTTCTCCCTATATTTTAGGGAAGGCAAAGGGTTTAGCCCATACAGCCATGTCTTTAGCGTATATTTTATCTGTAGTCATATGAGATAATGAGAGAGTGAAAAGTAGGAATGAAATGAATTTTACGTTAAAATATGGGTGTCACATATTTTAACGCATCTAGGGAGTGCTTGGAGCGAATTTAATGGTAACAGAGTTCATGATGGTGACTGATGAAGTGAGCAAAACCACTTTTTACGTGGTTTAAGACTTATTTTCAATGATTCTGCATAATTGCACATCAACACGGATGCTTGTGCATCAAAATAACACCACTTTCACGGCACAAAATCCACTCTGTAACAATTTTTGAATTAGTGTAAATAAATCTGACTGACACCACGAAACGCGCCAAACACTCTCGACAATTTTTGAATTAGTGAAAATAAATCTGACTGACACCGCGAAACGCGCCAAACAGATAGCTTTTTGTTTGCTTTAAGTTCTCCTATTTAAAGGTAAGGCATAGGGATCTATCCCGTACAGCCATGTCTTTAGTTTTACTTTTCTTGATAAAACGGAGTGTTTGGCGCAAATCGAATGGTAGAGTGCGCGCTAGATAAATCTGCGAGGGGTGGCGCTAATCGCTAACATTGACATTCCTAGACAAACAAAATAGCAGACGAATTTTTAGTTCCATTTTTGACCACGCGCGTACTTATCTGGCGCGACTCTAACAGAGTTCACTAAGGCAGCTGATAGGTGATGAAAACTACTATATTCCCAACGTCAAATACATCGTAACACTTAAGATGAAACAAAAATTTTACTGATGCCATTGAAAGCGCGCTAAACACTCCGATAGCTTTTGTTTTTAATATTTCTTACATTTGGCAATAACAACCAATGGTGTCTGATCCATACTGCCAATATTATCAGTATTTAATGAATCCGTAATTAAATAGGCGTGATTATTATTGTTAAGGTATTTAACAGTTAAAAGTTTTTCTTGAGTTATTTGTAACATTCACTAAATTTGTACAAGTTACACAGCTTAATAATATGTTTTTAACACCGCACACTCGTAGCACGTGACGTAGACAAAATCTTCTTGGGGAAAAGAATATATTATTCTCTCGCTCTAACTCTAATGTGGCGCTATAATCGCCATCGCAAAATTTTTGACAATATTGACTCGCAGTTCCTGGTAAGATCTCGTACCAACCAACAGAGACAGATAAAAAATTAATGCCAACATGCTACAAAAGCAAACTAAGGATGTGGTATACGCTACAGAATATATCGATATCGACAAAAACGAATGGGTACCCTGCTTTGCATTGCAGAACTTGCAGACAGGTTTTTTAATCCTACAAAAGCAAAATAAAATCCTCTGTTCGTTTGAAAATATTGAGTATTATTCAATTACGTGTAATTATTTTCATACAATAAATGTGACAACAAAAAATAAAAGTTAAGTTTACAATGTGGAAATTAAATTGTTTGTAATTTTCTGATCTCATATTCTAGGCGAAGTCTTCAGATGTTAGCTGATCGATCAACACACATTTTTGCAATGTTGTGTGAGCAAGTAAGCAGACATTTACACCTGAAATAATAAATAGAGATTAGTAAATAGTATCGTTTGAGTTTACGCTGGTCATCATCAATTCAATTTATTGTTTACCACTTACCATAGCGGACTATGTGTAACACGTCCGAAGGTCTGGTTCAGCCCAATCAAAGTCATCTGGTTCTGAAATAAACCACTCATTAGCTTCAGGAATTGAGCTATCAAACCATGTCGGAAAGATAGGATACTAACTTACCAATAGTTGAGTACGAGACGCTTATACGGTTGCAAGCAATGATCACACCCGACGGGCATCGTGTAGCAAGGCGGCAGTCACGCTGTCTTCTTCTTCTAGTGCCTCTTCAATCCTGAAGATAAGCCGTCAGCTTTTTATATTCATCTCTGTCAGTAGCAAACCGAAACAGTTTTTCAACGGAGTTAATGCCGATCCACTCTCTAATGTTTTGCAGCCATGACTCTCATCGCCTTTCAGCAAGTCACGCTGAGATCTGAAAAATAAGTGGAGTTGAATACAGAATAACTTTTGATGATGATAATGAGACATGAACAAATGCGAATAATTATTCGCAATGTTTTGCATTATATTTAAATTCATACAACAAACGTTGTTGTTAATGATGTTAGCTATCTAGTCATGAGAGGTTTTTATAACTCTATACATGATATACTATATTATAATATATTGCAATAGACAATATTTATATGTATTAAACTAATGAAACATCTCAAGTACATTTAGTACTCAAATTAACAAAAATAGATTTTTTATCGATAGTTTGGTAAGTAGTAAGGACATCACTACGGCGCATATGATTTTTGAAGTGACCACTTATTTGTAATTATACTGCGTTTCATCTTATAGTTCCTATGCCGTGATGATGGCTGCCCTGTCTGTCAAGAACATCACCCCGTAAGTCATAGTTGCAGGTTATTTTATGTTTTAAAGACAAACTTTGAGAAAATCATGTCCAAAACATAGACAAGTAATGAAAGATTAATTGTGTTAAAAGATAAGGTGTTTTGTGAACGTGAAAAACGTAAGGAGGTGCTACATAATCCATATAAGTGTGTACAAGTTCGGATTGCCGCCATTAAATTGGGTTACCAGTATCAGTTTTATTAAGTGTTTGATTAATAAATTAAATATATTTATTTCAGTTTTATAACTGTAAATAAATAGTACTAATAACGATTTAACCACTGACAAGAGTGAGGAAATGTCAAATGTAGACATGTTAGATGAACACAATTATTGTTAATGATAATAAATATAATATTTTATTATAATTTAACCGTTTTTTACTTAATGAGTCTATTCTTCTTACGTCACTACAATTTATATTTATCTATCTAATTTCTTTCATACTAATAATGCTATTAACTATCTGTTCTCGCAAATTTTGACGAGCTTTGGCTTATGACTTTCTTAAAAAAACTAATATGTAACTACTACTTAATACCGCGACTAGTTATAAGTAACATATTATATTAGGTCGGGGAAAAAGTCTTTTCGCATTATAGTATGTATAAACTTGTAATAAAATCTCTTTGGCTATACTATTTGTATCTGGCTGTCTGAAGTTCATATCCAATAGGATCTCTTGAAAGCAAGAGTTCCAGCACCTTGGTGCTTGTTTAAGTCCGTACAAGCTGCGGTTAAGCTTGAAAACGGTAGTCGAAGACGTTTCTTCCGTAAGGTTGTACCCTTCTGGCGGTTGAACGTAAATTTCTTCCTCGAGCTTTCCGTTCAGAAAGGCTGTGCAGACGTCAAATTGGACCAGGTGTAAGTTTTCCTGCGCACTAACACTGAGTAGTGCTCGTACAGTAGCCAGGCGTGCCACAGGACTGAATGTCTGATCATAGTCTACTCCTTTCCTTTGTCTGTACCCTTTTACGACAAGTCGAGCCTTGTATTTGTCTATCGTGCCATCTGGATTTCGTTTGATCCGTAAAACCCATTTGCAGGGAAGTGCTTTTCTTCCCTTTGGCAGTGCACACGGCGTCCAAACGTTCAGGTCCTCGAAAGATTTCAATTCGCTATCCATTGCCCTTTGCCATTCTTCGCGATCGTCCCTTTTCATAGCGTCAGCAAAATTATTTGGGAATGATTCTGTGTTATAGACGTAATCTCTTAGTCTTTCAGGACGTCGAATCATTGAGCGATCTCTAAGATTGTAGCCGGTTGGCGGTGGTTCAGCGTCATAAAATTCTTCTGGAACTGTCGTTTCGTCTTCATGGTCATGGTCTTCGTGAAGGACTTGATCCGATTCTTCTCCCTCGAGAACATGATCATGATCGTTGGAGATTGGTTCCGGTGTATCTCCCTCGTGAACGTGAGTTTGCTCTGGAGCTGTAACTTCACTTTCTAAGTCCGTGTTTGGCGTAATGGAAATCGGGTATTCTCTTGTCTCAACTCCTGTTTTAGGAATTTCACTATTACAGATCGGAAGAGGTTTCTCATCGAAGATTACATCACGAGAGCGGACGAGCGTCGAGTGTTTTCCGTCTGTGACCCAGATACGGTAGCAATCTTCATCGTACCCGATAAGTCGACCTTTTATCGCCTTTTTGTCGAGTTTTCTACGCTTCTGCTTTGGGATATGGACGTATGCTGTTGAGCCTATTATTCGGAGATGTTTAATAATAGGTTTCTTTCCATACCAAAGTTCATACGGAGATTTTTTATTTGAACTTGTGGGACCTGTTCTGTTCAGAATGTATGCCGCGGTATTAATGAGCTCCGCCCAAAGCACTTGTGGTAATGGCTCATGAGCATACATCATCGATCTGCCTGTCTCAACAAGGGTTTTGTTCTCCCTTTCGCTTACTCCGTTTTGTTCTGGTGTATACGGGGTGACGAGACGCTGTACTATTCCATGAGTGTCTAAAACACTTTTTATGGACGCATTATCAAATTCGCCGCCGTTGTCACTCAAAAGGCATTTTATGGTGTGTCCGACTGTTTTAGTTTGAGCGATCATCAAAACTAACTTGTCTTTGACCTCGGACTTCCTGCGTAAAAAGTACACCATACGGTAGCCAGTAAAGTCGTCTTTAAACAAAACGTGAGGTGAGCGAGTCTCTCAGGGTACAGTTGCATCGTTGCTGTAGTTGCAAAGACTTCGGGTGGTGCTTCTGGCAGTACGGCTTTTACTTCCAGTCGATAAAGGCCACCTTGTTTTTGTCTTTTCCCTATTAAGCTTACTTTCCAGTTGACAATGACGTTGAATTCAGTTGTCCTGGATGAAAAGATGCTATTCGGGAGTCGGTCGTGAAGTGCGAGTACAGAGAAAAGGTTCTTGCTTATGGCTGGAACGTACCAAACATCTTGCAGGCCGATGTCGATTTGTTTCCCTTTAACATATCTTCTGAGATGTACTGTTCCTTTGCCTTTGGCACGGACTTCATTACCAGCGGCCGTTGTAACAGTGTAGTTCTCATTGAAGTGTTCGAACGTTTGGAAAATGTCAGCTCTGTTGGTGACGTGGCTTGTTGCGCCATTATCGACGTACCAGTTCTCGTTGTCCCGTGAAACTGTGAAAATTTCGTTGTCTTCTAAAGACATGAGTAAAAGGTTAGCGGTTTTCGAAGTAGAAGGCGTTGTTGTCTGGGTCGGATTTTGGCTCTTAGGAGGTCTACCGTCACGGATCCATTTTTGACAGTTGCGTACTCTGTGGCCAATACCTAGGCAGTAGTTGCATTTAAGCTTTTTGTCCTTCTTCTTCTCCGTATTCGAAACCAGGGCTTCTGATTGATGCGAGGTCACGTTGTTAACTTGCAGTGACCTTTCAAATGCGCAGAGATGACTGGTTAGGTTTTCTATGGTACGGTTGGATTTGGGCAGGAGGAGCCAACTACTTCTGAAACTGAAGTATGAATCGTCAAGCGTGTCCAGTATTTTACAAACCAGTAGCAGTTCGGGTGGCTCTTGATTACTGTCCTTCTTGAGTTCTTGATTCAGTTCAGTCCATATGTTCTTTAATTTTGACATGTGGGTGGCTATGTCATCTGCTTGATTGATCCTTCTTAAAGCTAAAGAAACTCATACATAGGTTGTAGGTTTTGTCCTCATTTGTTCCGTCGAACAGCCTGTGGAGCTCTAACCAGACATCACGTGCTTTAGTGAACAGCATAACTTTTCGAAGTGTGTCTTCTTGCATATTGGTGGTAAGTATATGAATAGCGCTGGCATCAGCTTTATCAAACCGATCTTTTTGTTGTTGATAAGCTGCCAAATCAGCATCGCCGCTTCCAGTAGGTGGACGTGTGGGTTCCTGGACCGATCCTTCAACTACTTCTAGGGCCGACGATACGGTGCGTAGTAAGCATAAGGCTTTGTACTTCCAGGTGTCCCAGTTTTTTCCATCTAGGAGGCCGATCTGAAGCTTTCCTGTGATACCTTCCATTTTCGTAGTGCGGTCCCGTAACCTAATAGAACTCAAAGATCTTACCAAAGTCCTTAATCTTTGAATCGCAGAGCGCAGGCAGTTACGAAGTTATATACAAAAAGCACTTTTATAATTTAGAATTATTTACGCGGATATTATTAATATTTTTTCGAAATCACAGTCTTATTTAATTCACAAACCGACAGATCTTTTTTTCACACACGTCAGGACACTTATTGTCACTCTTGTCTATGTATATTTACTTTATGTATGTTTACTTTTTGCTAAAGAGTTTCTATATCTGTTAACTTTAACAATGGCCTTATGGGCTAAATTCCGTTGCCTTCCCATATGAGAGAAGAATTAAAAATCAAGATTTATTTTCATTTTGCATTTTCTTCTCCAATTATTAATTTCCTAATACCTACTTAGATAATTTCTATGGTAATGCATTTTGGTAACACCATAGAGGACAATAATACTACGGATATAGAGAGCCCGCTCGCCGATTTTTTTTGCTAACCGCTAATGTCAATTCATTTCACACTAGCTCTATCTACAAATTCCATCCGACCTTTGAGTGGGTGTCAATGTGTGCGTGAGCTTATACGTATTTACCCACACATAAACGTGTTCATTTAATTTAATATTACGTATTAGTTTATTGCAAGATCCTTATAAATCGGTAATTGTTAGAATTTCAAACAGTTACGGACAATAAAGAGTTTCATTAAACATCAATACAAATATAAACATCGACATTGCTTACAAATACGCAATATTAAACTAAATAAACACATGTAACTATTTCTATTCATCCTAAAATAAACGCTTTCCAACATGGGTTCATATCATAAAATAAAAATCAAATGTATTTGTTACAATTTATATTGTAAATGGTAAAATATACATAAATAATAAAAATTATGGACATATGCCATGAAAGTAATTAGGTCAGTTAAATGTATTAAAAAAGTAAAAGACGGAAATAATAAAATTCAATTAAATGAGACAAGGGCTTCTGTAAAAAAATATAAGAACAATTCAAAGAGTTCAAAAATTATTAGGGACAACATTAGATTAGGGATATTACTTTTAAACCCAAACATATGGGCTTGATGCAATGTTCACAAGAAATATAAACCAGGACCCACTTAAAAACTTTTTCGGTAATATAAGAAGTTATGGCGAGAGAAATACGGCACCTAATACAAGGTTTAAAGGTGTCTATAAGTCTTTACTACTTAATAATTTCAACTCGCCCCATTCCCTTCACGCAAACTGCGATATTCTTCTTATATTACCCCGACAATGAGGTACCACAAAGTCCTCGTGGTTCAAACACAGAGGAAATTGTGGTGACTTTTAATCAATTACATTCTGATGTAGTTAATGCAGGTCAGGGTAATTATGTCAGTTGGTGGGACCAACTGACATAATTACCCTGACCTGATCCTAGGAAAATATATGAAAAAAATAAGTAAGAGTTGTAAAAAATGTAAAGTAGTGATACGGTGATCTCGAAACAGATACACAGTGAGTCTAGATTGGCCGAGCGGTCAGGCACCTGCCTGGAAACACAGTGGACGCGGGTTCGATTCCCGCATCAAGACCATAATTTTTCTAAATAATTTTTCTAATCACCAAAATCTTTCTACATAGATACATAGTAATTAAATATAAAGGTAAAAAAATACAAAGCCAATTGCAAAAGTTTGCAATACAATCCAAAAGCTTAGAAAACGGTTGACAAACAAAAAATTCTGGTGACAAAAAATATAGTTCCCAATACAAAATATTGTAGCGAAATTTTTAAAAATCATGTCTTAAAAATGTGGAAAAATTATTAAATTAATTCGTATTTTGATTATAATTTAAGCATTAATAATTTTCCTAACATTATAAATGTTAGAAAAATTTTTAATTTGTGGTTAGGAAAAGTTCATAAAATTGTACTCTTGATGCGGAAATTGGACGTCCCTTTTAATTGTATAAAACACAAAAATGAATTAAAAACCTACTTCGAAAACACAACTATAAACATTTTCATTTACAACTGGTGACAAGCAATTAATTTGTGTTAATTTATTGAAAAAAATATTTTAACTCATTTTTGCAGTACAGGAAAGGGTCACAATAGCGTTATAGTAATATACTGTAGTAGTATATCAGTAAATACATAGCTCGGTGATTATCACTTTCATATGCTAAAATAAGTTAGCGTATAGTCCTACAGATA
Source organism: Cataclysta lemnata (assembly GCA_963931975.1). Taxonomy (NCBI): domain Eukaryota; kingdom Metazoa; phylum Arthropoda; class Insecta; order Lepidoptera; family Crambidae; genus Cataclysta; species Cataclysta lemnata. The sequence goes on along the minus strand of OZ008340.1, from coordinate 14,047,499 downwards.
ATCTTGATTCACAAAGTTGTGAGTTTTTTTTGCGTGATCTGGTCATTTCTGCTTGCAAAGTTGTAATCTGCCTTCGGAGAGTATGCAGCAAAAGCGACGACAATTGTTGTTGACGTGTTGTCTCTGCAAAAAAATTATTCCTATGAATTTACGCACTTGATGATAAAAAAAAACCATTGGAGTTATTTTAATTCTTGGCACGAGAATGGATATTAAATGCAGTAATATTTCCAATCAACTTTTGATGTGTTGGTGTGAATCATTACCAGCGGGTCCCTATATTCTATCTATAGTTAAAAGTAAGCTTACTAAAGTTTAGTTGCCTGCCATTTTTTTGTTATATTCCAATAAATAACAGAAGTTGCTAAGCAACTAAGCCACAGTACGTCTATTTTCAACTGTAGATAGAATATTAGTTAATAATTATTTAACTGTTTATTACAAACGAGTAGGAGTAAAGCATTGTACGCGATAGCCAAGTCGTTCTTTATGTTTAAACAATCTAAAGACACCTCCCATACTAAGTAAAATAACCGTACTGATAAACGATATGATTGATTTCCAGATTAATAATATGTACCTGTTTACATTACCCAGAAGTAAGTGGTTGACTTTGTTTAGGCATAAGCGATACTTCTTGTATAGGGACTTTCTCCATAATATCTGAAATAAATGTATTAATGTATAAATAATAAAAAGGTGCTTGGAAAATTGAATAGGGTCCGTCATGCATGTTTTGACAAAAATATTTCAATACAAATCACAGACAGTACCAACAATATTTGTGTCAGGACATACAACGTTTTTCTTTACCTATTATGTTAGGCAGTGAAGTAGATGATTGAATAGGTCCAGGTATTTCTAAAATTTCTGCTTACGAAACATTAACCTTAGAATCTGAAATAATTAAATATTATATTATTTATCTTAGTCTTAAAATGAATGAATTTAATTTATTGATAAAAGTTGCTAGAAACTCTTACTTCTATCAAGATGTAGCGACGGTATTTCTTGATAATTTAAACTATTGTTACGGTTCCAATCTGTGGTAGTGAAATGAATATCACTCATGAACTTCTTTCTATAAAATTCATAATCAGCATCACTCTCCAATTTCCTCCAACCACGTGTACCCAAGCCTTGAAACATTGTGGTTTCTTCTTTGGATTAGGTAACTGATGGTATGAGGTTCCTAAAAAAAAGTAATTTGAATGTATAGCACATTCAAATTGATTCATGATCCAAACATTTTTATGAAAGGTAATGAAATTTAGACCAAAATTATATGATGACTTGGATAAAGGGAGACTGTAATTTGCGATTAAGAATTTTAGATGTTAGGGCCTATTGCCAACGTTTGGCAATAGGCTCGCCACCTATTACATGGGACTTAACATAATTTGCGAAACGTGGGTGCTAGTTCACCTCTGCCTACCCCTTCGGGGATATAGGCGTGATTTATGTATGTATAAGGATGTTTTAAATTGAGATTATTACACCTTGCCATCCGCTGCGGCAGAGAAAAATCACATCAACCTACAAAGGGTTTAAACAGGTCATAGAAGGCAACTAAATGATATTGATCACCTTATAATTTTATTGCCTAAACTGTCGTTGGTGTTGGCACATAATTGAAGATTTAATGATAAAGATACTTACTAAAATCCATTGGACATCCTAATACTCAACGCACGCAATTTTCTAAAAATGTGTTCACTTCACAGCGAAGGAGTAAAAACTCAATCAGACGCAATCAGTTCAACACTTTCACGAAAAATTAAACAAAAACTGGGAAACGACACGGAAACTCACGAGATACAATTAATTTTAAAGTTTTGAACTCGACAAACAACTGACATTTTTGGGCTGTCATTCATGGTCACAGACAGAACAATCAAGAAGTACGAGAACCATGAAGGTTCTGTCTAAAGAGGATAGTATACCCGTAGTCTAGTATCCTCTTTGCACAGGACAGAACACATAATATACCTTCATGGTTCTCGACCTTTTCGATTCGTGGCGCCATCTAGTTAAAAAAATGTTACTTAATTTGGGATCAAGCTCGGAATTTTTATGTAGATGTCGCATTTTACAAAAAATATCCGTAAAATATTCTTAGTTCTAAGTGTCCACCCCCTGGGTAACACTGTAAAATAAAGGGTTTTTTTCTGTTCATTATAAATTGCAAATGATTGTAATACGCACCCACATGTGAGATGTGGGTGCTTTACTATTCATTCGTCCATCACTTTGTAATGTTTACAAGTATTTGATAAATCGTTGTTGCGCGTGGCGCACTCGTGTTCCTTATCGCGTATTTATTTGCTTCGAGTGAACTTCGGATGCCCTCACTCGACCTCCCAGATCCCCGTCCCGCTTATCGTTATCAACGAACGCAAATAAAATGAGGAGGAAGGTAGTTATTTCGTTCAGATATCATCGCGCATTCACACACAACGTTCCTTTCCCAACTGAAACTATAATAATTAGGAGTTACAGTTAATTTTTGGTACTGTGTCCGTGTATTGCTACTGTTTGTGTTTAGTATTTAGTGTTATTAAATTCAGTTTGTGATTTTCTCTTTCATCCTGCATCCAAAAGCAGGAATGCCAAGTGACTGTCGAGACTGTTTGGGTATTCGTTATCGAATTAACTCCCTGCACCAGACCTGGAAGTGGCTGCATCAGACCATCGCCCTTCACGAATATTTGATCTCCCTCTCTGCGGCTGATACTGACCCCTGCTGTTGGGAGCATTAGTGGTTTATTTAATTAGGACAATTTAGACTTTTGGTTAAAATAGAATAGCGTATTTTTAGTGATAAACATAAAGTAATAAGTTCATACAGAAAAGTCTCCGTTTATTCATACAGAATGGCTCACATGTTAAAGAAAATGACCATGAGTGGTGCATGTGTTGTTGTTGGCTTGACAAGGAGGACCAGTGCCCGCAGCTTAGCTACAACAAGCAAAGCCTTTGCGGTACAGAATAAGGAGAGGATTCTACCAGCAGAGGGGGAGGTCACTAAATCTGTATTTATGTCACAATCAACTGACATTTATACCAACTTGGCCCTTGAAGATTGGATGTACCGTAATATGGATTTTAGTAACCATCATGTAATGATGGTTTGGCGTAATGATCCTTGTGTTGTAGTTGGAAAACACCAAAACCCTTGGTTGGAAGCAAATGTGCCTCTCCTAGCTGAAAAAGATATTTCCCTGGCAAGACGGAATAGTGGTGGCGGCACTGTTTACCATGATAGGGGAAACCTTAATGTCACTTTCTTCACTCCTCGTGAGAGATATAACAGAAAGTATAATTTGGAATTGATTAAAAGGGCACTGTTTAGAGGATTTGGCATAAATGCTAACATCAATGAACGTCAGGACATCATTGTTCGGGACAAATACAAAGTATCCTTTTCACAGTTATCAAATGATTAGGAGTGCCTGGTACTGTAAATTTTTTAACACCTGAAATACTTAAAGTAAGTGTAAAAGTATAAAAATATAAAACCACCTATTGGTGCTAAAATCATATATATACTCTTTATTGCACTTGAAAAATACACAATAACTTATAGTTAGTTTATTGTTTGCAAGGGCGGACTTATCTCTAAAAGAGATGGTCAATGTCATAAGTCATAAAAAAAATTCACCATATAAATTTAGGTGTCATAGCAGAAGTTGTAAAATATATATTAGGAGTTCTTTAAACCAAAATGTTGCCTAGTTAATTTAAAATTCATTGTGTATGAAGATTATAATTATGCAACTACATAGTTATTCAGTTTATAAACCACAGAACTCTACATAACACCAAATTCAATTATTGGTACATTCCTGGCAAAAATCTATTTAATGAAACATAGTTGTCAATTGTTTCCTTAGTCCTACTATCAGATTTCTGGAACAGCATCAAGGTTAAGCCGTCTGACTGCCTACCATCACTGCACTCTTCTAGTCAATGCCAATAAATCTGATCTCAAAGGTGCCCTAAGCAAAAGAGAGGTGGGTAATAATATGATCTTGTGAACTAATTGTTTTCATTCATCATTAACTATTTACTGCCTCATTGGGTTCCCAGTACTCCTCCCATTGGTATTATTCTCATTCCGAGTAGAGAGATATATAGAGAGATTACAAAGACCAAACACACCTATATGACTTTTAACATGTTATTATTGTTACTATCCATCCTATGTGTTATTTTTAATAACTAAGTTAGACATTTGATATATTATGCAGTGAAGTCAAAGGTCATATAGGTTGATGAATCATTGTTTACTCACTAGAGTGCATAGATTTTGTTAACATATACTTATTTTGTTGTTGCTATGTGTGCTTTCTTGTACTTGCATAGTTGTTTACATAAACTAATCCCTCTTCTTCAATTTAAAAAATAAATTGATTGGACTTAGTTTGTTGCATGTAGGTATGTATGTAAATTAACATTGTTTTCTCTAACACTTAACCCTTCCTTCTCCCTCCATTTCTCATTGCGTTAAGGGACTTCTTAATTCTATTTAGCATGGCATACAGACAAAGGCGACGCCGTCTACGCCATCACCTGTTGCAAACTTGGTGGAGCTCGACAACCGTGTCACCGTAGACAGTCTGCAAACAGCTGTAGGATACGAGTACCTGAGGACACCAGCCCTGCACCTAGAAGATGGAGGCCAGGGGATGATTGCCAAGCAGCGAGGATTCCAGTTTGTCAATCCCACTGATGAGTGGTTTCCAGGTAATCTTCAATTTTATAACAAATATTTTTTTTAAATATTCCGCCAGTCAGCCGAGAGACGCTCACTCTTGGGTATAAACGCCTTGGTTAGCCGAGTGGTATAGATAGGCATCTGCCCGGATGGCAGAGGACGCGGGTTTGATTCCCGCATCAAGACTATATAATTTTCCGACTATATAAATTTCCGATTTTACTTACCACAATACATTTTTTTTGTACTAATTTTCCTAACATTAACATATTTAATGTTCAAACTAATATCAAAAATAATAATTTTATCCTAATACTGAATTCATTAATCACTAGACCTTTTAAAGTCCCTGCCTGCCTATTGGCAATAGACTCGCATGGGATTTTATATAAACTGGCGAAATGTGGAAGTTAATGTAGTAATGTATGCATAGGTGAATTGTTCACACACGTTTGTCCGATTATGTTAGCTCCCATGTTATAGGGGGCGAGCCTATCGCCATCTAACGGGCACGTAAATCACAGTAGGTATAGTAGAAAGAAGTATAAGAGGAACCCTGCTGCTCATTATACATCGCTGTCTATTATACCATTAGTCGCCTTGTACGACACTCGCAGGAGAGATTTGGAGTGGTGACCATTGTATTTGCTCTGCCGGTTAAAAATGCGACCAGGCTATAGTTCCGGTTACGTTATCAAGGTTATATGCTGTTAATAATATGAAAACGTAATTCATATTATCATTAAAACATCCAATGAAAACAATTATTTTATCAGCAGCCCAAAGATTCTTGACAATACCTAATTCTTAATGGAAACTAACTGAATTTTTGTTATGTAATAAACTTGTTTTATTTATAGTGGTTGTCTTAACCCTTAACTTTTAATTAACCTTAACCCTTAATTTTTAAGTAACCGTAACCCTTAAGTTTTAAGTAACCGTAACCCTTAACTTTTAATTAACCTTAACCCTTAATGAACCTTAACCCTTAATGGGGGTGGGACCCATCGTATTCTGCTTTGCCGTCGCTATTTTGCAATCTTTCCCGCGGGTGTCGTATTAGACGACTATGGGTTAAAAGTTATGACACCGATGAGCAATTGCGCAGCAGCGTTCTTCTTATACCACCAATTATAGTACTGCGACTTACGTGCTCGCATGGCAATGGCGTACACCCCTGCTTACCCCTTCGGATATACCTACCTGAAAATGGCCGTGATTTATGTAGGTACGTTGTTTGTAGTGTGAATTTAACATTCATATCCTCGTTGCGCAGGTGTAGCGGAAATGAAAAAAGAGCTCCAGGGCTGGGACTGGTGTTTTGGGAAAACTCCCGAGTTCACAGTTAGCCGCACCTTCCCAGTGCCCAACGAACTGCTAGCGCCATCGAAGGCCTACACCGCCACTCAGGAGTTGGCCATTAACATGAGTGTGGTGAAAGGTCTTATTGAGAATGTCACCCTGAACATCCCACCGGGTTTCGTCGAGTCAGGGTTTCATGGTGAAGCCTCCGTAATAACACATCTGAAAGGTAAAAGATTTACCTCAGAAGCCCTTACGGCACTACAAGAAGCACTGTTGACTCGTCATCTATCCACTGACATTAAGAAACTAGATGAAAAAGAACTGTTTGTCGCCAAGTGTTTTGATCAAGTTGTAAATACTATATAAGCAGTCTACTGTAAATTTAAACAGATGTATTTTGTATAATGTGAGGTGCTATGTACATGTTGTGTAAAGTCCAGATTTTATTTTGTAGTAACAATTATGTAAATATTACAACATATTTTTAATATTGTTCAATTAATAATACTATAAATGCTTGTTAACTCTTAATATACTTATTCGGTTAATTTTTGTTATGTTTCTAAATTTCAAATTCTATTTCTATGGCTTGGCTTGTAGATTCTTGTAACTTTCAGTATGCTTTCGAAACTTATGTTATTTTAGTTTAGTATTATTTTGATTAATTTAGGTATTGATTCTAATAATATTCTTCTGAGTTATATCTTTTCTATAATTTGTATGTTCAGTCGATTGTCTGATTTAAAGAGTTTTTTTGGCGTGATTTGTAATGGTTTCAGTAAATTTGATTATTTTTGGTCTAATATGAAATAGAATATGTTTAGAAGAGTGTTTCAGAATCGATACTTTTGTGTTTCATTGAAACTTATTATTGCATTTATGGAATACACATATAGAAGCGGAACTGCATCGAACGTTATCCTGATGTGAATTCATTATTCGGTCTTAGTTATTGCGACAAAGGCCGTATGGCCTAGTGTAGTTTGTGTTCAAATTGACAAAAAAATTAAATAATTTTTTTTAGAAAATGAAGAGAAAACTTAAGCTATGAACACTGTATTAACTGTGCATTGTCAGTTAAAGAGAACTGCTAAAAAAAATTAAATGCGATATTAAGTTTTATTTGTACAATATTAAATACGCGATTGGCACACTTGTGCCACTCGCCACAAGAATGCATCATATCATTTATTTTAATTATTTTGTAATTGGATTAATTTACCCATTTAATGTTGCTTATTTAACATTTATTGTAGTAGACTTCTTATTATTAACCCAACTACCATTTCATAATCTCATCAGTTTCATGAGATCTGCCTTCAACGGGAACTTTTTTGTATGAAATGGATTACTTACCCAGTAATTTATACGTTAAATGTTTTTTTTTGTCGAAACTTATCACGCGGCTTTGTCAATTTAACAAAGATAATGTTTAATTAGCAAATACTTAATACTGTATAGCAGTATATACCTAGCTGTACATATATAGATAGATTAAAATAGATTAAACATGGATCGAAATGCTATAAAAATTATATCAAAGCAATGGATAGGGCATGTATTATTTTGATTTGTGTAAAATAGATAGCTATTTAATGAAATATTTTATGTTATGTGCAGTAAGATAATAAAATTCTATACGAAGTAACTTTGTGTTTTGATTTCGAGGGCGTGTTAATAAGTCCGTGACTTTTGGAATAAAACACAGATTTTTTGATAAATAAATCATTTTATTTTTCAACGTAGTCTCCCTTGAGCTCCATACACTTTGTCCAAAGCTTTTCCAATTTTTTATCCCTTCCAAAAAATATGATTTGTCGAGGTTCAAAAAATTTAAAAAGTCACGGACTTATTGACCCGCCCTCGTATTATAGGTATCTTATCCACACATGTTCCAACAAATTAGGTTACTTTTTGTTTCGTAAATTACATATTATTATTTAACGCTCAACTACACTTCAGCTTAATATAGGCAGGTACACTTATTAAAAGTTTCCGGATGTCCATTTTTGACCCCATTGCATTGCAATAAAGTTGGAAACAGGTCCAGGAATGTCCTCGATGGTACTAAAAGTCAGTCAGGGTTAGTAACATTTGAAAAATACTAAAAATGTACCTACTCTGATAGATTAGGTAGCTACTATAAAAATCAATCGATTATTAATTATTATACCTATCTATTAATATAATGTAGCGAGGCGTACCTACTACATTGTTAAACGAAAATAAATCGTGGACAAACTGGATGCAAGCAGTGTTTGGAGGCATGCGCACTTGTCCTCGCATTACCAAAACCCGCTTGGAGCTTCCTCTCGCTTTCAGGCGCGGTGGTGGTCGGCGGTCGGCGCAAGCGCAGCCAGTCCGCGTTTGTGCACTGGCGAGCGCGCTCCGTGCGCCATATTGAATTTTCGCGTGTTGCCATGACAACCGCGTAAACAAACTCTTTTCTACGTCGGATTCGATAGGCTTTACCGCTTTACGTCCGAGATTTGTGTAGTGAATAATTTGTATGTTGTGTTTGAGCAAAGTAAGTACCTAGTACACAATTCTTTTAAAATTGTTTTGATTATAGCCGGTTCGTAAACAAACAATATTAAATATACTTAGTACCTATAGGTAGTTGGAAAAAGAAGAAGGCAGGTTGATTAATAAGGGGTATTTAATATATTTAGTAATTAGCAATTCTAACGAAAAGCAGTGGCACTTTTATTAAGTATCGTCTTAACTACCTAGCTGTACCTCCATACACGTGGGTAAGTAAGGTCTATTTATAAACTTAGACACAGTTCATAGACGGTACACACTACCCATAAAAAGTTTATTTACATAGATCGTTTGATCTAAAGCGGAAAAAAATAGCACTAACAACCAAGTAGGTAGGTAATCATGATTTAGATCTTTAAAATTATATTTAAAGTTTATCATGATCGCATTAAAACTGAAACAATGGATTTAGAGAAGGAAACGATTTTTAATGCTTATCTTAATACATATCTATCAAAGAATCTGATTAGGCATCCCTAAAAAGCAATCAGCTTTCCAGAATGACTCTCCAATCAAAAAAAAATAGAATAAATAGCACACAACTAAATAAGGTAGGTATTACATATTTCCTAAAGTAAAAACTAGAAAAATCTTAAAGGGAAGAACTCTTTATCAAGTTTGGAAGTTAATAAAGTTAAAATTTTAACTTTTTCAACATCCATGTTCCCGTTAACTTCACAATCAATTTGTTGCAAAGCTTTAATTAGGATGATTTAAAAGGACAGCAAATAATGATAAATAATAGTATGTCCTACGAACTTGCCTATTTAACAAAGGTTGATGGAATATGCACCTATGGGGTTAAAAGTCAACTCTGACAAAAGCTACTTTGACTTACTAGATATCCGCGTAAACTAAGCAATGCTCGCCAAGAGCGGTTATGTCCTAGATGGGTGGATAAAAATAAATGTAGAGCCTAGTTTTACCGTGTTTCGGAAGAACGTTATGCAGATGCTGCATCTGCCGTCATTAGATACCTATTACTTACATTTTCTGTCATTCATAGGCGAGGCCTGTTCCTCAGCAACGGGGACATTAAAGGGCTGGTGGATGATCAAGAATTTCGAGACTTTGACGTTCACTAATCTAAAACAATTATCATAAAAAGGTGTCGATATTGTCAGAGTACCTATCGTGTGTCGGAGTTCAGATTTTAACCCATGGTCCTTCCCTCTCTTAATTTCTCCAGGACCTATAATGGACTATTTTTTAAATTCATACACAATGGAAGCATGAATATGCTTCGATATCAGCTGTAAGCACCCTGTGTCATCCGAATGGTGGAGGGCAAACTAGCAACACCATGATACGTCAAAGACGGCTGGTGACCAATTAAAACCTTAAGCTTAGCGATCTATCGACTATCCAGTCATCAATACCCGGTGTGAAGGGTAGATAGACCCCCCCCCCCCGAATTCCTGGGAATAGGGCAGAAAGATAAAATTCCTAAATTTTATAGTTCTTGGCTCGCTTGCTCTTTAAATGAACAGGTAAAGTTGTCACGGTAATTGTTAATTGTAAGTATCATATTGTCTGCATTGCGCAAAAACCCTACCCTACCCTAGCGCACTTGAAGAGCGATACTTAGCGTTCCAAGCTTTAACAACAATTGAAAGACAGTTTTTTAACAGTCTAATATAATACAGCGTTTCTGCTATACGATATAAATTAAAATATCACGGAAATACTTTTTGTAGCGTGCAAAATAAGTATCAATTTGTTATTACACCTCTGTAATTATGCACTCAGTAGCGATTGATCATCATCGTTTGTCTGCTTGGGTTTTTCGCGCTAATTGAGGATGCGCGCAAATTGCGTTCCTTGAATACAGTTTTTTTTCATTATTTTGTATGTAGCTACCGACACAAGCATAATATTGAAAAAATATATCGGGCAGCGGGGTCATTATAAATAATATACTTCCTTCAACCGTATAATACTTATTATATTAAGACAAACATAACATCAATGGTAGTAAATTAATAGTAAATTGATATAGCCCATCTAAAATATCAACCATTCAGATTCATTGTATCTAAGTAGGTAGTAGTCATTACTAATAATAAACCATCCAAAAGTTTTTCGGATAATTATAATTATTTAAAAAATTATAATTATTTATAAAAAAATATAATTCTCAGACGGGTCGTACGATGTCTATCTACGAAACGATAGCTGTGTCAATTCCTGTCATAATTGGCTGTGTTTTGTTTTATAACGAGTTTACGATCTGCGAAAATTATACATGCAATGCAGTGTTGTGCGTACTGTCAGCAATAAAAGAATAAATGCAAATAGAGCTTTTTTTACGTGGCATAACTGGTGCACCAATATTGTACTCTAACTACGTATAGTAATAGCGATCTTAAACCTATATTAGTATAGTATGCCGTTTGCCTGAAAGTCTAAATTATAGTGAATTTCAACAATAGGTAGGTCCAATAAATAAAATTTAACACTTACAGCGCTTACGCACTACGTCCGATCCGAATCCGAGAAAAAAAATTGGTTTGGAAAACAAGGACAGTGGTCAACGTCAACGGATGTAGTGCGTAAGCGCTCTTAGTATTTAAGCTATACTGCTAAACTACACCCTGTTTTGAACCGAAGAAAAACCGGAGGTTACTCAATTCGTACCGTATGTTTTTTTATTCGTTTAGTAAACAATGTTCAGCACAACTTTTTATTTAGACAGTTATATAAAAGATACTGGAATAATGCATAGGTAATTAGGTGCTTGTGTAAGACCATGATTTTAATTGTTGTATGTAGGTAGTACATATTTTTTCACTTCTCATGCTCTGAAAGTGCTTATTTGTGCAGGATATAGGCTGCACAAAATCGAATTTTGTGCTCTAGAGCATTAACATATCTACTCATAAATGTGTCTATATTAAGGCAAAGAAAATAAGCCATGCAGCCAAACACAATAAGAAATTCAGAGTTAAAATTTGTTATTTTATTATTTACTTAAATTTATTCGCCTAATGTGTTTTTTAAGACATAAAAGATATTGAAATTTTAATTCAAGTAGGTACGGTAGGTTACTAAATTAATTTAAGAAAATTATTATTTTAAAATTTATTTAATACTTGGCTGTATAGGTTCTGCAACCCAAGCTTAATATCAATGGGAAAAACAATTTCGTTCAGTATTCAAAACTGTACTAATTTTAGTTTGAATTTTAAGACATGTTATGATAAACTACTGTTCTATTTCCTCGCAATCGAAGTGAAAAGCAGAGTTTCTAACTCGTCCACAAAACCATTTTTATCCTCGACATTATTATCAGCCCTCGCCTTCGGCTCGGGCTGCTAAAAGTCTCGGACAAAAATGATTCGTTTTGTGCTCTTGATGGAAAATCTACTATTATAAATAAAAACATGTAAAGACTGCGTAATATAATTGGCCTGACGCGGGAATCGAACCAGCGTGCTCCGCAATCCGGGTGGTCGGAAATTTTTCTTCTTCGTAGGTATAATGTAATAGTTGTTCTATTATAGATGGCAATAGGCTCGACAACCATTACATGTGGCCTAACTTAATCGGCGAAAAGGAGGTGTTTAATTCATCCCTGACCCCTCACCTCTGCCTACCTCTTCGGGGATATAGGCGTGATTTATGTATGTAATGTATATATAAATTATATTTTAGCGTCCTTCGTTTATCTAACTAGTTCGGTTCTGTGGACTCCTCTGCTATAGTTCACTTTCACCGTACAACTCGTGAGTTTTGATTGATTGCCGTTCGTGAGTTCGCGGTCGTGACCGACGCTAGTTCAACACCAGATGAGTCCGTTTTCCACAAATAAAATAAGCAATATGCACTTCTCGCGGATGTGCGTGTATGGAATCTAGTTTTATCTACACTGCTGATGATTGCTTCATGCTTAGATGTTATTGTTATGTAATATCCTTGTGATGAGCTCAGTAGCGTGTAGCGTCGGCGTCTACCAGACTAAGTAGCTTCGGTAACGACAAGTAAAACAACATTTTATGGGTTCGCTAAGGTTAGGTACCTAGGTAGTTCTATGCGAGGCAAAAAATAACGTAGAATGTGCCAGCCCGGTTTAAACGCAGGTCGGCTAATAGAGAAGGCCCGGTGTTACCAATAATCTGGGACTGGGCAGCAAGACCCAATCTCCCTATATTCTTCCATGCATAGGGAAGGCCCGTGCCCCAGCAGTGGGGATATTAAAAGGGCTGATGATGAGGGCAGAATGATGATGATGGTGCTAAAGTTAGGTGTCAGTTTAGTTTCTGTAAGTAACTATTTTTAAATTATAATAAATGGAAGGCCGCAGTTAAGGCTAAGCTGCTAGTGAATTTTATAGTGCTGTCTTTAATGGGACAATAGCGTATATTATTTTGTCTGTATGTGGCATACAGTATTTTTTTGTAAACATTAGTAGAGAGTTCGAGATTCAGACAAGCCCTTACCCAGATATCTTGTTTTACTTACAAATATAAATGTACCTAGATCTAAGAAAAGACCCCGTGCGGCTTGTCCCAAGTAAAGGATATTCCTTTTATTTCAAAAAATCAACAATCGTTAATCTTAATACTTTAAAATAAACATGTCATTAAATATTGATAAGGTCATGTCCCAAGCACAACAAAGATGCTTCAATAGAACAGACGGCTTTCAAAATATTTAAATTAAATTGCTGTTAAAGTAATCGGCCCCGAACTTCGATCGATAGTACCATAGGTCTATACGAGAATTGTCTTATAGTGAATAATATGAATAATAGTAAATAATAATGTTTGCTATAATTTATATCGAATTATTTATTTAAATTTAATCCACTTATGTGCTATGCATTAAACAATTTGATTTGTTTTTTTTACATTAACAGACATCTTTGATATAAGTTAACTCTATCGTAAAATACATTAGAGCACGTCGACGACAGCAAAGCAGAAATTTAATTGTCACCACTCCCGAACTCCCCCGCGGGTGACATACAAGGTGACTAAAGAATTGAACCATGAAAAGAAATGAGCAGCATCTTTTATGTTAGAACACCTAAAAATATACTGAGAATATAATATAATATACCTATGTACTATGACACAGAACCTCAGTAAATACATACATAAATCACGCATATATCACGCGTAGGCAGAGGTGAATTTTACACTCACTGTTCGCCAATTATGTTTGGACCTCACATTTACATAGTCGACAAAATGTGTGTACGCCTCTGCCTACCCCTTTAAATTGGTATATCAAAACATGAAACTAGTTTGTCAGTCAGTGTTACTTCGTTACACACAATATTGCGTATGTAAGTTTGGTTGTTTTAACTTTAGCATTCAGATACTCATTTTGGGCACCGTTGTTGGCTGATAATGAGATTTTTTTATTGTAACAAAACCTAAGACCAAGACTCAGACAGAAGATACGAACAATTTACCTGTCTATTATGCAAAGGAAATGTTATTCATCTTTACAAAATAAACTGAATGTGCAGCAAATGATTACTAAATGTTCATCAAAGCAGCGATTTGATGTGCAATAGGCTTACTAGGTTTTTTCGTTGGATAGGTTCGGTTAATCTGGTGATCAATTAAATACAATACAACTCATAATGTAAGCATAATTGCATAACAATGTTATGTCATTTGCCATCCCACATGTTTAGAACTTTACTGTCGTGAACTATGACTGCGTCGGTAAATATATTATTATATTTATTCGTTCTACATGGATCCTGTTAGGGGTCACGATCTGCGACAAGTAGGCCTTTAATATTCAAAGGATTGGCTCTGTTTTGCATTTAGTGAGGTTACTTATGATATAATTTTTGCATTAAGTAATTTATAGCTTTATTACCTACTATATGCTTAGTTATGCCAATAGAAACTAGAACTATAAGTACCTACTACAAGAGTATAAGCAGTTTTTTTTTTACATTTGGACTATATTATGATTGAAGTATTGGCAATAATATTTGTGAGACGATCAAAAACATAATTCTCCAGTAAAAAAGCTAAAATATATGTTTTAGGTCATAATTATTTTCAATACTTAAGTATGTATTTGTTATGTATTTGTCTTGCTTACATTGGTCTAGCTAGGACCTCTAGACTGATAGGTAATAATTGGCTCCCTAAGAATTCCCTGTCTGATTCACCTCCCTACCTATAAAATTGATAAAAAGCCGTTTGTTAATTACCTTAAAGCGTTATGCCAATTAAAAGGTATTTCTTATAACTTTTATAAAATCTCAGGGTCTTCGATAAAAACGTGATGTGATGTCATATTATTCATTCATTATCACGACGTGCGTATAACATAGTAATGGATAGTAATTAAATGTTAATATACTTAAGCATTTTTACTACTCGTGTATCAAAATATAAATCTGTTAATTATCCCCTAATATTATTTTAAGTATGTAAATGAAATAGTGTATTCAAATATTGGACTATTTATTTTATTCGGTGATATAAAAACAAAATAAAAACAAATGTCAAAATTAAAGATATTGCGATGCTAACATCTTTTATCGTAAGCAATATTTCATAAAAATAAAAAGGTACGAACCGGGTTATATTTACAACATATCCAAAAAAAAATTACATTTACAACATATCCAAAAAATATTAAAACTGGACTATGTTTACAGGGTGTAAATGTTATTGCTTCTTGTACTAAAATTTGAAGTTCACAATCCTATTAATTGTTAATGTTTTATTAAATATTTATCAAACTTTTTATGTTTTTGATTTTTTTTGTCTATTATACATAGAAAGCCTGTTCCTGCCTTTCCGCATTAACGGTTATTAGCTGTAATAATTCTAAACAGACTTTGTTATTCGTTTTGTTGCAGGTCTAGGAAACAAAGAATAAGCAAGATGGAGAAGGATAAAATCATATTCAAGGTAAGCTTTATTTATACATAGACATATTTGTGTAGCATCCTAAACCAGTAATGTACTCAAATAATGAAAATAGCCAAATAATTCGCGCGAAAATCCATCCATCAGAACTATATAGCTCGTAGAAATGATCTCGTAGGTATTGAATGACAAGCCAAGGCTCTGAATTATCTGTTATTGAATGGCGTGCCAATTACAGTCGCGTGTCCCAAATTATTTTCTTAGTCACTAATTCCACTGGCATTACGAATCCTAGACTTGGCTTGTCTAAGACTCGAATGGGTTGGCTTATATGCAAATTTGATTGCACCAGTTGCACCGGGAACATACATAAAACATATCGTGACTACGTGGTTAGTTCAACTGTGTAATTTTGAACCTTTTATATTGTTTACTTGTTATGCGTCTATTACGTTACCAAACAATTGGTCGGCGATGGTGTCATAATAATTTGCCTGCATAACAACACTAATTCTCCCGAGTGTATACTATACCGAAACTCAATTACTAATGACATTTGAATTTATTTGTCACGTTTTCAAATAATATTTAGTGCCTTGTAAAATGTTTTTGGTTAGTTTATAAGAATGACTAAGGGTATATTGTCTGACTTAAAAGTGATGAAAAGTCACTTTTGTAGTTATTCTGATGAGGTACTTCTTTAAAATATTTCGTGTTTAATTTAAATAAATAAAATGCTCCATGCATTTTATTTATTAAAAATTTAATTAAAAGTGTTATAATATTTATATATATATATATATATATATATATATAGTATTTCTATATATATATAACACTTTTATATATAGTTTGTTAAAGTAAACAGTCTTAATAGGTATTTTATTGCAATGTTGAGTTATGTGACGGCAGAGTAGAATACAATTGTCACCACCCCAAAGCTCTCCTGTGGGTGTCGTAAAAGGCGACTAAGGATAAATCAGTGATGAGGAATGGGAAGCAGCGTTCCTCTTATACCACCTAGCAATAGCAATGTACTGTGACTTTTGTGCCCGATAAATGGCAATTGGCTCGGCACCTATTACATGGGACCTAACATGATTGGCGAAACGTGGGTGCTAGTTCACCTCTGCCTACCCTTCGGGGATATAGGCGTGATTTATGTATGCATGTAATATTGTGACCCATCACTCGGTGAAGGGTTTGATTTGAAACATTGGTAGTGGTACATTGTGCGGACGATCGTCAGAGGTGTTGTAACGTTTCAGCGTCCGCGACCACGGAGGCCAGGGGCATTAGCATAACAATGACATATGTCAACATTACACCGGCTATCATTAACGCGAACACTTTATTTCATGACTCATTTATTACGTTTTGATATGCTCCCTAGTCTGTTAGCAAAGCTTTTATACTTTACTGAGCTTATATGGTGAGATACTGTGGAGCTTGTTATAGGAACAACTATAATTATTGTTCATTATCTTCCTGCTCTGTTTCCTGCCCTTCCTTTCTAGTTTATATGTTATTTCATAAAAATTTCACATTGACTCCCTTTTGATTCATATTATCCAATGCACCGGAAAGACTGGCACTATACATTAGGCAGGTGTCTATTTTTATTATTCTAAACTACGAGTATTACTGATCTTCGGATTAAAGAAGGTACTTGGATTTATTTTCGTTGGATCCTACTTTTGAATCCCACTTGCAATGTAGTGTAATTAAATAATAATATGCAAATTATAATGTATGAATAGATATGTGTCCATGTTTCCCTTGGCATTTTATGAATATTATAAGCAAAGCCTATTGTATTCGGAATGTACTTAGTTGTTTTATGAGCGATAAATAGAAAATTGTTAATTATAAATGATGATGAAGATGATTTAATACATGAAGGCACAAAATGTTATTAATCACGTTTTACGCGTCTGTTAACTATTAGGGAAAATAACCTAGAAATCTGTTCATCTGACACGATTGATGTACCATTATATTTGTTTTTATGTGTATTTGGTTGGTTGGTTTTACGTACATTTTAAACTAATTAAATCTGAAAATTTCGTAATTTTAGCCCTGATGCGAGACAGATTATTGATAACTTGGTTAGCCGATTGTATAGGCGGGACATAAGAATATTTTTTTAAAATAATAAAATATGTGTTTCGCTGTTAGCTTGAGCACAATTAATTTGATTATATCTAATAATTTAATATACTTTCTTTAAGCTTTCAGTGTGTTATCGCGTATATTTAGTAATGTTCAAAAACGTCTTTGAATGTGCATGAGTACCTATCTTTATTCCTATACATACTGCCATCATATATGCCAAATATCTCAATTTCTAAAAATCTCTTTTTAGGGTTTTGTTGTATCGGAAAGTTTTATCAATTATCTGTGTTGTACCTATGTCCACTAAAATATTGCGAAAATATCTAAATTATATCTAAGAGACTTAAAATAACGCTTATTGGCTTACGAGGGCAGTATATTCTTCTATAGCACGGCTATATTTGAGATATGCATTCGCATAACGATCGAATTACTATTAATTTATACTCAACACTCTTATCTAATCTGAATTTATAAGTGGACAAGGTACAAGACGTCTTTAACGCTTCACAAACCTGATTTCTTCGAAACAAAGGCCGTGAACTGTCAAAAGTGTAATGTAATAATACAGATCCTGCATGCCAGCTCTAAAAGGTATAATGGCATGTGAACTGATGGCTCGCGTCGCGGGCGGCGTGATCTCGCGGCATTCCTCCCATGCCACAGCTGCATCCAAGGTCCCCACCATTGTTACCGCTATCGCCTTCATGCGTATTCACCCTAATGTCACTTACCTTCATCTAATGTGCTGCCGTGTGGATGATTAATCAGTTTGATATAGTGCGCTGTTTGTTTGACTAATGACTTCTAAAGTCTAGCTCGTTGTCTGGGGTCAAGATCGTCATTTAATTTCTTCTGTACAATAATTATTTGCTAAATAGCTACTAACAATGAGGCCATATTTAGTGCGCTGACGAGCCGACCGGTAGCGAGTTGGTCAGCTTTCATTGTTGTTTTTATGTACGGTGCATCAATAGAGCAAAGGGTGGACCGGTAATCATCGCGCTCGGCTTGAAGACTGCAGCTACTGAGTAAGCTTTACAAAATTATTATTCAATTACAATCATTGAATAGAAAAGCTTTATTAGGTACGAGGGGAAGTTTTACGTCCTTCAACTTACGGTTCTGCACCCAAGCCATATCTGCGAGATGGCTTAAGTGTGTACCTAGTTATGGTTCATTAAGCCCCTGGAATAAGAAAGAACAATAATTAACATACAGGTGATAAAGATCATTATTAGATATTTTCGGTAGGTACAAAAACGGGGAGGGTTTAAGGAACAGTAATTTCAAAATCTACCAGTAAAATAACCGGCGAAAAATAAGAGGTGATACTGATATTGATGTGTCAAAAAACTATTCAGACTTGATGAAGCAATAACTATTTAATACGCGTGATAAAATACAATTTTCACACCTGTTCGTTGTATTCGTATAATAATTTTCAAGGCGAGATGAATAAGTAGATGTCTGCGCGAAACTTAGGCCATATTTCGAGGTCCAAGCAATTTTGTTCATTGATTATATGAGTAGGTAGGTATTGTTGATGCATTACCAATCAATTGTTCGATAAGGGTGGGTTGGGTAAGCATCAAGTTATGTGTCCTAGATATTTTATCAATAGGTAAGAACATTGGCCATGGGATAAAAGTGTATTTTTTAGTTTATTGTATTTTTCTTCTGTAGGTATTTAAAATCATATACATCATATATCTGAACATTTCCATAATAAAATATCCAATTCAATGGATAAATTATTCAAATAAAAAAAAATGGCTCATTAAACAAGTCTGTAAAATGATAATGATGGTCAATTGATCTAATGATGTTTTGTAGCTAGATGACCAAAATTTAAACGAACTGTCAAAAGCAGCTAGATAATTAGATACATAAGATATCCAATAATGTACACCTGCATTCCAAACAAAATTACTAAACACATTACACTTCGCATATTCAACGCACTATCTTCTACATAATAATAATTATCTTCCTTTCAAAGTGGTTAAATAGTTACTAATAAGTATTAGCCTAGTCGGTCGAAATGAAAGCAGCCTCAGTACCAACCTATACCGCATGTATATCGGTGTCAGTCGAGTGGTGCATTCGGTTTCTTTCTCACATTTCTTTATGTCGCAGCGACAGAATGATTGCTGGGAAAAGTGTTTGGCCCCGATAGTTTTTGTTCCTGCCCTTCTACAGGTGTCTGATTCGTTGTGTCAAAATAAACGTGTTGTTTCGAATGTATTCTGTGCATTAGACTAATGATCAATTCCTTTTCTGGTAACTCTTTGTTTGGTTGTAAACAAAAGCTTTAGAGTTCGAATGTTAATTTGCAATTTAGATATATGCCTAACATAATTTCGTAGGTAATGTCAATAAACAGGTTCTGACTTCTTTATTATTTTAATGATTAAATAGTAGTGTAAATTAAATAAAAGTGTAATATACAAAGTAATAGATTTCTAAACATCCAAAAGTATTAAAATTAATGAAGATATGTAACTCTAGTAGTAACACTAGAAAAATAGAGAAAAATATGTAAAATTATCTTATTTTTATTATACCTATTTAACAGATATTGCACTAGTTACACTGCTACCCATTCCTAATTAGATTACCTACATATTATACATCTTAGCCGCCTAGTATGACAACCACGAGAGGCAGGGGTGCTCAACATTCTGCTCTGCCGTCATCATACGACGGCATTATAATTTTAGGCATTACAAAGTATATTATGGAAGTCAGGGTTACATCATACCATTATCTCATAGAAGCTCTAATATCTCTACCATTCACTTAAAAGACTTAAAAATATCCTTGATAAAAAATAAAAAGCACATTCCAGACTCATTATGCGCGATGGTACCCACACTATAATTGCGAATCGAAATCGAAACTACAACGGGTTTGTAAAGGTCAATGGAAACATCTCTAGTCTCTAGCGCTATTAATTCAGACATTATCGAATCATACAGGCTGAGAATCATTTTTAGACTCCTGCCCGGCTAGCATGACCACCGAAATACGATATGATAGATCCATTTATCGCGTTGAACTTGCGTGGAACATCCATAGATTTTTGACATTTCAAAGCGATAAATGGCTATATCATATTGTGTTTCGGTGGTCATGCTAGCCGGACTGTTTGGTGCTTGGCATAGGCAGGCTGGCCAGCAAGTAATTTTCAAAAATAACTGTTAACACCATGGAAGAAGGTGCATAAAACGTTGAGGGGTTATCGGACGTGCGTATGGTAGACAGCCCAGCCCGTGGTTTGCCTTGGTGGCGGAAAGCATCATGAGTGGAGCAAACGGGTTCGATGTCAGGGTTGGCCACGGGTCAAGGGCCGGCACGCTCACCGCGCGCTTTTGAGACGATCATGTGACATCGTGCGAGGAGACGCGTTATCAAATACGTATAAACATCAACTATAAACTTACGGAGCTCCTTATAGCCCTTGCGTCAAAAACATTAATAATAAACGCAATGCAGCATGCATGCCTGATAATGTAACTTTGCTGCTGCTAGCAATTCTCGATTGACATGATTAAAATATGCCTATTTATCCCCGAAGGGGTTGGCACAGGTGTATTAAGTAGTCGATCCCATTTCATTTCTTTGAGCCTATTGACATATCGAGCACGTAAAGCGCAGTATATTGCTATGTAGTAATTTGTTAAGTAGTTAGTTGTAGTTATTGCTAAATAGTAGCGATGTTACCCATTATTCATGTGTGAAAAAAAAACGCTTAGTCGCATTGTACGACACCCGCGGGAGAGACTGGGGACGGTTGTATTTTGCTCTGCCGTCACCACATGGATTTTGCGATTATCGATTTGACACATCGCACTCTGTTAGCAATAGCAACTGTATAATCGTAAATACAGAATCGCAAAAACCGAGAATATTCTTAGCAACAGAACTAAGTACGTAGGTGTAAAGTGTTCAACAAAATTGATAAATTTTTATTGTCACAATCTAAGATTGAATCAGTTATCTTTATCATTTAAGCATTAATATGTGTATCGTATACGTATATTTATATGCTGTGTTTCGACCACAGAGCAGAATATATAATAGTTACCCAGAGATGGGATGTTTGCTACGGGGATCGTACAAAGTGACTTCACAAAGGTTAAGACGGTGCTGCCCGATAGATATGCTCGCATTCCCTTTATGGGCCATAGCTACGGCTCCCTTTTAACTTTTCTGTCACTAGCGCCACTTTCAGACTCCGTCTACGTTACAATTGCTTATTTTATCCATTTTTGCCACTCTGCACATCCATTACAACATTCTCATCTTAGCCGCATGCAATTTTCTTTTTCACAGCGCAACATTCCGATGAGTAAATGACGACAGGTCTTATATTTGTAGATCATTCCTTTCAACTTTAGTGACATTTTTGGGTCACCAGAGCTGTTGTGATTTCATCCAAACAAGCTTCTAAATAAATAATTATTAAAAAAAATCTTGGGTACTAAATTGTTTCTGTCGTAAGAGCAGGTGAACAGTAAGTAGCGGAACTATCGAACAATATTAGTGCGGTCAGTGAAGCGGACACTTTTTTCCGGCACGTTTTACGCATCGTTAGTTCTACATTTGAGGTTTATGAAGTGTAAAAATGACGGACAATCATTAATATATCACCCATTCAAAACAATAAAGACGCAACTCAAAAAATCTTAGACAGATTGTGTGTTCTAAATGTATTACAGCAAGACTTACTGTTGAAGGAATGCACTTTTGAGTTGCATCTCTTTGCTTTTAAGAAGCGATATGTGTTTTGTTTTATGTACGGACAAATATGAGTCGATAATTACGCTTAAATTTTGGGAGTCGGTCCGCTATGTATCTCATAGTAGGATTGAAACTATGAGATACATAGCGGATCTTTTTAAAATAACGATTGTTTCATCAACAAAGCGTTTGCGTAACTCATATTTTATGCGCCGCGACGTCAGCATTTATGGTAACACGGAGGTACAGCGTCTGTGGTCATGGTGAGCCCGCAATCGTCTCGGCTGTCACGAGAAGCCGAGACGGAACTGACAGCCTGATTGAACCGGTCAAACTGACTGATGGCCCACCAGCTAAAATTAATATTGCATGTTAGCACGCCGACAAATTACATCTGCTTGCTGTTGTAAAGTCCAACGCACATTCGATATTAATTCCGTTTAATCTGTGTCGATGTTTTTATTTGCATCTGTCTTATATCGGTATGTCAATAGATATCGCTCTTGTATATCAATAAATGGCAGTTATATGGATTTTTGCTGGCTATTGGCACAGCATTGTTTCAAAAAATTATAAAACGAACAAAATAATATAAAATTCCTTATTAACACAAAATAAAATCCGAATCCTAAGTTAATTATCTAGCTAGGACCTAATCTCGTCTCTGTAGTAATTTTAATCTCTGAGGAGAAAATTAATAATTACCCCTAATTGCTACATCTTGCAACAACACGGTTGAGCACAAATAAAATTGGGTCAGAAGTTGGTAGTGTTTTGAATAAGATTTCACATCTGTAATTTCCATTTACGTTCATGACATATTATTAGTCTAGTCATTATTATATAATCTGGCTTAGAGGGTTTTATAACTGATATTATGTTACGAATTTAATTGTGTCTGTTGATTGGGCAAAAGGCGTTGAACTAGAGTTGAATAGATGATAAAATTCAAAACCTAGTCGAGAATTAAAATATAAGTCCGATTGTTCCCTCGCAAAGAGCTGAAAGTTAATAATTTTTATAGCTGACCTGACTAGCTGACCAGGCATACGTCGTTAGTCCCTAGGTGAATAAAAAATAACGTTAATGAGTACTTAACGTCAAAAAATGACAATTTAAAACTAGTCGCTGTTCTTGTCGCGTCTATGGTCTAGATTTGAATATATTTTTTTTATATTTTAATGTACTTTTAATGTACAAATACTCATTAAAGCTAATTGACGTCTCCGAGTGCGGCTGTAAGACCTACCAAATAAACACACTAAAAAGTTTCATCGGTCAAGCCGTTTCGTGGGAATTCGATAACAAACACTGTGACACGAGATATTTTTTATATTACATGTTTATTAGTTAATGCTGATAACAAGCATTTAAACGAAGTTGTTACAGGACATTTTTGCGAAGGTGCCGATAGCGCTATTAATCATGTAGGTATGCATATAATTTGTCAGGTACATATATCGCTCATTGTATTCTAATTATGTAACCCGGTTGAAGTACGAAGGCTGACTGCGGCACGACACAGCTGGCACCACCAGACGAGACGTGTGCTGGTGCCAATTCTGATTAATTTGTGATGCTGATTAGTTTAGGAGTGGAGCTTCCTTACAAGATTCCTGTCAGGTGACTTCATTGTAAAAATTGGTAGTTGAATAGCAGAGTGTCGAATTCGGAATTGTTTTACTCATATTGTATACTTTCTTGGGAATCACCCGAAAGGCTTATATTAACACCCATATTTCGCCGTTACGTCCCATGGAATAGTCCGCGAACATATTGCTATCTATCGGGCATGTAAATCGCAGTATATGGCAAGTTGGGATATTAAGAACTCTTTTACCCATTCCTATTCACTGATTTTACCCATAGTTACATAGACACCCGGGGTAAATTGGAAGTTACAAGTGAATTGTGCTCTGCTATCACCACATAGCAAAACAATATCGAAAACAATGTCAATTCTTATCAAACAACTTCCAGGTAGGTATTGGTTTATTATGTTACATGATGTATAATCATACAAAAACACTAAATAACAAAAAGCAAACAAATTGGATCCAGATAATTATGGCATAATAGTACGAGTGTGTCAGAAAGACTAATTGAAACGAAGCTTATAGAAGCACAATTAATTATTTCAATACTCACGACAAACGTAGGACCTTTCACGGTTCATTTCGTAACACTTGTTTACATTTCAACAATAGGATTTATTATTTGTTTTCGCGTTATTATTTTGTAATACCTTGATTGGGATTGGGACAAAAAATTGTTAACGAAAATTCAGCTGTCATTTTTGATGTGGTAATTTATTGCTCTTGCCTTTAGTATTAAACATTTTTCAATGTCATTTGAATGTTTAACTTATTTATAATAATGGCGGCTCCCTTAACTCAAAGGATGATATTTGGCCGTGACATTTTAAATTCCTTTGTTATTTTGAAGTCATAGTAGGTATCTATCTGGCTTACTGAGAATACTGTGCCCTTTCTATGCTGGTGTTCTCATTTCAAATCTAACATACATCTTTGTTCTTCTTTTGTGTCGTATCGTAGCTGTTAACATGTTAACGATAACCATGTTAACGATAACATTTTAACGATAACCTAATGTTACGTACACATTATATTGACCGATATCTTACATAATATTATCTGCAAATAAAAAAAAGTCAGAAAAAATGTGACACAACCCGGGACATAATTTTTCGTTTATTTTGTTGTTTTTAATTATTGTAACATTTATATTATGTTCAAATAATAATGAATTTTTACCAACTATTAGGTTCGGTTTCGTGAAAAGTTACAAACGAAGACAATAAC
Organism: Cataclysta lemnata; assembly: GCA_963931975.1. Taxonomy (NCBI): domain Eukaryota; kingdom Metazoa; phylum Arthropoda; class Insecta; order Lepidoptera; family Crambidae; genus Cataclysta; species Cataclysta lemnata. The sequence goes on along the minus strand of OZ008340.1, from coordinate 14,022,402 downwards.
CTAGTGAGTTCAATCACCGCAGCTATCTATCTCTTTCTATTATCTCTCAGTTTCATGTTTAACTTCAATAGAACATTCTGAATACACAGTAAAGATAAATAAATGAGTATGAATTTTATTAGTCATCATACTTACTGAATTTAATTCCTGGAAAGTTTATGGCGTCTTTTAAATCGAAAATGGCCTCATTAAACAATTATTGAATAAATCAGCCGACTTGTTCTTTTCGGAGCACGATTATTTGATTGCTAACTCTAATTTTTCAAATATTTTTTCTCTTACTTATTAGTTAGTAAGTTGGATTTATTTATTTATCGACAAATCTATAAAAATAAAGAAGTTAGATAAATCGAGGATGGTTGAAGTTGTCTAAGCACCGCAATTATTATAAACCGCCAGTTAATTACCATTGCACAAAAATCATTTAATATCTAAAAAAAAACTAAAATCTATGTACTTAAATTATACTCAAAGGTTAACGGCTGCGTCTTTGTCTGCTGAGGAGTTAGTATAACCGTATATGACGCGGTACTAAGAATGTTCTTTACATTCATATATTTTCGTTAAAATGCCCACTAAAGTAGGTACCTAATTCTACCACCTGCCGGATCAAAGCAAAATTACGAACGTCTAATTAATTGTATTTTTTAATTTTATTCAATGTAATTTATGAGTTAGGTCACTTTTCTTCTCAAGGTGCGATTTGGTCGTATTCTATCTAGAAGCTAGGTTAAAAAAAGAACTCGCGAGAACCTGTATATCAAGCACGACACGTGGACAAAATCTCTCTCCGCCACTTGACAGTGTTTTGTTTCGGGATTTAGTGGGAGTTGGAGCGAGAGGAAAATATTTTCTTTCCCCGAGGAGAATTTGGCCACGTCCCGTGTTACGGGGGTGATTTAGTTGAGCAAAGTCATCATCTTCCTGCCTTATTCCCAGATTATCTCTGGTCGGCGCGCAGTAAGTTTCCTCTTTAATTCATATCGGTCATCCAATCTCCTATTATAAGGTTACATTCCTCTAATTGACCCAGTTCCACCAGTCCCGAGGAACATTCTATGTTTTTTTTTTGACCAGCATAGAAGGCTACATTACAGTTAATTAAGGTTATACAAAGTTGGTAATACTTTTATAAACGTACGTAATAGTACTATAGTTAAACTAGTAAGTAGAGCTGTTATCAACATGCATGCATGAAATATGTACTCAACATCCGACTGTAGGACATTCACATTTCATGATAACTATTAAATTATTTGAAATAATTATGTACCTATACGAAAGGTAAGTGACCTTTGATGAGATACTATTATTCATATTTTAAAGAGCACATTGGCTAGATGGTGGGTATTACCTTTATCCTTTCTCATTTATTGACATTGCGTCTTTCTTTAATCACTCCATACAAAAATAAATATTTATATATAAATATAATGTACTTTTTCCGCCATCCAGTATCCATAACATACTATATATTTTGAATTAATAAATAATTTTTGTTAATTTGATATGTCTGTTTGATATTAGGAGTAATAACGGAATTATATTGTATGTATGATAAAGATGTTCATTATTATAATATTGCATGCCTGGGGGCCTAGACAAAGTAACATACCGACAAAGATAACGAAGTTCGATAAAGCAAAATGTATGGGACTTGACGTAAGTCGTCGTGAAATCACGTGACCAAAATCGTCTTCGTAAGTTCCTAGTTATGTTGGTAGCGCAAGCTAAGACGCTGTAGATACCAAAGTAACATGGCCGATCGTGACGAACTTCGACACGTTATCGTTATGAAACGATTGCCACTTGGCTACGGGCCCTGTTAAGGTAAACTGTTGATACTTAATTTATATTTTAACAACTTGTTGTAACACAGATTTGAGCAATAAAAATATATTCTATTCTAAATATTTCTTACACATCTAACCCAAAGGAAGTAGCATAAGCGCTTGTGTCGAGATCCATAAGTGACGGACAAAATTTTAAAATACACTATAATTACATATATATGTTACAGTCACAACTCTTAGCCGGTCAAAACCACTTTTGACTGATTTCAAGCAGAAGTAGTTTTGACGAGGGCTTTTTATTAAACTAGACACCATACTGTTAGATTATTAAATATAGACCTTTATAATGTAAACAGTTGGTGTATTGACGGATAGTCAATGTAATGAATTATAGTCTGTGTTGGCGCCATTTGCTGTCGGAAGATTGAGAAGGCGGTGAATGAGTTCAATTGAAATGAAGTTGCTGCGCAAGCGCCCTTGATCGATCTGAAGCATCTTAATTCGTAGCTACATTCATACTGGACATCATTCATTCGATAGACGCAAAATGGAGGACATCTCGAAATTGTATTGGGATATACAATAAATAATGGAAAAGTGTTACTTATTGGTTTTATTTCAGCCGATTGCTTATATCAGAAGTGGGATAATACAAAAATATACCATTTTTGTAGCCGTACGCCCAGTTATTGGAAGAAAAAGAACACAGGTGACGTACTTTTTTTTTCCGTCTTAGTAAGTCTTCGCAAATCAATTGTTGATACTTAAGAAACATCCAGTTAATAACAGTAGAAGGTTAATATGTATATTTATTTATTTTAATAAGGCGAAATACAGATTTCGCAATGAAACATAGCTAGTGAGTGATAAACACATTTTTCATACAAGTTTAAAATTACAATGCTGCGGAAATTGTTAGGTGAAAAAAATAATAATTTATTTTGAATTGACAACTATTGTTACAAATCCGTGGAGTTAGTGAAATGTAACAAAATTTAAAAAGAAATAGTCCATCAATGTTGTTTACATGTTATTGTTTTAATTCTTCCTTTTTTTTAGGGAAGGCAAGGGGATTTGGCTCATACAGCCATGTCTTTAGTTATGTATTTTTTTTTACTTACAAAAAAGAGTGTCTTATATTTGTTAATAAAAACACTCTCCATGTCGTTTACAGTTTCAGCTGCTATAAAATTACATGAACTAGAAAACTAAGGCCTAAAACGCATTCGGCCAAGACTTTAAAGTTGTAATTTTCTTCAAAAATGAAAATTAAATTGCATTATGAATTTTACTGGCGTAGTTATTCAAATATCACTTAACTTACTTAAGCGAAATGCCTATAACTGTAACATTGAAAGTTAGTGAACTAGTAAACATAAAAGTCAGTTTAACATTTTCTTTAATTAATGATTGCTGGGATATCTTATGATGAAAAGTCGCAGAATAATTAGGATATAAACGAAATAATAATTATGTATCTACTTTATTTCCAAATGACAGTTGAACTATAGTTTAATTAACACACAAAAAAAAAAAGAGGAATATTGAAAGTGGTAAATGTTGCTTCCTCTAGTTATTTTAACCAAAACAAATATACAGTTGGATTAAATCTGTGTGCTTACTTTAATATTTCACTTGATTCTTTCGGACCGACTCCTTGTAATTTTTAATCTAGACCTTTTACATAGAGGCTTTTCATTTCAAGTTCCAGAGACATAGAGGAGGATCACAGTGACAAACGGAGAGAGCTAATAAACACCACGGAGCGTCTGTCCCAGTGAGACCAGACAGAGACCTGCTGAGCGGCGTGGCCGAATTCGTACCCGGCGCCGAAGATTGATGTGACTGCTAATAATTCTCGAAATGGGAATAGGGGATTTAGTGATGACATTGTGTGTGAGAGACTGTTTTTTTTTGGATAACGAATTGTATGCAGTGAAAGGAATGGATGTTGGTGGTGCATGAGCTTCTGAATTGTTTCATGATCTTCAATCTCACAAACTAAACGCTGCCAATCACGTTATTTCTAATATTGACAACACCGTTATGTCCTAACTGTATAATTAATCCAGGTAATACTCAATAAAGTTTTTGAGAATTTAACGAGATTCTTCAAAACAAAGACCTTGACATAATTTTTCCTAATTCTGTCAACGCTGACCTGATCTCTTAAAGAACAAGCAATACACTATGCTCCACTGAAACTTGTTGGTAATGCCAAAACCTGCTATCAGGGTACGCCTTCTATAAAAATAAAAGAAGTTTAATAGAAGAATCAAGTTAAAAATTATACATGTCGATATCAATGAAACAAAAAAAAAAAACACAATTATATAATAACATTTTCACAGCACGTAATGTCAATGTCAATAATAAACATAACACAGCTTTAGAATAAAATTATCAAAGCCCCAACGATGACAATTTAAAAATTATCACAACTATAAATATCTCAATAAATATGTAGTTATCAATCTTAATTTTTGTAACATTATGCAAGATATGATTGTCATAATCAACCTTATTCTTTGCTATCAATGTATTCGTTTAGGGTGTAAAAGCAATTTTACGTCAGACATTTTGTTATTCTTAAATCCTATACCTTCCAGTAACTTTAGGCTTTCAGGAAGCCTATTATATATTATGATGCTCATATTGTATACACTCCTTTGGTAGATGTATGTACGACTCGGAGGTTGATGTAGCATATAGACATATTACGCTCCAAGAGGTCTGTGCGATACGTTCGAATAATGGTTGTAGTAGATGAAGTGAGATTTTGAGAGAGACAAAGACGCATATGTCTCGTATGTACGTATGTGCAAGGTAGTGAAAGGAAGTTTGATTTGATGAATAATGGTTTGCAGCTGTCTAACACCCATGCATCGAATATAGCTCGAATACGTTTCTTTGCAGTTTGAATACCCTTTCTATGTCAACAGAGACTCCCCTTAAGATCAGTCCATAGCTAAGAACGGAGGGAACGTAACCATGGTATGGAACTAGTACGATTTCAGCAGATATAGTCTGCCGCATTCGTCTTAGAGCATAAACATACCGCTCCAGTTATTACAAAATAGATAATTAAGCGGAGTAGTTGACCGAGGGGTTCAATGAAAGAGTACGTCCTGGATAATTATTACAACTTTACTATTTTTAAAGAGAACAAAACATAATTTACCGAACAGTAGTTAAAACAGAATTCGTCGAAATTAGTAGGCTAAAATTATAGAAATTGTAATAAAACATACATATAAGTAAACCATACGATAATGTTATTTGTTGTAAATTATAATGGATGGACATCTTAGCTATAAATTCCCAAAACCGATAGTATAATGTGTAAATCTTTGTAATTTTATGGAAAACAATTCGAATATCTGTTCTAAAAGGGCGAACAAATACTTTCCTAATTTTTTTTGGTAACCAATTATGCGATATCAATTTGGTTGTAACCTTCCAATAAAAATGTCTCAAAATATGCTTTTGTCCCGTATGTGTCAAAATTGTATAATAATAGGTATATTATTATGTGCTAATAGTAATGAAATTTATGTAATCTTTTATCAAAGTGCTAGTAGGTTTAAAAAAAAATATATATAAATAATACAATAATATAATAATTATTATAATAACAATAAATAACAATAATGGTGGAAGAATTACTTAGTTTCCGATCTGAAGAAGTAAACTTGCTGAGCGTTGTAAAATGATGTCACATGTCGTCATGTGAATGTTAACGGGCCTTGATATTTATCGTAAGTGTAAATGCATGTAAAATCAAAACTAATGGGTATTTTTGACTACAACAAAACTAGTGTATTTGTAGTGTATAAGCTTGTATGTATAGCTTTACTGTAACAAACTAATAAGCGATCTGGCATACCTATTAACATTCTCAATTTTTTGACTGTTGTTTGCCACTATGAAATAAATGAATAACAACGATCCATTTAGAATATCAAATTTAAACTAGCTGTACTTTTTCATACAATACATGCCTTTAGGACCTTTCCCACTTACAAACACGGCAGTACTTATATTTTAATAATATAGATTCTTTTACGAAATACTTACATTGGGCGGCCTTACCCAGTACCGAGTTTGAAGACATTATAGTATTTAGTATTTGAAAACATTTTATTTTAATTTGTTGGGGTCACCATCTACTGATTACTGACAAGAGCAACAAGCTTTACAAGGAAAAGTTGAAAACATATTATGTACAGTCACTTGTGATCAAACATGGTATCCTATAAGTATTTCACATGCACGTTCACGATCTATCGATAACTTGAGCAGACATTATTCCTTTGCCATATATAAATTGTTAAATTAAAACATAAAATGTAATAATTTGCACAATTAAATAAAATTAGATAAAATGAGTAACATAAAACCACAGAACACACGTTAAGATACAAATAAAATGAATACCCAATGTTTATTTGAATGTCAGGAATAACAAAGAAAACAAACCAAAAAGAGGAACACAACCTACATTCATAATGTCAATCCAATTAATTAGCATTAGCTATAACAATTCAGAGGGCATTTTAGTAGGGCAAAACAGGAGGTCATGGACAACATTTAATAAGTTTATTAATATAAAAATAAAAACAAAATTATGAACAGTCATTTTAAAAATGGATAGTGATAATTTTTAAAGACTTAGGACGTCTATTTACCGGACATTCGATTAGGTATTAAAACAACTGTTCATTATCATTAAACTAACACCCATGGAGTTACTACTATTAATTACAGGGTAGTTTGAACAAGATATTATTATATTGAAGGATATTAGGGATCAAGAAACATGTTAAACAATTGAGAAGATTAATAAAAATAAAACGAGTGCGTGTAACGGAAGTGCGAATGTCAAGGTGAACGTGGGGGCTGTGACATGTAAAGATAAGATGCGGGTTATAAGAAACTTTAAAAATCGCGCCAGTGACTAAGAGACCCCAAAATAATGGACTTGGATTGGTTAGTAAGGTTATGAGAAGTGATGAAAGCCATGTTGGCAGAATAATATTATATATGAATGTGGAAGGACGCAGAAGTAGAGGAAGATCAAAGAAGAGATGAATGGATTGTATAAAGGAGTATACGGAATGGAGAATAATAAAAAAGAGCGGAAGAAGAAGACAGGTTCTGCCGACCCCTTGAAAGCGAGATAAGGGCAGTTATATGAAGAACCGAAAATATAAAAATCGATAACTTAGTTATGTATTATGTCTAATTGGTGCTGGCTCGCCTCTGCCTACCTCTTCTGGGATGTAGGCGTGATTTATGTATGTATGTATTATGTTTAATAATGTTAAAGACAAGTGATTGATATTGGGAAAAGGTTGCTTCCAAAAGACTAATACGTGAACATTATCTCAAGTCTGATTGAGTTGATGTCTCTCGTTTTATATTCAATATAATGCCATAGGAAATAGTTATTTATTTATTATTATGTATTTATATATTTATGTGTGTATGTGTTTACGTTATACCTCATTTATGTATTTTATTAAATATGTAGCTAATTAAGCTTTGCCTCTTTATTATCTCTAACACACCCTACTGATTGGCTGGTAGAGAATGCCATATGGCATTAAGTCCGCCAATTGTATAGTTCATATAGTTGTCCAATAATGTTATAATAAATCTATGAGTATAAACAATACTTACATATATCTGTAATAGTAATGAATTGATTGAGATAGTGATTTGCCTATGACGTGGAAAGCCATGCATGAAATTAAGTGATGAGGTTTGCATAGCATAGAGCAGGATGGTAATGATGCCGCCCAGAAGTGCTATGCGACACGCAGTCAAGTCAAGATGTTGAAAGAAATTACCAACCTTGTTTCGATATAGTTATAATTTTGGGACTTTATTTAATAAAATAAAGGGACTCATTTTTGTTACGGACGGCCGACGGCTACACATAGTAATTATTCACAAGAATAATAATTATCATGAAATAATTAGATAAATTTATTAAATCAGTCGAGTCCCTATATAAAAAAAAAAATAAAAATAATAATAAGTAAAGATAAAATAAAAATAAATTTGAATTGTCAAAAGTATCATGGCCGGCCATTCAAATCATAACGCAGACGAACTAAATACTTGGTAACAACAGCTTTTATTATACATGTGGTAGACGTCTGATTATATGTTTAATTTAATTTATTTGGGGTGTCGATAGATCCACCTATTATGTAGTTGTATGTAGTTGATGAGTGTCGATAGATCCACTCCTAGGTCTTGGGTGTCGATAGATCCACCTATTTGTCTACAAAGTAAGTAAACGACGTCGATGAACCGTCGAGAGCGATGTTCAAATGAATGTGTTGGTTTTGGGCTTAAGAGACGGTTGTGTCTCTTAAACTTAGAAGGATTGCGTTCATTGAATATCAAGAGAGAATTTTATTGAATGAAGTTGATTAAGAGTGTCGATAGATCCACTCAATCGACTCTGTTTGGGTGTCGATAGATCCACCTATTATGTAACTGATTAGGAGTGTCGATAGATCCGTCGAGAGAGATGTTCAAATGAATGTGTTGATTTCGGGCTTAAGAGATGGTTGAGTCTCTTAAACTTAGAATGACTGCGTTCATTGAATATTAAGAGAGAATTTTATTGAATAAAGTTGATTAAGAGTGTCGATGGATCCACTCAATCGACTAAAGTGATTTGGTGTCGATAGAACCACCTATTATGTAGTTGATTACGAGTGTCGATGGAACCACTCAATCGACTAAAGTGATTTGGTGTCGATAGAACCACCCATTATGTAGTTGATTACGAGTGTCGATGGAACCACTCAATCGACTAAAGTGATTTGGTGTCGATAGAACCACCCATTATGTAGTTGATTACGAGTGTCGATAGAACCACTCAATCGACTAAAGTGATTTGGTGTCGATAGAACCACCGAGAGAGATATTTATTTATTTAATTTATTTATTTATTAACATCACTAACAAGTTCATCCTATTCAAATGATTGAGTCGATTTTAAGCTTAAGAGATGACTGAGTCTCTTTAACTTGAAATGATTGTGTTCATTGAATATCGAGAGAATATTTTATTTCAGGATAGAACATTTTATTTCAGGAAGTGAATGATAGATCCGTCGGAAGAGATGGTCAAATGATTGTGATGAATTTAAGTTGCAGAGATTGTTAAATAGAGAACATTTTATTTCAGCAAGTAATGATAGATCCGTCGGAAGAGATGGTCAAATGATTGTGATGAATTTAAGTTGCAGAGATTGTTAAATAGAGAACATTTTATTTCAGCAAGTAATGATAGATCCGTCGGAAGAGATGGTCAAATGATTGTGATGAATTTAAGTTGCAGAGATTGTTAAATAGAGAACATTTTATTTCAGCAAGTAATGATAGATCCGTCGGAAGAGATGGTCAAATGATTGTGATGAATTTAAGTTGCAGAGATTGTTAAATAGAGAACATTTTATTTCAGCAAGTAATGATAGATCCGTCGGAAGAGATGGTCAAATGATTGTGATGAATTTAAGTTGCAGAGATTGTTAAATAGAGAACATTTTATTTCAGCAAGTAATGATAGATCCATTGGAAGAGATGGTCAAATGATTGTGATGAATTTAAGTTGCAGAGATTGTTAAAAAGAGGACATTTTATTGTAAGAAAGAAAGAAAAACGTTAATTGAAACAACATAAACAATAAAAGAAGAAGTAAGAAGTTATGATTTAAAATGATAGCACTTCTACGATTAAGTTTGAGGACAAACTTGTAGTCAGGAAAGGCCGAATGTTAGATTATTAAATATAGACCTTTATAATGTAAACAGTTGGTGTATTGACGGATAGTCAATGTAATGAATTATAGTCTGTGTTGGCGCCATTTGCTGTCGGAAGATTGAGAAGGCGGTGAATGAGTTCAATTGAAATGAAGTTGCTGCGCAAGCGCCCTTGATCGATCTGAAGCATCTTAATTCGTAGCTACATTCATACTGGACATCATTCATTCGATAGACGCAAAATGGAGGACATCTCGAAATTGTATTGGGATATACAATAAATAATGGAAAAGTGTTACTTATTGGTTTTATTTCAGCCGATTGCTTATAATACTAATCTAACCGACGACGAATATAGCAAATATATTCATTATCTCAAGTTCCTCCTTAGGTATTTCAAAAGGCACGTTACGACTACATCTGCAGTCGTTAATACCTACAAGTCCCGTCACTTAGCTTATGTTAATAAATAGGTTAGTAATTATATCAATTTAATAAAGCCTGAAATCAGTAAAAAGGGGTTTTGACAGCCTTAGAAAATTCATGTGCAAAATAAACGATTTCATTTCATTTCAAATCAGTCAAAGGTGTTATATAAATAAAGATGATGATGAATATATTATACTACATAAACATAATTATTAAGCATCCATGACTCGGGAAGAATCTCTGTCCATTTGATTTGACCAAACCAGTCGTCGAATTATGCCTATTTACTTTGGGCTAGAATCGGCTAGACTATTACAGGTGTAAGTGAAGAAATACCAATTTATTTGTTCTTACGCGGTATCACGTGACCCGTGTGCCAGTAAAACGTGACAAACGCCCGGCGTAACAACAGACGAGTTTATCTAACTTATCAGCTGTTTTTACATTTAATGATTGCGTGCCGTCTCTACGCGTACAATGTGGCCATGTTGTTGTGTTATTTTTAGTTGTTATCGTTAATTTTCTTAATTAACATCCTATAAATATACCTCATACGAAAGTATTTATTTATTTAATGCGTGATCAACATATTTAATCTAGAGTTCCTCCGTGCTTCGGAAGGGAAGTTGGTTATGTACGACCCATTCTGCCATCCATATGATTCATAGGAAAGAACCCCAGCAGTGTGAACATCACAGGACTGACGATGATGATGATGTAAAAATAACCATAAAAGTGGTAGCACATACATACCGAGCACAAAAAGGCTGGCTAGAAGAGATAGAATTTGTGGCACACAGGGATCAACAGTGATGTCATTATAATTCTTTTGGTCCTGTGCTAATGTAATTTCTAAAATCAGTCCTGCAGATAGATAACGTCATTCATTGGTTATTTTATGAGCATTTCACCTACAATTTCTCAGACGATTATGATAGACAGATGACGTAAGCAAATTATTTGGTGATCTAGCATTTACAATCAAATTGTACAGTCATCTTTTCTATGTAATTAGATTAAATTCATTCAGATAGAAGCAAATTACATAAATTTTAAGCTCTTAGAGTTGGACCTAAGGGAAAAAACTGCAAGACGTAAGCTCTACGTTGGAACGGAGCGAAAAGACTTACGGGTTAGCAACTTTTACAGCCGTCACTATAAATTCTTTTCGGTGCATGTTTATCGTGTTAAGAAATCTTGCGCGCATCAGTATTAAAATAAAATTAGTCACTAAAGCGTCGCTTAAAGAAGCGCACGATGATAAGTTTCACTTACGTATTTGGTCATTGCTGTTATAAAATTGCAATTTTATTCCTCCATGTCAAGTAATTTGTAGTAGTAACTTATTATATTATCTTAATTTAATATGATTATGCGACATGTCTTGTGGTCGGCTGGTTTGCCACCTGGGTGTCCGGCCTAAATCACCCTTTGCGACTTGTACAATTAAGTACTGCTGGAGAGTAGAGTATTATATCTTACTTCATTGTAATAAGAGTTATTTTACATAGCTATGTGAACTTAGCTGTTCATAAGAGCAACGATGGGACAGGTCGGTTGCGAAACTTTCTGGATCACGCATCCGTTTTTACGATGACATAATTTTCTATTGCATTGTTTGTATTATGGATAAAGTACTTTTATATTTTTCGATAATCCTCATCGTCTTCCTTTCGACGATTGTGAAGATAAAGCTTAAAAATTGTTACATTTAATGCTAATTCTACGGCTTATTTTAAAATAATCACTGTTTGCTTACCATGCTGTCTGTACATGCTAAAGAACTTACAGACTACCTCTGTATCCTATTGTTATTATTTTTAAGTTAAATGAGCATTTGTTGTAACCTGTTGTTTTGTGTACCATAATAATAAAAAAATAAGTAGACGACGAAGACTGACGACTTCGAAGGATATCGCCACTGGAGTTGACAGGCTGCAGTAGGAGTTTTTAATAAAAATATAATATTTATCCACTAGCGTATTCACAATATCTATTTAAAAGTACATACATACATAAATCACGCCTATATCCCCGAAGGAGTAGGCAGAGGTGAACTAGCACCCACGTTTCGTCAATTATGTAAGGTCCCAGGTAATAGGGGGCGAGCCTATTGCCATTTATCGTGCACAAAAGTCGTAGTGCATTACTATTGGTAGGTGGTATAAGAGGAACGCTGCTGCCCATTCCTCATCATTGATTTATCCTTAGTCGCCTTGTACGACACCTACGGGAGAGACTTGGGGTCATTGGCTTAAATGTGTTTATTGGGTATTTCAACTAGACTTTGGATGTAAGAATGAACTTAATATGAAATACATTAAAATACTTTGAATTTTAATATAACATATAAATGACCAAGCACCTATTAAATGGGACCTAACATAATTGGCGAAACGCGGGTGCTTGTTCACCTCTGCCTACCCCTTCGGTGATATAGGCGTGATTTATGTATGTATGTAAATGACCAAGCATAAGCTTCTGGTTCGGACCTCGCGCTCGGCCTGCGATTACGTAAACTAAATAATGGTTGCATTGGATGACTGATCAAAATCATATTATCTCGAGTTCCTCGGAAGCACGTTGAGCCACTTAGTTCGTAGACAGTTTGTCGTACTGTTACATTTATAATACACTTGAATATCACAATTGGGTTCGCAAATCTTCTTCGATGCAATTATGCTCCATAAAAAAAACTTCGTTCATTCTTATTACTTATTATTTTTCCTGGTAGGTTTTGTTTATTTTCTTGCACCATTATTGTTTATTATTTAAGTTCATGGTTTGTGACTGAGATAAATAAATTGAAATGAAACTCAGTTCTTGGAAGATCTGTAACTTATCTGTTTTAGTACGAGGTTTTTATTTGATATTTTTCAAGGACTGTGTAGTAAGTAGTAGCCTTAAGCCAAAATTATGTCTTTCAACTTATCAGATTCATGCAATGGATGATAAAAATGATGTTTTAAGAAACATCAATTACAAAATAACATTTTTAAAATAAACAGCAATGAAAAATTTCCGCTTTACTACTTGCTTGCCTTATCGGTAAGTTTATTTGTGTATTATGGAGAAGGTTTGTTGCTACTTGGTTAGTTTAGCTGCGTCTTATCATGAAACTATTTTGGTACCTTAACACAATTAAGTTAACTGTTGGATTCGTGTGGTGAAGTTACTTCAGCATCCGTGTTAATGTGTGTCACTGTGCCACACATTAAATATAGTAAGGTGTAAAGATATTATCAGGCCTCAACTGGTGCAGAAAACTTCAACTTGCTCACTTTTACGATTAAAAGTATTGGTAATATTAGTGCTCGTATTGTCGAAGCATTATTGTTTTGAAATCGCTTTAGTTTATGAAGGCTCACTCTGTTGGAATACCCTGCTACACACATGGACATAATTTTTCGTAAATTGTTGTGTCGGTGAAATGTGTGTGGTGAGGTAAAATAAAAAAAATAAAAAATTACAAACAATAGTTGCTTATAGGTAAATTATAAAGGTATTTTACCATTATATTTTCTACTTGCTCACTGAATCTAATGCGAAAAGAGAAAACTGAACGTAGCATCCAACAAATGCAATCTCCCCTTCGACTAGATAATTGGAGCTGACTTTTGTACGGCAGGATTTCCTGGGCCGTCGCGAATGTGTCCAATTACGATCACTTTCATTGGATTGCCTGTCTAGGCGGCCCTTTGCTACGTAACGTTGCAAGTGACAAATGTCTCGACTCGCTGCCGCGATGGAACTTTCCTCCAGGGGGCCTACCGCCTAACTAGATTGCTAAAGCAAAAGCTATAGTTTATGACGTCATGCTGTCATTTCGCACCAAATGTATCTAAACTATCAGCGATAGTTTTGAACGAATGATCACCGAATGATTTTTGTATGAATTTGGCGCAAAATCTGTACCGCCTAAAAGTTCAGGAAGGCTACTACAGCCGTAAGCAGTGCATTGCAATATAGCAATCATCAGCAATCGAGTTAGGCGGTAGGCCCCCTGACCGCACGCACTGACAGGTTTGTGCACTTTTCCGCACCAATAGAAACATTCCCCGTATTAATTGAGTGCACGGGAAAGTGTCTGTCTGTTTTTCTCCTTGTATTTGGAAGTTTGGATTTTGAATGAAGATCGCAGTAATAATAGTAATCAGCCTGTTAAACCCATTTTGATTTGGCTGATTACTCTTAACTTTTAATTAAAGTTATAACTAACAATTTTCGATTAGAATTAATGAAAATTGCTTTTACTATTAATGTATTTACGGTATGACAGTTTCTCATATGTCGCACATCGTAGTCTGTTACCGGAATGAACTTGAAAAGTGCTTGGAAGTCCGACCCAAGTGATAGGGCTCTGCTGCCTATGTCCCTCACTCACTGCTTAGCCCAAATTATATAAAAAAACACGCCAATTTATCTTCGAAGGGGTAGGCAAAGGTGAATAGTTACATGTCGTCTAATATGTCAGGTCCCATGCAAAGGCGGCAAGCCTATATATCCTATATAGCCATCTAAATCGCAGTATATTGGTAGGTGGTATAAGAGGCCTTTATCTTTAGTTGTCTTGTACGACACCCGCGGGAGAGACGGGAGTGGTGACAATTGCATTCTCCTCAGCCGTCAGCGCACGGTACAACTAACTAAAATATTAAATTGATATAAACTACTCATCGAAGTCGGTCGCCTAGATAGTTTAGTGATATCTCAATCACATGTGTATTTAGCATTTATGACACCAATTACGCTCCATAGCGGAAGTCCATGTGTGATATTTTTTAGTTTAATGCGCAAGCTTGATTGTGCGGTGTCACGAACTGGATATAGACAGATGGATATTTAAATTTCTATTAAGCACGTTTAAGTGGATGTAGCAATAAATATACTAGGTGGAGTAGTTTGACTAATTGTCTCTCTAAAAGATGAATGGGCGACAGTTTTGCAAATAGCAAACGTTAGATGCAATAGCGAATAAAAGTAATTTCTACACTAGAATTGATTACATTGATTTCGTAATAGTTGATGTAAAATTTAAATTTAGGCTGTTTGCGGACCTTCGGTATCAGCACCCCAGTGCGATTTAAGAATTTGGAATATTTATAGTTCATACATTAATAGTTACATAAAATACATACATTTTAATAAAAATTAAGGATTTTCTCGAAAAAAATATTATCATTCCATATTTATTTTATAAAAAGTTTAGAATTATCAATAAATAAATCCCTATATATCCCGATTGACAATTTTCAAATGTGGTAATGCTGTTCAATTTTAAAGCCTCAACTTCGCAATCATATTTACCGTAGGTTTAGTTTAGTTTAGTTTAGTTTAGCTGGGCTTTATCCACACTTAGCCCCCTGATTGGGCCATTGTACGTGTCTCCCTATTATTGCTACTCCAACCTTCCCAGATTATCCCAAAAACCCAGCAGTCTTTTCAGACTGCTGCAAGCTTCCGGGACCGATACTGGGGATCGGAGAAGCCTTGCCCGTTTTACCGTAGGTTATTCAAGTAAGGAATAAATAGCTTGTTTTTTTTAACCCTTTTAGGTTTTTCATTGAAGATATCAATATTTGTAAACACAAGAGTTGATATAAAGTATAAATTACGCAGTGTATTTGTTACATAAATAGTTATTCATTGTAATCGCAATTGTTTACATACATACATACATAAGTCACGCCTATATCCCCGAAGGGGTAGGCAGAGGTGAACTAGCACCCACGTTTCGCCAGTTATGTTAGGTCCCATGTAATAGGTGGCGAGCTATTGCCATTTATCGGGCACAAAAGTCGCAGTAGGTACATAGCTAGATGGTATAAGAGGAACGCTGCTGCCCATTCCTCATCACTGATTTATCCTTAGTCGCCTTGTACGACACCCACGGGAGAGATTTGGGGTGGTGACAATTGTATTCTACTCTGCCGTCACCACACGGCACAATTGTTTACGTTTCGTTAAAAAGACTAATTAATTTTTAATGACATAGTTGAGGGTTATTTTGTAGACTGCAAAAAAAAGTATTTTATATGGGGATATCATGGTAATATTAATGAGTATAATTTTGTTTGAAATGGTTGAAGGAAGACACAATGACAATAAATGAGAAAGGAAAAAGGTAATAACCGGCAGCTATGTGAAATGCTCTTAAAATATGAGTAGATAATAGGTCACCTTTTCACCGTGATAGCTACATAATTAGGGAAAATAATAGTCACCATGAAATGTTAATGTCCTTTAGTGGAAATTTAGTGATTCTAATATTTATACCACATAATTTCATTGACGATTGTTTGCAAAATGGATCAGCAAATGTCAGACTTAATTTTCATTGTAAAATAATAGATTTATTTTAGTCAAAAATTATAGATCCTTGGAGATCTATCTTATCTATGGACATCGATTGATATGGTTTGGTCTGCATTATCTTCACTCTTCAGTGATAATCAACCCAATTCGCAATTGTACCCAACTTTTCATGTCAGGAAAATAAACATAAAAAATTATTCTAGCGTTTATTGCTCAAGCAATCAAAATAGAATGTAGGTTTTTCCTCGTATATTGATAAAGTCCACGGAATATGTATAATGGATACTTCCACTGGAAATAATCTAAAGGTTGTCCGTCCGATTAGGTGACCCCGGCGCGGGCGCAGCTCGGCCCCTCAGACGGCCTAGCACGGCACGTGGACAAATTCTCTCCACCACTCCACGGTGTTTTGTCTCGGAATTTAGTGGGAGTTAGAGCGAGAGGAAATTATTTTCTTTTCCCCGAGGAGACTTTGTCCACGTCCCGTGCTACGAGGGCCGAGGGGTTATCTTGTTATCTTTAGTTGACAGCCCTATCGGCGATGACCACAAGCGACCCACATATCTAATGTGGGGGCACAGTAAGTGGTCCCGTGTTCTAGGGGACATAGTAACGACGATTTTATCTGAGGCATTTTTTGTCGATTGAAGATGTTTGGGATATTATTGACTTTGCGTTTTTGATTAGAATAAAAGCAAATATAGCAGCAAATATATTTTACAGAGCACTTTAATGCATGATTATTGTTTAATTTCCACAACGCACGAGTTTGCTAGAGGGGCTTGCAGCAAACTTAACGCAAAAACGGTTGTATCCTGTCAGAAAACAGTTAGAGATTTCTAAATATTTTAATATACATCATCCTTTTAGTGGGAAGGACCCACAATGGCTCGGAGAAATTAACACATACATGATGTAATATTTTACATTAAAATATTCCTAATACTGCTTACTTCTTAATGCTGTTATCAACCTATAAAATACGAACGTAAATCACTAGTGTTTTACATTCATTTTGTAGTTAGGTATTACCACCAACGCGATCAGGCGGCGAAAATTACAAATGTTGCCAGAAAGGTATTAATTCAATGATTTAAAATAATAAGGAAAGGTTTGCGAGAAATAATTGTTTATCGTGAATAGATATTGTCGTATTAAGTCTTGGTTATCAATTGTAAACAGAAAATAATAATGAGGTCTCTTCAGGGAAAACAATACGTAAAAAAATAAAATCATATCCTTTTGATAGATAGATTCTAGCTATATTTATTTGCACTTTGATTGGAGCACTTCACAATTTTTTTCTTTAAAGAATATGATTGAGTCTGTGATAGAATGTGATCAGTTTTATTATTTCGGTTGTTATTTGTCCTTCTTTTCTCCCAAGATACTTGAATCATCATCATCATCTTTCTGCCCTGTTCCCAGTTTATCAGAGGTCGGCGCAATATGTTTCATCTCTATTCCGTCTACAGTCAGACGTCATCAATCCACTCACATTGATTGATTAACATCATTGATGAAACGAATGAAAGGACCATGTCGACAGACCGATGAACGAAGAGAGTGATTAGGAGGACAACATTCCAACC
The DNA here is from genome assembly GCA_963931975.1 of Cataclysta lemnata. NCBI lineage: Eukaryota > Metazoa > Arthropoda > Insecta > Lepidoptera > Crambidae > Cataclysta > Cataclysta lemnata. Next base: position 14,004,490 of record OZ008340.1, on the reverse strand, counting down.
TATCTGCTAAAGGTTTTGGTTTAGGTTTTACAGTCGGCCGCCTGCCTAACTCAAACCGTTTTTGGGTATGCTGCTGTTTTACACATTCGGCTTATTGGTCTACACCGGGAATATCTTTAAGTCGACAGGCGACGTAATTTATTCGCTCCCAGGCAAGCACAAATTGACCACAGGAATACCGCAATGTTATTACGCATACAACTGAGCGTAATTTAGTGTGGCCTGTTAATTTGCGTAAGAAGAACATGTCGCGGTTTTCTCTAATCTCCTCGTTGGAGTTACATTAGTCAATCATCGTTCTTCTGGGCATAGGTACATACCACCACATATCAAAATGTGAAGTTTTTAGTGTAATTTTTTATTTTATTATCATGTCTGCTAGTTTGGGTTCAGATTATTTTCATTTTTAGAACAAATTGCTAAGGAGCAGAAAACATGCATATAATAATTATAAAAAAATTACTAGAGTATTTTTTTTAAATTAGCCTATGGTTAATTCTATTTAGTTTTAAAGTTGTAAAGCGGTATTAGGGAAAACACCAAACAGGACTTACCCAACAAAAAAGAAAAATATTATTTACGACTGTCTTGTATATTTGTAGTAGCCTTCAAAGAGTATATAATAAACTACGTTTAGTAGCCTTTTCAACCCTCAGTGCGTTGTCAATTATCAAAGCGAAGAAGCCATATTTTCACCTTAAAGATATCATCTTAAATGTTGTAAAATATAGGATGATTCATATGCCAGCTATCACATTCGTACACTTTTTTGTCTATCCTTTTCGCACTTTGTTGCTTGCTGTCATTCTAATCATGTTACGTTTTAGGGAACCTAAGTATCAGAATCTGCAACAGTTTGAGGTAAAATTTTAATGTAAGGCAATAAAGCTACTTCAGATTAGTGAATGTGTTAATTTAAATAATTCAATTGGCAACATGACAAACCTATTGGGCACACAAATGGCAGCATATTGCTAGATGGCAGGGGAATGCTGCTGCCCATTACTGATCAGTGGCTTTGCCCTTTAGTCGCCTTAGACGACAACCACTGAAGAGATAGATCGGGGGGATGATAATTGTTATTTTATAATCAAATTGAACACTAATAGTAAGCTGAAAAATAGTATGTTGTGGTAACTAGAACATACATTGTTTTGTTATTATAAATTAACCCTCATTCTCATGTGCAAAGTGATAACAGGTTTATTTATGTATTTTAAATACATACGTGCGTTTATAGGTGTAGGTAGTAGATGACGTAAATATAGACAGCGTTATCTTACTTATTATATGCAAAGAGATAAGGTGTACATATAAATAATTTTATTTATATGTACACCATTTTAGTTATGTTGATATTTATTAGTCATAGGAAAATGTCTAGTGTGCGCCAAGTTAGGTACTTACTTGAAGATACAGTTCCTCTATTACTATTAATGGTACGGCTTTATAAAACATTTAACAGGTGATCCTAAATATTATGAGGAGATTTCAAACATATTCCCTTAATTCAATACTTACACAATATAATGTCAACTTTAAAATGTACTATTCATTGTATATTTCACTAAGGATGGGATAAAAGAAAAACATAAACATAAGTTAATAAGACACATAGTTAGAGACTATCTAGATAGAATATCGCTTAATTTAAATAAAAAATCAACCAAAATATCATATTTTGCATCTGCGTTGAAAATGTATTTAATCAGGGCACACGATATTAAGCAGTAATAGAAACGTTTTAAGACTATTTATTCGGCTAAGTGCTGTGGATATCAGCAGTGACGCAGACTCTTAAAAGTAATGTGCAATGTAAAATATGAGCAAATATTTATAAGCACATAAAAGATAAATTGATAAATATTATTGAACTCTAATATTAAATCTAAGTTCTCTTTTGTATATTTGTATGAGTAAATTGTGTTTGATTTTCTAATGGTCCAATTAGTACCTTTTCGACGATACAATTATTACGTTATATACAGTTTTAGTGAAGCAGTTTTATCATAAGTAACACTTGCTAACGTTAAAAGAAGCAAAAAGAATAATTGATGAGCTCATGGTAGGGTCACGTAACGATTGCTAAATCGCTCTGATTACACAATCTATGGCTGGGGCTGACCACTCACCTTTCCAAAATGTCATGATGAGCTTAAACAATCATTTCATATTGTCCATTGTGGAGCAGTATTATATCATTTGTATTAAGTGGGAATTAATGCTTTCTCGTCCGCTCATTGAGTATTATCACAGTAATTTAGTAAGTGTAACGTTTAGGATAGAATGAACCTATTATTTTGCTATCGGTTGATTACGGCGTTAAGAGTAGAACTATTGCTCACCTGTAGTTATTATGTTGCTAATCGTTGGTATGCTAGACTTCATTGGCTAATGTATATAGAAACCAAGGGACTTAAAGAAACCTCGATAATTCTAACCTATTGGAGTTGACGTAATGAAATAAAAACTTTAATTAATTATTATTTACGACAGACATTTATTCCAGAAAAATATATCAGTAAAAGTTCTCAATTCGTCTGTATATTTTTTTTATGTTTACTTTTCTTAAATCTTTAAGTAGTAATATTCTTAAGTTTACAATCCATGTTTCTTAATTAACGTTGCTATAAAATTTGCAACAACGCGCAAAAGTGGTGATGTCAAAAATTTCTGATGAAATCCTAAAGTTTGTTCATTTAGACAATACAACAATAAAATAATTTACAACTTTATTACGCAAAATTTAGAAGCTTAAGAGTAATGGGTTGGTGTCAAGCAGACGGCCGCCTGTAAAACCTAAATCAAAACCTTGAGCTGTATGGATTAGAATCGGTCTCTCGACATGGTCCTTTCCGTCTCTTTTCTATACATTCATTCATCACAAGCACCTTTCCGTTGCGATGAGTGACATGAATCAAAAGGGAGTAGATGGCTTGATGACGTCTCACCGATATGAATGGAAGAGGAAACATACTGCGCCGACCCCAGATAGACCGGGCACAGCGCAGGGAGAAGAAGATACACGTAATCATAACCGTCATGGTTAGCGAATGTGTTCATCACAAAAGCTTTTGTCTTTGCGAGGACCTCTACGACGATAGCCATCAGTCATCTTGATATGTGTATACCTAACTATAAGTTATAAAGTAATAAAATTCATACGATAATTGTTTTATTGTATGTACCTATTGTTCATATTTTACTTTCTACGTATTTTGTGTTACCTTCTCTACATTCCTTTGACAAAACTTCGTCAAATTACTTATTGCAATTTACTAGTGTTGGCTATTCGCAGCGAACGGTTTGATAATTTACAAAGGAATCAACTGTATGACATAAGGTTGTATGTATTATGAATATATAATGTATGTATTAACATAGTAAATATTATGCTATTACTTAGTTTGAAAGTAGTTAACAGCTTGACGTGTAGAAAGTGAAAAGATGTACCCTCTGACATATATTTCTGTCATATCAAATTATTTCTAATTATTCAATAATAAAAGCCACACTGGAATGGAAAAGCTCCAATTTGTACCTCTACAATAATAGTTTAAAAAATGTCGAGTAATGTTACTCAATAATAATAGTATAATAAACAATTAAAGTCTCTTCTTATTTATTTAACGACATGAGTAAAAATAATTTATAGTGCTATAAAAATATGTATGGTAAATAGTTTTTGAGAGCACAGCAATCATTACGTGATCTCCAACTCAGTCTAGACTTCAGAACAGAATAATTAAATGTATGTACACAAGAGAACGTCATGGATCAATACTTATGTTTAAAATGTAAACAGTGACAGAAAGTTTTGGACAGGCATAATTACAGGCGTTTGTTTGGAAGTAACTCTATTGTACCAAATAACAGTAGGTACAATAAATAATAGAAAGAAAATAATAAGTACTATAAAAAAAACTTCACAAATTGTTTGAAAAATTGGCGAAACGTGGGTACTAGTTCACCTCTGCCTACCTCTTCGGGGATATAGGCGTGATTTATGTATGTATGTATGTATATGAAAATATTAAAAATTGGAAAAGACAGGAAGGATTGAATTAAGACTGTTTAATGTTGAGGAGCTCGCTAGCGCAGTGGCATAGCGCTCTTGGCCTGCGATTGCGTAAACTAAGCAATGTTCGCTAAGGCCGGTCATTGGATGGGTGACCAGAAATTTATTATCTCTAGTTCCTTCGTGCTTCGGAAGGCACGTTAAGCCGGTGGTCCCGGCTGCATCTTGCAGTCGTAAATACCCACCAACCCGCACTGGGCCAGCGTGGTGGGTTATGGCCCAATCTCCCTATATTCTTCCATCCATAGGGAAGGCCGGTGCCCCAGCAGTGTACACATTTAAGGGCTGGTGATGATGATGAATGTTGAGTATGAGACGAAAAATTTAATAAGACTGTTTTATTAACATTTCGATTCATTATTTTCTGACAGTGCAAGTCGCATATTGAAGATATTAATTAATTTTTATTTTATGTAATTGATATTTGGTAAATAATATTTACTTATCAGCTCAATATCTTTAGGGTAAATTGACAGGTGTAATTGATCCACATTTAATCAGGCATTAATCGACTGTAGTTTTGGTCGCTTGATCAAGTATCTAAAATCGGTAAGCAAGACACGGTAGATTGAGCGTCGCCTTTGCAGTCTCACTGAACTTTGTTGACCTTTCGTTACCGGACGCACCTTCTTCAATCAAAGCATTATATAGTCATTTGTTACTGATTTAAGGCGAAACATTAAGGAGGACTTCATACACACTCCTTTCTTCGAAGGAAGCGAAAAAAATGGAATATGCCAACCCTGACTCACCCCGTGAGCTGTGTGGTGACGGCAGAGTAGAATACAATTGTCACCCACCCAAATCTCTCCCGTGGGTGTCGTACAAGGCGACTAAGGATAAATCAACGATGAGAAATGGGCAGCAGCGTTCCTCTTATACCACCTAGCAATAGCAATGTACTGCGACTTTTGTGCCCGATGAATGGCAATAGGCTCGCCACCTATTACATGGGACCATGGGACCTAACATAATTGGCGAAACGTGGGTGCTAGTTCACCTCTGCCTACCCCTTCGGGGATATAGGCGTGATTTATGTATGTATGTATGTATGACTCACCCAAGGGGGTTGTAAAAGCCGCCTGAAGAACATTATAATAAATCACACCTGTCTTTACCCTCAGTCGCCTTGTATGACACCCGCGGAAGAGGTAGGGGTGACAATTATTGTCACCACACTATTACAATATTGCCCTATGTAAGCCAGTGTCGCGCAGGCGGCCCTTAACAATATTACCAAAAACTCCTTATAGTGACTGGTTTTGAAACACAGTTTGTTATAATAGCTTAAGCATTATTGATTTATTTTACCGAAAATGAGTGGTTTTACTGACTGCCATGGGGATTAATAATGCCACGCGGTTCACATCTGAATCACGGGCGAGGGTTTTGTAAGAAGTGACTTTATCTTTACGATCGATTTAAGTTCAAGGACTTCATAAGCGTTGTCAACATCCTCGTTGATAATTGAAGCATTTTTACTTTGTGCAATACAATGTAAAATTTGATGTTTTTATCAGCTGTTATGATCAGAAAGCTTCTCAATTAGCGGGGTTGCATGTCGCACGTAATGAGGTCAGGTCATGACGGTGGATATTCCGTTTCGAGAAGGCGCGATTCGACACGGGGCTTACATTAAAAGTCAACAATATATCACGCCCAAAGTCCGCCACTGGATAGAATATGAGAAATCGTTCACGAGGCAATGGTGGATGATGACATCTTCCATATTTATAGCTGCACATTTAACTACAAGAAGAAACGCCGAACCAACTATTGTAGTAAGCAAGCAAAATGGTTATTATAACCTAACAGTGACAAGAAAATATTTAGTTGCTTGAACTACTCTGATAATAATTCAAAATTAAGTTTGAAAAGCACCTCAGAGGATAAATAAATTATTGGGTGTTAATAAATTTCAATCAAAATAAAAACAGAAAAGAATAACATTTTTATATTTTAATAATAAAATGTCAGGGCCGTGAATAGTTTTACAACGGCATTTAAAAGTTTGCTTCTCTGTTTGATTTGATTTATATATTCTTCATTTGTAGTGAGGATGCCGAACATCCTAGAATGCGCATAAGCCGAATTCCTACTATTTCATTATTTTCATAAGTAGATACACCATGTAAGTTTTGTAAGAAAACACACGTAAGAAACCCAGGCAATGCTTAGTGATAGCTTTATGATTAGATACCCACATTCAAGATTACTCACCATACAGTATTGTTAATTTGTTTGAATATGTTTAACATCGATGTCCTTAGAAACCTTAGGGCAAGAACTATCGGGAAATTACTATTGCGGAAAAGCGTTTTTGCGTGATTCTAATTTTCTATACGATTCAGCTACACACTCTTCTTCAGTTTTGTTTTATTTAAGCAAAGTGAGGTGTAATTCGTACAGTTCGTTAATGTCTTTTTGTTTCTAAATTCAATATTCTCGCTAATGGACATTAATGATGTATTGATGAGATCATTGAGATAACCCGAGCAGATAAAGCGAATTTATGTTTTTAGATTGCAATCATGATTTGTAATTATTCAGTTCCACGTTATTCTTTTACGAACCAAGTTCTAAGCGTAGAGTATTTTAAACATAAGTAGTACAATGAATCTATAAAAAAAAGCATTGTAAAACTAATAAATATAGGTTTTTTTACAATGGACTTATTATATTCATTCTTTCATTTTTTAGATAATTTTAAACATAAGTACAATGAATCTTTAAAAAAAGTTTTACTTGGACAAATAATATCCGTAAAACTAATTTAAGAAGGATTTTTTGCAATGGACCTAAAAGAGAATTTGGTGGTTGTGACAATGGTATTCTACTCTGCTTTGATTTATTGTTAACAATTACTTAGGTGTCAATAGTTACTGGCACGAGTTACCTGACAATGATTATTATGAGGATACCGAAAAATAGATTGACGGTTCTTATATAAGTCGTCAAAGTTGATTGGCTCGAAATAATGATTCAAATACAATATTGGAAGTAGTACCATTGTGTTGCGTATCTTGAAAGAGACATCTTCAGTTTGTGAAAGGAAATAAAGAACAATAGTGCCCGGCAGACATAAAGTTCTTATCGAATAAAATATGGCTCGCACGCCAAGCTAACTGAGATAGCTATCGGTATGATAAATGAACGTAATAGGGATGTAATAGGTAAGCCATCTTGTCTAATTCAATTGTGTTTTTGTAAGCCGCAGCCCAAAATGCGGAAGTGAGGCATAATTGTTTACTTATTACATATATATTTTCGATCAGTGACTAAATTATCAAAATATTGCGTTCTTGTAACTAATGAAAATTATTAATAACGATTTATATTAAAATTAGATGAAATTTATCAAACAATGTAATGCTTTTGTTTGCTATACAATATAAATATAACACTTGATAGATACTAATCATGAATAAACAAAATAAAGCAGTATTGCTTACTTAAAAGTTTCACAATCAATAAGTATACTATATATTGTAACATTTTTAAAAAACCCGTCTGAAAGAGCATGTCTAATCAATTTCTGGGAAGATTTCAAGCTTCTCAAGTTGATGTTTATTTTTATTGTTCAACCGGTAGTAGGTCAGCAGTTATTTCGCTAGAAATTAATACTTTTAAAAGTGTTGCCACTTAGTTATATGTAATCGAACTTTTTTATTGTTGTTTACGCTAACTTTTCAAATTTCAAGATGTCAATTTCAAATCGTCTATAGATGAGCTAAATTGAATAGCAGACTTGTATGACAAGTCTGCTATTCAATTTCACTATTTGGAATGACATAAGCAAGTTAGCTAATTCTTCTTTGGAACGTGTGGCATTGTCGTCGCTCGTCGCTACATGAAATAAGTATTAAATAAATTGGAGCCCTGTAGATTGATCGAGCCGCCCTTGTAATGATTCTCCAACATGGACGCTGTGACATTTGTCAGGCTCAGTGAAGACGGCGCGTGCGCACGAACGAATGCGAGTGACCTCATTCGCTGACGTGCGGCGTGAAATGTCTTAAAGCACCCATACCAAACTGCTGCTAACATCTATTGTCGAATCGATTGAGATTCTGTTGTTCAAGAGCGGCGTTTGCTATCATGGGAGACGCCGCTTATAGCTAAGTCCGGTCACATCTGTTAGGTATAGGAACATTACACCTCATTTTGAAATCAAAGCTGTAGTGACTTCCTAACTAATGTTAAAATTTTCTGCCCGGCTAACGTGACCATCGAAACACGATAAGATATAGCTATTTATCGCTTTGGATTGTCAAAAATCAATGTTTTTGACAGTTCAAAGCGATAAATGGCTTTATCATATCGTGTTTCGGTGGTCATGCTAGCCGGGCTGATGTATGTAACCGCGATGGTGGCTTACCATTACAGCCAAGGGGGGAAGCCCTATATCCTACAGAGTGTCTCCCTGTTGGATATAAAGACTTCCTACAAGTAATTCCAATTCATAATATCAAATAATATGAATATGGACAATGCCTTATGGATATGCCGTGTGGTGACGGCAGAGTAGAATACAATTGTCACCACCCCAAATCTCTCCCGTGGGTGTCGTACAAGGCGACTAAGGATAAATCAGTGATGAGGGATGGGCACCAGCGTTCCTTTTATATCATCTAGCTATTACCTACTGCGACTTTTGTGCCCGATAAATGGCAATAGGCTCGCCACCTATTACAGGGGACCTAACATAACTGGCGAAACGTGGGTGCTAGTTCACCTCTGCCTACACCTTCGGGGATATAGGCGTGATTTATGTTCCTATGTAAGTATGTATGTATGTATGCAAACTATAATCTATCTCGTAGTTGCATAGTTTTGACCATGTCGGAAAAAATTGTAACTTTTCGTTTAGGTTTGTTGTAAATAAATCCATGTTTTTAAAATGAGACGCGTAATAGCGAAGTAGCTATGAATATGTGAGTATGTATTTATAACTTTATCAGAATCAAACAGTACTTTGTGTTGAAATTTAACACAGCAGACTGTTTGCTTTGATAATAAATAGGACATAAGATAAAAAGGAAAAACACAATTGTTTGTGCTGACAACCGAGTGTGGCCGTCGACCCCCAAAGCGGCTACGTCTGGCAATTAATGCCTTATCGCGACTTATCAACATTGTTATCTGCGCTATCAAAACAGAAAGCCGAAGCAGGCCACCGGTTGCCGCGTGAAACTCACAACACTGCCTTGTGGCAACGATATCTATCAGGTGTTATCGATAAGAAACACCTATCGTTCTCATTATGAACAAAACCATGCAACTAGCTCAGTTTGAAGTTAATTAATTTATTCAGCGGTGTTTTATTGGCAAACTTATTACGGTCTCCATTATGCAACCAAGTGCATTATGTGTGATCTGTATACTTTTTCACGGCATTAGGATTGCGTTAGTATTTTTAACGCAACGTCGTCGTATTAAGCTCGAAGTAGTAGAATGGTTATCTGTAGAAATCCCTGACTTTGACAGAGCACCGAAGTGAATCCACTACTGCAATAAAGAACCTGGCTAAATATTAAAGAAACTGTTAACATTAAAATAATAACTTTATTTCAAACATCATTATCGTATTACCATGAAGAGTATGGAATATTTTGGAAATATAAATAACTACCTACCTACCTGTCTGTAAATTATTAAGTATGTCCTTCCTGACAGCAAAACAATAATTTAAAACCTAGCACACAAATCATCAAATCTAACCTTGAGTTATTTTACTGAGTTCCTACTCTAACATTATAGTATTGATATTTCGCCACGTGCAATTTGGTCAGTTCTGCCAAAAGTAATTATCTGCAATGCAACTAAATGCGCGCATGACCCACCATTTGTTTGTTTGTCCCATCACCAGTGTCGCAACTGTCGCTTGTGTCCAACTTGGCATTATTGTTATGCAGAATTGCACAAGATACCTTTTTGAGAGGTAGGTACTGAAACAGGGTTAATAAAATCCAACGGACGTTCTTTGGCAGCCCACTGGTACTTTGCTGCTTTTATATTATGATATTAACATTAGAAATATGTATTGTTTCTGCAATGTCATCAATAGATCTACAATATAATAAAAAATAGGATGACAATTCAATTTTAAAGTTACAAAGAAAACTATTTTCATTCACGCCATTTTTAATCAATTAATATATTCAATTAGAGGCGAATAATAAACATATCAAAGGTAATGTCTGAAAATCCATCGCTACACTAAACAATTTATTAAAAATTACTCCAGACACTTTAAACCATTGGAATTAAGAAAAGCATATTTACATTATAAGAGTGGATGGAGTGGAAATTTCTTTGCCGGATATGCAGATGAAATATAATAAAAAAGCTACTAAAAGATATTAGTCCCAATACTCAATTGTGTTGCGCATTGGGTTGCGCAAGCGCCACGGGCGCTTCTCACAAATGCTGAGGGGTTCCCACGGACAGTCCGATACTTGATCGAATTATCCCATTTAAAGCGATCGAAACATTGAATGCGTTTTGGAGATAACATAATATGGATAGCTTTATCGATTCACTAGTGAACATCTTACTCTTGTTGGTTGATAAGTGGTCTAGTTGGTTTTGAAGATAACTTAAAATATAAAGTCATTTAAATCAAACATATGCTTTTCTTCTTATAATTTTTAGGGTTCTTTGAACTATCACTACTAAAATTACAACGAGTATGTACTAACGTTGACGTCAACGGTCTCATTAAATTATTTTCAAATAACTGTAACATTCTGTATCAGCTGTCTGTTACGGAATATTACTGATATTGTTACAGACAACAGCGACGTGGAATGGGCAGCAACGATCGTGTTTTACCATCTCGTGATATATTGCCTCTTATTACATAGGACCAAACATAATTGACGACAACTGAGTGTTGTGGAACTTAAACTATGTCGGTCTAGAACTCAATTGCAGAAACAGCACTATCGGTGGGCATCAATTCTTTCTGGGAGCAAACTACTACGAAGACATTCGCTTAAAAAAAATTATTAAAAAAATATATATATTATCAGACTTACCCCCGAATACAGAAACGCTAATCAAATTTGGGGCACTGCTTAAAAAGTTAAGTGGACATTACCTGTCAGAATTTGTGTAGAAAAACGTCAATTTTGACAACATTTAAATGTTAAGCAAGACTCAAACTTTGGTTAGCGTTTCTGTATTCGGGGGTTACATTACAATTAACATTATAATAATTATCGACAAGACACAGAGAACTATATCGATATTGATAGTATTATTCTTTTCAGGTAAGATACTACAACTGCGTTGATAAGATTCAGGTATTAAGTAACGCACAATAACTCAGTTCGATGAAAAGGTATTTAATTCATACGATTTTTACAAACTTAACTTTGTAATTTCTATCCGATTTTAATTTCAACATTATATAAATGTTAGAAAAATTTGTACAAAGATTTTGGTGGTTAGAAAAAGAAGAAGTTCGGCCAACCAAGACACACGTGTCTTGGTTTGCCGAGCGGTCAGGCACCTGCCCGGATAGCAGCGCACGCGGGTTCGATTCCCGCATCAAGACCATAATTTTTCGAAATACTTTTTCTGACCACCAAAATCTTTGTAATTTCTGTTCACGTGTGAAATAAGGGAAGAGATGAGCTTGCTGGCATAATGCCAGCAAGCTCTTGATGCTATGGCAGTGGCAGAACCCGCTGTTGAGCATCAACCTCTTTGCACTATGTATATTTGAAGTAAAGTTGTATGTTTTGAATATTATTTTATATATTTTATGGTATTTTTAATAGATGGAGAGATATATAATGGAAGAGATTGTAAATAAGTACACGAACTAGAAATATATTAATTTATTTTACATAGATTTATTTTCTTAGTCCCACTACGGTAGAGAGCATTTCAAGGCGTTACGAATTAAAGCGTCTAAGTCGTCTCTATTTTTTATTTTTTTTTATGATAGACATAGGGAAGCTCTTGCTCTTCATCTCACATGATGGTAAGCGACGATCAGGGCCGAAGATGGAATCGAGCTTCACCTGGAGAACCCTCAACCACAGGTCTGGCAATCTTATCACAATTGTCGGAACACAATAATGCTGTGAACATTATTATTATGGCGACAGATTTTGATAAGATTGTGGTAGCTAGCCAGGCGGACTTGAAAGAAGTCCTACTACCAACCAAACCGAGTACAAACTTGTACCCCCTCTGGGGATCGAACTCCGGGACCTCTGGATCTTCATTCCATACTATTCCAGACTATAGAGGCGACGTCTTTTAATTGCCATGCGCATCAAAACTTTGTGACCATGAAGCAACGCGTGCGCAGGTGTGCGCATGCGTGGCATCTCTCGCTAGCAATGCGGTTGTCCTTAACATGCACTTCGTTTAGGGCCCGGTTAGATAACTAGTATTAAATAATAACTTGTTCACGACCATTCTACTTTATTCAATTAAAGCCTTCGAACTTGTCAACACAAATTGCACCTTTTGTCGCAGACGTCTGTGGCACAAAAGATGTAAATTACATGCCCCGTGCATAATATACTGTGAATTAATGTTGCCTAGTTTGTCAATGACATAATGATTAATGTGTGTCACATCTCAAATTTATACAACATGTAGGTATGTACGTTGGGGGGCGCGTTTTTCAACAATTCCATGATTACCTAGCTAGACTATGCGCTAAATTATATAATGTCATGGATACTATCGACTACGTTTATGTTACATAACTAAATAGATATCGATTAGAATTTATAATGGTACTATGTGCGAATTGCTGTGAATTGGATGTTTTGCGACACTTTAAAATTTTGCGAATGGGACGGTCTGTGCTTAAAATTATTTGTTTATTATTTAAACATTATATTGGTAAATGTTAGAAAACTTATTACAAAGAAGAAGCTCAGGCATTTTTTTATTCAATCACTGACGATGTTATTTTTAAAAGGGTATGATTTAAGCTATCTCCAATTTAAATAGTTTTGTGTTGCCTAATAATAGGGTTTGTCTCCAAAATAGTAGATCTGTCACCAGATTGTAGTTACCAAACAATATAAAATCAATTCCACAATAAATCACATAAAATCATCGAATCATTTTTTTTGTATGTATTATAATAGTTTTGTCCTAATAAGTATATAACCAAAAAAATTTAATAGATCGCCAATAAATCAATATTATGTCACCAGACATAAAGTTTAAAATAATTTAGGTTTGTCGTCATCATCGTCCCAAATAAAAGAGAGCTACTTACTCGTCAATACAGAAACGCTACTAAAATTTTGAGCATTGCTTATAAAGTTAGGTGGACAACACCTGTCAGAATTTGTAGGTATTGAAAAACGTCAATTTAGACAATACTTAAATGTGAAGTAGGACTCAAAATTTGAGTAGCGTTTCTGTATTCGGGGGTTAAGTGGACAATACCTGGCAGGATTTGTAGATATTGAAAAATGTAAATTTTGACAATACTTAAACGTTAAGTAGGACTCAAAGTTTGAGTAGCGTTTCTGTATTCGGGGGTTAAGTGGACAACACCTGGCAGGATTTGTAGATATTGAAAAATGTAAATTTTGACAATACTTAAACGTTAAGTAGGACTCAAAGTTTGAGTAGCGTTTCTGTATTCGGGGGTTAAGTGGACAACACCTGTCAGGATTTGTAGGTATTGAAAAACATCAATTTTGACAATACTTAAATGTTAAGTAGGACTCAAAATTTGAGTAGCGTTTCTGTATTCGGGGGTTAAGTGGACAATACCTGTCAGGATTTGTAGGTATTGAAAAACGTCAATTTTGACAATACTTAACCCAGATACTGCGACGGGGCTTTTAAAAGGCCCGAAAAAAATATTTAACACATCCTCAATTTTCGACTTGTTAAAATGAATTCTCAAAGATATTTGCACTGTCAGGTAACTGAGTACCTATCTGTGTATGATTTAATGCGGTTACGTTTACAACTAGACACTTGATTATTTTTTTTTTGTGTATTTAAAGACTTAGGAGTATCTGTTTCATGATGACTGGACGAAGGTAAGCTTTTATCATTTATATATGTGGATGGTGTAGCTAATTCATTTTGATATTAAATTTTGGATATGTTATCTAAAATATAAAGTTATCAGTTTGTTTTGGTGCAACAAAAACTCATTCCTTTTTTACGTTTCAAATTGAGGGCCTTTTAAACGCCCCGTCGCAATATGGGGGTTTATAATATGATTGTTTCCTTTTTAGCACGTGACCTTTGAGAGCACTCAATCTCAACGAAATAGTTGATGAATTAGAGCGATGTGAGGATGATGATTTGTTGCCAACTCAAATTACATTTTTTCCACCTGAGAACGCTAATGCCGACATCACAGATGAGGATTCTGGAAATGAAGAATTTGTTGCATTGCAAAATCCACCTGGTAAAATAATTGTTTTCGGGTTGATATAACTATGTATCAATGACTCTATCTTGTTTTGCATATACATATATGGGTGCAATATTTATATCATTTTTTAGGCTCTTGATAAGCTAAATAAAACCTTCGCTGAAATGGCGCCGCTAGGAGAAAACTAAAGCATAGATGATGCTATGGTTCCATACTATGGCTACGTGATTTGGTTTGATCCTTTCCAGCGAAAATCGTCAACAATTGCAGAAGGTTACAAACAGTTTGGTCTAGATAGGAGTGCGATTTTGGAGGTTGCCGATGTTCCTACAAGGCCGTTATCCAACCTTGCCATTTCATTTGTTCTTCGGCCATTATATTTCCTTTATTCCTCTACTTCAGGAACTTGGTAATAGAGGTCTGAGAGCAACTAGGTCTATGCGTGAAAATAGAACGACCGAATGTCCTTTCGAGTCTAACAAAGATTTCAAAAAGACTGAAAGAGGTTCATTTGTAAATAAAGACATTACAATGAAAATATGGGAGGGGTCGATAGATCAGATCAAAACATAGGGTTGTATCGGATATTCGTGGCAAGAAATGGTATTTTTTATTGTTATGTCACAGCTTCGATATGGCTGTGGATAATGCGTGGCAACTTTACAAGCGAGATGGTGGAGAGCATCTCACTTTTCATAGATTCCTGGCAAAGAGTTAGCTCGAAAGCTACAAAAAATGTGATAAGAGTACACACAAGCAGATCTCGTCGTGAATCATCTCTATATGACGGGGTTGATCACTTGGTCCAGTACAGTGCAACCCAACTAAGATGCAAAGTTTAAAGTTTTTTTATTGGCAAAAGTGTAAAATTCATTTACATCCTAAGTACTGTTTCCTCGAATATCACACAAAACCTTTGCTATTTGTGTATTATTGTGTTATTTATTTTGTATAATTATTAGTGGCCCGTTTAATAATTAAAAACTGATTAACAATTTGTTTTATTATTCGACCGCCATATACATGTAAACAACCCCCATACTACGACGGGACTTTTAAAAGCCCACCCTGTTCCGGCTTTTGCGGTAACATGTAATTTTTTTTACTATTTTTCCCAGTTATTATGAGTAGTTTTAACTATCATATCCGAAAATCACCAAGATCGGAAACTAAAAATAGTTTCAGTAACATCTGGGTTAAATGTTAAGTAGGACTCAAAATTTGAGTAGCGTTTCTGTATTCGGGTGTTAAGTGGACAACACCTGTCAGGATTTGTAGGTATTGAAAAACGTCAATTTTGACAATACTTAAATGTTAAGCAGGGCTCAAACTTAACTGCCGCACTCAGAGACGCCAATTAACTTTAATGAGTATTTAATGTCAAAAGTTTTTATTCAAATCTAGACCATAGACCCGGCAAGAATAGCGACTAGTTTTGAATTGTCATTTTTTGACGTTAAGTACTCATTAACGTTATTTGACGTCTCTGAGTGCGGCAGTAAGAAGCGTTTCTGTATCCGGGCGCTAGACAAACAAAATAGTAGGCGGAATTTTAGTTCCAATTTTGACCAATTTGGCTCCGCCTCTTTGAGCATATTTTCATTAAAATTGGATATTGATTTATTAAATAAGTAACGAATACAATTATTTTAGTAACTGAACGAAATAAAATGTAACTACTAATATTGGTGACAAAATAACAAATAAAAAGGAGTCGCAGTCAGGGATCGATAATCGATTTATTTGGTGACAGATCTACTATTCTGAGGACAAACCTATTATTTATGTAATAAAACTATAATTATAAGAACGAAGTTAATATTCATGTAATGCTCTAATATTTTATTGGTAACACATCTCTTATTTTGGACATATATTAACATTTATTTGATAATTCATACCTGGTAACACTTTTTGTTTATCTGATAACAAAAATATTTCTTGGTGATAGATCTATTTATTTGGTGATACAATTTGATAAAAAATATAAATTCTGGTGACAAAAAATATAGTTCCTAAATCATAGCTAACATCATAAACAACAACGTTTATTTCATGAGTTTTAATATAATGCAATACATTGCTCAAAATTAATTATTTAAGTTTTGTAGTAGTGACATTTATACGTCTATGTTTTCATTCATAAACGAAAGCTACACAACGCTACGCTAAGCCTACGCGCTGCTTAATGCCCATGCAAGTAGGTGTACGTAGAGTTATTAACTTTTTGAGCGGTAAATTAAATGAGTATTTATTTGTACGAAAGTAAAATCTTATGAATCATCAAAAGTCGTAGAACAAACATTGATGCTTATGATGTTAGCTATCTACTCTTGCGAGGTTTTTGGTGTTTTAAGAATATCTCTGTATACCCATCAAATAACTCAATCTGCATAAAGATTAAACTAACAATGTAATATCTGGAAACGAAGTTGTGCGATAATGGTCCTTATCTCTGTATACTGTCGATCTTGTCCTTTGTTCACCCTGATTCCTGGAAGTATTTTGTCACAGTCAAGTTTCATTAGCATGCGCGATCTGCTTCGCAGGTATGCATCAATGGACATTACACCCCCCTTTCGACATACTGAAATCTACTGGCATACTTGAGGCCTAAAATATTCACTATACAACAACAACTCAAAAACAACATACAAACAATGTTGATTTTATAAAGGTACGATTTTCAGTCTTTCTTGTGTAATAAAATAATTGGATGTATTTTTTAGTACAGTGTGTTTACTTAGCAGACATACTGCCGCACTCAGAGACGTCAAATAACTTTAATGAGCATTTAATGTCAAAAATTTTCATTCAAATCTAGACCATAGACCCGGCAAGAATAGCGACTAGTTTTGAATTGTCATTTTTTGACGTTAAGTACTCATTAACGTTATTTGACGTCTCTGAGTGCGGCAGTTAGAGGCACTTGAATAATAGGCTGTAGTTAGGTACCTATGCTTACAGTAAATATTAGAGGAATCAATAGAACAAGGACGTGACTAAATTCATACAATTCTGACAATAGCGATGATAAACGAAGGAAGGTTACTTTAAATTATATAACCGATTTTGTTGCTGCATAGATGTAACGATTATTGATTTTTGCGATTACGATACTAGAGTTCAATGATAAAATAATCTAAAGTAGCAACAAATTATTTATAATTCAACAAGTTTCTAGCATGTTGTTTACATGCTTAAAACTTGTTAAATTAAATTGAGACGCTTCTATACTTAGCATTTCATGTTTAACTGCCGCACTCAGAGACGTCAACTTTAATGAGTACTTAATGTCAAAAAATCTCATTTAAATCTAGACCATAGACCCGGCAAAAATAGCGACTAATTCTGAATTGTCATTTTTTGACATTAAGTATTTGACGTCTCTGAGTGCGGCAGTATGATTACTAATCTTCATTTCTATAATCCAATAACGAATGGTTTGGGATTTTGGCACTTTGTCCATGTGAAAATATAGATTACTAGTGGTCACCCGCGGCTTTGATCGCGTTAATGTCGGTTGCTATATAGCCTTATAGCCTTCCTCAATAAATGGAATATCCAACACAAAAATAATTTTTATTTGAACCAGAAGTTTCTGAGATTACGCGTTTAACCATCCAACCAAACAAACAAACTCTTTAAACTTCTTTATAATATTAGTATAGATAGAGACCGAGCCGTGTGATGACGGCAGAGTAGAATACAATTGTCACCGCCCCAAATCTCTCCCGTGGGTGTCGTACAAGGCGACTAAAGATAAATCAGTGATGAGGAATGGGCAGCAGCGTTCCTCTTATACCATCACTTATCCACCTAGCAATATACTGCGACTTTTGAGCCCGATAAATGGCAATAGGCTCGCCACCTCGCTATTACATGGGACCTGACATAATTGGCGAAACGTGGGTGCTAGTTCACCTCTGCCTACCCCTTCGGGGATATAGGCGTGATTTATGTATGTATGTAGAGACCGAGCGTAAGTATATCGAGTTTCGAAGGATACCGGTGTTATCACAAAAAGTGTTTAACTGCCGCACTCAGAGATGTCAATTAACTTTAATGAGTATTTAATGTCAAAAATTTTCATTCAAATCTAGACCATAGTAGACCCGGCAAGAATAAAGACTAGTTTTGAATTGTCGTTATTTGACGTCTCAGAATGCGGCAGTAAAAGTATTTTAGTAACTGCCGCACTCAGAGACGTCAAATAACGTTAATGAGTTACTTAACGTCAAAAAATGACAATTCAAAACTAGTCACACTTGTCGGGTCTATGGTCTAGATTTGAATGAAAAGTTCTGACATTAAATACTCATTAAAGTTAATTGACGTCTCTGAGTGCGGCAGTATGTGTTTTAAATTTGATGATGTCACTTTTTGTAAACAGCTTGTAAGTGGCACTGACAGTGTCTGATTTAAACACGGTGCTGCTTAACAAAAACTCGTTTTGAACACTTTTTCTGCAGCTTCGAGGTGTGGAGGACCCTACTTTATCTGAATTAACAACCTACTTTTAGTCTTTCTCCATAGCTGCTGAATAATATTAACAGAACTCCCTTATCTTAAATTTACAAAGATTTATAAAAACGCGTGGATATGATTTTATATGATAATATTTAGACTAATGCGTGCATGTTCCATTGAAAGTAATTTTTTTATAAACATATAGTAATTATATCGTTTATGACATACGTATTTCATTAACACAAATTTTCGTGTATAGGGAAGAAGAAAACTTGTTGAGTTTCTTGCCCATTATTCGCCTAACAAGTCCTCTTGGTAATTTACGACCGGATGGCGTAGCTTATCGCGTTTTATATTGGAAACATTTTGACTGTAGCACACCCATTTCCAATGCTCAATATTTTTCTTTGACTGTTCATGAGCGTATGTTATGATATCATATATGAATAAACCATATTTTTATTTTATTTATTTATAGAATTACAAGCGTAGAAGGGGCGTGTATCTGCATAAAGATTATGTCAGTGGTCTTGTATTCTTTTGACGGTTGATCGTATTTGTTAGTCACGGGCAAGCACGTGCCTGTAGCTTTATGTCACATGCAAATTGCCCTTGGAATGTCAAGTTGAAGAGTCGCATTCTAGAATTGTTTTGGTAGCCAAGAATGTCGCCGAACAGGCGGGTTGATCAACCACCAGTTGTGTGACTCCATTGTGTGGCGCCGGCGCACTAACATAGCGCCCCGTGTGTTACTCTGACGACGCCTTCGCCTGTGATCTACATAGCATGGTTCTCAAACGTTACTTAAATATTTCACAAGATGATTTGTCACTATATATACAGAAACCACGCCTATTTATTCCCTAAGGGTGCAGGTGTATTAACACTCACGTTTCACTAATTATACCAGGTGCTATGTAATAGTGGGTGAGCCTATTGCCATCTATCGGGCACGTTAATTGCAGTATATTATTAATCGCTGTCTTAACCTTTTATCGCCTTTTACGACACTCGCGGGAAATATTGGGAAGGTGGACACACAGCGCAGTAAGAGAGCAAATTTTACATTTTATCGAAATGGTAGGTGATCATATTTTGTTGTGTTAAAAAAGTGTTGAGGCTTAATACAAGCTTACTTTGCCAAACTGCAATAGCTCATCGGACGTCCGATTCCTATAATATGTATTTTTTTTATAAATTAACTTTGTGCTTCACATCTTACAAGTTAAGATTGGCGATTGGAGATTTTTATTAGTCTTACAACAACAACACGTTGACTGTACCTAAGACAGACAAAGTCGCAGATAGAGGGTAGTATAATTCAATTTAAATAGTTTTAGAACATCGTGCGAAAAGCAACCTTGACTTGTCCCCTGCTGCACGATGACTTATAACGAGTATTGTGATCGCAATATTGATCTCTAACATTCTTTACACTTGTAGGTACTTGGTCTTCTGTATTTAAATAAAACGGATCACTATTGTCCGAGCACCCATTGTGAAACCTTAACACAATAAGTGTTATTTAATTCAAATACGCAGAATTGGTGCATTATACACAGCCCAATATTTCACAAGAGGGAATAGTGTGGCAAGGAATACAATTGTTTTAATTTTCAGCCTGTTGGCTTGCTGAAAATTAAAACTATATGATAAGAACAATATCACGTAAAATAACTTCTAAATCTTCGAATCTTGGTGTATATCATAAGTAGTATATTATTATATCAGGTATAATAAATATGTGGTCACAAGTCCTGAGCACTTCTCGTGACTTCCTTCTTTACCACACAATCGGTGTTCTCATCTCTATAACCTAAATAATTATATTATTAGAAATGTAGTATTCAAATGTATTATTATTTTGTAAGGAATTAAATAAGTGGTATATTATTTAATTCTTCACAAAAGAATAATATTATACATGAAATTGGTGTTAGGAACTATTATTGTTATCTGTTTATTTGAATAAGCATAAATTGGCATTTACACATTCCAACGGATTAGTTTTTTCAAGAGACACATATTTTAGGTAAATTTTGCGTGCATCTGCCAAACGGGTTTTATAACAGTAGCTATTTTTTATATCATAGTCCGATGGTATAATAGAAGAAACATAAGTGTTCATAATAGTATGAAATAATAATATTTCTTCGATTAACACCTAAGCAGCTTAAGCGCTTGTGATATGGGAAACTAGATTACCCACAAATAATAATAATATACATAAAAGCTATTTAAGAATATTGATAGTATACTTCATAAACATAGAGAGAGAGACGATAACTCTTAACATTCCATGGGTTCACCGTGCGGGTGCTTGGTTTATAGTGTGGCAGAGGGGGAAGTCAGTGTCCCTTCACAACATGTCAATACTCACCTTCGCCTTTCCGACTTCTCTCGGCCATCTTACTGCGACGTCTCTTCTGCCCAGCCATATTTGGTAAGATTCCGTGAGAGCCGCATTAGACACACGTACCAATGTAGAACTTACGAAAGCTCTAAACAAGCCAAGATCTATTATATCACCCAATTATGAACCGAGAAGAAATGTATTCATAACACAAACATTTACGGCCCTATCAGGATTCGAAACGGGAACCTCTTGGCCAATAGCCCGCGATCTAACCATTCGACCGCACTTAAACAAGAATAATGTTATTTAGCTACCTTTTTATTGGTTGATGGACACTTAATTACAACTAGGTAACAGGCATGTCTTGCAAGTTCCCGCAAGGCTAGTTGCAACACTATCCCGCTGGACTACCATCTACAGTAAACTATTGTTTTATTACTCATCGCACTTCGCTAATGGCTTAAGCTTTGATGGCTACGTTGCGGAATAGAGCCATTTCGGATATCGATGAAAGGTTGCAGAGTAATAAAAGTTAGATCTTTTAGAAGATAAAGTTACATTACAACAGTGGGATTGAAATTTGAACGCGTTTTAGTAATGTTCCTACAGATGTTTATAGACCGACTTTGTAAAGATTACCGGCTTGTTTTTAATTGTTACGCAGCAAGTTTATTGCATTAGCTTGTACAAAGATACTAACAGCCGCACTCAGAGACGCCAATTAACTTTAATGAGTACCTATATACTTATTGATACAAAAAATGTGAATCAAAACTTGACCATAGACCCGGCAAGAATAGCGACTAGTTTGGAAATGACATATTTTGTCATCAAGAGCTAGATGTGTTCTATAGTGACTTGCCTACGAGTACCTATATGTATAGTATAGTCTTATAGTCCCATTTCTGTTGAAGTTTCTAAGTTTAAACATACGGCATAGCAGTAAAGGAAATTTTAAGTTTCGCCAAAGCCGAATCACAAGTTGTACTCGATAACTCTCAGTGCGGTTCCGGCAATGTTGCCCACACTTGTTTTGGCAAGATTACCTCGTCTCTAATTAACACAGGAAGATGTCAAGGAGACGCGTTACTAATTAAAAGCTACTGACTCACCAGCGGTGTGGGCGCACAATCCTCCCATTGTGCGCTCAACAGACAGGTGTACCTTAGCACCTACCTACATGAGAAATGTATTCTCATGAATCACTTTCGAGACAGTCATCAAAAAAGTTAACATATTAGAAGAACTTCAGAGAAGTTTATATATTTGTCTCCTGAAAAGTATTCGCTTTTTATTTATTTAATATTCTGAAATAAATAAAAAACGAATACTTTTTGTACTTTCCGTTTCAAGTATTTAATTATTAACAGAATAATAGTTGAATAAATGTTCATTTGCAAAAAAAAGGGTAACCAATTCCCCAAAACGGTAACCAAACCGCTATTTGATTATTTTCATACAAAATAGAATAACATTAACAATTATATAACTAGGTAGTCATCAAGGAAAGTTTGATCTATGTAACTATTAATTGAAAGATGAAGTATACCATGCCTGACTAGCCAGGCAGAGAGAAAAAAAAATACCCTTTAAAAAACGAAATTAACGCCAAGTACATATTATCTAACTGTAGAAAACCATTATAATAACCACATATAATAAACCACGATAATAATAAATAATAAATAGTACATACTATTTATTATTTATTATTATCGCTTGTTTGATCTTAAAATTTTTAAGTAAAGCATAAAGCTAGTTGAGAAAATTTTACATATTATGGTAATTTGCTATGCAGCATGTACACAAAACACTGATTCAGTGTAGAATCAATGGAATTCGGTACAAATATCATCCTTTTTAAATTATTTTATCTATAGATTGTATAAATTTGTGTCAACCAGTATACTGAAGCTTTGCTTGGTTGATTGTTTATTTTGTTCACTAAATAGATATTAACATTTCGTCCGTTCTATTTTGATCTAAGTAAGTTCAGCTGATACCAAATACTCGCATAAATACCGTCTACAGGAAGATCGTAAATAGCTAAACGTCTTTCTGCCCATATAATTTCCGATAATTAATTAAAGCAAACAGACGATTCGAAACGAATATTTATTGAAAATTTTCAGCTATAATATTCAATTTGCGAGGAAGCAATAAGAATTTTTGGCGTTCAATAGGTAGGTGCCGTAATAATTATTAGTGAAAAAAGTATCGCTTGCGGAGATCCTCTTACCGTCTAATGTATTGACCAAGTATTTTGCTGTTTATAAATGAATTTACGAAAGCTAAATATGAGATGATCATTTGTTGTTGTATCACAATATTCCACAAGTAATTATTAATTCAAAAATATAAATTTTTTGTCTTTATTTTTGTTTCTACGACAAATATAATCGAGCATTTATAAGTATTTAGATTGCTGCATTTCAGAAAAATATTTCATTGCAATACCATCAAAATAAAAGGTAATTGCCTATCTATCACACGATTGAACTTTTAGTTTTCGTTAACACAGTTTTTATTGTATTGGGTCAATCGTTCAAACAATAAAAGTAATAAGAATAACATTTTCTTATTTTATTTTCGACATAAGCATGAGAAGGTTTACACTTATCTGTTCGTAAAGTGTCTTAAAAATCCTTTAAGTTGTAAGAAACTTATTCAGATAAAACTTATATTTATTAGTTCTTACTTACAAGACTTACGAGCATTAATTAATATCGATTTGTCATTAATATAATTTTGTCTCCCATGATAGTGTGGTCCTAATTTATGTACGTCGTTGAAACAGTTTGATTTGTTTATTATTACATAAGTTCCTAGTGGTGGTTCAATTGAAGTATTAAATTAGTCAGTAACTGTAGGAATCACGGCACGTAAATCATTTGATTTGTAACTGTAGTGTATTGTTAGTTTTCTCTCGTTTAGGAATAACAATGTCGCATCGCATACTTATTTTCGTCAACCAGTTATCTAACACTTGTTTACACCAGATTTCGCTCAAATCAAGGACTTATACGCCTTGTTTGGGCAGACTGCCAATTACAACGATGTAACATTACAAACTCTAACGTTATCTTGTTTAAATTCAAAATTGGTATCGTTAAATAACACTTAATATGCTATAAAGAACGTCATGTGACCCGCGGGTCATGTGCAAGCATTATTCGATGCTTACGAGATAGCAATGAGAATAATAATTGTAACTGGCAACATTCTAAACAAGTATGGAACATAAACTAATGAATGCCCCGCACAAGACACGCACGCCTTTGTATAAACTGTATAAATGTTCATAATGTCACAGGTCACATACCTGCTAGTCTAGCACGCCTATTAAAAGATCTTACAACTGTTTAATCATATTATTATTAGTTATTACTCGTAAGGTATAAAGTTCAAACTGTATAGATAGAATTCTTCTGATTACTCTTGACAATAAGAGGATTTATTTTAATAAAAATTGCAGATTGCGCGCTGTAGACCAATAAGCACCTCAGGGCACCCGAATGGTGTAGGGCAAACCACTAACAACAGCATCATACTCATAGAGGGTTGGTATCAGGCAGGCGGCCGGCTGTAAAACTTAAGCCATACATAACAAACATACTGCGCCGACCCCATATACATTATTTTTTAAATAAAATGAAAAATTTTATGATCTTAGTTTCATTTAATATGCTAGGTTATTTAGGAAAAAATAATGCTTATGAGTAGCCCTTTCAAACGCTATTATAAAATACAAGTAATTTTTCTATCACATTTGGCGGGTTCGATTCCCTGTTGAGGTAGGCGATATTTAAAAAAAACTGTGAATGCAATTCTACTTATTATTAAAAATAAAATGATGTCTTCTTTTAGTAAAATATCCTACGTTCAATATTTAATATACTTTCCCTCCGTGTGGCATGGCCGTGGGACGCCCTGTATACTGGGAACAGGGCAGGAAAAAGAAGATCATGCATGCATGATCAGATAATGAAGAAGATTATGCAATAATCTTAGGCCAAGTGCGCTAACCACTGCGCTATTTAGCTCGTCCAAAACATTGTTGCCACACGTTGGACAGAGAGAAAAACATGAAATGAGTATATTCTTTGT
Source organism: Cataclysta lemnata (assembly GCA_963931975.1). Classification (NCBI taxonomy): domain Eukaryota; kingdom Metazoa; phylum Arthropoda; class Insecta; order Lepidoptera; family Crambidae; genus Cataclysta; species Cataclysta lemnata. The sequence goes on along the minus strand of OZ008340.1, from coordinate 13,979,098 downwards.
ATGCAATTGCATTCTGAGTATGCAGTAGTGAAACACGACATAAACTTTAGTGTTGCTAACTGCTGTCTGGAACAACAAATGAATTATCTTAAAGATTGCAATACAGTGTTTGCTTAAATAGTCTACCTGTTTTTTGTATCTACCAGTCTCCATGTAGAAGCTTTATTGTTGTTGTTTCACAACGGCTAAAGAAACAACGCAAACGACTTGACAATTTGTTTTGTGAGCATGTAGATGTTTGTATATATTCTGTTTCATGCTAGCGTAGCTTCAAATGATCTGTTTGGTAAGTCTGGAGTTGGAACAGTACCGTAAAGTTTAGAACACGTAATTTTAAATTTATAAAATAATGATTATATTTGGTTCTTTTTTTAACATTACTTAAAACATTTATAATGTTCAAATATAATAATTATTTTTAAAATATCAATACTTACAAAGAAGATTGTAGTTAGAAAACATACATACATACATAATTCATGCCTATATCCCCGAAGGGGTAGGCAGAGGTGAACTAGCACCCACGCTTAGAAAAGGTTCGAAAAATAACAATAATGAGACTATGATTTTTCGAATCTTTTCTAACCACAATTTCTTTGCTATAAAATAATATTTCAATTGATTATCAGAGTGAATTACATTATCAATAAACTGGTTATACCGCATCGCCGGTAATATCATTAATCATTTGATATCATTAATAATTAAGCTTGCCGTATTTGTCCTAACAAGAAGTATCTAATTACTTCGTATTTAGATGAATTTGCTTCCAAATAAATCTCAATACTCATGATTTTTTAATCTGACTGTGCCGTTGATAAGTTTCTTTTAATTCTTAAAAGAAACTCGATTGCAACAATTTCAAAATCAGGTTCCGTAATGAACCATAATTTTATTATTGAGAATAGGCGTGCTAGCCGTGGATAATTAGCAAATCGTATCGTACTAATGATGCAGGTATATTGTGTATTCTGTGAGATTGTTATTACCTTAAATAAAGAAGATTTCGTGTTCTCAATATACGAAAACTATAATTTTTTCTTAAAAGGTTATAGAGCAGAAAAAAAATTCGCAATGTTATTATCCTAATGCGGCGATGAGAAACTAATACTGATCAGCACATAATTTTTACAAATGATTTCTCAACTTCTTCTTCTTCCTGCCCTGTTCCCAGTCTATCTGGGGTCGGCGCAGTATGTTTCCTCTTCCATTCATATGTCAGACGTCATTAAGACATCCACTCCCTTTTGATTCATATCATCCATCCCACCGTAAAGGTGCTAGTGATGAATGAATGTATAGAAAAGAGACGGAACGGACCATGTCGAGAGACCCATGAACGGAGAGAGTGATTAGAATGACAACATTCCAATCCATACTGCTCAAGGTTTTGGCTTAGGTTTTACAGCCGGCCGCCTGCCTGACACCAACCCTCCTTGGGTACGCTGTTGTTGGTGGTTTGCCCTCCACCATTCGGGTGCCCCAAGGTGCTTATTGGTCTACACCGGGCAATCTCCCTTAGTCGACTCTTACGACACCCACGGGATGAGTTGGGGCTGGCCTATTCTACGTTATTTGTTCGCTCCCAGGCCAGCATAGAAGGCTGATAATTTCTCAACTAACTTTTTTAAATAAATTTTCTAGCGTTTAAACAATTGGCTGATGTAGAATGAATCACTTCACTACTTATATTTTTTAAAAGTGCTAATATTTCAAAACTTTTAATCACACTTAATAATAGAAACATTCAAAACAAATAGCATTGTCATAGTAGACAAATTGGATACCTGTTCCTACGAAGGCTGTGCGTAATTATTTTTCACTAATCGACGCGCACACTGTGTACATAACAATAAATAAAAATTTAAATAATGTGCACTAATAATGGCCGTAGGGCATAAGTTGCCAACTTAACCGGGGGATCTGTATGCGCTCAGGCACTTATTAAGTTGTGGTATTCGGTACAGTAACATGTTGTTCGTCGCGTCGATGCCTAGTCATTTTGCAACAGAAAATTCTACGAAATTGCTAACGCTTGGCATATTTTTGCATGGATATTGATATCGATAGTGGCTTTAATATATTTTGCGGGTGCAATTCTCACGACCCAAATTTACTGAATATGTCTTCGATCTGTAACAATGTAAGTATTCGAAAATTTCTTTCAAGTTCTGAAGCTTTATTTCAGTATTGGTAATCACTATTTTTCTGTAGTGTATTGTTTCTTAGTTCCTCTTCCGTTAATCTATATCTATTTCCGTTAAACTATATCAAGAGGTCATAAAAATTTATAGAATCTTAACTTAGATAAAAAGTCCGTGAACTTACACATGACATTTTCCCACGCATTGCAAAAACACGAAATGTATTATATCACCTTCTATTTGTGTTATTCATATAAAATTTTATGTTTATAGTGCTTTAGTCAACGATAGTGCAGCAAGCAATGAGGTTTCAATAACAGTGCCATTCATAGTCAACATTGCTCGGTGATTTACTACAGGAATTAACCATTTACGAAACACAGTGGAATCAAGTGATTATAATGGCAGACTTGTTGATTTTAATATACACGAAGTCAATAATAGCAAGAGACTTTATGTTGTTAATAAAATATTATCAAATTAAATCTCTGTGTGTGATATTGTTCAAAATAATTAAAAGATATTTAAATGTTAAATGAAATACAAATAGTTGAACTACTGAATATATTCTCAGAGTGATAATTAATTTCACCATCATCTTTTTCTTGGCTCTGTCCATATCATTTGGGGTTAGGGCGTTTTTTCTTCCATTCTCCAACGATACCTATTGTCTTATCATTTACTCAATTTCCATTCGTATCATCTTATATTTCTTCTCCGGTATTTCAATCACACGCGATCCTTAAAAATTCAGGTTCGTCACTCTTTTATTAACATGAATGTCGTTTATTCTCATAACATAGGGCCAACTACGCCGGACAATTCGCATTTATCTATCTGCTAATTATGGTGCTACTTTCTATCTCTTCTTATATTCGCACTTCTAACTCTATCCATTATTAGTGATTTCCCTTACCCTTGTAAGATTAGTGGAGTTTACAAAAAAGTAAGGGGAGGACGCAGCTTTGAAAAAAGACTCAAGTCAGACCATGCTATATCAGATAATGCATGTTCAGAAATATTTATTATTTTGTAATCTATTTTTATTTTATTAATTTATGAGATAATAACACAAGGATGGTCTGCTGGAAGCTGCAGAATTTATGTGGTTAGTGACAGTCGTTATTATGACGAATTGCATATAATTATTAACGGAAATATCGCTCACTCCACGAAAGATTTCATTATATGCACAATGACTTTAATTTATCGTAATTGCTTGCGCCTCTACTATGTTATTAGGTATATTTTATTTTGTACAGATACCTAATTTATGTTAGCAATTTGACGATTCTTCATAATTAATTATTAGTGTACTGTCATGAGTTTAGAAGCTAATGGTCCATGTCATACTTGAACTTTAGGCGGCGGCATGTAGATCAATGGATATATTATGTTTTGTGACTTGTTGTCGGTGATTTATTATGGTCACTGTATTTATAACAAGGTGGTCTTCTATTCCACTGTTATTTGTAACAAACAGTGTTGACGTTTTTGGAATTCTAATCGTATTTTTGTTAAATATGAGTTAATTTGTAGTTTTGAATAAATATTAACCATATTTTATGTGGTGATATTTTTTTCAGCATCTTGATTAAAATAAGGTCGTCCACATATGTAGTTATATTTTTTTTTATAGCGGCAGTATATCCATATCCTACTTTCTTTACTGTAAAGTAGTATGAATAACACTTCTACAGTTACAAGAATTTAATAACTATTAACTGGATTAAATTTAAAAGTTCATCATCTATAAACCGTTATGTTGTTAGTTTCAAACTTTGAATTCAGAAAGCCTCCAGCGCAGGAAGCAATAATAAAAGCCAATTTCCAAGTAACAAAGCTTGATAAAGCAAAATGCAAAAAGTTGACTTTGTAGACAATGACCGAACACTTAAAACTTATCCTCAAAGATGTTTTCAAGCTATGGGATTTCTTCTTAAATGGAAAGGTAGTCCTAACGAATAAGCCATTATTCTTTAGTGCTGACACGGCGAAGGTTGAGAGACATTTTGGAGATAATCTCTGGTAGAGGGCGTTGTGAGGCAATTAGGCGGAGGTCGGGATCACATAAATCACTTCCATATTTGGCAAGTTCACAATGATGACAGGAATTATGATATTAAGGACTCCGGATCAGGTAGGAGGCTGTGTTTATGTGTCGCAACTATGGTTATGGTTAACAGGATAATTAATCAAATTAATTTTCTTGCAAAGAAGTCATTACAACATTTTTCAAAGATTGTTTTTCTAAACTAAACTAACTTATGGAAATGTTAGAAAAATTATTATTACGAAAAATATGAGGTCAGGAAATTTACGATAAAAATGTGTTTGAGTTAGCTTGAGTGAAGTGAGAGAAGCCGCTCGGATTGCGAAAGCCGTTGCTCGCATCGGGACAATAATTTTTCAAAAATTTTTTGAACTTTAACTTTGGAATAATCTTTGTTTCAACTTCACTTCAAGTTAATAGTATGATAGTATAGCTTAGTATGAGTTCAGTTTTTTTGAAGTTTCAAGAAAAAATAGTTTATATTGCTGAAGTCTAAAAATAATTTTATTATCACTTCGACTTCATAAGATTTGAAGGTTATTATCGATCATTCGAAGACTGACAAAAAGAATATAGACACTACCGGAACTGTTTTATGAAGTCATAACGCCAATCAAAGCTGCTCTCGATGTTTTGTAAGCTCACGACCGACAAATAGGTAGGTACACATTGATATGCAAATTGATTAGCCTGTCAGTTATTGACGTTAAATAATGATTTATTTAATGATTCATTCAATAGAAAATCAGGTCTAATTAACATAGCAAACAGAGCCCTAATCTTGTGGTGCCTGTCATAACGGTTTTGGGTTACAAACCTAGTGATCACAATGGTTATGTGATGACGATTTTTTTCTTGGTTACACAACATATTGGTGTATATTTCGAAAGCTATTGTCAACAAATGTGCTGACAATAAATTTTATATCGCGTCAACAACTCTGTTACCGCTGATGATGACAAGCTTTTTATTTTTATTGCTGATTTGATGTCATCAAATCTCTATAATGATGTCTATTGTAATGAGTATTAATGACTTATTGGCGCCGTCCAAAAATTTGTTACTGGAACTGATATTAAGTATTGTGTAACTTAAAATTTAGTCACTGTCCGGACAATGAATAAAAATTAGCAATAGATTTAGTAAAAAATACATTTGAAAATCAATGTTGCAATACTGTTTTTACGGGTAGGTACTAAGGACTAAGGGGTAAGGCAGCAATGAGTAATGGGCAGCACTGTTCCTCGTTTTATACCACATAGCAAATATACTGCGTGCAATATTTACGTGCCCGATATATGGCAGTATACTCATACATACATATATACTGGCACCCACGTTTCGCCAATTATGTTAGGTCCCATGTAATAGGTGGCGAGCCTATTGCCATTTATCGGTCGCAAAACAAAAGTCGCAGTACATTGCTAGGTGGTATAAGAGGAACGCTGCTGCCCATTCCTCATCACTGTTTAATCCTTAGTCGCCTTGTACGACACCCACGGGAGAGATTTGGGGTGGTGACAAATTGTATTCTACTCTGCCGTCACCACACGGCACAGTATTACGACGCAGTATACTCGCCACCTGTTTTATGGGACCTAAACATTGGTGTAGTCACCTGTGCCTACCCGTTCAGGGATAAATACATACCTAACCCAACTGGCGAATAGTGGGCATTAATTCGATTGTTATTTTGATTTATGTGTGGATGTAATGATCGATCAAAAGTCGTTCTAGTCTAGGCAACCATTGCGCTCTTTGAAATGCCACTCCATGGCTGGATCTTATGCGGTAGGGTGTGACCTGGCAGTAATGCGCCTCCGGCATTCTACACCCGACGCCTCAAAGTTCAACCTTAACACGGCAATCCGCGGTGGAGGCGCACACAAATGCCAGCAAAGGTCGCCGCGATGGATGCCTCTTTATCATAATGCAACAGCGAATTAATGCTGTCTCGTGACTTAGTCGTATCACAAATACGAAACGTTCATTTCGAATACAATAACTGCAGAAAGGAGGAGGAGCTCTCTAGCGCAGCCGCGTAGCACGCTTGGCTTGCGATTGCGTAAACTAAGCAATGTCACATAGGCTGGTCATCGGATGGGTGGCCAAAAATTTATCATCTCGAGTTCCTCCGTGCTTCGGAAGTCACGTTAAGCTGTTGGTTCCAGTTGCATCTACACATACATACAAAAATCACGCCTATATCCCCGAAGGGGTAGGCAGAGGTGAACTAGCACCCACGTTTCGCCAATTATGTTAGGTCCCATGTAATATGTGGCGAGCCTATTGCCATATATCGGGAACAAAAGTCGCAGTACATTGCTAGGTAGTACAAGAGGAAAGCTGCTGCCCATTCCTGATCCATCACTGATTTATCCTTAGTCGCCTTGTACGACACCCACGGGAGAGATTGGGGGTGCTGACAATTGTATTCTACTCTACCGTCACTACAAAATGCAGCAACGAATTAATACAGCCTTATGACTTAGTTGTATCGCAAATACGAAACAAACATAATACCATAACTACAGAAACTAATTACGGTGCCAAGCAAATACGGCATACATTTTATTAGTGATATATCTCGAGACTATTTATGTCAGTTAAGCTCGGTTCGCCAAAACGTAAAACGAAATAATCGTTTAACATTTAATTTAACTAAAATTTAACATTTAACCGTCGGTTTTTGACAATTAATCGTATGGAAGAACTGTCCAAAAAGGTCGGTTATTTTTTAATCACTCGTTTTACGTTTTGGTGAACTCGAGTCTTCTTAATTGATTAACGAAGATTACGGCCTTCTGCAGGAATTCTGAGGAGTTGACGCCGTTGTTATTTACTGGCGTTACTGGTTCTCCGTTAATTAAAAGGAATATTGATAGGTGTATTTTTATCGTTCTGAGATCCCGTATGACTTCACTCTAGTTGATGAAATAAATGTACATTTATTTATTAGATATCACACAACTGTAACAAGACTCCGCAAATTATTTAATAATAAATAAAATTATGCTCCTTTGCATTGTTATTCCAAGTTGATTATAAATTTATTCCAATTTATACTAAAAGCTTAAACCGAAGACTTCTTTGATAGTAATTAAATATTAAAAGCGTATTCAAAATGGGGACTCATTTTGTTTACGGATTTAAAGTTTCTTTATAAGGCACTCTGGAAGTCATAAAATAATAAGATTGTATTTTTATCTCACAATATTTGGTTCATTAATATACCATGATTAATATACCACCTAACAATATATCGTTATTTATTTATAGACGACAATAGGCTCGTCACCTATATTATAGGATCTAACATAATTGGCGAAATGTGAGTTTAAATACATCCACAAATAAACCTTGGAATGTACTCGGTATGTATGTTGACGCATTATACATCAAGAAAGCTTCAAATGCGTCATTTAAAGCTTTCTTTATCGGTTATTTATATAACAAAAGTGCCGCATTCTAGTCCATTATATTATGGTTGACATTTGACATTGTCCACATTTTGTAAGATTTTCTTTTCCGTGTTGATTATAATGCGACCCTATTAGGTATTTCTAAATGGGATTTCTTTGTCTGACACATAAATTATGGTAGTTATGTTAGCAGCAGTTGCCACTGCTAATATACTGATTTTGACCTGCCAGAGAGACAAGATAATCCTAGCATGTAATAAGTATCTAGCATTTATGTTTGGCTTATCGTATGTTAGTTTCAATTCAATAAACCTGTTCAGAAAACATAATAATATACAATAGAAATTGCCAAAATGAAATGGAAAGATAAATATTATTCTGCTCCTTATAATAAACGGGATTCACATCAAATGATTACTAAATGTTCATGAAAGTGTAAACAGTACTTTTGATACACTTTTTATGTTTTTTTAAGGATAGTAGGTTAGGTTGGTGTGGTGAACTAATTTAATGTAACCCATTTAGAAATAACAATAAAACCATTTCTGTTACATCATTTCAGTGTTAAGATAATAGAGTGAAACTATGAAGCGTGGATGAATATTATACACTTCATATTTTACTGTCATTTTTTTATTAAGTCCTATATGGAATTAACGTTGTTATTCGCCTCAGGCGCTGTTAATATCATACTAGTCGGTGTTTAGTGTGAGAGTTATAAATTGCTGTAATCTGGAACATATATCAAAACCGGTCAAGTGATATATGCAGCTAGATTAGACACCATAAAGCTATCAGTCTTTTCTGCGAATTATATTACGTAGCATGTTATGATTGACGACGTTTTGAAAGAATCGCCTGTGAAATGCTGATCTTATTATTTTTAATAAAACCACTTATTCCATTTCGATGTCAATCAAAATTGATTATACGAATTAATTTTAATTTAAAACTCAACAAAATGTACGAAATCAAAATAAGTTTCGAAACGATGAATTATTTGATTTGAATAATCACTATAATTTGGCAAAACCTTACGCTTTATCTGAAGAGCAACATGATATATGCGTTTACACGTATAAGACACTCGACTAATGGGTTTTTAAAATAATTCGACACGTATGGGAAGTTTTACGAAATATTTATTAGTGAATCCTTTGTAAAAGAGTAAGACACGTAGGCGTTTTTCAATAGAACATTGTGTAAGTGTTCTGTGCTGGTGAATGAGTGGAACGAATGTTATTATAATAGCAATTAACATGTTAATATCATTGTCTAAAGAGAGCTTAATTTACCACGAGTAGTCTTAGAGCTTAGATACATAATTTAGCTACAACATACAGTTTTGCGAACCAAACTGTTAAGATTTTTCTAAAAATTTCACTATCGTCCATCAATCTAACTGAACTGGGCCATTGACCTATATTCTTCCTTCTTCCGCCTGTGTCCCAGTAATTAGCGGGCATATTAAAGAATTACACCAAAAGATCAGGTGTTTGAAACACAGATAAGCCCAGAGTGTCATATAAATATAGATAAATTGCATATAAGATGATATCTTATATTATGAGACATGAAACCCATTTAGATAAAGACAACTAAAGGAAGGAGTGTTGATTAAACTATACAGCGTTAACAATGTAAACAAGTATTTGCGAATGTTTTAACAGCGGCGAGTCCCAATGCCCACAATGATGTTATAGTATATCATTATTTTGTATATTTCTGCGATTTCTGCATTCCATATCACATTTGTATAAGCTGCTCAATTTGAACTAGATTTGGGCGTGAGTGTCAGAAATATTTATTACAGACAGTTAAATTATTTATTTATTAATTCCGAAAATACGCATTGAGCATTGAGCAAATACGCATTAATATGTTTTTAAGACAAATATTTATATTTTAATCAAAAGAATATTATTATACAGTTAGGGGAGGAGAATTAAAAAAAGATCACGTTGCATACGTTAAAATAAAAATATCTCGTAAACAAGTAAACGATGCACTCGGTCCCCATGACAAAACGCGCAGTAGGCGTGCAGCGCTCGTTGACGTCTTTTGTGTGCTCGCGTGCCGACCCGGAGATCGGTCGCCGACGCCGGCCGGTCGCGCTCTCGACCTCCCTACGACCGACTTGACCCTCCTCTTCTCCATTACGGGGCGTTTCATAATACGATATGACAGTTTTACGATTAGGTATCTAATTTAAAACCGTTTGCCGCGTAAACTCGATAACTGTACGCGTCATCTTCAAAGCGAAAGTGGACACGAAAAATAGTAGAGGGAATTTGAATATTTTCTTAATACTTGGTTGCTAATACTCTTATTTATTTCTTAACGTAAATTTATACTTGACACTCGTTATTGATATGGTAAACGTGATCCCATTAAGAATTTTATTGTTGACACAATTCGATTAAATTTTCAGGACTGGATAGATAAATTTACTTTTAGATACTATAGTGTTGTTTTCCAGCATAGCTGTACAGCTAGTCCGCGCTGGACACCTGACTTTAGTTAAACGAGTGTCAACACTGCACCTCACTGTCTAAATGTGAATCGGTTGTAAGTTTATTACCATGATTACAAAAATATTTAATAGAGCTATTATGTAAATAATTAACAAGATGATGTCTGGCATAAATTATGTTAAAAGCAGGCGTGCACAATAGATAATAACTATTATTCTATGAAATTATTGCGATAGATATATTTTTGGCAATATTTTAATAATTAAGCTATTGTCACTTTGTCATGCATGTCAGCCTCATACATGTCAGCATATATGAGGACTTTGTTTATTATTACGATTTCACAAAATACTTACATTTCGAGAGAAGCTTCTTCAAATATACTTTAACTTATTCAGTTTTATAGCATTTGGTTTTAAGACTTGCTATGCCCTTGCAGGGTTGCTATTGCGAGCAATACGTACTTACTTTAAAAATTGTACCACCAATATGATACAAAAAAAGTTTATGCTTTTGTTAATAATATGAAATATTTAGCTATTTTAGTTTTAGTCCCGAAAAAAAAGTCAAATTAAAAAAAAAACAAAATTATTTAGAATCGTCCATGCGGTGCTACTACAGATTGTCTTCTCAGTTATAAATTTTATTTGACTTGGCTAACACGAAATAAATCGCCTTGTAACATTCCATTAAGCTACTGGACTGATCAGGCCACGCGCAAATGTAAAAAACATAATGACTGACAGATATGGGCCTCGCAGTTGTGTTGTGGGAAATGAGGGATTGAAATTCAACATTTGTTAAATATTAATTACTGTATGACGGCTGCTGTGTAGCAATACGATTTTCTGGTGCAACTTTGACGTAAAAAGCGTAATAAACTCGCGTGAATTTATAGGCTTTTCGATATATCTAGTATTATAACCATGACGGCAGAGCAGTATACTATTGTCACCCCCCCCGCCATCTCTCCCGCAGGTACCCATTAGCGATTAGTAATGGGCAGTAGCGTTCCTTTTTACCACCTAGCAATATATTGCCATTGTCATATATCGGGTACGTAACGTAAGTACTCGATAGATGGCCCTTTGGGGATATACGAGTATGTAGGTATGTTTGTGTCTTTTTCAACCTGTCTTCGAACTTCAACCCAATAATAAGTAGCCTACTATACTCAGGTTACAAAGTTAAGTAAGAACAGCGATGGAAAGACGGATTTGCAACATATTCTGTATGGTTATTATGTACCAATCAGAATTGCAGGATGCGTAGGTTTCTGTTTACCACAAAACATTTCCCATAAATTTCATTACAATTCAAGACGTAATAAATATGTAACGTAATCGTCTCATCACACATGAGAACTGGCGCATCAGTGTCTTGAATCGTTTCAATTAAACAACTCGAGTCAATTTCTTACACGTGATCTTGCGCAATTATGTTTAAACGAATAGGTACTTCCTTAAATAAGCTAACTAATCTATATAAATAGTAGCATGTAGTAAATAAAACTTAATCTCGAGGGTCATTTATTCCACCACTGTCTTCCAAATAACTTTATTAAAAGTCCGAAACTATCCGGTTACCATACTATACATACATACATAAATCACGCCTATATCCCCGAAGGGGTAGGCAGAGGTGAACTAGCACCCACGTTTCGCCAATTATGTTAGGACCCATGTAATATGTGGCGAGCCTATTGCCATATATCGGGTACAAAAGTCGCAGTACATTGCTAGGTAGTACAAGAGGAAAGCTGCTGCCCATTCCTGATCCATCACTGTTTTATCCTTAGTCGCCTTGTACGACACCCACGGGAGAGATTGATTTGTATTCTACTCTGCCGTCACCACACGGCACCATACTATACTATTTATACTATTATTATACTTACTATACCTGTATATAAGTACTTATATATTGTTTGCTTTCGGCTCACTGTTTTTATATCTAGATTTAAGCGGAGTCTGTATCTTTTAAACATCATCTCATAACAATTGGCCATGAGGATAATGCCTACATTTGTTTTGTTTCTTTTTATACACTGAGATGTTTAAGGTCACATTTTAAAAGTAGGAAGCTTTGATCCGGGTTAAAGGTACTGCAGGTGAATGGCGATATAAAAATGCTTCTGAGGATATTTTACACTTGGATTTGTATGTCAGGGTTGAACATACTAAGGAGAGAACCTGAATAAAAAAATCAACAGTAAGTTTGATACAAAATTGCTTACATACGCTTATATCCAGCAGAGGTGAATGAAACGCCGTGTGGTGACGGCAGAGTAGAATACAATTGTCACCACCCCAAGTCTCTCCCGTGGGTGTCTTACAAGGCGACTAAGGATAAATCAGTGATGAGGAATGGACAGCAGCGTTCCTCTTATACCATCTAGCAATAGTACTGCGTCTTTTGTGCCCGATAAATGGCAATAGGCTCGCCACCTATTACATGGGACCTGACATAATTGGCGAAACGTGGGTGCTAGTTCACCTCTGCCTACGCCTTATATAGATATAGGCGTGATTATGTATGTATGTATGTATGTATGTGAATGAAACATCCACTTTTCGCCAGGTATGAGGTCCCATGTAATAGGTGGCGAGCCTATTGCCATATAAGCACATAAATAACAGATACAAAATTAACTCTTTGATAAAACCCTGCCTAAAGGGTGACCTATTGAACTGTGAGATAAGAACCATCATCATTATTACTAAGTAGCCTGTTTGATAACTACATACTCTCAGATCTACTACTACACTATTATGTATGTATTATTACTAAAAGGTTCTCTACTATGCAAAGTAAAAAGCTAGCATATTTCAATTGTGTGCAATGCCAGACATTTACTGTTCATTGAGTAACGTAACACAACGGTATTACCCCGCGTTCCTCTGTTCGTGTGCAAGCTTAATTGTGTATTCAAGGATGATAATTTATCCAAGGGGTCCATTGCCACACAGTTGTCTTAGACACTGGGTACTTTGCCAAATTATCAGATGTATCTTCCATAGTAGTTGCGTAAAGAGTTTTCCACGGTCGACAATGCTCTGTGGAGCAACGGTGGTGTCGGCTCCAACGGGTGTCAGTCGCAAGCGCAACTCTGTACTGTCAACGTACATTCCTCGATCCATTTTCTATTGTGAACCAAGTGACGGGTCGCGTGTTGTCGTGCATTGGACTACATTGTTGATGTGCAGTGTTTTGTTTTCGGACGTTCATAGTGGCCAAGCGGTTTGTTTGTTTGTTTTGAGCAATTAACGAACAATTTTCCTGACAACATTTACTCTACTATACATTATTGTATTTGCGCTAATTGTATTTCTATACACGAAAGACGGTATGTTCTGTAATTAGAACACTTGATACTTGTTTGCAAGTTATATCATTCAACCTAAATTGAGTCAGTTAATTGAAGAAATCACATTAATAAACAACGAATTATCATTTAGCTCATTGAAAATGCAATACGACGTTAGCAAATTAGCTGTTTCTTAAGTATATTTGACTAACAAATTTGGGGAGATAAGAATTTAGATCATTTCGTTAGTTTAGTTTAGCAAGTACTATTTTTAGCGAGGCTCGGCGATTATAAATGGGATTGTTTGTTTTTGTGGCATCGTAATAATGTGATGTGGGCGTACCGCCTTTTTTATTGGAACGTAGGTGTCAGAGGGCGGGCGGATCCTCGGGAGCCTAATCGACCAATCAAGCAGTATCCTTGCTAACTATTATGCTCCTCACTGGTGCGCCTACTTCAAATAACAGCTTCATACACTGATTTATGCCACCAAGTTTTAGAGAGAAACCTTGTTTGTTATTTATTATATTGACATAAATATGTCTTAGTTTTTGTATTTATAACTAGTAATATTGTAGTATTTTTAACTTTTGAATTAAGTCTACTAAACTCGTTGAATGGAGAACGAATTGACTTGAAAAATCCTGGCATAGGTTTTTGATAATTACCCTAGAATACAACATAGAAAACTCATTCTCACTCAGTACTAGAGTACTCATTCGGAATAGAAAAAAAATCCATCTTCATAGTGCGTGTTAATAAAAGAGTGGCACAACAATTTTATATTCATTTATAATTTGTTCTTTTAATGTAAATTATTACGTTACATATTCATAAACACGTATAATTAGGTGAAATATATTTAGTACGTGTAAAGTTTCGATAATATATGACATTAGAAATAAAAAGGCATATATGCATATGAAATTGTTAAACTACACATTCCATATATGTAATATGTAGTTTAACAATTAGGTACCTACCTCGTGTTACGTATATCTTACATATTTTTTTTTTATTGCTTTTAAATTCTATTTAGTATATTTATTATGCTACAATTTTCACTACAACATAATTCCCTACACCCATACATAAATACTTCTTATCTCTGAAGAGGTAGGCAGAGGTGAATTAACCCCCACGTTTTGCCAATCATGTTAAAGATTACAATAATCCCATTTCCTATTAAACGTTACCTTTTTTCATTTCGATATTTTCATCAAACACCCATGTCATTGTCGCTTTTCATCATACATTTCTAAGATTGAAAACTACGAAAAATACAACATTGCATTTAGCATTTAGTTATTTTACACTTGCGGTTAGTTACAATAGTGTATGAGACTACGATTATTCCATATATACAAAATCTAATACATAAAAATCTCGTGTTACAATGCTTATTAGCAAACTCCTCCGAAACGGCAGGACCATTTTTTATAACATTTTTCGTAGGTCTGAGAAAAGGTTGTAGGCTATTATTTATTTACACCTCTAGATGATAAGGGCAAAATAACGTGTGCCGAATCAGTTAGTATCTTTGTAAAATTCTCTTAGATATTTGATTTTTTGTTAAAAATGAATTTAGTGTTGATATTGACGGCCGCCTTGGTCGAATGCTCAGATCGCTGGGTATCGGCAAATTCCACAAATGTTTGTTGCCGAGTCATGGTTGTGTATATGTTTATGTAGTATATTTTCAACATTTATATACATAATTATATTAAAAATATGTCCGTCATCTAGCATCCATAACACAAGTGCTTAGGCTACTTACTTTGGCTAGATGATAGGTGTGAGTGTAAAAAATATTTATTTATATTTATTTATTATATTTATAGGATTCAGATCCAGGCCATCCATAGTGTGATGATTGTGTGGCATTGACATGATTACATAGTTAAGCAACGGGGATGCCACTGACGTTCGATTTCTCTTGAGCCAGCCCCCTTACTGTCCACAAGAACCGCTGTTGTGGTAATAACGTGTCACAGTTCAATGCTCTAATAACTCGTAGCGCATCGATTACTGGTGCATTTACAAATTGCAACTCCATTAATCCCATACACTTATCATAACAGGGCCGTTGTAACCGCTAATTGTACATGATTTGTTTTTTATTTGAGCATTAGGTATATAAATGTTTAAAAAAATTATGCAACGTAAATAATGTCAGAAAATTTTCGAATAAATAACTGTCCTGATGCGGGAATCGAACCCCAGTCCTCCGTGTCCGGGCAAATGCCTATACCACTAATTTTCTTCGCTAATTGTAGATCATGTCTTGGTATAAGCTAAAAATCCGTTAAACTTGTAGATTTTTGGACTATGAGACACAAATCACCAAGAGTACAAAAATGTATACATATTATCAATATATTAATACGGAGTCACTATTGTATATTTCCCAAAGTGTAATTATGCAGAGGTCGTCAAAAAGCTATATTTCAAGCCACTACATTTCAATCTCACAGCATAACACAAAATATCATACGGTAATTGTAAGCAACAAGTTGAAATTAAAACGGTTTAAGCTACAATAGCTACGTACTACGAATTCTCAACGCAATGATGGTGCGGTTAGTCTGCATTCTTAGGAAAATTATAAAAATTTCTCAAGTCCTAATTTAAAAACCCATCAAGCTCAGCGGGATTAATGATATGCTGGCTACTTATTAATTGTTTGCGCATCAAGGCCAGCGTACATTGTTTCCCAGCGCAGAAAATATTGCGTATTGCACACAAAGTTCGCATGGCTCGGCACCACTGAATACAGCTCTCAAAACCATTAAGTAGGTACCTACCTACATTGTCAAAATTTTTAAAACTTAATTGTTCGAATTAAGTCGTGCTTGCAAAACAAATGAAACATTGTTCGGTATTGCATTACTTGTGTAATTTTTTTTTATACCTCTTGACTGCTGTAAATACGGCCCTTTATTAATTTATACAATTTCATCAGCATTTGAATGGATCTGAAAAGATTCTGATGGGAGCAGGTAGGTATATCAATAACAGTATCTTACTGCCACACTTACTGCCGCACTCAGAGACGTCAAATAACTTTAATGAGTACTTAATGTCAAAAATTTTCATTTAAATTTAGACCAAAGACCTGACAAGAATAGAGACTAGTTTTGAATTGTAATTTTTTTACATTCAGTACTCTTTATTGGTAATTGACGTCTCTGAGTGCGGCAGTTAGAGTAATTAATTAACTTTAATGAGTATTTAATATAAAAAAGTGTCAATCAAAACTAGACCATAGACCCGGCAAGAATGGCGACTAGTTTTGTAGTAGGTATTGCCATTGATATTTTTTTTGTATTAAGTACCTAATTATTAACGTTAATTGACGTCTCTGATTGTAGGGCTAGACATCCCAATGGGATGTCTACATCCCAAAAATAACTATCAACGTTCTTTACAGGACATGGTAATAAACATAAACAATTTGATGTTTATTAATTTCTACAAAAAAGAGGACAGTAAATTTAAGAAAAATTATTGTCCCGATGCGTAACAAGCCGAGTAGTATAGGCAGCCGCTTCCTGCATAAGGTCAAGAATTTTTCGCAAATTTTCTAACCAATTTTTTCGTTGCAATAATTGTTCTAACCGTTATAACCTTATATTCAAATCAAACATAAATAATTTCTTTTAAAATTATAGCAGATGATGAAAATTGAACGATATCGATTTCAAGGAAGATGTGGATCTCGACACGTTAACAACGGTAGATCACGGCACGTGTGTCAGAGCGCGGTGGTCGGTGGTCCGAGACCGCGAATACAGCAGCGCGGGTGGCCTCCGAGACGGTCAAGCGGCTTCGCGTCAAGTTCGTTCATTTTCTATGTGTTTCATTCTGTTGCTCGATCAAACAGATTTTTTTGTATCTGTTTGATTTGAGTGACACAAAAAAGATTTGTTTTACCTGGCAACAGAATGGAACACACAAAAAATGAACGAGCTTGACGCGAAGCCGCTTGACCGTCTCGGAGACCCATAATACGCACCGCGCACACATTAACTACAACAAGTACTCGTTCTCACACTGTCTGTATTCCGTTACACATTTCACAGCAGGCTTGCTATAAATGTTGCTATAGGGTATAGGGTAAGGTAACCCAGAGCGGGTATGCCGCCTAAATGGGGTACTCGCGAGTACAACGTTAAAATTGATATTTTGAACTAATTTTAAAACGAAGAATGCCATCCTAAACTTTACAACAGCCATATAGAGTGAGACTTCTTTATTAATTGAAAAATTTCGTTTCCTGCTTCTTCAAATTTTTTTTTGTGAAATTATAACGCCAAATACATTTTTTCATGCAATAATGACAAACATTTTGCACCTAATATGGTAAAGTAATAAACAAATTAATTAGATAATGATCCTCAAAGCAATTAAACGTACCTATTCCGCTATATTATCTGCACTCCGGAACTGATCTCACTAATTGATATAATAACAGCTCCCTCACATACTAACATTACGGCTTCCGATTAAACAATTTGCGTGTACAGAAACTAACGAGCATTTGATTCATTTTTTTGCATACAAATCCGGTTGAACTCTACTGATGAGCGCATTTAATTAAAATTAAATAATATACCTACTTACCTAATAAAATTAAATAGTTCCTAGAAACCGAATATTATTATTAACTTTTATAGGCATAAATTTGTTTAATTATTTACCTAATTAGAAATATACTAAAGTTACCAACTACTTCAGTATATTTTTAATGAGGTAAATTATTTTCGTAAGTATGTATAGTTTCGTACAATTATTTACCAAATCTATTAACAATAGTTCAGTATAGATTTATAATAAATTTTCGAAATAGTAGCTACCTATTATAATGCATAGTGCGCTATAGAAATTGCTATAATGTATATATTAATTACTAAAGAGTTACGTAGGTAATTGCTAAGTTCATTTATATCGTTTAATCAAAGATTGGTTAGCATCTCAATTAAGAAGATTCGTGAAGCATCTATTAGCTAAAATGATTAATTATTGCTTAGTTTACTCATTATAACTACATGCTGTTTATTTCTTGGCTAGAAAGCTCATTATCACTGTTTACCGAGTACTTCCAGACATCATATTACTCAACTTATTATTAAGAGTTCGGGACATTCTATGAACGATGAATCTATTTGAAAGGATTTTATTAGGGGAAAAGCGCATTTATCGATTCAGGAATTCCTGTTTGATATTTATTTGGGTTATATCAAGTAAAGTTTAGCCATACATTTAAAATCATGGCAATATGTCCATAGGATGTGCAGTTCAATTTGGTCATTTTAGGGAAAATGACAATGGCATTAGGACCACCTTGCTAAGTTTCCGAAATAGTAAACTTCAATTCTATTTACTTTGGAAATAAAGTCGACATTTCAGTTAAGGAAATTCTACAACGCGGCCCCAGTCGCAATTAATAAGGCAACTAATTTGAAGGCTATCAATTGAGACATTGTAATGGTGAATAATAATCACAAATGTATCTTCATTAGTTTCATGTCTTAGTTTTAACCGGTTGAAAAGCTTTTCACACATTTTTTTTTTTACGTCGGTATATACTTACTACGAACTTCTAAAGTGCTTTGTCTAATATAATTGACAAATGATTACGCGTTTTTAGGGCACCCTTCAAAATTCTAATCGTTCCAAAGATTCACTGATAAAATAATTAAAGCTGAACTTTAGGCCGAGGTACGGCGAGATGCATTGTGCGAGTACCTAATACACATTGCGAAATATCGAATAGATCAAGGACCGAGTTACATGCCCTGTACAATGGGAGCGATTATTCGAATTACAGGTTTGCTCGTGATCATAGGATGGTTCGATTTTCATAAATATCATTTTGGATTGAATGTTTACTGTGAAGTAATCGTTCTCTAAATAAAATAATGACGCAATGTGCTTATTGTGCTAAATTGGTTGTTGTTTACAAGGGTACGATTTCATTGATGCTGGATTTGCTAGCTCTGAAAAATCCAGGCAATTTGTCTATCTGAACCTGTAATTGCACCTACTTATATTAAAAATAGTAGATTATTATATACCAATGGCGATAAAACAAATGTCTCAGATCGCAAGTATATGCAATCTGAGGCCTTCTTTTTTATCGTCCGAGGTAAGATCATATGTCACCTCCTTAACAGGAAGTGGGTTTTTCTAAAAGTCCAGTTTATTGTCAGGTGTGACATAAATATATAGTATGTGCCTGTTATAATAAAGTAGGGAGATATAGAAGATCATTGCAGTTGTTAAGCCACTTCCAAACAAATAACAAAATATCAAAGATACAGCAGCTATCAAGCTATAATTTTAAACACATCATCAGCACACGGCCGTGTGGTGACGGCAGAGTAGAATACAATTGTCACCACCCCAAATCTCTCCCGTGGGTGTCGTACAAGGCGACTAAGGATAAATCAGTGATGAGGAATGGGCAGCAGCGTTCCTCTTATACCTACCACCTAGCAAAGAACTGCGATTTTTGTGCCCGATAAATGGCAATAGGCTCGCCACCTATTACATGGGACCTAGCATAATTGGCGAAGCGTGGGTGCTAGTTCACCTCTGCCTACCCCTTCGGGGATATAGGCGTGAATTATGTATGTATGTATGTATGTATCATCAGCACACACGCTACCGCGTCGCGCGTCACCTCGGAAGCGCACGGGGCAACCCGAGCTATCGCTGCATCGCTCGCAATGCATTAACGGCACATCAGTTGCATAAAGCGTTCCGTTGCACAACCACTCACTCTCGACGGACGCCATCCATTGTCGCGCACGCGCTTTACTGAGAACGTTCCCGCGTAACAGCAAAAAGCTTGGGAACCACATCCGAACAATCATGGCCGACATAACGCTACGAATGTTATCTGCGTTTACAACACGGCTCACGTTCTCATTGCTTATTACGGGCCTGTTTCACAATCTTGCTCTGCGAATTACGGATTTAACTAGGATACCGATTAATCATTTATCGATTATTTGTGATTTGTATACGCTTCCTTCTATGCTGGGTTGGGAGTGAACAAATAACGGAGGATGTGCGAATCCCGAGTCTCGGCTGGGGTTTTCGCAAAAGTGTGATTGATTCAGAGAAACACATAAGTAAAATATTAATAAGTTAAAATATATTTAGTTAGGTGTAAGCAATGACATGGTAAAACGAAGCCGAAAATAACAATCGTAAGTGATCGGTCAAGATAATGACAAGATACTTAATTCAAATATAGAAAGCTGATGATTATAAAAAACATAAAGAACAGTATAAAAACCTCTTTGTTCTTACAAAAAGTCGACTCAGGGAGAGCTTTGCCGCTAGAGGGAGAGCTGGTGGGGCAACCGAATGGTACAGGACAGTCTGAGAGCGGGCTGTAAAACCTAAGCCAAACCCTTGAGCATTATGGATTGTAATTTTCGTCATCCCAAAAATTCTCCGTTCATCGGTCTCTTGACATTGTCCTTTCTAACATATATTCGTTCAGTACTTTTCCGATATGGTGGGTGATGTGAAAAGAAAGTGGATGGCTTGATGATGTCTGGCCGAGAATAAACATACTTCACCGAACCCAGATAAACTGCAAACAAGGCAGGAAGATATTGGTGATTTACGTACGCTGTTGCAAAAATCTTGGGTTCTAGTTCCGATAGTCATAATTATGTTTATTTAGTTTTGCACAATATACCTCGCTAAACACTTACTCCCGAATACAGAAACACTACTCAAATTTTGAGCACTGCTTATGAAGTTAAGTGGACAATACCTGTCAGAATTTGTATGGAAAAACGTCAGTTTTGTCATTACTTAAATGTTAAGTAGGACTAAAACTTTGAGTAGGTAATGTTTAAGTTAAAGTAGTCTTTAAATCATTTAGCAATAAACTTAACACAATACAAATACAATTGAAATCCTCATTCAGTGAACGAGAGTGAGAGTCCGTATGTCAATTATTTTTTTATCTTTCTTTAATCTATATCTTGCTTACTGCCAGGTTTCACAGTACATTTTCATAGCCGGTTTTCTTTAATAAATAATAACTTTTTATGACATTAAACTGATGCCTTTGTTTAAGACAAGTATTTACAAACAATGGCAAAAGTGTTTTCGATCTTTATCCGCTTTGTGTGTATTCAATGTAAATTGTTCACATTTTACTGGTCAGGAATTTCTTTTACTCAATTGGAAACACACACGACACGTAATACCAAACAAACAAACAAACCGTATCTGCAACCTGTGTTTTCATTCACGCAGTGTCGTCGCCCGCATTCGTAGTCCCATCATCAATACCAAGGACACAGTTTCTCAGTGAAATAAAACAGCAAGTGAAATAACATGTTTATTGCAAACCATTCATGGCAATTAAAAGTGTGGAAAATTTGATCTGAATTTATTCCGAAATGGTTAACGGTAACTATGTACTGTACGGGGACAGGCCGTCTTCCGAATCCGAGATTGTGGACGATCATGTCCACCAGAAAACCGCTGAACGCAAGCCAAGACGAAAGACGCACAGAACTGCCAATGAACTGCAGTCCACGTTGAACATGGCTCAATTGGACAACGAGACAGATTCGGTTAAATACGAAAAGAGAATCCAAGAGCCCAGACTACTTCGATACGTGCCAACTACAGAAGTAGAAGAGAACTATGTGTCTGAGAAGTTTGAGACTTACGACCTGAAGCCTGCAGAAGAGAGGCCAAGAAGATATGCTTTTACGAAGAAACCGAAGAACCCAGCGGACGGGTCTGTGAATTACGCTTATTCTAGATCGAGTAGCAGTTGTAGTTCTCCGAATGGGAATCTGCCAACTATATCCGAGCATACGGAGCAATATGGCACGTATCGCGTACGCCCTGCGCCTAGTCCGCCGGTCGTCGACATAATCGGCGGATACGAGTCTAAGCTGGATAAATACTTCGCCAAGCCGAGGGAATTAAAGAAATTTGCTGCCAAGGTAAACTACAATGTGAGTATATTTTTCTGTTTAATTTACTTAATTTGCGTCTTGAATACCACATACTATTGATGACTCTTAACCATATCTGAGATTCTTTGTCGGAAAAATTATAGCAGAGCAAGGTTCTGTTGCATGCTACTTGCCGCTTCTGATCTCTGTTTCTAATTTAAAAGCCAAAAATTGCAGTAACACGTTTTACTGAAAGAACCGTTTTACGTTTTGGAAAAGATATAAATACACATACTCGTACGATATTTTGTTTTCCTACAAATTAATTAAGACTAAATTAAACTATTCGATTTTAATTTTAACATTATATAAATGTTATAAAAATTTTATAAAATTTATATAAATTAAAATCGAATAGTTTAAAAAGCAAAACCGAACGCACGGTATTTGTAAAAATATCTTGCTTTGGAATGTTTGAAATTTATTTCTACATTGCGAGGGTACCCGTTGGCTTACAACGTGAAGTGTAAAGGTTAGAAGAATTTCGGCAAGTTAATTAGTGTCTTGGGTGGCCGAGCGGTCAGGCACCTGCCCGGATAGCAGCGGACGCGGGTTCGGTTCCCGCCTCAAGATCATAATTTTTCGAAATTCTTTTTCTAACCACCAAAATCTTAAGACTAAATTAGCTTGATGATTAATGAGGTTTGATTTGGCAAGTGGTTCAGTTTATCCTACTCCCTTATTGTTAATGTGCGGATATTTATTCATTTGTCTGTCTCCACGACTCGCTTATGCCCCAGTCTCTTTACATTACATTAATTGATTTATTGCTAACGATAAAACTAAAGTCTAATACTTATTGCCAATTAATTTATTTTACGAAAGAGAAACGAAGCTAAACATTTAATTAATAGTATGATTAACATTCTCAGTCGTTGTTATCGATAAATATTGAATGCGTTTTCTGTGGTAAAGTAATTAATTTTATAGTTTGGCTACAACATTATTATGCGGCGAGCTTTTTTATTAATCAGATGTTAGATTGTGGTTTTTTTTATTGAATACGGGGTCTAAAGTTATACGAGTGTTATTTTGATGCTCAATAAAAGACATCGAAACGGCGAGTATTTTAAATTCACTTTGTACAGTCAGCATCATAAGTAGATTAACACTTTAATACCTTGTCACAATAGTCGTTCGTACAAATTGGTGGCAATTATTTCTGCGCGTTCACTATCTTTGTTATGACAGAGGGCTAAAAGTGGTAATCTACTTATGATGCTGCCCGTACAATAAAATGATAATGTGAATCATTTTGTACATGTATTTGACTATTTTTATATTTTAAGTGTGAAATTTCGCATAAAATATCTGTCAGCAAAACCAGATTATTATATCTATATAAAACTACAACATTCTAGTTATTATCAAGCAGTACCCTACCTATATCAAAAGTTAACCTATGTTTATTACGAAGTTAGTGGGGCAATAGTTTAATACGCCCAAACTGGATATTTATTTCAAAACGTACACGAGTTACAAGCAGCTGTAAAGAAATAGTCCCTGGTCAGCTGAAGGCGGTATATACTTGCATGCATGGCAGCTAATTATGCGTGCATGTCAGGCCTAAATCAAACACCTTCCGCGTTCACTGCCCTGTTGATAAAGATACAATTTTACGATTAGTGCTGTATTGCATGCTGTTCTAAATTAGATACATGAACAATTGAACAGTGATTGATAATGTTGTTTGTTTTGTTTATTTGAGGCATGGTCCAGGTTAAACCATATTGTTGTCACATGCTACGCATATTTAATGATGTTTTATTGAACTTATGTACTGCGACTTTTGTGCCCGATAAATGGCAATAGGCTCGCCACCTATTACATGGGACTTAACATAATTGGCGAAACGCGGGTGAGAATTCACCTCTGCCTACCCCTTCGGGGATATGGGCGTGATTTATGTATGTATGTATTATTGAACTTACAACTTACTTGGGCACTAGTAACTCAACCACTTTGTGTATCTTATCTATAATAAGTTCTACGCATGCAACAATACACGACACGCATAAGCCGAGGTCCGCGAGTCCTTTAGAGGCCTGATACCGCTCCCTACTCAGATTCGTAGCGCCCTAGAATTCATAGGCTCTCCACGTCATCTGCCTTTGGTTGCACTTAATTATTTTTGATTAAAGTATTAGCTTTGTTTCACTGACTTCTTAGTTAAAAAAAATATTTTTGTGCTCCATTTTAATAGTATGGTATTATAGACCGGATTCTGCATTTTTAACAAACAGCAGTTTAGCTCTGGTAGCGGTTCTGAAATAAAATTTTGTAAATTCCAGGCGCAGTATGTTGCGTTGTCAGATTAGCTCACGTTTAATTGCAACTAGTCCTAAGTTATTCAATCTGTATACGTGAATTAGATCAGATGTAATAGAATATTATGTATTATTATAGATATATTTGTTTATTTGTGTTTAGAGTTTGTGGCATTTATATTAGTTAGAATATAAATGCGTTAGCTTAACCTACCACAGAGTTTATGTTATGGCGCAATGGGCTCCTGATTTTGGATCTGCAGGCACTAGGTAGGTATGTTCGCATAGCCTTTCAGAATACTTTCCAGCCAAATAGCCTTTTCACCGCCATTGACACTCGTGACAGTGATACATTTATGTAGTTCCAACACCATTTTTGCCTCGGCAAGCCTCTTGTGAAGAATAATGCCACAGTTATACAACGCAGTATACGACCACAGCTATAAATCTTCATAATTGACACAAATATTCCTATGCACGAGAGTCTAATTTGATATCGCCCACGTCACTGCCTCATCTCAGATTCGGATCAAAAGTTCATAAATCACAAGTAATGTATCTAATGAGGTATTGCCACAATGTCTTTTAGTGGGTTAATAAATATGTTATGTAGGTAGCAACCGGTTAATTGATTCAAATCTGTCTCGTAATTATTTATCACGTCCAATAAACGATGTGGACAGCCTTCTTACATTATCTTGGCTTCAATTAAAATTTAATTCGGTGCTTACTTTACGGTAGTTAATGTTTTTATAATGGTTTTGCCCGCAAAATATTATTTAATATTAATGATATTGAATAAGCATGCACTTCTAAACTTCCTATAATTTAATTTCCACAACAGCCAGTCTTGCTTCAAGCCAACTCAACTCTTCACTGCGGCTATACGTTCGTCAGTGCAGACGGTGGAACATTTCCACTATTTTTCGATAAAATATGAGTAGAAACTGTTACATTCAGGTAGAATAAATATTTTTTCATCTTATTTTATACCTAATAATTATAACAACATTAGAAATGTTTATTTATGGTTTAATAATTCTTTAGTCTTCTTAGTCATCGTTATATTTCAATGGTAAATTTAATTAGTCCCTATTTTGTCTGCCGTCTATGGATTGAAGAATATCTCCCTATATTCTATAGGGAAGGGGTCATTAAAAAGGGCTGGTGATGATGATGATGATTGTATTCTATTCATGATTCATATTGATTACCCACGAATATTTGTTGGTGATTTGTCCTCCACCATTCGAGTGTCCTAAGGTCTGCACCGGGCAATCTCCCTTAGTCAACTTTTATGACAATCTCGGGGCCGTTACATTCTACGTCATTCTCTCGCTCCTAGAACAGCATAGAACCATTCAAGGAACAGTACAAAATGATATCTCCCAAGGAACGAATTGCTTGACAAAGATTTACTATCTACCACTATAACCATGATAGCATCTCAACTCCGCATAAATTACGCGCTTTATCACACTAAATGCGACTACTAAGTAGCTTTCTTCCGCTAAGTGCTATGATAAAAATAAATGTCACAGTAAAACAACAATTGCGTAACTACTGATTAAAAGCATTATCAAAACACGTGACTTACATAAAAAACCAAGTGACCTTTGAAAAGCGTTCATCAGTCACATATAAAACATAAGCACGTGACTTCTCTCGATTATAATTATTACTATTTTGCATATACATAGACATCACCATCATCATCACCAGCGATTCAATATGCCCACTGCTAGAAGAATATAGGCACAATGCACCATTACTAACAATGCTCTAGTGCGGGTTGGTGGATACTGGATACTAACGACTGCAGATGCAGCCGAGACCATCTACCTCCTCTTAGCGTGCCTTCCGAAGCACGGAGCAACTAAAAAAACTATGATTTGGTCAACCACCTATGTAGCGGCCTTTGCGAACATTGCTCTTAGTTTACGCAATCGCAAGCCGTCGGACTTCTCCGAGGGAACTGTGTTTTCATACTCAAGTGTTAACTTTGGTGTTTCTTGTTGTTCCAGGGTTCACATCCGGACAGCCTTTACCGCGTATCGTCGGTCGGTGGCGCGGGCGCAGGCAAGATGGCGCGCGTACTCCAACTTCTCCGATGGCCTGCCGCACTCGTCCTAGTATGCGTGGCGCTAGCTGTCTTCGTTTACTTCCTTATGCCAGGTAAACATTTTTATTTATAGCTACAGGATTTTATTGTGTGGGAACAGCTAAGTAGATCAACTTCAGGATATTCAGGTACAGGTTACTATTACACAAAGTCCGCCTGATTTAGTTTGTAGTAGCAGTTCCGACTTAAACCATTTAATTGTGTTTTAGCAATTCTGTTTAAAAATGTTGTGCACGCCTGTAATATGCGCACATGTCAGGATTACTACTAAGAAAAATAAAAAAATCTGTATAACTACAAATAGAGGAAGGTAGGGTAGTACTACCCTACTTCCTCTATTCGAGAGGGGGTACTGCCCAAAACGGACACTCATGTTCATAAATCATTTTGAAAATTAATATGTTTTCAATTTTTGCTCCTTCAAGGAGGCACGAAGGAACTGAAGTTCCTATATCTTCTCCCGCCCTTGTGTATTGGTAAATAGTTTGACTCATGAGCATAGAATATACAATACTCGTAATACGCTTTAAGTAGTAGTTCCAATTTAAAATATTTCATTGTGTTATAAAATTTCTGTTTAAAAAAAGTGTAATTGGTGCAATTAAGATTAGTATTTATTTTGGTGTTAAAATAGAATCGAACGACTTGAAAGGTTGAAACTCGCTACAAGAGCTCCACTGCCATGGATATTGGACAATGAAAGTATTTGTTTTTTTTTATATACTTTCTTACATTGTCCGCCTAACACCAACTTTTGTTTACATTACATTTCGTAACCTAAATATGAAAAGGTACTTACTACTATCATAAAATGCTCTTAGCACTAAAACAGATTTTACGATAAGCGGCGAAAGGTGATAGTTTTTAAAATAAGATAAACAAGACTTTTATGACACAATGCTATATTTTATCTACACTCTTCTCAAACATATTATTGTTCACAACCCGGAAATGTGAGTAGCCAATTGGAGAAAAGGAAAAAAATATACAATCGCAAAACAAAACGCAACAAATTCTTTCGAAATGAAGAGAAACTTGAGCTAATTTTATATCTTACCAACTCGTTGAGTCAAACGTGTCAAAGTTCAACTCTCTGAGGAAAATATTATTTAGGTATTTGAATATCTATAGCCTTATTGGAAATTAATGGACTCTTACAAAAATTAAGAATAGAGCGTTCTGTTTACGAAACAGCAAAACAATTCAAATACGACCAGAAGAATTACTTTGTTTTATATTTTAAAATTAAAATTGATCAACTTTTTTGTGTTATTATTAGAATCTATATTTAGGCATTTTGCATTTTATTATTTAACCCGGCGGGCGTATAGATAGATCACTTCACAGTAGCCGTGGTAGGGGAAATGACATTAAAGGGCTTATGATTAATAAAACCATTTGCTCTATATAATCAGGCACAGAAATAATTGTATACAAATATTCCTGTTTGATTTTCCATTATATTTAGATTACTCAAGTAAATAATTAACATTTTAGTTTTCTTTTTGTGTAATAATGCGCTTAAAAAAACTGTGCATTTGCCTAAATGATAATCAAATTGTATTAGGCTACTGTTAGTGACAAAATAGTTTGATTTCTCATGAATAAATTCAACAGCAATAGCATTAAATATGATTAGTTATGTCAGCATTAAATTGGGTGGGACAATCATGATGAAAGATATTACGATGCTAATGTGCATTTAGAAGACCTAATATGCCTCCAATGTCGGCATGCGTCGTGTCAAAGGTGACTATGGGCGTAACTCTTGCAGGGTGGCAGATATTACTATGTATGTATGATTTTACAACTAAACGAGATGCTTACTAAGTAGTGGACTGCCGAAAGTTGTTGGGTATTCAAAATTTAGGAGTATCTATTTCACTATTCGATTTTAATTTCAACATTATATAAATGTTAGAAAAATTGGTACAAAGATTTTGGTGGTTAGAAAAAGAATTTCGAAAAATTATGGTCTTGATGCGGGAATCGAACCCGCGTCCGCTGCTATCCGGGTAGGTGCCGCTCGGCCAACCAAGACACTATCTATTTCTAATATCTATTTCAGTATTTGGTAACCGTCTTAGATCCAACTATCAATAAAGTTATTATTATTAATTATCTGCTATGGTATAACGTGGTTCGTGTCCTTTGTGTTCTGGATTACTCTAACGCTAATTTGGATATATTACAATTAGTAAATAATAATAATAACGCACTGTATTTGCCTAACACTGTATTTAGCATACTTGGCGAAATATGGGTGTCATAATATGACAAGCCAAGTATGGTATGATATTATCATACCCCTCCCCTTCACATCATATTATTGAATATGAAAAAAAAATCTTCATGCGACTTAATGATAATAATGTAAATGGTATGTTGAATGGTTTAACAGTATATTATGAGTACCTACTCTGTAAAATCCATACTTCAGATGATAAATAAGCACGGTGTGTGGTTAATCTCAAAAACTCTTCCTTTTTTGCTATTATTAAGAAATCTTTATATTTATCAATTTTACTTACTGCAATCGCCGTATTCTCATAAAAAAAGAGGGACACATAACCTGTCTACTAAAAAAATTCACCACAATAATCTCACTGAAATATCCCGTGATTCGCACCGAAAATATTAATTAATTAAAGCCAAATTTGCATATCGAAAGCTCAAAAGGTCAAAAAGTGCTTAAAAATGCCAGCAATTATGCTCGAAACGGAAGCAGGAGCATCGTAAAATAACTTTCATAACAATTACAGTCCTTTTCATGTGCAAAATTGTACTTTGATAAAAGTGCGGAGTGGACCTTTCTCACTGCTCTTCATAAATATTCAGCCACTTTCACGATGACGACAAAAGATTTTGATAATGGCGCGCTCACACGAATACCAATTTATGTCAATGGGGAGACAAATTATCCGTTGCCACGTGTCGTGTGGACACTCGAACATGAATTGTCCAGCCAATATTTTCTCTTCGCATTAAAAGAAAGTCAAAATCTCATGTGAAGATCGTATTGTAAGATTTATATCGATATGTGAAATGATCTATCACGAGCTTTAAAAATTATATTATGTAGGTACAATAAGCTGACAATAATTTATCAACGAAACAGACATGAACGTCTAAAGTTTTGTACAAACGAATCACCAAGCGAACGAAATAATACAGCGGTAATACTTCTGTGTTAAAAATGGACTAATTTAGGCATTTTTAATTCAGCATCATCTTCGTAATGATCCTATTTGATTTGAGGCCGGCGCAGTATGTTTAATTCTAATTGTTATATCCATACAAATCCATGCAAACAAGTTACGGCAATATTTTTTCTCCCGTGGGTGTGGTACAAGGCGACTAAGGATAAAGAAAGCGATGAGTGATGGACAGCAGTATTTCTCTACCACCTAGCAAAATACTGAAATTTATGTCCCGATAAATGACAATAGGTTCTACACTCCACCTATTATATGGGACCTTATTTAATTGGCGAAAAGTGGGTGTTAACTCACCTCTGCTTACACCTTCTGGGATATAGGCGTGATTTATGTATGTAATATTATTTACTCTCCCTAGGAATCATAAATCGTGGTGGCTTTAATCTCAGCCACAATACGGGTATTTATTTTTATTTATTTATATTACTAATTTTTAATCCACCAAAAGCAAGAAAATCCTCTACCTACCATACGGCAAGTGCTATCAATAATAGTAAATCATTATTAATAAAACAAAGGGCTAAAGCAGATAACAGTAGTTAAAAATATGATAAACTGTGGTAAAAATATCAATAAATGTTAACATTTATTGTTTTCCTTTTCTTTGGAAATGTTGAGAAATAGGAATTTGACTATTTGTAAGCAATCTCAATAAAGGAGTTGTTACTTCAGAAGAAACGTGCGTGGGCCATATTACCGCATGCATGATGTTTAAACTGTTTCGGCCAATTCGAAAGTTTCATTGCATTTGACCAATTCTGTTGACAATTTGCATTTGACTAATTGTGTGGACAATTTGCTAATCTTTATTTTAAAGTAGGCTAAGGAGTCGTAGGCAGAACAAATTGTTATGATGTGGTTACTGTAGAAAAGTAGACCGATAGCTTAGATACATTCCTAGCACATATTTAATGAGCGCCCGGAGAACGATTAGTTTTATCGATTCTATAAAGACAAGAGTAGCAAGTTTGTATGAGTGAACATTTCACATCAGGTTCTTACATATTAGAATATCGGGTGAGTTTTTATTCGGAGAGGAAAAGCATATGAAATGACTGCCGATTTAGTCAAATGGCCAGATCGCTGCCTACCGGCCCGGTCCCGGGTTCGAATCCTGGTACGGGCAAACATTCGTGATGAACACAGACATTTTGTTATCGAGTCTTGGTTGTTTCTATGTTTATGTAGTAGGTATATTTATTACAAAAAATATATAAAATTATTTCGTGTATTACAAATTGCCCGTCATTTAGTATCCATAACACAAGGTTCTTAAGCTAAATTACTTTGGGCTAGATTATAGGTGCATGTGTGATGTTACTATATTATTCAATCATTTATTTATTTTGTTTATTTTGGAGTCCACGTGGTCACGTCAGACAGAGCAGAATACGATCAACAGAAAAACCAGTCTCACGGTGTAAATCTAAATCAATATGTCTATATTCATAGCTATTGGTTGATTATTATTGATGATTTTCACAATGATGACTATGTTTAGCGTTCAGAGTCGTGACTATTGGTTGTAAGTGGGATCATTATGGCTTAGCACAGTGATTTTCGTCCAGCGCTCAGCCCGTCGGGGACTTTTGACATTCTTCATTCATACACCATAGTTTAAACGAGGTCCCAGATTAAAGTCAATTTGCTAAAGCTACCGGTGCTCCGTTTACACAGGAGCTGGATCTACCGAGAATTTCGCCAGCGGCTAAGAAGCACTTATGCGGTGTTCAAGTCGTTATCTAGTAAATTGCCTAATAACGTATTTAATAGCGGAGTCAAGTCGGCTATAAAACATTTCTTAGAGACGAGTTCTGTCTGACACGTTATATAAAACTAATCATGTTTAATTAGACGTAGCAGGCCGGGCTACCACCACACTGTTCTAGGAGCGAGTCTTAAATTGCGTCCTGTATGTTGATTAATACATACTTTTAATTTTTCCTGAATGGAACGTCAATTATCCTGAGCAAATGAAAGCTTACTATGCGGAACAGTATGTCAACATCGCGTTTCAATCTTAGCGAAGTGTTGTCATATTAAAAAAACTGCCTTATTATATCGTTGCATTATTTTTCTGTCATTTACTTAATTATATAATCTTCAAATAAAAAATGTTCTTCTTCCTGCTCTGTTCCCAGTCTATCTGAGGTCAGCGCAGAATGTTTCCATACATACATACATACATAAATCACGCCTATATCCCGGAGGGGTAGGCAGAGGTGAACTAGCACCCACGTTTCGCCAGTTATGTTAGGTCCCATGTAATAGGTGGCGAGCCTATTGCCATTTATCGGGCTCAAAAGTCGCAGAAGGTACATAGCTAGATGGTATAAGAGGAACGCTGCTGCCCATTCCTCATCACTGATTTATCCTTAGTCGCCTTGTACGACACCCACGGGAGAGCCTTGGGGTGGTGACAATTGTATTCTTCTCTGCCGTCACCACACGGCCAGAATGTTTCCTTTTGACTCATTTCATCCATCACGCCGGAAAGGTGCTAGTGATGAATGAATGTACATAAAAGAGACGGAACGGACGATGTCGGGAGACCTATAAACGGAAAGACTGATTGGAATGACAACGTTGCAATCCAAACTGCTAAAGGTTTTGGCTTGGGTTTTACAACCGGTCGCCTGTCTGGCACCAACCCTCTTGGGTATGCTGTTGTTGGTGGTTTGACCTCCATGTAATAGGAGACGAGACTATTGATTTATCCGGCATTTGAATCACAATAGCTCTATCTGCCGCACTCAGAGACGTCAAATAACGTTAATGAGTACTTAACGTCAAAAAATGACAATTCAAAACTAGTCGCTATTCTTGCCGGGTCTATGGTCTATATTTTAATGAAAAATTTTGACATTAAATACTCATTAAAGTTAATTGACGTCTCTGAGTGCGGCAGTAAGTGATATATGAAGAAGGTTGCTGCCCATGACTTTTTATATATTTTTATGTTAGTCGCCTTGTATGACACCCGCGGGAAAACTGATCTGCCACCACTTCATGGAATAACTATTATAAAGAAAATGTAATCAAGTACATAACCTATCTATCATATCCTATCATATGTTTTATCGAATAGCTATATCTTGAGTTATATCTTTCTATGCTACTTAGTTGTAATCATGATCGGGATTAATGGGTACTAGGCCAGCATAGATTCCAAGTCGTTATACCCGTGACATCTTGAACTCGGCTTTCACCACAAAGAGCCAAGAACATGTGCTCCCCACAGTTACGATACTTCGTTTCACCGTCTTATTAGAGCAACAGCGTGAATCTCTCGGTAGTAACGATGCGCTGCTAATGATCGTAACTAAGCCATCCAGAGCACTTGTGTTGTTTATTATTATTACCGCACTAGACGTGTTAAAATAACACTTCAGTTTGCCTAGCATGACCACCTAAACACGATATAACAGTGTATCGGTGGTCATGCTAGCCGGGCTGCGGGACTAGCCAAGTGGCTTAACTATTCGAACGCATAGAAAACAAAAGTATAAAACTGACGTATATTTTTCCCTGTAATACGTCAGTTTCATACATTTTGTATTAAATGCGTTCGACAGATTAGCCTGAGGCTGAACAACTATCGTTTTTTTTTAAACAAATAAATAATTAATGGTCTCGGTGGCTGAGTGGTAGGGGAAAATGACCGAAAACGACCATGCTGCCTAAAGCGTCCCCTCTACTGTATAACATAGTTTTCATTCACCCAATGACAGAGTTGATTATAATAATAATTATACAATACTGTGCTCTGCAGAATACAATTGTCCCCACCCCCCATCTCTCCCGCCGGTGTCGTACAAGGCTACTAAGGGTAGTTTAGTTTAGCCCCCTGATTGGGCCATTGTACGTGTCTCCTTATATTGTACTACTCCAACCATCCCAGATTATCCCAAAAACTTAGCAGCCTTTTCAGACTGCTGCAGGCTTCTGGGACCGCAATGGTAAATAGGTGCTTGTTTAGGGAGCAATGGCCAGTTATTATGCCTATCACCTTTCGGAGCTTGTCCCTGTTTAAATTTATGAGGTTGCGAGCAAATCTTTTTGATGCCACCGGAACTGCATTCTTCGTTTGCTTACACCCGTCAATGTTCGTCCATTCTCTAATGTGGGTTTCCTCAGTTTTGGTGCGCAGCCATGTTTTTATTTGGGCCTGAGGTATGGGCAGCAATGGTTCCGGGCTACTAAGGTTAAAGACACCGACGAGTAATGGGTAGCAGCGTTTTTCTTATATCACCCTTTACGTCCCTAATAAATGGCAATAGGCACGCCCCATATTACATGGGACCAAACCTAACATTTTACCTTGCTTACCCCTTTGGAGATCAAAAGTCGTGATTTACGTATGTAATATCAAAGTTTTTACCATTCAAGCTTAAGATCTACTTAAGATCGTGTCTTACCACAACTGTGATTCGGAATTAGTTAATAAGAAATAAGTGTTAGTCGTTATTGTTTCAGATAACTTAGACAGTGATTTGGACTCAGTAAATGGAACTTACTGGGATCCGGCAGCAGCGAGCATCGGAACACAAATTCATAATCATCTAGACAAGACCAATCTTAAACCAGACCAGAGCAAGAATAGTACTCCCACACAACCACAAGGTAGGTGCTTCTTCTTTGCGATATGCAGTATCAAGGGGTCGATAATCAAAATGGAAAATTAAAGATATTTAAACCAATAATTAATAAATACCAATCGGTATTTAAGATGTTCACACTTGTGTTACTTAAACGTACCTAAAGTTCTTTTTATCTTGCCTAATATACATTTCTTATTTGTGTAGTTTCTAGAAATGGGTATAGAATATTTAAACTTTTGCTGTGTTTTATTATGTTATTTGTTTTGTTTTTGGTGGGCACTTCTTCAAAATATTTTAGCACAATTAGTAGAATTTATGTA
This sequence comes from Cataclysta lemnata, assembly GCA_963931975.1. NCBI lineage: Eukaryota > Metazoa > Arthropoda > Insecta > Lepidoptera > Crambidae > Cataclysta > Cataclysta lemnata. The sequence continues at coordinate 13,944,168 of OZ008340.1, read as the reverse complement.
ATTGTTTGTAGTCTTGGCGCCTAATTAAAATGTTTACACAATTAATAAGACTGTTAGTTATACAAATGATAATTACAGGTACGAAAACGCCGGAAATAGATTTCTATGAGGCAGATACTGCCAAAGCGTACGATACTCCACCGCACGCTATACCGACAACTGAATCAAATTTGCAAAGAAATAAATTACCAATTCAACCAGTTTTCCCGACTCATATAACTCCTGAAGTACAATACGGCAACGAAAAAGCTGATTCGGATAAACTAAGAAATGCAAAACAGTTAGGTGAAGCCAACGCAGTGACTCAAGATTCTACATTAAAACCGCATATCACCCAAAAACCAGAGAAGCCGTTGGCTATTTTTGTTAAGGATAACGACAGCGGTAATATTGCTACGAGCACTGAGTCCATTGAGAAGGACACTTTTAATGATTTGACAAATTACGGAGAGAAAGTTAATGCTAAAAAGACTGTAATACCAATTGCCAAGCTACTTCCACCCGTATATAAGGAACAAATAACGAACGATGAAAAAACAGTTTTTGCGCAAGAACCCGAGATCCCTCAGGAGATTCAAGAATTTTACCAGCGGAAACGCCCTGCGGTCGTCGACGTCAAGTTCACTTCAGGTCATTCCAAACTTTTTGGTATCTCTATTGAGGATGCGGCGAATATGCACTCCACTACACAAAGCTCCACATATAACACAAGGGTATCACCTACACTCCCAACATGGCGCAATCGTGACGATTCCACTACTAAAAAATACCCAGTTAATGTTAATTACGACGGTAAGTTATAGTTTATATGACGCACCAAGGGTGTATACGGTATGACGGGTACAAGGCATCCATCACCATGCATGCATATTTTAAATAGCGGTTGTTACTAATGAAACAATTTTATCAATGGCCATTACTAACTGGGCTTGTAAATAAGTAGTATAGTTATTTTCTATTAATACTATATTACTTCACTAATTGTAACTGCTCACTATTTGAAAACATTTCTTATGGTGTGGTTAAGATTCAATTTACATGTCGCTTATTGAATATAAAAGAGACACAAATCAAAGACGATTAATCTTGCAAAAATAAGTCTGAATGCCATACATTTTCAATACGCGATGTATTTTTTCCCGTTGTGCCATTTTTATACGAAATAAGCGATGTATTACAGAATTGTTGCTTATATTTCTTATTACTACTCTACTCGCTGCTTATTTCCCCCTCCTAAGTTTTTCGGATTTTTCCTCCTCCAGAGCTGCCTGTGTCCCAGCTATGTAACCCAGCTGAATGCAACATGGGACATAATTATTTCCTGTAAATTACCTTTTTTATTAGTTGCATATTTTAGTTAAAACTTACTGAAACTTTAAATTTCTTAGGTACTTTGCCCAATATAATGACTAGTATTAATTTTCTTTTGTATTGTACTCTGCCGTCACCACACGGCTTTGTCACCACCCCCAAATCTCTCCCGTGGGTGTCGTACAAGGCGACTAAGCATAAATCAGCGATGAGGAATGGGCAGCAGCGTTCCTCTTATATCACCTAGCAGTAATAGTACTGCGAATTTTGTGCCAGATAAATGGCAATTCCCGGAGAGAGATTTTGTTAGTGGGTTCGATTCCCGGTTCACGCTTTTTGAGAAATCTGTAAATGCAGCTATGTTTCTTTTTAAAAATAAAGGCAAGTTTTCTTTCAGCAAATTGATCTGTTTTAAAGATTTAAGGTACTTTCCTTCCAGGGCTTATGCTTTCTTTCCACACTTTATTGCATAGAAATCGTCAGTATTTTCAGAATGACCGCGGATACAACATAAAGTTATAATTATATCATTAAATAAAGTTGTTGAGTGTATACATAAAATATAGCAAGTATATCACGGGCAACAAATACAATAACAACTACCAAAATACAATTGTAATAAAAAAATTCTAATGATTTTCCAGTACCTCAGTGTCGCTCTACACGGCTGGCGTATTGCAGCGGTGTTCTGCCGTACGACTTAGCAGGGCCGGCGGCTACCCTCAACGGGGTAGACCTGACGCAGCTGCTGTCGCAAGTCGAGTATTTGACCGCCACGAACTGCAGCGGGCGGCTGCGCCAGTTTATGTGCGCCCTCCTGGAACCGGAGTGCAATCCGCCACCTCAACCACCCAAAATGCCCTGCTACAATTTTTGCAAAGGTAATTTGAAAGTCTATTAAACAAAGGGCCAGGTTAAGACTACCCGAAACCGACGGTCATGTATAAAGCGATTGAAAGCGAAAGAAGTATGTAAGGATCGTAGCCAGTGGAAAGAAGCTCTGCCTACGGTGCCTACCCCTGTGGGAGACAGGCGTGACATATAATATGTATGTAAAAAAATTTGTCCACGAAATTTTGCCTCCAGCACTATTTTTGAATGGGTTACATTTTGGATCGTGTGCGGAAATTTTACTTAATTATGTAGGTAATTTAATGTCCATTTCTATCTGGACGACCAGCCCCCGTAGCACGGGACGAGTTGTACTTTTATAGAAAAGTTACAATCTAATAGTTTCATCGCCCCGCTATTCCTGCGTACCAATTGATATCTTATATGTTTTACATTTTCGACTGCTATTTAGGAAATGTATTGATTTCCTAGGAAATAAGTCTAATATACGAGTAATTTATATGACACATTTCCGGGCGATTTTAGGAACTACATACATTTCTTAGGAATTTAATACAATGACGGAAAAATATGCCCGTCATCTAGTATCCTTAAATCAAGTGCTTCTAGGCTACTTACTTTTAGCTAGGTATGAGCGTAAAAACAATTATTTATTATTATTTTAACAATTCTATTCCAGCAATCACAGACAGTTGCGAGGGTCTGATCACCCATGATCTGGCCGCAGCATTCAACTGCAACCAATATTCCTCTGCGAACTGCGTAGCGGCCAAGAGCCCTTGTTCGCAGCGCGAGTTCTTCTGCGGCGACGGGTCGTGCATACCGCGCGACTGGATCTGCGACGGGGCGCGCGACTGCGTCGCCGGCGAAGACGAACAGAAATGTGTTGTTTGCGATGAGAACGAGTATCGGTACGTCACAGTTTAGTTATTCATAATATAACGAGGAATGGGCAGCAGCGTTCCTGGCACATGAGTAAATAAACGCAACAGAGCTCTTTCACTGGCTGTATGAGCGTAAACCGGTTTTTTCCAGAAAATCTGTCACTCTGTTCCGTTTATTTGCTCATGTGTTCCTGGTGCGCCATCTAGCAAATTACTGCGATCAAAGTTCGTGGTGAATGGCAATAGATTACATGCGACCTAAAATAAAAGTTGGTGAAACGCCGGTGGTGAAAACGCCGGTGTGAACTACAAAATTGTCAGATTCATAAATCTAGTCTCCAATCACCACATTTTTATATTGGGAAAGAAAACAGATGACTATCTATAAGCCCGTTTAATCAAAGAAATCTTCTATTTTCTGGCAAATTATTTTCTAACCTAGCTAACTGCTCAGACACATGACTAAATGGCTCAGCTGAGGTTCTTGTTACATTACTAATTCAATTATACCTACTTTTTTCTTAATATTAGATATCATTGTTGTAATTGACCTACTCTGACCTTACAGTTTAGTGAAGTTTATTATGCACTGATTGCGCGATTGCTGTATTAATGTTAACAGGGGCTTAAGTTTGGCCCGGTTTCTTTTTCTATAAACCATGGATTAAATTAAACTTTAGACAATGCACATTGTGAAAAAATTCACAAATTCAAAATAAAATAGTTTCATTTTAAAAAAGATTATTATGAGTAATTATATCGAGAGCAATAGTAAATATCTTTAATTTATACCTACATACATCATGCTAATACCCCCAAAGGGGTAGCAGAGGTGAATTAACACACACTCTCTGATTTATGATATTATTTTTGTAAAAAAAATACTCGCGACTAAATATTCTTTATGTCACACCTGATAATAAGTGGACTTATCCGCCCGCTAGGCTTACAGGAAATCCCACTTCCTGGTCAGAGGGGTGACATAAAATTATGATCTCACATCAGGCAATAAAAAAGAAAGCCTCAGATTGCATTTTTGTTTCATCACCATTGGTATATAACATACTATTTTTGGGCCTGGTACTTTGATAAAACTTCTAATAGGCAGCTCAAGTATTCAGCTGTTTAATGTGCCATTTCCAGCTGCCAGAGCGGGGGTTGCATACAGAAGCGGTGGATGTGCGACGGGTACTCGGACTGCCCAGGCGGCGAGGACGAGTCCCCGGAAGTGTGCGAGACGTACGGGCTCGCCCGGCCCGAGCTCGGGGAGGACGCCGCGGGGTCTGCGCCCGCGCCCTCCGTTCACAGGCCGCATCGCGTCCACGCGGGGCGAACTCAACAACGGCTAGGTCAGCAAGCTTTATCTCGTAATGATAGCACATTGACATAATCGGGAAGACACGAATAAAAAAATATATATATCTTACACCTATTTAGCTAAAAAGGAAATATGGTCCGTCAAATTTGGAAAAATTATTTGTCCTGATGCGGGAAACGAAATATGGCTGACTTTATTTTCTGTGTAATAGTTTTTTCTAACATATTTTATATAATGTCCAAGTAAAAATCAAATCATGCTTGTTTATCTTTTTTTTATTTAAAGTCAATGTGCACGAAAATCAACGTTATTCTAAAGGAATCTTCTTTTTTGGGTGACATTCATTGTATCTTATTTCCGGTTTGAAGTATCTCATAACGATTGCGATTATAAAATATAAGATAGCTTATAATAATGCGAGGCGTACGGGCTCGCCCGGCCCGAGCCGGGGAGGACGCCGCGGGGTCTGCGCCCGCGCCCTCCGTTCACAGGCCGCATCGCGTCCACGCGGGGCGAACTCAACAACGATTAGGTCAGCCGGCAAGCTTATTATGTCTCACAAAGAATATTGTGATTGGGAAAAGTTCAAAAAATTGAGAGATGCGGGAATCGAACTCGCGTACTCTGCAATCCGGACAGGTGCCTAAACCAGGGCGTTATAATTTATCGAACATTTTCTAATCACAATATTTTTTTAGGTTCGACATTTATTTGATGTTCAATTTAAAATCTAAATAAAATATTGTCTCACACTTATTTAACTACAAATAAAATAAAGTCGACTATAATTTATTTCGAAAAAGAATTTGTTCTGATGCGAGAAATGAACCCGCGTCTAATTTTTCTGTTTTTATTTTCTTTTTAATGTATGTAATTTCTAACATTTCAATAATGTTGAAATAAAAATCAAATCATGCTTAATTACCTATTTTTATATAAAAGTCAATCTGCACGAAAATCTACGATTTGATGACATTCTACGATATTCCCGGTTTGAAGTGTCTTATATAAACGATCGCGACTATAAAATATAAGATAGCTTATGATAGTTCTTAGCTATATTCCGAGGTTCTAAGATGCCATACATTTTCACAGGTGATATTGATAGCAGTAAAGAGCTGCTCATGACAAGCGACAGCAACAATGCGCTAAAAAGGAATTACACTAGGCGTCCGCCACTATCCCGATTAACACCATACACTCGACCTAAACTACAAGAACCAGCATCAAAGAGTGAAGATGTCTCGAAAATTAAAAATCCCGATGCGTCAAAACAAGTGAGTAAGACGAAAACAAAAGGTAACAAAGCAAAAACAGATTCTATGGAAGATGTAAATATTGGTGACTTGCCATTCTTTGAGGATTTAGATAGAGAAGGTTCGGAGAAGAGACAGAGTGAATTAAAACGACGGACCTTCGGTGGAGTGTCACCGGGGCCTGAACCCGACCTCACCCATCTTGACAAGTCCATTAACAAACTGGAGAAGGTCATCGATGGAGCTTCTTTGCTGAGGGTGTGTTCACATGGGTGTTAATGACTGTGATAACTAATGACCTATGCACAATTTCTAGTTACAAAGTTTAAATGTAGTAAAATGTGTTAACACTTCTATAGCTCTTATCTCTTCTACCGAAAGATCGTCGATCCTTCAATAGTTCTATTCCTCCTCTCTATTTTTCGGATAGACTTTTTATGTGTAGAACTAAATTTGTTATAATTATTAACTATATTATTATTTGGTTGGCTGCCATATAGCAAGATATATTAACAACTGCAGGTGCAGCCAGGACCAACGGCTTAACGTGCCTTCCGAAGCACGAAGGAACTCGAGATAACAAAATTTTTGCTCACCCATCCAGTGACCGGCCTTAGTGAACATTGGTTAGTTTAAGCAATCGCAGGCCAAGCGCGCTATGCCATATAGCGATATCCTCCCAAATGGTTAATGATTGCAGAAAGCGGTAAACCAACAAGACATGCTCGACTCTCCCGAGTCGAACAGTACAACATTGGAGATGTCGCCAGTCGCAGAGCCGGCCTTCTCTGGGTCCGCGCACGCGTCGCCCTGCCCCAGCGGCGAGCTCCGCTGCGTGGACGGCCGCTGCATCACGCTGGCGCAGCTCTGCGATGGCACCATCGACTGCTCTGATCACGCAGACGAGGACAACTGCTATACGTAATGCCGTTGTCGGGGGTGCCACTACATCGTTTGCGTCTCTTACTGCCGCACTCAGAGACGTCAATTAACTTTAATGAGTATTTAATGTCAAAAATTTTCTTTCAAATCTAGACCACGTTTTTGACGTCTCAGAGTGCGGCAGTTAGGGCAGGGTTTTTGATGCAAAGTTAACTCACTCAACCAATTGTTACCAATGGTTAAATATCAGTCTGATATTGTTACTTATAGTTAAATCTTCTTCTTCTCCCTGCCCTGTTCCCAGTCTATCTGGGGTCGGCGCAGTATGTTTCCTCTTCCATTCATATCGGTCAGACGTCATCAAGCCATCCACTCCCTTTGATGATGAACGGAGGGAGTGATTGGAATGACAACTTTCCAATCCATATTTCTCAAAGTTTTCGCTTAGGGTTTACAGCCGGCCGCCTGCCTGACACTAACCCTCTTTGGGTATATACTTATAGTTAAATAACAGTCTGATATTTAACTATTAGTAACAACTTTATGCGCTAAAAATCGGCTTTCAGTGTATTGCATCGTGTGTATGTGAATTGAACTTTGAACAGTTGTGATTTTAATTATATACATAATATTAAATATCAGTGACAATTAAAAGACATTATTACATTATGTTTAAGTCCGTAAAGCAAGTATGTGTTAATCTCTATCGTTTGCCCCGATATAGGTAAGAAATATTCAATGAGTGTCAAAACCGAAAGTTTGAAAGTAATATTTCTGTTGCGAATGTATGTTTATATTTGTAATTTAGTATCTAACTGTTGGTCTTTAAAAGTCATTAGGTACATACTGAAATATTTTCTTTACGGAAAGTATATTGAAATTGATATCATAGAAAAATGTATTTGCTTTATTTGGTAAAGAATCTTGGCACAAAATTTGTGATAAATAAAAAAATTTTAACCATCAGATAAATAAAAGGCGATTGTGTAAAAGCTACTTGAAATTCACCGTGTGTACCTATTGTTAAGTAAAAGTTTGTATATTTATTGTACGCCCTAATTTCTTTATAAATCACTTGTTTACCAAACAACTTACAAGTGAGAATAAAGGTCGTTTACTGACGTTTTAGGTAAGGTAGTTTTTATTTCTTCGGAGCTTTTATGTCACTTTAGAGTAACTTTTATGTCACGAAGTGTTATAAAAGCCCAGCAAACTTTGCTGAGCTTTTATAAATATAAAATGACTATAACCAGTTTCGTTGATGTCAAATTCAAATAGTTTATTAGTTGCCTTTACATTGATTTACATGGTAATTTTTACGTTGATTGTATATAGTAATACTCAAAAAACCATGATTCTTCCACAAATTTCACTTAGCTTTCTTACATCGTGACATTTTATCATTTAATTCATTTCCAAGTAGGTGGTATAGAAAATCAGACTTATCATTACTATTACAAGCATTGCTGAATACATGAGTTATTGTACTTACTTAAGCTTAATATTATTTATAAGACCGCTGTAAATCATTTTAAAGTACTCTAATTATACAAATTATTCATGAATTCTATAAATTCTTCTGTTGTTAGTAAGTAAGGAATGCAAAGTTTTCTTTGAAATCAAGCAAATGTAGAAATAATTCATTACTGAAATAATTCATTATTTAGGTATACAAATTAAAAATCAAATAATAAAGAAAATTTATGTTTATCATATTTAAGTATTACCTATGTGATTTCATATTGATAAGTATTGTCTCTACAATACGTTAGCAAGCGGTATATTACTTAAATCGATTAAAATATATAGAGCCTTTTTGATAAACTAGGTGTAAGCAAGGAATAGTTACTCCACATTCATCTTCGACCCTCAAACTTATAAATTAAAGCAAAGAAGATAAAAACTTCGTGAAAAGAATATTGTGGTAAAAAAGTGCGAAAAATTACTTCTTCTTCTCTGCCCTGTTCCCAGTTTATCGGGGGTCGGTGCAGTATGTTTCCTCTTCCATTTTTAAGATTTGTTTTATATGTAGGTATACATTAATTTCATTCTGTTTTGTCACTCAATTGGTTGTGCTTTAGTAAAGTAATTTGCTTAGGGTAATTTTATTTTGTTCATTCTCCATAATATTATTATTACAGCATAAATCTTTGCTACTAACTAGGATATTTTTCTTGTATTTCTCTAGCAGTGAAAACTTTAATCTCAAGCTAATACTCACTTTTATGAAGTTAAATAAATAATGTAAGTATTAGAATAGTAATAAAATGAAATGCAATTTTTTTTATAATTAATCATAATGACTCTATAAGGAGTGCATTTGTAAATATAGTGTATTTGTAAGAATATAGAATTAGTATTTATGTTTATTTAGATTACAGATAACTATAATTTGAGGTGCTCATGGCCTTGGCTAGATTTTCAATAATAAATTTAAGATTCTTTTGTACTTGGTTTTAAGGTTTGTTAGAAATCGGTCAAGAGATTGATCTGGAGGTTTTTATTCGAATGCGTAATCGTTTCATTTTATATTGTGTATAAAAATATCCAAAGTAATGACATAATAACAATATTTACTCAATGCCTATACTGTACGTGGGTACGGGACGTTTTAGATGTAACTTTTGTTAAATATTAAATTATATGTAACTACATAATAAACACATTTATATGTTAATTGTATGTTATATATTTTTACATGAATAAAAATATGCCATGTTTAAATCTTAAAGGAGTGTTATTTTAGATGTATAAAGGGGTACCCAAGGAGGGTTGGTGTCAGGCAGGCGGCCGGCTGTAAAACCTAAGCCAAAACCTTGAGCAGTATGGAATGGAATGTTGTCATTCTAATCACTCTCTCCGTTCATGGGTCTCTCGACATGGTCCGTTCAGTCTCTTTTCTATACATTCATTCATCACTAACACCATTACGGTGGGATGGATGATATGAATCAAAAGGGATTGGATGGCTTGATGGCGTCTGACATATGAATGGAAGAGGAAACATACTGCGCCGACCCCAGATAGACTGGGAACAGGGCAGGGAGAAGAAGAAGATATGTTAATTGTATGTTATATATTTTTACATGAATAAAAATATGCCATGTTTAAATCTTATAGGAGTGTTATTTTAGATGTATAAAAAGTAGCAATAGCTCAATGAAATTTTCTACAGTATTAGGTACTATCCACTACACTATTACAAGTACCTACTTAGTAAATAACAAGCACCTGCCCGGCTAGCATGACCACTAAAACACGATATGATATAGCCATTTATAGCGTTGAACATCCAAAAATTATTTGATTTTTGACAGTTCAAAGCGATAAATGGCTGCTGATCTATATGATATAGCCCTATAAACTTTATGATATAGCTATTTATCGCTTTGAACTGTCAGAAATCAAATAATTTTTGGATGTTCAACGCTATAAATGGCTATATCATATCGTGTTTTAGTGGTCATGCTATCCGAACTGAAAAAAATAGGGGTAAATTAGTCTCTTTCTAACGACACAATAATATTCAATGATATACAAATTATATATCTTAATTATATTTCGCAGCTTCATTCTTAGCGATTTAAGCTTACATGTTGTAGTGGCGCCCCCAAGCGTCACCCTTGCACGGATTTTTAAAGATATTTTTATTTTTTACTATGGCAATATTAAAAAAGATAAATAAACGTTACTACTCGACCAGCCCGGCCGTTACGCTTCCTCATTACGTGTTTCCGTGCCGAACCCTTCGCACGTCAACGGAGCTCACCTACCTACGAATAATTAAAAAAAAAAAAATAACGGCTTTCAACATGGGGAACTATAGAAAATAACGAAGAAAGAAGATACGAAAACTAGAAGCTTATTCGTCTGACGAGGAATTAAAGAGCATAATAATATATTTCGTGATGCGAACAACTAAAATCGGGGTTGTATCCGTCACAAACATACAGAATGCGCAATTGCCAATAATCAGGGCTCTTGTCTTTCTTATTAAAAGATGTGCTACTTATGCCAAGGATATTTCGTGATGCGAACAACTAACATCGGGGTTGTATCTGTCACATACATACAGAATGCGCAATTGCCAATAATCAGGGCTCTTGTCGTTCTTATTAAAATAAGATGTGAATAGCTACATATACCAAGGCTATATATCCTTAATAACATATTCTCAAGAACCAATGTTCTTATAGCTCCATGCCGGAGCTCAGCGCACAGTCCCTTGCCAAGCGAGGTTGACGCATGTAAGTACATCTCATGATGTGTACACGCTCAAGGGACCATCGGCCGCCACTGCCGACGCCTCCGTCGCGGCTCGAGGCAACTTCCGAGTCCGTAGAAGTTCTCACAAGGATGAGACCCTTCAGATCCTCGGCGACACACCCGATCCGGAGACAAGTTGAGCTGCTTCAGTTCAGCAGGATATAGCTGCAAGGTCGCACAAGGTCTTAAAAAAGGAGATCCCTTTTCAATATTCCTGAGCAAGACTCAAAAGGTTTTTTCTTCAAGTATTTAAGTTATAAATATTTAAGGTAAGGAAAACATATTAATAAATCTGATTCCATCAAATTGCGGTTTTTTCTTTTTATTCCTTCTATATTGAACACCGAAGACAAAGCAGCTTTGTCAGTTATTTATATAAAAAAAAAAAAACCGGGGAACTTCAAGACCCTATATCAAGAGAAGCCGGATACGGGGCGACCAGCACCAGGCCCGCGAGAGCAGTGGGCACACCTGCGCGGGCGCGATATATCAGCACCAGCCGGTACCGCCGCCGCCGCAGGCCTACCCGCAGCCGCCTCCGCAGGCGCCGTTATAAGAGGTACTTAACTTATTGTGTTGGTCGATTACGCTACTTCTATCACGAGTGAACAAGAATGATTTCCTAGGCACATATTATCTAAAAACACATAGCGACCATACATAATACGAAATTGCTATTCAAAGGATTTTGCTGCTTCAAAATTTATAAGTCAAGACTGTTTAATGGCATAAATCAATTGAGTTAAAAGATGTTTATTTTTTAGTAAACATAAAAGAGTCTGATCGATCCACCTTTGCTTTAAATATTGTGGTTGCATTTATAAATTGTTATGTCTACACTTCAGTTTATGTACGGTGGCGCCGTAAGTTTTTACAAAGTTGTTGAAAATACCTTCATTTTAATATTATGACTGCATTTACGATTTTAATTTCTACCCTTCGGTTTATATCGTCGTATGTTTTTTAGACGTGGGTGCTAGTTCACCTCTGCCTGCCCCTTCGGGGATGTAGGCGGGATTTATATATGTATGTATGTATGTTTTTTGGAAAGTTGTTTATACCTGTCAGGGAATGCCCTAGAACAAAAAACATACTATATGTATATAATTTATATTGATTCGACGACATCTGTTTTGGCCAAAATTATCATGCATGCCAAAATAACCTCAAGATTATCGCTAAACTTGCGATTTGTAGGATTTATCCTAAACAAGGAAGAAAAAAGCTATCTTTTGCCTAGTAAGGATGATACATTTCTGGGTATTATTTTTTAATTCAACAAAGATGATATCAGAACTAACGTTATAGAAAAGAGAAATAAAATTAAACACTATTTACAACAAACGGCTTGGTTGACCGAGTATAAAGGCATCTGCCCGGAATGCCGAGAACGCGGGTTCGATTCCTGCATCAAAACTATGGTTTTTCGAATATTCTCTACTCTTTCTTTAGCCAATTTACAACATTTTATTAGTAACAGTTAATGAATTTACACTATTTTACAAGTTTAATTAGACTACTTATATTACTTTAACTAGCAATACAGTATTCTTGGCTATACACCATAAATATATAATTACATAATCACAGCTAGAATCAGACCACTGCTTGACCATTCAATAATACCCCCACTTAAATTAAGTGTCTAGGGAGATATGGTAGCGGTGCCGGGTGAAGACATTAATGGAATAGTTACTTTATCTTATATAAATACCAAGACAACTATAAGGCGAATGCTTTATCGTGTATGAAATTTTCGGACACCGAATGGAAGCTTAGTGATTACGCCTTTAATGAAATAATAAGCTAGCTTGGCAATTTTAATATACGTAGATCTTTTTGCAAGTCGGTCGGTCAAATGCAAAATGCGCTATTTACGTACTTGGCAGAGTGACCCCAATGCATGGAATACTGATGCTTTTACTAATATACTGATATATATTTCTAGTGATATTTATTGTTACGCGTTCGCGTTTTACATACTAATTCATTGAAAAAAAAATTAAAAATAATTAAAGATTGTGATTGATAAACCTGAAGGGGTTGTAGTGTTCCCTACTAGCTAACGGTTTTCATTATTTAAATTATTAGATTCCTCTCGCTGTATCAGGTTAAGTTATCTTTCTTAGTCTTTAGACCTAAAGACCAAGACGGCCGCCTTGGTCGATGGCTCAGATTGCTGGGTATTGGCCAAGAGGTTCCGGGTTCGAATCCTGGTAGGTGCAAACTTTGTGATGACCACAAATGTTTGTTTTCGAGTCATGGTTGTGTATATGTGTATGAAGTATATTTTCAACATATATACATAATTATATTAAAAATATGTCCGTCATCTAGTCTTCATAACACAAGTGCTTAGGCTTACTTTGGGCTAGATGCTAGGTGTGAGTGTAAAAAAAAAAAAAAGAAAAAAAAAAAAAAATAACATAAATAATACAACAAGCAGGTTGAAATGTTGGGTAACAATTTGTAAGGATAATTATAACTAGTACCACACAGGCTCTGTATCAAGATTTATCGAATTTTTCACAGAAATGTTTGTCAGAGGGGCTAAGTACGGTACCTCAAACTCCTACAAATCGGCACTTACCTTATAATTTAATAAGACATTATAATGATTAAGGATTAAAAAAAAAAAAAAAAATAGAATAATAATAAAAGGAATTAAAATATAATATATGAAAGGAGTTTATAGATTGAGACCAAATACAATATCAGCTGGCACCCAACCTAATATTGTCTTACATTTCAAACCAGTGGCCAAATAAAGATCTCAATATAGAAACCAAAAAGACAGCAACCTGTGTAGATTTCGCCACCGCACATCGGGTCCAAAACACATATATAGGTTATATACATTAATAAAACTAAAAGTAATTTACAGAACCTTAATGAAATAGTTATATTATACCAGAATAGTTATATTATACGTAAAGACCAAATTAATATCAACCCGTTATCAAAATTCTCTAATATAAAGTAGTACTTAGTAGTTCCCTCGCCACGGGTATCATAGATTATTTGAATAGAACATTTTTTCCGCGTGGTTCAGAAGTTCAATTATTTATTACTTTTAAAAAACAATTTCGTAAAATTTGTTGATACATCTACATTTGGCGCTCAAAGCACCCGTCACGCGGTTCATGACGACAGCCAATAAAATTGGGGTAAGCATCGATGTAATACGGAAGGCTGCAGGTTGCAGCAGTAACTCTGAATCATTCACAAGATTCTAAGGCATGTAGGTACTTAAATAATCGTTTTAATTATTAAATAGCTTAGATTAAATTGCTAAGAACAGCAAATATATAATAACAAAATAAAAAATCTAAATAGTTATCTATTTTAATGATTGATTCTTTTTTTTTTTTCTTGAGGCATACAATAAATAAAATTGATCGATACTTTAACTTCTAGGGAATATATTTGAAGTCCCTGCTGAAATGTTAAAATAACGATTAAATGGTAACTTTTCTATAAAAGCATAACTTAATCGCACTCGCCGGCCGCTGCCGCGGCACACTCGCTTCGCTCGCTCGGCTCGTGCTATTCATTGGTTCATGTACCAACCTAACTTAACCAACTCATGTCGGTAAATAGTAAGATTTACTAAGAATTACCAAAGGATCAACTAATATAGACGCAATAATTTGTGTAAAGATTAAACATACAAAATAAATAAAAACACTATTTATTTTTATAAGTGCTAGTCTAAGTAAGATAGATCAAATCGTTTTTAGATGGTCTAACAATATTTTTTCCGTTCTATAATAGCTCTCTATTAAAGATTTTTGATAGTGATTTTACTCGATCTTTGTTATCGAACCACTCCATATAATTTAAGGTTATTTATTAATTTAATTAGAATACTAAAAATCAGCTTAGTGTTCTTGAATTAATGCCATGAGATAACTAAACATTTTATTAACTAAATGGTTACCAATGGTACCTATACTGTTGTATTTTATATTCGTTTCTCTAAACATCCTACAACATGTAAGCTTAAATCGCTAAGAATGAAGCTGCGAAATATAATTGTAAATCAAACGAACTTACCTGAAGTGAAGTTCGATTATAATTATATGAGCAGCTTCATTCGACGCGATTTATAAGATCCCTCCCAACATCTGTAAAGATGTCCATCCCAACCCAAATCCAGACAAATATAAAATACAAAATTACAGAATAGTAGGTAGGTTCGGGCTATAAACTATAATGAGGAAGCGTAACGGCCGGGCTGGTCGAGTAGTAACGTTTATTTATCTTTTTTAATATTGCCATAGTAAAAAATAAAAATATCTTTAAAAATCCGTGCAAGGGTGACGCTTGGGGGCGCCACTACAACATGTAAGCTTAAATCGCGTCGAATGAAGCTGCTCATATAATTATAATCGAACTTCACTTCAGGTAAGTTCGTTTGATTTACAAAAGTCTATTGAATACGAGTGGCGTTGAATGAAGTAGGTACATATAAAATATAGACTTCATGGTAGGTATAACAAATAATAAAAAACGAAAATTTGAGATTCGCTATAAGAGTAGGTCGATAACAACACACCGACAGTTTCGGGCAGGAGAATAAAATTTTAAAATCATATTTTAATAGAATTTAAAATATGATTTTAAAATTAAAATTACTTATGTATTAATTTAAAATATAGTTATGTATCTTTGAAATAAAGTTTCATAATACGTTTCATTTATTTTTCTAGAGAAATGCGAAGCTAAATTACGAAAATGTAAAAATAAACCTTATAATCGAAAGCTCTATTAAAGCGGTTGATTAAAAAACATCCTTAGATCGTTGGTTAAATGACATAACTACAGACCTACCTATCAGATAGTACATGTAGATACTTTTATTGTGTATTGTCAGCAAGTAAGTTAATGTAATGATGAACGGACATGAACGGCTAAAGAAAAATAATACGTATTTATATTTTTCTTTATAAAATATTTATTCCATTTTAATTTTAGCATTAGCGAAAAATTATGGTCTTGAGGCGGGAATCGAACCCGCGTCCGCTGCTATCCGGGCAGGTGCCTGACCGCTCGGCCATCCAATTCTTTTTCTAACCACCAAAATCTTTGTACTAATTTTTCTAACATTTATATAATGTTAAAATTAAAATCGAATAGTTTATAAAGCAAACCCAAGCTTAACCGAACGCACGGTATTTGTAAAAATATCTGCTTTGGAATGTTTGAAATTTATTTCTACATTGCGAGGGTACCCGTTGGCTTACAACGTAAAATATTTAGTCAACCTATCCCACGGGATCAGTTTCGATCGGCTTCAGTAAACTAAAGAGCCAACGGACAAAGGAGATGAAGATAACGCAATGTTCGATGGTAAAGATTTACTGCACTTTTACCTGCAGAAGGTTCTTAACCGCGCAGTTTTTAACTTGATAGACGTTTTCCTTATGGTAATACAATACAAAATTGTTTAAGTATTCTTATAATATTTGTATTGACTTTCCTTGTCATTCGACCTTAATGCGTACCTAGAACTTCTTTGATAAGGATATCAATTTAAAATACACGTCGACCTCGTCCGTCCCATCACTTTTATTTTTTTTCATTCAGCACTAGCACTTTTCTGGTATATTGATGAGGTGCCTACATACTGCGCCGACCGACACCAGATATACTGGTGCAGCAGGAACAGAGCAGCAAGATATTGTTATTCAAGTAAAATATGCTACGAGGGCATGGAAAACAGTCCTGTAGTTTCGACGTTTTTACGACGACTACCTACATAATCAATGAAGTCATCATCGAAATCAACCATAGGACCTATTCCGTTTTGTCGCCACCACGTCTATGGGTATTTATTAATCTAGTTTCTAATAGTACTGTTAGATTTTTAATTAATAATAATTTGATCAACATTTACGCTTACAAAGGCCAAACAAGTTATAATAGGAGAACTAATTGAAGTTAATGTGTAATGGAAACGGTGAATCACCATTCTGAATATCTAACAACACCAAGAACTTCATAGAAAAATGTTCCTTCTCACCTCAGAGTTAGGTTTAATATTAACAATGCTCGTTGTCCGAGACATGCCAGTTACAGTTATTTTCAATACATTTTTTGTTCGTTTTTTCATTGATAGAGACGGTGATTACCTCATAGGCACTACTACTTCTCGTTTCTGCACAAATAATCAACTGATTCAAACCTAACCTGTTTTTGCGGCATTTGTTTTGGTCTGGCAGTGAGGTCATTTAATGTTATTTTACTCACTGTTTATATATTTTTAATTATTCTTGTGTTAATAATACACCTATAAAAATAATGACAAAGGTCCGTAATTGCAAACTTATTAAACTTCGCTCAATTGCTTATATTATATTTAATTTCACTGTTAGTAAAATTATAAATTAAGAATCAGTAAATGCGAATGGACGTTAGTGGGTGGAGGGTAAGAGGACGACCTCACGAATGGATTGCGTGAAAAACAATATGTGCCTATAATTTTTTTATAGCAGCTAGCCGAGATGTCTTGTATGAAAGTATAAAACTAACTATGCCGACACCAAAAAAACTGGGAACAGAACAGGCGAATACTGAATAGTCACAAAATTATTATTTTGGTAATCTATTTGATTCATTTGTGTAACCAACCGTTCTTAGTAAAAATTGAATTTAAAAACACTTAAATGTGTGAGTAGGTAAGTCGATTACTCTATCGGTCGCCTAGTAAGGGCATCGGGAGCGACGAGAACAAAGTAAGCGGCGTGTCATCGACCTGTCGTCCACTGGCGGGTAGAAAGTGGAATCATGGAATGAGTCATCAGCAGGCTCCAGGCTGCCTTGACGGACCTGTGCACACCACAGACTAACAACAATCAGTTGACACAATAGAATCAACGAAATTCATTGGCTGTAAATATTTTATGTCATGGTAATCCAATCTCGGTCACCACACACCTTCAAACCGTCTTGTCAGAGAGTTCAATAGCTTAGCTAAGGTCAAAGATTTGAATCTCTTCATGGATGGCCTTTACAAGTTCAGATAGTCAATTCTTTAGCTTTGTTTTTTTTTTAACATTTTAACATTTATTGTATAAAATCTAACTATTTAACATTATTACCTACGTGATTTGTGATTACCTCGTAATCCTAATAGAAGTTCATAATACATAATAGTAAAACTAACCTAAAGTAAAGCTTGAGACAATATTGCTTCGGGTAACACACATTCTCGGTAGCAGTTACTACATTTATACGGCGGGGCGGCGGTGTGCAGTGTAGAAATTGTACAGTTTTTGTTTACGTTTTTTTTACTTGTTACATAGACTACACGCGTTTTGAAGTCAACATACTTTTGCAATTAATATAACAATTGAATAATACCCAGTCAAAAAGTAATGTATATTAGGAATTTGCGGCGCGAGTAATGCAATTTCCGTTTTGTATACCTGTAACGGGCGTTAACGTTTTCACATCCCAAAAATTATTAATTAATTGGTCTTTTTAGAACCAGTACATCCTAATCTAAGGCTTTACGTATTTTTTTTAAATTATTTCAGTTTGTTTAATTAAAAAAATGTATAATGCTCTTCAGTTTTGCAAAATTAGGAGTTACGCCCAAAAACTTTACACAATCTGACACTTTAGCCTGTGATTTATTTTGTAAGCAAGTCCACTTAGTAGGCAAAAATAATAATATCAATGAATCACAGAGCTTAAAGGAAACTATACTTAATAGGTAAAGCCTTGACCAATCATTCATGATGTGATGACTCACAGAATCAGTGACAATAGAGTCCTTTTTTACCGGATAATACGGAACAAGAACTTTGATTGTAGGTATTTGCTCGTTCTGTATTAGTTAGCATAGTTTTTTTTAAGTTCTTAGATGCTTAATACTCCCGTCTTATAACTCTGCTTATTAATTAATAGAGCATGATTAATTGATAATTGGTCTAAAAGAAATATTAATTATTAGCTCATTCTTAGTCGTCTTAATCATCTTAATTAGTCGTCTGAAACCCACCGAAGCGTTAATCTAAAAATGCACACAGCAGAACACACAAAGTAGGTATTGGACATAAAAAATTGCTACGCGCGCATTATTTGTGCTCTTAAGTATGTTATTTGTACCTACTTAATATATCAAAGACGCATTTTTTCTCAATTCATACTTCCAAGATTCCTACTGTTAAAAATATAGGAAATTTTACATTGTTATTAGGTCGATACTTAATCACGTTTCACTGGCTCAACGGATATAAGCTGAATTTCGAACAAACTTATAGCTAGCTCTGGATTGAGCCATGGCATGGTTTTTATCCCGATTTAAGTTCCCATGGGAAGTTTCCTCTAATCAGTACTAGACTTTATATAGACTAACACAAAGTCTAGTACTAAAGCTAATTTTACCTACAGGTTGATTTGTATCACCAATTCTACAAAATTGCAACTTCGACGTCTTGATTGTAAGGCGCATCATCATTACGAGACTGTTTCGAATAGTTCCCAGTAGGTACTACTTACGTAACGTACTTAAGTAACTACTATAGTATATAGGTACTCTAGATAGAATAGAAGGTCTCCGATGGTTGAAGTTATGGTCAAATGAAAGTAAATAAACATCGCTCGTGTGAGGTAAACAAACTTTGGGACTGGTTTGTCCACCATGGTGGGGCTTTCGCCGAGTAAGTAGCTAAAATTATGTAGTCTGCAGTGCATCCACAAAAGCATTAAGTATACCTACTAAACCATTACAGCGAGCATATTATAATTATAATCTTGTTGTTTCCAAATACAAACATTATAAAAAAACATTTTTTTCAAAGACGCTTATTTTATTTTAAAATGGCGGAAACGGAAATAATAATTATTTTGTTAAGCATATTAATTTTTGATCAAAAAAGAATCTATACTACTGACTTGGTGATTCTATAATTTTGTCGGAAACAGAGGCTATCGGTATAATACGAAGGTTATATTGAGGCATTTATAAATTGTATGAATACGTTATAAGTATGCTTGACGGTTAAAAAATTAAGATTTCACCTTCCCATAAATTGCTTTTATATATCATCATATTCCATTGCTGGCATAAGATTCTGTCTCCTAATATCTTTTGTTATAAAACTTTCGACAATAAAGAGATTATTTACCGAGGACCAATGCCTTCTTTTTGCAAAATATCTGAATTGAGTAATGCAGATGCACTTTATCTTCCTTCCCTTACGAATGACACATTTTTGGATTTTGCCAATGAGTTTAGACAAGTTTTCCTACTTGAACTCGAGTTAAATTCGCTTGAACAGTTATCTTCTTTTTCGTATACGAATACGTTCATAAGAATTTTTCCTGTTTGTACTACCTTCTAGATATAATTTTCAAATAACGAACAAATACCCGAGTTTAGACTGTGTGGCTACAAAAGAAAAAGGATTATATAAGTAGGTAGTACAATAAAAGCTAAAAAATCTAATGTGATGTCTAGAAAAATATCTACAAACAAAATGACTCCGACCCTGATTCCCATACCAACCCCATAGAGTGTCGTAAAAGTCCACTGAGGGAAATAACTATCTCAAAGGGCATAATTGCACTTGCCCGGTATTAAAATAAAAAGAAGTTGGTTTGAAATAAGTTCTATGAATTGGAATGTTGTCATCCCAATAGCTCTCTCCATTCGTTAGTCTATTGGCTGGACATGGTCCTTTCTATATTTCCTATTCATTTTTCACTCGATTATCGGTGTGTTGTTGAAAAAGGTAAATAGTTTGTAGCATTATTTTGATATAAAAAGAGACCAGACATGGAAATCTCTCCTTCATGTCAAAGTACCTACAAAGGTATGCAATGTTAGACAATAAATACTTATTGCTCTATTTACAAAGTATGATAATAATAATGAAATTGTGTTGCGCTTGTGTTGTGAGGGAATGCGTATTACTTACACCATTGTAGAACTGAGTACGCTGGTGATTCATTTCTCGGAATTGACCTTGCTATGAGTCATTCGATGGAAGGCAGAGTCGGGGATACCGCGCCTGTCTGCCGGTTGGTTGCTAGAGCGGCTCCGCTACCGCCACAATTTTTAAAACATTAAATGTACATATAAAATTACATTAAATAATATAAGTAAAAATATGAGTGTGTGCAGACGCTGTAAAATAATTTAGTTTTACATCTTACAGTAATAAGTATTTATTTTGGTGATAGTGAAGTTAAATATCATGATAACAACCATGACGTCATTCATATTGCTAAAGGTAAGGAATATTTAAATTAAAATTTAATACATATTACAATGCCTAAATTGCCCGAAAATTAATTGCGTTTAATGTTTATGAATCATCACGGAATTCTTATCAGTTTCTTATTTGAGCAGTGCAGTACATGACGTATACCATGTAATACGGAAAATTTTAAAAGCTTTCTGTACTTTGTATCTGTCTCTTTCTATATTATGGGATTAAAGATTACTCTTACAAAATGTTTACGTCTACTTTAAAATTTGTTGAATAAATGTTATGAGTACTGTCATATGTTAGAATGAAACAGCATGAAACATGGCGATTGTTTCTAAAGTTTGATTGATAAAGTATAATTTTTGTGTTATTTTTTAACTATTGTTGGTGTAGTGTAGTTTATAAATAAAAGTGTGATCAAGTGAACATATTTTCTTAAACTCTACTACTGTGTGTATTAGCTACACCAAACTGATTAATAAAACTAAATCGCAATGCACAGGGGAAGTTTTTCGTCATCTGACACTTGTTGAACAAGTTTTCAATTAACTTTTCAGACGAATTCTTTTTTGTTGAGAATGAACAGAGAGGATAACGTAAACTGGTTTCATGGAAAAATTTCACGAGATACTGCCGAAAAACTCTTGAAAGATGGTATGTGGTTGAATAACATTACTTGTTTCACACTATTTTGTTTGTTTCAACTTGATATAAGTAAATTTTTTGTTTGGTACAGAGAGTGAAGATGGTGTTTTCCTAGTACGAGAGAGCAATACCTCGCCTGGAGACTATGTTCTCTCCGTGTTACATCAAGTATGTAAAGTAAAAATATAACCTTATATTTCCATAAGTGTTTCTTTCTAAACCATTGTGTTGTTCACTAAATCAAAAATTAACTCAGTAAAAACTAGTCCTGCAATTGCAGAGCCTCTTGTAAAAAACATTATGGTACCTAATCATAGTTTGTTTCTGCAAATTAATATTGTTTTGTTTGTGACCTAGTTATTATATGCTTATTACAAAAACTTTGTTAATTTTAGGGTGAAGTTGTCCACTATCAAATTAGGAGGCATGGCGAAGACGCATTTTTTTCTATTGAGGAGCACACAACAGTCCATGGGCTTGACACACTTATCCAGCATTACCGAGGGGACTCAAATGGTCTTGTGACACGACTTTCTGTTGTCTGCAAAGGCCAACCACCTCCTCACGAATCCCGAACACAAGGAACTACAAACCTTTTACACCGGTGAGTTTATCCCCAATGAAATCTTTTACTAATTGGTTATTTTTTATTAGAACTAATTTATATAATATTTTTTATTAGAAAAATTTACAAGTCAGAAAAAATAGTCCTGATCAAACTCGCCGTCTCTGCAATCCAAGTCTGCAATAAGTGTGCAGACGACCTTGCCAATGTAGAAATTCTGACTTTTGCAACTTTAATTACAATGAACAAATAATTATTTATGGCTGTGTGGTGACGGCCGAGCAAAATACAATTCTCATCACCTGCCATCTCTCCCGCGTGTGCCGTACAAGGCAAATAAGAGATAAGACAGCAATGAGTAATGGGCAGCAGTGTTCCTCTTATGCTACCTAGCAATGAACTGTGATTACCATGCCCAATAAATAGCAATAGGCGCACCTATTGTTATTTACCTATTACATGGGACTAATTAGCTAAACTTGGGATAATTCACCTCCACCTACCCATCTGGGGATATAGGCGTGATTTATGTATGTATTTAATCATAATAATAATAATTAATAATTTAATGGAATAAAATGTAAGTACTATAATTTGTCAAGACAGCTCCTCTGGGATGATTTATAAATGCTGTTAGGAATGAGTACATCTCTCTGTTGAGATATTTGTCTGCTTCATTGCTAACAATTGTAAATGTTGAAGTAGGAAGTTCTATTAAGAAGACAAACAACACAAATTGTCCTTAATTTTTCATTGATGATAACAGTTGGATGGTAATTGAGTGTTTAAACTAGACCACTTAACTATAATACTCTTAGGGTAGATTTTATCAATCAATTTACTTTAAATTTACCAAATTCATGTTGAAATATTGGATTGAAATGAAAAATTCTGTTCATTTTACTTAATACTTTGGAGTTTAATTCTTATAGTATGTGCTGTTCTTCTTACTTTAAAACCCATATTTCATCAAGTATATTTAGTTCCATGTAAATCTCCGTATGCTAGGTGGCATAACCGGAAAACTCCTTATTACTTTTTAACCCTTACCCCTGAAAACTGAAGTCTGAAACACTACTCTAAGTTAGGACATTGCTTATTTATGCAATCACAGACGAGTGCGAAAATTTCAAGGATTCAATAACTAAACAGGTAGCCAACACCATTGTATTGGAAAAAACAAATAGACTTCTGAAAAAACAGTGTTTTTATAAAATATTTAAAATAAAGCAATAACCACACAAAACTGCTTTAAAACAAAGGTTACTGAACCTAACACTTTATTGTGAATAAAGAGTTTGTCCATACAGTACAGACACAATTTTATGCAACTTGATTGTTGATTTCCTGTTGAATATGCTGCTAATGCAATTATTGAATAAACATCAAGATGATTGCCTATCTGTGTCATATGACACTGAATGGCTTAGGATATAGTCATGTATGTGAAATTGTTTAAATTCAAGTCACACATAATTGTTTCTCATGAGTATGTAATTTATTCAGCTGTGAGTAATAAATTCCAATGCCAAATGTCCACTAATTACTACAGCAGATGTTAATTTAATGAGAATTCCAAGTTAGAAGCTCCTTGTTAGATTTGCTGTGCTATTATTATTATAATGATGATTAATTGGACAATAATAATACATTTATGTATGTTGGAATCTTCCGGCTATTTGCCTAGAGGTCCCATGTTCGATTTCTGGAGGGTTGTATGCATGGTGAAAACAAATAGAATAGTCTTGTTTTTTTATATAATATATCATAATTATAATATATTATAATTTTTCCATCATCATAATATTATCTATACATAAGTTCTATGAGGAGCTCGCTAGCGCAGTGGCATAGCGCGCTTGGCCTGCAATTGCGTAAACTAAGCAATTTCGCTCAGGCCGGTCATTGGATGGGTGACCAAAAATTTATCATCTCGAGTTCCTCCGTGCTTCGGAAGGCACGTTAAGCCGTTGGTCCCGCCTGCATCTGCAGTCGTTAATACCCACCAACCCACACTGGGCCAGCATGGTGGGTTATGGCCCAATCTCTCTATATTCTTCCATCCATAGGGAAAGCCCTTGCCCCTTTGTTAGTTCTTTGCTTACTTTGGGCTAGATAATAGGTACCTAGGTGGTGAGTGTAAAACAATAATTATTGTATAAAGTACCTTTATTTTTATTTTAGAGATTATACCACATCATCAAACCATTTCGTTTATAATAATATTAAGTCATAATAATGTTACTTTATTTTTTTTACTTTCTCAGTAACTGGTTAATATAAAATCCTAAATATTATTGACAGTTGTAATATGAAATATATGTCAAATGAACTTCAAAGTAAGCTACTTCGAACTTACTTGTCGATTGTGAAACAGGCCCTAAATAAATGGGCCTTCAGTTAGCACTACCGATGTAATTTCGCATCAATATTAATTCAATTGTTAATTAAATATGTAAATGTTTGGATTAGTCATAGTGTATGTTTTAAGTATGTGGCTGATAATGTCTTAGCAACTATTCAAATCTAAGGGGCATCTGTGTTTGGCAATGATGACTTACTGTTTGTGCTAGTGATTCATTAAATATATAACATTATCATAATATCTCTTTAGAGTCCTATATTTGGAATATCTGCCTGTATTCAAACTCACACCCATTAATTATTTTGTTCACCCAAGTACAATTTTACTGAATAAATACATACATACATAAATCACGCCTATATCCCCAAAGGGGTAGGCAGAGGTGAACTAGCACCCACTTTTCGCCAATTATGTTAGGTCCCATGTAATAGGTGGCGAGCCTATTGCCATTTATCGGGCACAAAAGTCGCAGTACATTGCTATTGCTAGGTGGTATAAGAGGAACGCTGCTGCCCATTCGTCATCATTGATTTATCCTTAGTCGCCTTGTACGACACCCACGGGAGAGATTTGGGGTGGTGACAGTTGTATTCTACTCTGCCGTCACCACACGGCTAATTTTACTGAATCAATTGACTATTTACTGAATCAGAATGAATTTTATTGAGAAAAAAGTATGACAATTATCTGAAATATTTCGAAACCAATAACTGCCGCACTCAGAAACGTCAATTAACTTTAATGAGTATTTAATGTCAAAATTTTTCATTCAAATCTAGACCATAGACCCGGCAAGAATAGCGACTAGTTTTGAATTGTCATTTTTTTGACGTTAAGTACTCATTTACGTTATTTGACGTCTCTGAGTGCGGCAGTATGAGGCCTAAATAAACAAAAAAAAATATTCTGATACACAGACACCTTAGTTTAAAAACTTCTCGCCATTTTATATAATTATTTTTTTGTACCAAATCCTCTTTTTAACATTTTATTGAAACACGTAGTCATGTTGGTCGACATGGTCCGTTCCGTCTCTTTTCTATACATTCATTCATCACTAGCACCTATACGGTGGGATGGATGATATGAATCAAAAGGGAGTGGATGGCTTGATGACGTCTGACATATGAATGGAAGAGGAAACATACTGCGCCGACCCCAGATAGACTGGGAACAGGGCAGGAAGAAGAAGAATGTAGTCATGTTGGTAATCAAATCTAACGGAAACAATATAAAATAAAACGGAGTAATATAACGGATTTTACTTATATTAACAGTAAATTGTACCAACAATGCCAGTTATATGGAGACACACACTTCTTCTTCTCCCTGCCTTGTTCCCAGTCTATCTGGGGTCGGCGCAGTATGTTTCCTCTTCCATTCATATCGTCAGATGGAGACACACACATGCATACAATTTTTTTTTCATATATCATTATTTATTCTGGTTCTTTATTTTTGACAGAGCGACAGAGGCCGGCGACTACCACGTCGTCTCCAAAATGCTGGAATGTGGATACCGCAGCCGCGATGCTAAAAACCAGGACGGACAAACGGCAGTGCATATAGCCGCACGCGCCGGCAGAGATAACATCCTCGCCAAACTCATCGAGAGCGGTGCTACAGTCAATGTTCGAGACTCTTTTGGATACACGCCTTTACACGTATGTGGCTAAATCTCATTAGAACTCAAGATTAAGTGATAGTGAAAAAATTATCCATTATACTTAGAATATTTATCATCATCATCATTATCATCTTGCCTTTTTAATGTCGCCACTGCTTAGCTTTAGATGTATGTGCCTAACCACCGATAACAGAAACGCTACTCAAAGTTTAGAGTCCCGCTTAACATTTAAGTATTGTCAAAATTTACGGCTTTCCATACAAATTCTGACGGCTAATGTCCACTTAACTTTTTAAGTAGTGCTCAAAATTTGGGTAGCTTTTCTGTATTCGGGGGCAAATCTCATTACTTCTCAATAATAAGTGATAGTAAAAGAAAAAATTATTGATTATAGAATATTTATCATCATCATTATCTACCTACCCAGCCTTCCTTGACCCAAATGAAAAAGTTTATTTGGTGAATTACTTTTACGATTGGCAATTCGTAACCATTTAATGCCCATTTAATATGTGAGCTGTTGGTTTATTATATTCATACTTATTGCCATTCAGTCTGAAGGTGTAGTTTAGGAGTGTTCAGTACATCGCAAGTGGAGCTCATAGTACCTACTTCTGTTCTAACGAGTGGCTGACGTTACGTCAGCACATTTGGTGTCCAGAATAGGTACCGCAATTACTACATTAACGGAATGTAAATTTCATTACAGTATACCTGTCAAAACGACTTGCCAAGCACGACGGAATTGCTGATAACGAAAGGAAATGCCAACTATCAAATCAGACATGCGCCTACCGGAAAAGTGCCTCTCCATGACGCGGCACAAAGAGGACACATTGAATGCATAAAGGTAAACTCACACACATACATCCCCCTGAGGCAGAGGTGTTATAACACCTGACACGTACATAATTCACGCCTTTCCCCCGATGGGTAGCCAGAGGTGTATTAAACTTATTTCCGGGCCCATGTAATACGGGGCGAGACTATTGCCATCGGGAACTTTTTATCACAGTAATTTCCTAGATGGTGTCCTTATATTATAACTGGCAGCCGGCAACCGCAGCAGGACATAATTTGTCATTTTTTTTATTACTTGTTCTAACATTTATATAATGGGACATTACAATGACTGATATATTTTTTAATTTACGTATATTACAGGTACTTCTAAAACTCAAAGCTCCAGCACATCCGAGAACTTTAGCCAAAGACACCCCAGCTGATTTGGCGAAACACTACGGGCACACGGAATGTTATCAGTTATTAAGTGAGTGCTAAAGTCTAATATTACTCTTGTCTCAATATGGTGGTATTTAATACTAATAATTATTGCACACACAAAGAAAATACAAAAATGGAAATTAACATAGACAGTACAAGAGGCGGCCTTATTGCTTTCAGGCTACATACATACATACATAATCACGCCTATATCCCCGAATGGGTGTAGGCAGTGGTACCACATTTCGCCAAGTATGTGAGGTCCCATGTAATAGGTGGCGAGCCTATTGCCATTTATCGGGCACAAAAGTCACAGTACTATTGCTAGGTGGTATAAGAGGAACGCTGCTGCCCATTTCTCTTTACTGATTTATCCTTAGTCGCCGTGTACGACACCCACGGGAGAGATTTGGGAAGGTGACAATTGTATTCTACTCTGCCGTCACCACGCAACTATGGTAAAAAAAAGTAATAAGGGGGTATTTATTTATTTACTGAGTTAAGTATAACTCGGTAAATAAATACGGCCACATAGTTCTTTGGTATTTACATCGTTACTGGCCGAGTGGCATAGGCAGCGCCCACAATGCGTGTGGAGGACGTGGATTCGATTCCCGTATCAAGGCAATAATTTTTCGACATTTTCGTGACCTGTTTTTCTGTGTAATCATTGTTTTTCTAACATTTAATATAAAGGTAAAATAAAAATCAAAATGATAATTAACATCGATTTCAATTGGAGATCCATGAGGTATGTGGTCCAGATTGCAATTTTATTCAAGTTAAAAAATAATTTTGTAAATATCAAATCTACAGAAAGTCACACACCAGAAGCACCTCAGGCATACAAAGCGCAGTGGTACCATGGCACACTGAATCGCGACGAGGCGGTGAAGATTTTGGAGGATTATTGCAAACAACGACTCCAGGACAAGTCCTGGGACGGCGTGTACCTAGTACGTTACAGTGAGAGACACACTGGGGCCTATGTTCTCACTATGCTGAGCGAAAACACGCCGTATAACTTTATTATTAGAAAAGAGGTAAGCCGGTTTTCATTAAATACATACACGTATCACACCTTTTTCCGACAATAGAGTGAGAAAATTAAGTATCATCTTCGTCACCAGCCCTTTGCATGTCCCCACTGCTGGGGCACGGGCCTTCCCTATGGATGGATATAGGGAGATTGGGCCATAAACCACCACGCTGGCCCAGTGCGGGTAGGTGGGTATTAACGACTGCAGATGCAGCCGGGACCAACGGCGTAACTTGCCTTCCGAAGGACGGAGGAACTCAAGATAATAAATTTTTGGTCACCCATTCAAAGATCCGACCTTAGCGACGAAAAAAAGTATAATGAACAAATTTTTTCTGCATTAAATGTGAATATTTAATATCAAACTTTCAGAATAAGAATAACTGGCTTTTCATCGATGATGGACCTTATTTAGAGTCTTTGGAACGACTGATAGAACACTACAGCAGTGTACCCGATGGCTTGCCCACACGGCTCACTACAGCTGTCCCGCCTAAACCGAAGCCGCAGCCGCCTGAAGTAAGTGAATGAACATTTAATTTTTCTTTTTTTCTACAAAGAAAAAGACCTTAGAAATATTTTGAAAAATTACATCTTGATACGATTCTCCAACCCACTTTGGGCGGCTGTTATCGCCATATAAATTTTATTGTTGTTATTATTCAATGTAAAATTTGAAATAAAACAACTTTTACGGATAAGACTCGCGTTTAATTTGGTGTTTGGCATATTTATTATTTAACCCGACGTTTTGATCAGTAAAAAGTTGTTTTTATTTTAAATCACTACACGCTCGTGCAAATATAAGCAAACATCAATGTAAAATTGTTATTTTTTTCTTTCAGTGCTCAACCATACCGAAGTGTATGAAAAAGTCCTCACCTAGCCGCGCTGTCCTCAGTCAGACCCTGTCTTTGGTTAAGAAGGACATATTGAATGAAAAAATGTCACCCAACTCGGCATTCGTGTCAAATAACAACGCGTTCGATCTGCTCACCCGCAACTTGTCGTTTTCATCCGACTTCAACAATGATAGCATCAATAACAACGAAGCATCATCAGACGACAATGAAACCTATAAGGTCCCCGTCAACAACAGTGCGGTGGTGACACTGGCGGAGAACTACAACGAAATATCTATAAACTCTGAAGGCCAATTATCGACTTTGCAAGGTCAGTTTCTTATTCGAATGTCCCATAAACAATATAAAATAGCTATATAATATACTAGCAATGTTAAGTTTGTTGTTGTAATATTTTGGATTTAATTAATTAAATTAACTCTGTGACCATTATTTAAATAATTTTTTTAATTTTTTAAATATTAAACTTTAACTATTGAATTTTCTATTTAAGACTAAAGTGTTATACAATGTTACATTTTCCATATTCTATTCGCCGTGTGGTGAGTAGATGGGCAGCAGCGTCCCTCTTATATCACCTAGCAATATACTGCGATCTACGTGCCCGATAGATGGCAATAGGCTCGCCACCTCTTTATATCACGCAACATAATTGTTAAACGTGGGGTATTTCGCCTCTGCCTACCTACTTCAGAGATTAATGTCCGTAATTTATGAATGAATGTATTGTATGTATTCACAGTTTCCTTTTTGCTTCAGAATTCATACCAATGAGCGACTTAACCCTGGGTGCAGTATTGGGAGAGGGCGAGTTCGGATCAGTGCTCCGAGCCACTTATGCTCCAGCAGATGCCCCATCTCAACTGGTGGCTGTTAAGACCTTGCATCTCCAACACACGGACACCAACAAGAGGGAGTTCTTGACCGAAGCTAAAACTATGATGTCGCTGCGGCATAAATGCATTGTGAAACTCATTGGCATTTCCCTAGTAAGTAGCTGAACGAAACTAATGTACTCATTTGTCAATAGTTTGTGACAGTGTCTGAATAAAACACTACAAATCAAAACACGTTTTGTTGTGCTTTTTTGTTGCCCGTTTCATTCTTTGGCATGTCGCCGGTTGCTTGCGAATGCGACCGGCACAATTTCTATAAAGCTTCTTAGTAGCTTTCAATCGTTCCGCGTGCGGCCGGTTGCATAGCTTCATACAAAATGCGCATGCCGCGGGCGCGCGCGATTGATACACGCCTAAGAATGAAAGGAGCCTAACAAACAGGTCCTAAACACTTTTTTTTGTACAAACTCCCCAAATGTTTATATAATATAATAATAATAATTCATTTATTTCAATCAACCATGGATCATTACATATAAATTCACAAGTTAGAAATAAATTATATATTATGTTTATGAGGAAGTACTTTTATAAAACAAGAATGACAAAAAATTTTTCATGAACCTGAAGAAGTAATGTTTCTATAGCAGCTAATTTAATTTTGAAACACTAATAAGTAACCTCAAAACTCTTTCAAAATTCTCATCGATACATAAATGAATTAATGAACCCAGTTAGGTTAGGTTAGTTTTTTCTGGACCGCCCCGAGATAAACTGTGAACGGAGCAGGAAAATGATGAATTGTCCCATATAATTGAAAAGCAAACGAACTTACCTGAAGTGAAGTTCGATTACAAGTATATGCAGCATCATTCGACGTATCATAAGGTACAATTAATTTGGACTTGAATCGAAGACCTTTTGTTATCAATAGGGTCCTCCGCTAGCGATGGTACAAGAGCTCGTTCCCATGGGTTCCTTGCTAGAGCACCTGATCCGTCACCCGGACAAAGAGTCGGCCGGTGGAGAGCTGAGGCTGTGGGCGTGTCAGATCGCGGCCGGCATGCGTTATCTTGAAAGGCGGCGCCTGGTCCACCGAGATCTTGCAGCGAGGAATATTCTGCTGGCCAGCAGGTATGCTTTATAAATACACGTTTTAATATGTAACTTCTAAATAAATTATGATTTTTATTTAAACATAAAAATAAAGCCATGGTAATTCTGTCGAATTATTACTGTCCATTAGGACAGGCATTAGGGAAATCATTTTTAGAAAGATATTCCAAAATGTATGAACTCTACCCCATATATTTGTACAGTTATTCAAAATTTAACTTAAGTGTTTTTTGGCTTGTTGTACTTATGTTTAGGTCTAGATTGCAACACAACAGCCTATACTAAAGTCATGGTGGAAGGAAAATGTCACTTTATAACATTGACTTGCGTATTTTATTTGACATTAGATGGGTACCTACTTAAAAATGATTGATTTAAATGGTTTTAAAATGTTTTTAAGCAAAAAAACTGTACATTATTTATATTTATTTGTAATTTTCCCAGAATCATCAATTTTTTTGACATAGTGTACAAATACATGGGCCATTTTGGAACATCTCCTTTTCCTGTCTTTTTTTTAATAACATACGTTTCTTAACTTTTTTGGTTTTAAAACAATAATACGTCCAATGTAGATCATAAGGAAAGAAAAAGAGATCCATAGATGATATGAACGAACGAATGAACGATAATGAACGATATACAATAATATTTTATTTTATTTTCCACAGTCAACAAGCCAAAATCAGCGACTTCGGCCTGTCACGAGCGCTCTCGACAGACAGTTCGTACTACAAAGCGAGTCGAGGCGGCAAGTGGCCCATCAAGTGGTACGCTCCCGAGTCGTACAACTACGGAACATTCAGTCACGCCAGCGACGTGTGGAGCTATGGAATAACGCTATGGGAGATGTTCTCGTTTGGCCAGCAACCTTACGGAGACCTTAGGGGGATGGAGGTTAGTTCCAATTGGGTATTCTTATGGATTATTTATAGTGCCCACCAAAAAAAATTTAGAATGCTCACCAAAATGGATATGGACAAACTTGGTGCGCATTTATCATTTTTTGTAGGATAGAAAGGGTTCTCTGGTGTTCATTTAAATACAAGCCGTATTCGTATCCGTCCTTCTCAGAACAAGGCCTCCTGTCGGGCTAGCATGAAAACTGAAGCACGATATGATAATCCATTTATCCCTTTGAACTGTCAAAAATCTATGGAGTTCTGACAGTTCAACGCGATAAATGGCTTTATCATATCGTGTTTTGGTGGTCATGCTAGCCAGGCTGGTCGTTTACGAACAGACGGCGTAGCTTATCACGCAAAATATTGGAAACCTTTTGACTTTGATATACACGTTTCCAACGTTTAGCTTGCATGCTTATTGATAGACAGTGTGAACAGATGCAGTAGCATGCTAGTAATGAGCATGCTTACTGCTAAATATAAGCATGTCTGTCAGTAGCTTAACCATACCCATAACTCACCACGCTGGCCCAGTGCTGTGGTGGGTAGGTATATTAACGACTGCAAATGCAGCCGGGACCAGCGGCTTAACATGCCTTCTGAAGCACGGAGGAACTCGATATAATACATTTTTTGTCACCCATCCAATAACCAGCCTTAGCAAACATTGCTTAGTTTACGCAATCGCAGGCGCAAGCGAGCCCCTCTTTATATTGCAGATTGGTAATTAATAAAAATATAATAATGTTAACAGGCTATACAAATCGTGGAAAGTGGGCAGCGGCTGGAGCGACCTCCAGACTGCCCCGATGATATCTACCTAGTGATGCTCGACTGCTGGGCCTACTCCCCTGATGCGAGGCCGACATTCACCAAATTAGTGGACGTTTTCTCACACCATCCAGATTACGTTAACATAAGTCAGATAGCCTTGGATAGTGACGACTGAAAATCTAGTGTATGTATAAATGTAGAAGAGAACTTACTATTGTTAAAAGATACTATAGCACTTGTATGGATTACTGATATCAAGCAACGATATGGTGCCATTAACCAGCCCTACTCATCATTTGATATTATTTGGTTGACACAGTAATATGATTATTTTTAAAATAGGAATATTTTTTTTATATGAAAGCATTTTTTTAAGACTATTTTTACTACTTAACAATGAAAATATTCAATTAAATGACAAAGATACTAATTTTACAACAATATTTTATAAAGTATAATGGTATTTTAGTTTAGGTAAGCCACTGTTGTCACTCATAAAAAAATGCAAGTTTGGATTCATTAACATTTTATACAGTCATGCTATAAAATTTGTCTTAACTATATCTAAAGCATAGAGCGAATAGCACTATAATTTATTACAATTCAGAACATCATTTATGTGTATTTACGCTTACTTAGAGCTTGCTTTGCTTTATAGAATAACATAAAGATATTTTTAAATGTGATAGTATAACGAACTATAGTTTTAAATTTTTAGGCAGCTAGGTATGGTTATCATGACGTAAAGGGTCATAGTGACAGAACCATGACGATTTTCCTCATTACATATTGCTTAGTATTATTATAAAATCATGTTTATACAGTTGGAATCCATAGAGACAATGTTCAAATAATCTTATTAAGCCTTATTTAATATGTATGTAAGTTTTAGCTTTTTGTATCATAGCATTTTAGTAACATTTTAACTAGGTATATATGATAAACATGTAATTTTGGACCTAATTTTAAGCTCTAGATGCGTCTTTATATTTAATTATCATTTATTTACAACTGTGTTCCTTTTTATCACCAAAATGTACGATTATATTTTATTGTCTATTCACAAGAAGACATTCCAATAATAACTATATCTTCCCACGATATTTTACCTATTTTTCGGCTAAAGTGCCCTTTAACCGCCAGAGTTTGATTAATCCGACAAACATTTGTGTCCTTTATGCAAAGCAAAGCAAAAAGACAAAGAAAATATTTGACTTGGGCGGTTAAAAGGTTATAATTAGAATACTTTAATGACTTATATCTTAGTCCATTAGGCGCTAGTAAGACGCGTTTCGTCATCCATTGCTTGGTTAATTAAGAAGGGACTTTTACTGCCGCACTCAGAGACGTCAATTAACTTTAATGAGTATTTAATGTCAAAAATTTTCATTCAAATCTAGACCACAGACCCGGCAAGAATAGAGACTAGTTTTGAATTGCCAATTTTTGACGTTAAGTACTCATTAACGTTATTTGACGTCTCTGAGTGCGGCAGTTAGTAATTAGCCGATGCCGAAGCGATGTTCTAATATTCTATAATCGCAAAATTTTATTGCACCAATCTGGACAAGGCGCAAGTCTAAAATTATAAATGCTTTTATTCGAACCTCGAAGATGGCAGAGACTCAATATCAGGATCTGTTTGTATTTAAAGTGCGCCATCAAATGCCATAGAGAACGTAAATAAATTGCCATTGTGGTTGTGTTATAAAATGTACAAAAAGTCTATGTAGTTACCCAAATTGTTTATTTTTTAAAGAATTTATATTAAATTCTGCATGAGTCTGAATTTAGAATATTATTTTAGTAATTTTATATTTTGACACAGATAACTATATTAAAAATTCAATGTGATATATACTGGTATTTATATAAATAAATAAATTTTACACTGTAAATTATCTTTTATTTTAACTTATAATAAACATAACAACAGCACATCAGTCAAAATAGATTTTCTTCATTTCTACATAATATGTATGACATGTATGATAGAATAATTTGATCTGCCGATTGTACTAGCTTTTACCAGCGGCTTCGCTCGCGTAAATGTCTGTAAATAATGACTTGTAAGCAATTTTTTGTTACCTTGGGTTACATTATTGCAAATTTTCCCTCTAATAAAAAAAATACAGCCTTTGTTTCTCGCTGTAGATTTGTGTTGGTGAAAGAATTTCTAAAATAGGCCTAATAGTGGATTCAGCGTAAAAGCTTAACAAACTCATGCATTTATAATAATAATAAGTTTAGGGTTATGTATAATAGCTAATGACTTAAAATATAGTTCTTGTTTAACCAATCAAACATAATAGTATCACAAGGATGATTGATGACTCAAAATCACCAGACCCAGTCACAACATTTATCTGTACCATAAACACAGATAACTAGTTTATTAAATATTGATACGGCACTCGTGATAGGCTGGCGGCGGCGTTTCCCCTCTATCGGGCAGTCTTATAGCATCCACTTGCAAGGCGGCTTCTCTCACCGGAGGCACGCCGTATGTAGGAAAATCAGGCAGTGGGAATTGACGTCGGAACGACGGAGGCGTCTCTAGATCCGAATTAGCCATGTTGCTCCAAAGCAAACCAGTTCTCATGTCTCCATCTCGTACCCTTTGCAACCTCCTGTTCTGCCGCACAATCCTTGGGCTGCTGCAATTCATCCGACCGAACCTACAGAGCTTTGTCAACCAAATGTACGCGCCGACAACGCCAACACCCAAACCTATTTCCAAGCCTATCACAAACGCCTGGATCGCTGAGAATTCCTTGTCGAATTTATTCAAGGGCGTCAGAGGTGGGGATATGCTTTCAACTTCAGTTGCGTTTACAACCGGCTTGGTTATGTTCCACACGTCATTGACATCCACTTCCTGTTTCTCCTCGATGACGGTGGAAATCATTTTTTCTGACATTTTCGGTGCTAACTTTTTGCATTGTTTCTGATAAGTTATACCACGGTCGATAATCCACGATTCGACTGCGATCATGTCTTGAGTGCATTTCATGAAGTTGTTTCTTAGTTCTAATCTTTCCAGTTTCCGCAGTGGCGACAATACTTGAGTGTGCAGTGTCAGCACAAAATTTTCACTCAGGTCCAACTTTTTCAAGTTTGGCAACCTAGTGAACAGTCTCTCTGGCAGAGATGCCATGCGGCAATTATTTAAGTTCAGCACCTAAAAATCATTAATAAATGAAACTCATTAATCTACACGATAAATGGGCTCAAATAGTAATCAGAATAGGTACATAGGTTTGGAACGAAAAGTTAAGAGACCCTGGTTTAAATAAGATTATTACTGTTATTAATATTAGTGCATACTTAAAACTATTGTGACCAATAAAATATTATACTTCAGGTATACTGACAGTTAGGTATTCATTGGTATAATTTCTTTAAACATATTATTATAAGTAGTCTTCAAGTTCAGAAATGCACCGCATGATGACTGATTTTAAAGACCTAGGTACTCCCAAGGCATTTTAAAAATATGTACCTATTAATTAATCACCAGCCCTTTTAATGTCCACAACAGGCGTTCCATGCGGTATGGAAGAAAATAGGGAGAATTGGCTAAACTATCGCGCTATTGCAAATTGGTGGGTCCCTATTATGTCACCGGGACCAACGGCTTAATGTACCTTCCGAAGCACGATAGAACTCTAGATAATATATTTTTGATCCTCATGATTGGCTTAAGCGAAAATTGCTTTACCATTAAGCTCCTCCAGTTTTATGATTACCTATCGAATATAATTAATACATAAGTGCAAATATAAACTTGGCATCAATGTATACTTGATGGGATTCCTATTCAGTAGAAATCCCATTGAGCAACAGATATGGCATTGGGCCAGAGTGGTGGGTTATGGCCCATTCTCCCTTTGTTCTTCCATCCATAGGGAAGGCCTGTCTCAGCAGTGGGGATATTGAAAGAGCTGGTGATCAACAGTTCTATGTCAACCAACATTTGTATGTAAGTAGACTTACTGCCGCACTTAGAGATGTCAATTAACTTTAATGAGTACTTAATATCAAACAATTTCATTTAAATGTAGACCCGGCAAGAATAGAGACTAGTTTTACATACATACATACATACTTAAATCACACCTATATCCCCGAAGTGGTAGGCAGAGGTGAACTAGCACCCACGTTTCGCCCGTTATGTTAGGTCCCATGTAATAATAAGTGGCGAGCCTTTTGCCATTTATCGGGCACAAAAGTAGCAGTAGGTATATTTAGGTAGGTGGACTAGTTTTAAATTGTCATTTTTTGACATTAAGTTCTCATTAACGTTAATTAACGTTTCTGATTGCGGCAGTTAGTATATTTAAGAACCAAGTATACATTACCTCTAAAGATGTGTGCATCAAGAAAGGTTCATTTTTGAGTGTTTCGAAAATATTCGAAGACAAATCCAGGTAATTCAGGTTAGGTGTGTCCCAGAACAAATCGGAAGCTATATATCTGAGCCTGTTGTTGCTCAAATCTAGATGGACCAAGTTTTCTAAATTAGCAAACGCATGTAATCCGATCCAAAATATTAAATTGTATGACAGATTTAGCACTTGCAGGGACAAGTATCCCGCCTCCTGAAATGAAGACAACAGCCATTAAATAATGAGTTGGAGTAAGTAGTACATACAATCCTAAACCATGCCTATTCATCCCCGAAGAGGTAATCTTTCATGTCGGCCTGGGAGCAAAAATATAACGTACAATCAGCCAGCCCGCCCTAATAACCCCAGATTTGTCGTAAAAGTCGACTAAGAGAGATTGCCCGGTGTAGTCCAATAAGCACCTTGGGGCACCCGAATGGTGCAGAGCAAACCCCCAACAACAGCGTACCCAAAGAGGGTTGGTGTCAGGCAGGCGGCCGGCTGTAAACCCTAAATCAAAACCTTGAGCAGCATGGGTTGGAATGTTATCATCCCAATCACTCTCCGTTCATCGGTCTCTCGACATGGTCCTTTCAGTCTCTTTTCTATACATAAATTCATGACTAGCTTCTTTCGAGTCTGATGGATGAAATGAATCAAAAGAAAGTGGATGGCCTGATGGCGTCTGACTGATATAAATGGAAGAGGAAACATATCGCACCGACCCCAGATAAACTGGAATGGAACAAAGAAGAGGGCGAATTATGTTTGGTCCCATGTATTAGGGGACGAGCATATTGCCAAGTATCGGACATATAAATCTCAGTATATTGCTAGATAGTATAACAGGAACTCTGCTGTCCATTTACTCATCATTTACCCTTAGTCACCTTGAACGACGCCCGCAGAAGAGATAGGGGGTGGTGACAACTGTATTCTAATTTGCCGTCACCACACAGCAATAACATATTATACTAGATAAAATAAAATTCATGCAGAGATCACAGCAAAACATTGAATCACCTCATTGATGACACAATATTATGATTAAATTAAATACACACAAAGCAAACTATACAACTAGCAAGAAGTACCTACCTTTCTTGCTCTATATGGAGCAACAAAATCGATCAGGTAACTTTTATTGTTTGCCTAAGTTAAGAGAGAAAGATATACAGATATCACCCATCTGTTTTCCATTGAATTGCTGTTTTCGATCATACATACACACATAAACCACGCCTATATCCCCAAAGGGGTAGGCAGAGGTGAACTAGCACCCACGTTTCGCTAATTATGTTAGGTCCCATGTAATAGGTGGCGAGCCTATTGCCATTAAACGGGCACAAAAGTCGCAGTACATTGCTATTGCTAGTTGGTATAAGAGGAACGTTACTGCCCATTCCTCATCACTGATTTATCCTTAGTCGCTTTGTACGACACCCACGGGAGAGATTTGGGGATCAATCGTTTCGATCATACGCTATTCATAATAATTATTACTTGAAAATCTTACCTTAAAACAAAAGTTATCGAGTTCACTGATTGCATTGTGGCTTAAACTGTAAACTTGCACAGCGCTGGGCACACCTATGTCGATACTTATTATGTTCTGATATACACAAATGGCTCTGTTCAGCCCGTGGTTCATATCACAATCACATTTTTTTGGACAAATATTATCACCATAACAGTACGTCAGAACCAACAACACTACCACGATATAGCGAATAAAGGCCATGGTCTAAGATTCCGCGTTCCTATAGTTTCAATTACACTGTTTATTGGCATTTTTGATGAATATTCGCACCATTAAAAGTGGTTCAAGCGCTAATTTTATTATAAACTGACACCGTCGGTGCTAACACCGTGATAAAATTCTTATCAAAACACCTGATAAGATACACACACTTGCTATAAGTACCTACCTTTAGAGGTACCTATGTGTATACTTTTTCTTTTAGCCTTAGCATAATACCTATAGTAGAATATATTGTAAGTCATAATCGGTATTACAGGTATATTGTGTTAAATGGAATTCGACATAGTATTTCTTAAGTCCCGCCCACGCGTATTATCAATATAATCATTTGAGAACAGTGTCTCATTGGTTAACTCATTATCATATTATTGGTTCAATTGTCACAAAGTTTATGGTAATTTTAAATGGCACCTTCGTTTATGTGCTAAAGGAAAAAGATGTGTATGCGCTGTGTCATCATAGCTAAGAATTAGTAAAAAAAAAAGATATATTCGTTTCGGTATCACAGTTTTATTTAAGTTATGCAGTTACATTTAAGTCTGTAATTAAAGATACATGCTAACTAAACGGCACAATGCCTATGAGTACCTACATAAAGACTATGCTGGCTGTTGCTTACTCTTACTGGGATTCAAACATAAAGATCAAGTGGTACAATAAATATCAAGTTTGTATATCAGAGAGCTTGTAATAAACTAAAAGATTCTGTGTTTAAACTAAGCTACATATTCTTAAACTTTCATTAGTTTCCAAACTAATATATTCTAATTAATTTTATACATATTTACATGTACTAACCCAAATAGATTTTCAAAATTTTACTATACATTTTAGAATTGATCGATAATCAATCAAAGAAAAAGCGTATTTACACTAATCCTATCCCGTGAATAGAAAGAATGGAAAGCGTGTAAAACTCTCACTTTTCGACCACAAATGGTAAGTCAATTAATCCTTTTATTGGTACGAATATTGTTCATTATCATTGGGATGACATTGAGTGGAAAATTATTGAGTATACTATTTTCTACATATCATGAAATATACCACAAAATATATAGCTTTAATTTTTAAACTTATATTATGTGGTGTGTCATCAGACACGGCATAAATTAAATAAATTTATATCTTCTTCAAACTGTTCCTTGCTTTTACATTAACCATGGTAGCCAAAAGATATAATTTATGTATTATTATTAACTTAGCTGAATAAGTTGGAATTCTGTCGTTGTTGGGCCGCCGTTGCAGGATAGCATCTTTTCATTGTATAGTCTATCCCGAGTAAGGCGTTTCTTACATCGTGTACAGAAGAACTAATGTTTTCAAATGTTGTAGCCAGTCTGTCCACAGCTAATGCCTAGAATACAAATTAGACTGATGAACAGAGTAGAGTAGAGAGAAGTAGAGTACATCATTTTTAAACATGAATTTATTTGGCAACATTCAAGTTACAATAAAGAAAATAATATTGTTATTGTAACTTGAAAGTAAACTAATTTTTCTTATGGATTCGTTACTAGATAAAATGTTACTTTGTAAATAAAATACTATACTACTTAATCGTTTCTCATACTGCCCCTGTGATGTAATGTAAACTGAGATACTTATACAAGCAACATTATATGTAAAGTTAATGAAGCGTAGTGGGGCGCAGTGTGAGAATCGGTTTTTGGTTAAAAAATAAAAAGACATTCTTACTTGAATGTGGGATGCTTCTGCTAAACGTTCTAATGCCTTGGAATTATCCAACTGAGCTTGGGCAACCTGGGCCATAGCTGAGGCCTGTTGGCTCATAACATCAACCTGGACAAACAATATTATTTTATGAAGTGGTCATCATATTATGAACTTAGCATTATGTTGAGAAAAATTTTATATATTATTTTGTAGTACAATAGGTCTTAACTTAACAGGCAACAAGGGAAAACACAAGGGAATCTCATTTAAAACTTTCACAAATGATATAAGATCTCAATGAATTCAGGGAATTCATACATACATACATACAACCATAAATCACTCGAATTAACATCCACTTTTCACTAATTAAGTTAGGTCCTATGTAATAAGTGGTGACCCTATTGTCATATATCAGGCACATAAATTGCAGTATATTGCTAGGTGGTATGAGATAATACCACCTAGCAATATACTTGCCGTCCTTAGTCACCTTGTACGAAACCCATGGAGAGATGGGGGTGGTGACAAGTGTATTCTGCTCTGCCGTCATCACACGGCCATGGAAATTATTTGGACTTAAGAAAACTAATATTAAAAAATATTTGATATGATATTAATGTCAGGATTATTTAAAATAAGTACCAATTTTTCCATAATATTCAGGTGTTTCTCGTCATTTTCATTTGCAAATAAATTATCTAATTGTTCATCATCTTCTTTTGAAAATAAATTATCAAGTGAATCATCATCACCATTACATGGTTCTTGTTTTACATCCTTTTTTCTTCCTGCGAATACACAGAAACAAAGTTTTAAAATTAAACATTGATACTACTCTACTTTGAAATAATTATTTATAAAAATGTAAAGTATATTGATAAGGTTGAAATTGATCTACCAACTTGTAGTAGGCTTATAATCACTGAGGTCCATTATCTTCTGTTCCAAAGAAGTTAATTTGCCTTGCAATTTTCCTTGTTCAATTTGTTTATATTTCAACAAAATGCTTCGTCGCTTATCAGACCAAAACTGTAAAATTACACACATTCTCAAAAATTTAGTAATAGAGACAAATAAACAAAATAATAGAGAATCAATCATTATTTAAGAACATAATACATACATAAATCACGCCTATATCTCCGAAGGGGTGGGCAGAGGTGAACTAGCACCCACATTTCGCCAATTATGTTAGGTCCCATGTATTACTGGTGGCAAGCCTATTGCCATTTATCGGGCACAAAAGTCGCAGTACTATTGCTAGGTGGTATAAGTGGAATGCTGCTGCCCATTCCTCATCACTCTTTATCCTTAGTCGCATTGTACAACACCCACGGGAGAGTTTTGGGGTGGTGTCAATAGTATTCTACTCTGCCGTCACAACACGGCGTATTAAGAAATCATTTAATTATTCTGAAACACTGATGATGCTGTCTAATGTTTGACTAGAAAAAAAACATAGGGGTACGAATTGAGTAACCTCCTTTGTTTTTTCGTCGGTTAATAAAAATTATAGAATAAGCAAGTAAGATGTATATTATTTAACACAATGACATTAACAAGTTGGGTACTTGACAAAACCTAAAATAGAATAGGTATCTGTAAGTTTTTGGTTAAAGTTGATGAATGAAAAAGGAATCTTACTTTTATCCAACCTTTTGTAGACTTCATGGCTCCATCGATAGAGTTAGCTATGTTTGCAAGTTCCATCCATAGGTTTTTAAAGTTATGACGGCTCACACCATACCTTAATTTCCACTGGGCTAATTCTGTATGCTTTTCCATAAACTCTACAATCGCTTTTACCTGAGCCAGTGTAGGTCTTGATACAATCTAAAAAAATATTAAATATGTACTTAATATACAATGAAAATATGTAATATATTTAATTTTGATTTGCTTAGGTAATAGGGATGAAGTATAAATTATTTTAATAAATCTTATTTTATAATTATAGGCTTCTGCCAGTATAGGTTACTTATTTAAAATATTAATAGTAGGTACATGTCCTCTTCACAATTATTATTATAAAAGTATTATGTAAGGCATATTGTAAAGTTATGGATCAGTAATAGGTTTTGTAAGACACAAGTCTTCCATGGAGATCAACCATATATATAAATCATGCATGCATTCATACACTTATCATAATGGTAAATTACAATACAGTCTTTCATAAATTCTGCATTTAGTCGCAAATGGTGGAGGTCAAACAAACCAATGATAACAGCATACCCCAAAAAGGTTGGTGACAGTAGGCCTCTAAAAACTTAGCCAAAACCTTGCATCAGTTTGGATTGGAGTTAAGTCATTCCAATCTCTCTCTCTCTCTCCATTCATTATTGTACTTTCAATCATCACCTTTCCAGTGTGATAATAAAACAAAGTAGATGACATCTGAATGGACTGAATGGGAAAGGAAAAATCCTACTCCACTGTGGTTAATATTAAGCATTAAAATATTTATTTAAAAAATATCTCACTCGATTATTGCGATCCATATTAACTATCTACCTCACCGGACCTCACGGATAATCATAAAACTCTTTTTCCTTTGCACTACTTTGTATTTATCTCGATTGCAAAAAACTCGTAATTTTTTTTTTGAAATATCTAGCTCTTGCAGAAAGTGCTAATTATTTTAACGTATTAAATTGTTATTTACTAGAAATCACCTGTAAAAATTATATTTATTACGAGTTTATTTCATGTTTTAAAAAATTTACGAAGATTATTTATTTACATTTTTACATGCAAAGCAAATATAATTATGCATATATATATAGTCTATGGTAATGGTTCTTGTTTTTTTTAGGGTTTTTGGCTTTGTTGCTAAGACCTTTGAGCCAAATCTTCATATCATTCTTTGTTCATCAAAGATCAAAGACATGTTGCCTTGTGTAATTCCAAATATATTCTTGGAGGACAAGAATTTATTTGGAAAAACCTTGCAACCTTGCACAAGGCAACATGTTTTTAATTTGTTCACTTCTCTTAATTTCCATTACTTCATGCAAGTTTCGTCTAGTGACTCCTACCCGACATTTAATATACATTTACATGTTTTCCACCATGGAATAGGAGTTAGGAGCACAATGGAGTACAATAGAATGAAAATTATATTGCGTATGTAAAGCTGGAAAATCATTACCTACGCGGGCATGCCTGTGCAGACATGCCCGCCGGACCTCGCTTCTTCTGTGCGATGTTTGCCTAATGTAGGACCGTCACAGTCAGTCTGTCTGGGTCATAAAATAATATTCATCAACCCAATCACTAAAAACTATCAAAAAATATTATACCGCAAGTATCATTGATACCCTAGCCTAATGGTAAGAAAAAAAACAATAAAAAATCGAATCTGTCATGTCATTGAGGGGAAAAAAAACAATTTTTTCAAGATTTGATGATTTTGATTTGATTTATCATTGTAAGATAAATTAAACAGCTTAAGAATTGTTTATTTATGAAATATGAATACGTTTTTGCGTTAAGAATAACCCTAAACAGCGGTTTAAGGTAAAAGTGCCATTTAATTAACTAAAAAATTTCAGCTGATTTATGTTTACGCTATGACAACTACCATTACTTGTAAAAGTAACTGTAGCGATTTCTATTGCTAATACTATTTAATTTTGTGTTTATAGCCATGTATTCGTTTGAAGGAGATTTTAGAAGGAGGCCCCAACAAAATTTAGCGGGTGCAAGTGCTCAACGAAAAACTGATAGAGATGCTCTGATTCTGCAGTCTCAACAACAAAGACAGAAAAGAGAGGTTATAATTTAATTCTTGTTAATTAATCAATTAACGTTTTCTTCTATTTTATTCTCCCTATATTATTCCATCCATAGGGAAGGCTCGTGGCCCAG
This sequence comes from Cataclysta lemnata, assembly GCA_963931975.1. Classification (NCBI taxonomy): domain Eukaryota; kingdom Metazoa; phylum Arthropoda; class Insecta; order Lepidoptera; family Crambidae; genus Cataclysta; species Cataclysta lemnata. The sequence goes on along the minus strand of OZ008340.1, from coordinate 13,899,517 downwards.
CAGTGAGGATATTAAAGATCTGGTGATGATGATGATAAATCAATTTATGTACCGGAAATAAATTACGGTTTGAATTACCTTGTTTTGAAACATAAGGTGACTATGATTATTATCTTACAGGAACACAGAAAACGTTTGAATAGTACTATAAAGATTCAAGCATATTTTAGAAGCTACTTAACTAGGAAACACTGTAAGCAAATTGAACGTGAACAGTTTGATGCTTTGTTCCCTAGAGCTAATAATGATGAACAACTGTTGTTTTCTACACTCATCACCAAAATATTATTTTTTTATGACGCAAAACAAGATAAAACCAGATTGGTATGTATGAATAATTTTTATTTTTGCCAACTGTATGTGCAATCCTTTAGTATTTATTTTTATAGCTATTAATTATTTGATGTTTTTGATTAGGTAGTTAAAAAATATAATTACATAATTCTTGGAAAGGATATCATTATCTCATTCATAGAAACATGCAACAAATAGAAATAAATATATGAAGTTAAATATGTGAACATAGTTATGTTTACTTATTTAACGTCACATGTTTATTTTTATATATAGGTGGTCCCAAATTAATAATACCTATATAGTTAAATTGCTTTTGATATTGAACCCTTGGAATGATTAATATAAATACAAAGTCAATCCTCAGGAGGAAGAATGAAATCATCAGCCAGTATAAGCTGTCTGTGTAAATCATTATTTGAACTTTTAAATGAAAAATATACTGTAAGCCCAAAAAAAAATTGCCCACAAATTCTTGAATAGTTGCAATTTACATAAAGTCAAAATAGTAATTTTACAATACTAAATAATTTATTTTCTTTATGTCTACAGATTTCAATATCACAGCTACTTCTTAAACAATGGAAGAAAGTGTTTCTAAGTGGTGGTTCCTGCATTCAAGTACGAAGATTATTAGCTTTGCATTTACATTTATTAAAAGACAAGACTGAGGTTTGTTATTAACTTGATTTTGTAATATTCTTGTTCATCAACCAAATTGTTAATTTGATTTAAATCCAATGTTAGGACTATAATATAATTTTTTTTTAATTTGCCTGGGTTGTCCTACTGCTGGGGCTCCTTTTCCAGGCAGAGCAGAATACAATTGTCACCACCCCCATCCCTCCCGTGGGTGTTGTACAAGGCGACTAAGGGTAAAGACAGTAATGAGTAATGGGCAGCAGCATTCCTCTTATACACCTAGCAATATGCTGCGATTTTTTGTGCCTTATATGCCCGGCAATAGGTCCTATTACATGGGACCTTAATTAATTGGTAAAAGGTGGGTGTTTAATTCACCTCTGCCTATCCCTTTGGGGATATAGGTGTGATTTATGTTTGTATGTGTATGATTATTTCACAGGTGCCACTGGCTGTTCCACTAAGAATGTTTGAGGTATTTACATCAACTCAATCTGCAGAAAAAACTCTGAATTGTGATGAAGCTCTGAATATTGTTGGAAATACATTTTTGTATCTTGTTAGAAGAGGTAATTACTGGTTTGGACATAGCGTCGATAATAATATGACAATATAACTGATAATTGTTCTAAAAATCAGAAAATAATAATTTTATCTGCATAATATTATATTATCTTATTTACTGTGGAAAATTATTAGATTCTTATAAATTGTACAAAGTGCTCTTTTTCAGTAGCCTATGCTCTAATAAAATTTCTATTTAATATTTCAGGATACTTTAAAGATCTATGTCAGCTGTTGTGTCAGACGACTCCACCTCTTTATGGGCCATCACCAAATCCACCAACACCTCTTGGTGCTGCCTTCTTAGATCTAATACAAAGGCCTTTGAATTTGACTATGCATGTTAACATACCACAGTTTGAGTAAGTATTTCTTTTTGTATTATTTGTTACTTACTTATAGTTTTGAAAAGGTATGTAATTTTTTTAGTAGGTGTATATTAAGTTGGAAATTTAATGAGTTTAGTCTAGAGTAATGTAAAATGGTATTTTAAAGGATAATGCTCATTAGACCCACCCGGCACCCGACCCGCACCGCCTCGTCGCTTGGCGTCCACTCGTTGTCGGTAGGTGGTTCACGGGTGGACGCCGCTCAACCAGTGGACCTAACGTTACTATACCTGGACTCAGGTGGATCGTAATAAACTCCGAACTTCTTCGATAAGTCTTCTTTATCCATTTTGAAAGCAAACGTCCGACAGAATATCTGGGTATGGCGCTTCACCTTGAATTGTCCTTGCGTGAACCGTTCGCGGTCTTCTTGCGGGCCGCGTGTGGACGCCTGACGACCGAGGCGAGCGAATGCATACAAAACAGATGTATGAAACTGACGTATTACAGAGAAAACAAAACGTCAGTTTCATACTTTTGTATTCTATGTGTTTGACTAGAAAACCACTTGGCTTTACCCTGTGAGGTGTTACGGAGTTGATGTTATTAGCGCACATCAATACAAAACCATATAAAGAATTCTAACCGCGAGGCGGTGCGGGTCAGGTGCCGTACGAATCTAATAAGCAATGACCCTTACGCTAAAAGTTGAATATATTTGCTGCTTTGTGGAAAGTGGTAGCCCTTTTATTGACCAAAAATGTTTGCTTTTCAGTGACACAATCATGTCAGAGTTTGCATCAGCGTTCCTATGCAATCCTTATTTGGAGCCTGTGGAGATGTTCATTATACCTGCCTTGCGGGAGGACACACGGAACAAATTTCCATTCCTAGCACTAGTTCAGTGTCTACAGGATGATAGTAAATTTAAAAGTAAATTATTAGTCAACGACTCTTGGCTTCTACATTCTGTTCTGTCACTGGAACCCCAAGGACTAGGTATGTATTTATGTTATTCTGAAAGAACAAATTTTTATATTTCCAAGATTCATACATGTATCATATCCATTTCAGTGAATGATATTCGCAATTTGAACAACACAAGACTGCCCAATAATCCAATCACTTTGAATTACCTTAAGTTAATAGCTAAGTTGACAGTGAATGCGTGCAACAAACAAATTTCATATGAATACGAAGATTCACTGTATAGCCAAGAAACGGATGCTGATAAGGATGATGACAGTGACAGTGACACAGAGCCGAACCCGACTTCGATCAGAGAGAAGCTGTTGCTAACAAAGTGTATAGAACTACTAAATGAACCCGATCGGTTTGTGATGCTCACATGCACTCAAATCACCGAGAGTGATCTCAGCGATGAATTTCTAGACTCCATGGCGGAAATATGTCACAATTTACTTCTCAGTCACAGAATGGCACTCCATAAATATAGGTCAGTTGTAATATTTTTCACAAGTATTTGACACTTAAAGCATTTTGTATTTAAGAATCTCATTATTAAGATTTTCTAATTAAAAATGAAAATGCTTTTTTTTCACACGTTCGTTGATTTTGTAGGAGGTTTGTTTGTTAATAGTTACCATTACGTTAATTTCATTAAGGGCCTGTTTCACAATCGACAAGTAAGTTCGAAGTAGCTTACTTTGCAGTACAATTGACATATATTTCATAATACAACTGTCAAATGATCTGCAAAGTAAGCTACTTAGAACTTACTTTTTGATTGTGAAACAGGCCCTTAGTGTAATATAATGTTTTTATGCAGTGTGGAAAACTTCGAATGTTAGCATAAGAGAACACCAACAAATAAGCTAATAAATTATCTAACAGGTTTCCATATATTTTAAAGCAGTATAGCTGTAGAGTAAACATCAGTTTCTGAATAAATATTTTTAAAATATTATATTTTGTGCAAAAAAACTTTTGGTTCAGTTCAACAATATTTATACCCATTGCAGGTTACTGTACACACTAGCGTTCAAGCCGATTTTCATCAGAGGCCTGTGGCGTTGGTTGACCAGTATGAGCCACGAGTCTTCGTTTGGCGGGTCGGCGACCCCTCTCCTATCGGCGTTGTCAAGGGGAATGGGTGCCGAGTACACAGTGGTTGGGGTACATAGGCTGCTCGCCCCATTGGCTGTGTTCTGCGCTCTGTTCTCTTTGCTGATTGGAACTTTGCACGATACGGAGTTCTGTCGGGACGCCGACGACGAGGATATGAAGATGAGCTGTGAGTTTTTTTTGTTCATACGAGTAATATTTGATTTTCTATTCATCGTCATCACCGTCAGCCTTTTAATGTCCCCACTGCTGAGGCACAGGTCTTTCCTATGGATGGAAGAATATATAAGAATATAGAATGGTCCAATACACACTACGCTGGCCCAGTGAAGAATGGTAGGTATTAACGACTGCAGATGCAGCCGGGCCATCGGCTCATCGTGCCTTCCAAAGCAAGAAAGCCAACGCGAGATAATTTTTTCTTGGTCCCCATCTAATGACGTGCCTTAGCGAACATTGCTTAGTTTATGTAATCCCAGGCCGACCGCGGAAAACCTCTAGGCCCTCGAGCGATGCCAGTATATCAGTAATACATTGCCAGTGGTTGTAAGTAGAAAACAATGTAATGGTGACGTGCAAAATCTTTATATTTTCCGTGTTAGTTTTTATTCAACTACATAATACATATCCTCGTCAATCAATGCCTGCCAAGTTAACCATTGCTGAGAGGGCACAAATAATTGCCCAATTTAATGAGGGATTCAATAATACAGCCATATTAAAAGGTGACAATTCTGAGCTTCTGACTAACGTCGATATCATAAGATAGCAATATGTTTTCATATCAAGGTGCAAGCCAAACAAATCTTTATTGTTCTATGAACTGCAAGCGACATTTAGCCTAAGGGTGGTAGGTATACCTACCACTTTCTTGGCTGACTGTACGCAGATGAAATAAAATAATTTTGTTTTTTGTGAGACAGGTGTCAATCGTAAGACTAAACTAATTTGTTACCAAGGTAGGAGAAGCGAAGATGTCATTACTCACATGAAAGTAATTCCCGGGTGTCGTTCGAGTTCTGCGAGCTGGGCGCGCTGTGCCGCATTCTGCGCCAGGTGTGCCTCGGCCTGGTGGAGCGTGCTGCACAGCCCGCCTTATTTAAATAAATAAATAAGTAAACGTCATAATATATTTTTGACGGCCGGCTTGGTCGAATGCTCAGATTGCTGGGTATTGGCCAAGAGAGAGGGTTCGAATCCTGGTAGGAGCAAATTTTGTGATAAACACAAATATTTGTTCCCGAGTCATGGTTGTGGTTATGTTTATGTAGTATATTTTCAACCTCTATATAGGTACATTATTGTATTTAAAAATATGTCCGTCGTCTAGTATCCATAACACAAGTGCTTTAGCTACTCACTTTGGGCTAAATGATAGGTGTGAGTGTAAAAATATTTGTTTATTATTTATATTGTCCAGTCAACAACACTTCGGTGTCGATAACCGGCGGGCGAGTGCACGCGTTCGAGTTCTGCGAGCTGGGCGGGCTGTGCCGCACGCTGCGCCAGGTGTGCCTCGGCCTGGTCGAGTTGGCGTACCCGGAGACGCGGCCGGTGGTCGGCCTGTATAGGGACGCGGTGGCCGCCAGCCAGATCGAGCTCTGCGGCAAGAACCAGACGCCCACGTGGTCGCATTTGTTCAAGGTGAGTGAGATACATACATAATACATACATCATCTTTATATATAATAGTTATCTTTAACTACACACTCGCTTTAGGTACTAAACCTGTAAAGTTTGTGTATGTTTGTGTTTAAATAAATAAATAATACGCCAATATCCCCGAAGGGGTAGGCAGAGGTGAACTAGCACCCACGCTTCGCCATTTAGGCTACGTCCCATGTAATAGGTAACCATTTATCGGGCACAAAAGTTGCAGTACTTTGCTAGGTGGTAGGTATAAGAGGAATGCTGCTGCCCATTCCTCATCACTGATTTATCCTTAGTCGCCTCGTACGACACCCACGGGAGAGATTTGGGGTGGTGACAATTGTATTCTACTCTGCCGTCACCACACGGCCAAATACTCGGCATAATACTACATTATATGCCCGATATATGGCAATACTATATTATGCTGGCTCCTAGATGGGCCTTACCCCACGGCAAACCACCCGGCATATGGTTAGGCTGCGCCGAGGGCCTCACCGCCAGACCGGGGTCGAGCACAGGGAAGGGGAGCCCCGCCATCAGGCGGATGACCCGGATGATGATGATGATAACGACGACATTATGTGCCCGATATACGGCAATACTACCCGGTTAAAATATCAACAGACCTGGCGTTGATATAGTCACGTCGACGCTTCTGCACGGTGTGTATAACAAGTATCACTATTAACTTCGATGTCTTTGACTTGTGGCGTCCGTTATTAATAATATTATTATATAATTATTAGTGATTGATTTAAAGGTGCTGCGTTGGGAAAGAGGAGGGCCTTCACATTCTAGCCAGGTCTACAGATATTTAAACCGGGTAGTAGACTCGTCACTTATTACATGTGACTAAACTTAATTGGCGAAAAGTGGTAGGCATAGGTGAATTACACATCACCACCGTTCTCATACCGCAGGATGGTCGCGCGCGAACTTGTCGGATTATAACGACTGACTTAAACTGAAAATTATATGGTCTGTTAGGTGTGCACGCACCTCCTACGGGCCTTGTACGTGCGGGACTCCCGGCTGCAGTTCTGCGGCGCGGAGGAGTGGCCGGCGGCGGGGGCGGTGCCCGAGGGCGCCGCCGCCGTCCTCATGGTGGCAGGCACGCAGCACCGGCCCAACCCTAGGCAGCTGAGGCGCCCACCGGCGCTGTCCACCGCCTTGGCGCTTTCGCAAGGTCAGTCGTCTTCGCTATTCTATCCGCTATTTTTGGTATGTTTTGTTTTATAAGGAGAAATCTTACAGGTACCATCGGCATTTTTTTATGAACCTTTCTGCCTAGATTCTTTTAATCATAGGGAAGTCCAGTGCCCTAGCAGTGGGGATATAAAAAAGGCTGGCGATGACCCAATTAAATAATTAATAGTGATCGCCCGCTTCTTCCCTCGTGTTAATGTCGGTTATTATATAGCCTTCCTCGATAGATAGACTATCCAATACAGAAAGAATTTTTCAATTGAAGCCAGTAGTTGCAGAGATTAGCGCGTTCAACCAAACAAAAGTAACATTTTCTTTTTCCACCATTATACCATTGTGTGATGTAGACCAATAAAATTTTGTTTTTTTATTCCACAGAGGAAGGACCTCCACTGACTATCAAAGAGCTCAGAACAGTGACGATACTGCGAGAGATACCTTTTGTAGTCCCTTTCTCCACGAGAGTGCTCATATTTCAGGGGTTGTTAATGAGGTAACTGTCTTCCATTTATTTTCATATCCCCATTATTATAATAATATTTTATTTTTTAATTGCTTGTATGTGTTAAATCTTTTTAACAGGGAAAAGCATGACCATTGGTATGAAATGACGAATTTCAATGAGGGACCATCGATTTACATCAGCGTTAGGCGGACTCATTTATACGAAGATGCTTTTGATAAGCTTAGGCCGGATAATGGTAAGGAAATGAAAATTCTATCTATATTCCAATTTACATACATACATACATAAATCACGCCTAAATCTCCGAAGGGGTAGGCACCACATGTTTTCGTCTTCCACTCCTCTTTATCCTTCCCAATTTCTCAACCACCCCTCTCGCTATCAAATCCTCCTTTACACACACATCTTTTCTTTGGTCTTCCTCTCCTTCGTCTCCCACGTTCATACTTAACATTTTTCTGCTAGGACTATACATGGTAATATAAGAAATTGGATTTTTTTTCCATAGAACCAGATATGAAGTTAAAACTACGCGTGCAACTTATCAACCAAGCGGGCGCAGAGGAAGCCGGGGTCGACGGTGGTGGTCTTTTTAGGGAATTTCTATCAGAATTACTCAAGTGAGTTGATGGAAAAAATCTTGTAACTACAGAGAGTAGGAAGATCTGTTTACAATCGAAGATATACATATGATGACACTTTGTTTCAGATCAGCATTCGATCCAAACAGGGGATTGTTCAGGCTAACTAAAGATAATATGTTGTATCCTAATCCTGGGGTCCATTTGTTGTACGATGATTTTCCAATGCACTATTATTTTGTTGGACGGATGTTAGGAAAAGTAAGTCTGTTTTTATTTATGTAACAGCAGTCAACAAAATTTATTTAAATTTATATTAGCTATAGATTGAAATCAAGCCTTGATTCAGAGCAACGAGGGTTGTTTATTAAACATACTGTCTTTTATTGATACCTCATAAAGGTTTTTTTGTCTATGTATGATTCAGTATTTTGAATTAAAATAGCTTAGCTTTTTTTAATAAATAAATAAATTAATATCCGCCTTGTATCGCTAGTCACGTTAAATTGATGTTGTTGATTACGTACAAATTAAACATTATTCGTGTTAATTTCTGTTTTAGGCAATCTATGAAAACCTGTTAGTAGAATTACCGCTGGCCGAGTTCTTTTTGGGGAAGCTGTGTTCGTCTCGGGAGCCCGACGTTCACGCGTTGGCCTCTCTCGACCCGGGGCTGTACCGAGGATTGTTACTTCTCAAGTCACACGGCCGGACTGAAGTACCTGACCTAGGGCTCGATTTTACTATAGTCAGTGACGAACTCGGAGAACAGAGAGTAAGTTTTATCCGGGTCGAAGGACCAAGGGTATCTTATTAGCTTAAGAATGACCTTGAGGCTTCGTAGTACATTATATCGACGAATATTTGTTATTTATAGTATTAACAAATGAAAATTTAGGTCGCGAATACTATGTTACAATTCCATTTTCAGATAGAGGAATTGAAACCTGGTGGAGCTAACATACCCGTGACCGCTGAGAATAGAATAGAATATATACATCTAGTCGCAGATTATAAATTAAACAGGTACAACGTCAAATGGAAATACATAATTAAATAATTACTAATCGTAAAAATTTTTTTTTAGATAATTACTTGTCAAATGGTAAAGTCTACAGCTAATTTAAACATAAATAAATAAAAATGTACTTGCATGTGTAGTCATCGTAAAATATACTTAATTAAATTCTTTATAAAATCACTTTTCCTTCATATAATTTTGCTATACTTTCAAAGGAGTTGCAACGTTTTAAATCTTACTCCGTCTTATTAATAAACTGGTAGGCTATTCCGCGTTTTGTCTTCGTCTCACAAACATGATTTTGAATAAAACGCTGAGTAACTAGTCTTTACTTAAACCGTGTATTTAATAAGGCCGTTTGTGTCTAAAATGCCTTGTTCAATACCTATTATATTTACAGGCAGATTCGTTCACAATGCAACGCGTTCAAGCGTGGACTGACTTCAGTGGTGAATGGGGAATGGCTGCGCATGTTCTCATGTAGGGAGTTGCAACTGCTCGTATCAGGGGCGGAAGTGCCCATAGACTTGGACGACATGAAGGCGTATACTCAGTATTCCGGTATGTGTGACTTTGGTACTAACCCCCGAATACAGAAATGCTACTCAAATTTTGAGCACTGTTTATAAAGTAAAGTGGACAATACCTGTCAGAATTTGTGTGGCAAAACTTCAATTTGGCCAATTCTTAAATGTGAAGTAAACTTTGAGTAACGTTTCTGTATTCGGGGGTAAAGATTAGTCTGTGGCTTCTTTTAGTTCTAGATGGAGACGTCGGGTGTTTATTAGATTTGAAAGCATTCAATACTGGGTCAATGAAACGATTATTTTTATTATGTAAGGAGTTTCGTCAATACCGCTCGAAAGTTGAAACAACGGTCGTAAACTTTTAAAGACTATAAAAAGAACATAAACTTAAAATATTCTCAATAATTGTGTAATAACACTAGTATGACACCCGCTGGTGAGATTGCTAATTTAAATCAATGTAAGTAATGTTGTCTAATTAATTATTGAAAATATGTATGTCAGTTAATTTAAAAACTCAATTAAAATTCTATGCCGTTTTTTTTTGAGCAACTGGGTGTACATTTTTCCTGTGGCAATTAAAACAACCTTTCCTAACAGAAATCACTCCCTAAGTGGTAGGCAAAGGTTTTTTTTACATCCGCTTTATTCAGGTTGAATTTTTCAATTGTTTTTGTAATTTCAATTCACTATCAATGTGTATAGGTGGGTATTCGGCGGCACACCCGACCGTGCAATGCTTCTGGAAGGTGGTGGAAAACTTCACCGACGACCAGAGGCGGCAGCTGTTGAAATTTGTCACCAGCTGTTCGAGACCACCGCTATTGGGTTTCAAGGTAAATAATGGCTATCATAACTTCGCTGGCGTCGTATAAATAAGAAGAGGGGCGCGGGGCGAATATTCGAATTTTTATGTACGCAGTATATTGTCTATATTTACAATATATCCTAGCGCGCCAGAGCCAATGCGCTATCGAGGAGTTCTATAGCGAAGTCGCATCTGCAGTCGTAATACCCACCAACCCGCACTGGGCCAGCGTGATGGAACATGGCCCATACATACATAAATCACGCCTATATCCCCGAAGGGGTAGGCAGAGGTGAACAAGTACCCACGTTTCGCCAATTATGTTAGGTCACATGTAATAGGTGGCGAGCCTATTGCCATTTATCGGGCTCAAAAGTATATTGCTAGGTTGATAAGTGGTGGTATAAGAGGAACGCTGCTGCCCATTCCTCATCACTGATTTATCCTTAGTCGCTTTGTACGACACCCACGGGAGAGATTTGGGGTGGTGACAATTGTATTCTACTTTGCCGTCACTACACGGCCCAATATCCCTATATTCCTCCATCCATAAGGAAGGCCAGCCCCAGCAGTGGGGACATTAAAAGGGCAGGTGATAGTGATAATGTGTATGAATAAAAGTGATAGGAGCCTCATGATGACGTCACTGTCGTAAACAGGATCTACAACGTATGAATGAAAGTAATAGAAACGAAGGAAGCTTATGATGACGTCACTGTCGTAAACAGGATCTCCAACCGCCGTTCTGCATCCAGTCGGCGGGCCCGTCGCACCGGCTGCCCTCGTCGTCGACCTGTATGAACCTGCTCAAGCTACCGGAGTTTAATCAGGAGGAGGTGATGGCAGAGAAGCTCTTGTACGCAATACAGGCCGGTGCGGGCTTCGAGCTCAGCTAAGGTAAGGTAAAACTAGTCATGGAGTCATATTGTCTGTCCTAGGTCTCACGGCGGATCCCAGACTCTCCTCGTCTAAAAAGGGGACGGCTTGGTCGAATGATCAGATCGCTGGGTATTGGCCAAGAGGTCCCGGGCTCAAAGCCTGGTAGGGCCAAATTTTACGACGAACACGTTTATGTTAGTATATTTTCAACAATTAAAATAAAGAGCTGGAGAGATATCAGAGTGTTTTTTGTAGCATACCAGCATACATTTTGTAGGACGGTATCCGTACTCGTCAGTGACAGTGACGTTCACTGATGTCAGTGCTGCGCCGGCCGACGCTGTGATCCGACGTGAATTTCTAGCGATATTTTGCCTGACACGGTCGCAGTAATTTAAGGTAGACGACTAAAAGTTGATTGCAATTACTGTTGACTGCAATTTATAACGTTTCACATAGAAAGTACATACATACATACATAATTCACGCCTATATCCCCGAAGGGGTATAGGCAGAGGTGAACTAGCACCCACGTTTCGCCAATTATGTTAGGTCCCATGTAATAGGTGGCAAGCCTATTGCCATTTATCGGGCACAAAAGTCGCAATACGTATACGCTGCAGCCCATTCCTCATCACTGATTTATCAATGACAATTGTATTCTACTCTGCCGTCACCACACGGCATTGAAAGTATATGGACAATAATTTTAAAGAAAACATCTATCACACGCCGGTCGTCTAGCTAGCGGCTGGAGTGGTACGCATACTCCATTTCACTCCGATAAAAAAAATGGATGTGGCTAGAGGGTGCCGTCAAATTACTGGCCTTTGAGGCGACTGTGGCGCCACAACCACATTGCTGAAATTCGTAGATTGCAATTGTGAACTTTATTGCAAAGGTACCAAGTCTCCGATTCTGTAGTCTGCGCAGGCGCATCGCGACTTAAGTGAATAAGTACATCGAGGGCTGGTGATGATGAGTTTTACTGCATCATAAATAGAATTTAGCATAGCAGAGCCATAGTCGCCCTTCCTAATCTGCCAAAATTTGGAGGCGATAAATAAGTAGAAGTATGTGCAGTAAAAAAATAAACCATATTAAAAAAAATAAGGTTATTTTATTTTTATTTTTTAGTTCAGTACATATCTCAAAAAATAGTTCGAGTAAATTTGTCAATTTGTTTCGCAGGTGTGGCTGGCTGGCTAAACCTACGAGCTGCCCCATCCACCTAGTGCGTACCTAACTTAATTTAAATATATTTTCACAATGTTGCCATCATTGTGATCTTTAAATCCCGTTGTGATAGTAATACTGTTAAAATATTGTTGTAAATCTATGTTACTCTCTTTTATAATCTATTTACTATATCTATATTTTCTACTTGACTAAATTATTTTCGTTTCTGAACATGTTTCTCGTTAGCTGTGGTAAATAAGTTAGTGGTGGTGATTGCCATAAATATTTATTTTACAAGAAAATTGTGGTATATATTCTACATTTCGTAGATGTTATATATTGTAAATACATAGAGAAATGTGGTCGAATTTATATTTATGAAATGATATACAAAATAGGTGAATCTAAATGTGTAAAATATATTGTTATTTTACGGATTTTGTATGTATGTAATGAATGTGGTAGGAAGATACATGTTGTCCTATATGTTATTGTATCGCATGTGATGAACAATTTGTGTCAAATTTGCGATTTTGTATTTTAGTACCTACATAATAAAGTTGTAGGAAATCAATTTTATTTATTATTATTTTACTAACCAATTACCTGTCGTCTCTTTATGACGCTAAGCCGAACTGATTGTAGCAGAATTACTCAGACCTATACCTAGACCTAATTAATCATAGACCTATAAAACAATTATTATTAAATGTATTATAACGTACTATATTTAATCATCTTCTGTCCCGTAAATGGGTATCCGGCGCAGTATTTTTGCTCTTCTGTTAGACATACTGATTAGACATCAGCGAGCTATCCACTACCCTTTAAATCATATCACCGGTGTGATACCGGAAGGGTGCTGTGATGAATGAATTTATAGAAAATGACCGATAAATAAAAAGAGTAATTGGGCTGATAACATTCTAAACCAACTGCTCAAGGTTTTGGCTTAGCTTTGACATTTCATCGCTAATGAGTCATTGCATAGTCGCCGTAAGTTAGTAATTTTCTCGCCCCTTGTGCTGATTAAAATATTCTTCTATCATAGTTGACGTATACTCGAAATGTATGCCTGCTCCGATTGGTAGGCTTACTTTGAGATTTCGTCGAAATAACCTCCACCCCAAAAAACAGGTAGATTTTTTAAAGTAATATCGGCCAACATCCTAGGTCCTTGGAACATTCAAATAAAACACCCGAATCGGCATAGATAAACTTTTACGTAAACCCACATTACTCACCGAGTCAATCATTCACGGAGATTGAATAGGCGACGCGGATTCAATTAAAGATTTATTACCGCCATCACCCGCCGCAGTTGCCCTCTACGAAGTGTCTGTCTACTAACAGTACACTTGTGCGCACCGTGTTTGTAATATTTATTTGGACAAGTATACCTATGTAATTATTTTTGTTTTGTTTTTCTTCTGATTTTTAAGATAACACCTATGTTTTTGGCTATATCATAACTATGGTGGTCAGTTGGTTGATATGTTTACTTTACTTCAGAAATTACAAGGCATAAAAATATTAAATAAATGTGAATGTTTGTGGATTTTGGCTAGTGGTGACAAATGTAGAATATGTGGTTATCTCATTAAACGTCCGATATTGTAGTATTATGGGTTAGAAACAATTCTTCCAGGAAAAGTAAGCGGTAATGAGTCCCTTTTACTTACAAAAGTCCAAAATTAATTGAGAAGATTGGTAAAGGTTTTTTAATCTTTTTATCTGTTGTTCAGAAATCGTTTCACGTCTCACCTGCGCAGTGCGGCTTGACCAATAAGCACTAGAGCATCAAATCTTAAAATTAAATCTGCGCATGTTGTCTTGGCTAACACTTTTGCCGATAATTGTACCTTACTTGGTCGCTAACGAGTCTTTATCGTTCGCCCATTTGCTTCTTCCTAAACATGTATATGTACCTGTACAATGTTTAATAAATTACACATCTAATAAGTAACCGTGAACTTGGGTTAGGGCTCATCAATAATGTGCATTAATATTGGCTTAGATGCATTCATCGGATCCAATATGGCTGCCACTCGCCGCCATTACCGTTTTGACAGTTGCAATCAATCTCGCCTGATGAATGAGTTTCGCGAGAGCGCGTTCGTGTGCGGTAGCCACATAAAGAGTGCTTAATCCCAACTTCGGAATCCTATCTCTGATGAAAGCAGAACATTGAAAAATGATAACTTTAGTTATTTATGAGCAGCCATTAAGGGCGAGAATCGTGATCTAGACTGATTTGCCTTATTATGAGCAAATAAAGGCATGTTTTCGTGGTATTTTTTTAAATTAAGTATTGAGTATTGAGCAAACTGAAATGGATTGATAGCCACCCGCGATGATGACAGTGTAAGGGCTTCGCCATACAAAATTAGCTATGGGTATCGTCAAACTTTTCTTGTTAGTTCAAATCAAATCAAACTTTCCTACCTTTCGTAAAGCCTATTAGCTTTATGTGCTATGTAGGTTCCTTCTGTTATACTTAGGGCTGTTTTACAATCGACAAGTAAGTTCTAAGTAGCTTACTTAGCAGATAATTTGACAGTTGTAATATGAAACATATATTTATTGAACTGCCAAGTAAGCTACTCAAAACTTACTTGTCGATTGTGAAACAGGTATTTAGTGGTTTTTATTTTGGTGTTAAATTATTGATAATTGGCATTACAAATCTTCATGAATCATTACTTTGTTTAAAAATAAGGCCGAAGAATTACATAGCTAAAGCTAGCCAGACATAGGTATCTGCCCGACACGTAAATGAGAACACTTTAGACTGCATTTGATCTCAACTCTTAGCTTCTCCTTGCAGTTTATTCATAGTTTATTCTCAGAAAAAAAGGCGCCTACTATTCAATAGCACGAACTACTCAGGTCGTCGACCACACAAACTTAGGAAATAGCGGTCAATGTCAACCGTATAAAATGCATTTAAAGCGTCTATAAAATTATATAATATCCGTCTGTTCCGCATAAATTTTCGGCAGCCCAAATGTGCCGCGTAATCTGAACTAAAATGTCAACGGTCGGCATTAAATAAGATAAAGATTAATTTCTCACGAGGTCATTAGACTTTTTATAAATAGTTATCTAAGTATACAAAATAGCATCAGGTGACCACAAAATTTATTTGCTTGTTCGAGTTTTGAACCTTAAGACAAGTTTAAAACTAAGAGTTAGTGAAAATTTATAATAACCGGATCTGCTGATAACACTACCTGGTGCTATAAATTAGTTACCTCATGCCGGTATCAGGTCAAGAGGCCTTTAAATTTAAAACCGTCTATTTCTTGTAGACATAATAACCAAAACGAAACAATCTTATACTGAGTTGAACGTTGATTAGCGGACTCGGGGAAATGTTGAGGGGGAAGGTATTCTTATAGGTATCAGCTACCAACTTCGTCGTAGCATCCTTGCCAGAGAAAATATGCTGTATATAATATGAAATTATTAATCGACACTACTACTAATAGCATTAACATTGACATTGATAACATTTTGTAGATAGGTACCTAACTACATAGATACGAAATCTATAAAGTTGAATGTAAAACTATTCGATTTTAATTTTAACATTATATAAATGTTAGAAAAAATAGTACAAAGATTTTGGTGGTTAGAAAAAGAATTTCGAAAAATTATGGTCTTGAGGCGGGAATCGAACCTCGCAATGTAGAAATAAATTTCAAACATTCCAAAGCAGATATTTTTAAAAATACCGTGCGTTCGGTTAAGCTTGGGTTTGCTTTATAAAACTATTCGATTTAAATTTTAACATTATATTTTATAACTAAAGATATCTAGCTGGAAACCCATCAATACTTACATACATACATAAATCACGCCTATATCCCCGAAGGGGTAGGCAGAGGTGAACTAGCACCCACGTTTCGCCAATTATGTTAGGTCTCATGTAATAGGATCGGGCACAAAAGTCGCAGTACATTGCTATTGCTAGGTGGTATTAGAGGAACGCTGCTGCCCATTCCTCATCATTGATTTATCCATAGTCGCCTTGTACGACACCTATGGTTGAGATTTGGGGTGGTGACAATTGTATTCTACTCTGCCGTCACCACACGGATATTAATACTTAAAAGTGAAAAATCTGAATTTGGAAAAACATCACACGAAATGTTCGATGACGGAGGCAAAAGCTCTCGACCTGCGATTGCGTAAGCGCAGCTACCAGCTAGGTACTTCCGCGAAACTAGTATTCAGACGAATTAATTCACTAAAAGATGAAAATAACCAATCTACCCTGAGCGGATTTTGACCGATCGCAGTCTGTATAGGAAAAGTCTTAACCGCAGCAGAGTGAGCATCAAAATAATTGTCATCAAAATAAGGGATGATTCTCATTAGAGCGGGCTATGTCCGGGGACGGGCCGTGTACGTGGCCTGGACGGGGCACGTGTTTGAAACGTTGCACACATTTTGGATCAATAGTAATGGAGCAATTTATATTAGACGTGGCGTAGACGAGCGTCGAGCGGGCCCAGACGGGACACGGATAATGCACGTCTAATAAGTACCTGTAATTTGCTTAATACAAAATGTATGTAACGTGCTTTAAACGTGGTCCGTCCAGGCCACGTACATGGCCGTCCTAAGCACGGCACGTTCTAAAGAGAATCATCCCTTAAATGTGCCACCGAAGTGGTAGGTAGCAAATAATAAATTGTGATTACAGATTCCTCATCACACGTCAAAATGTGTTAGATCTGTTTCAGAAACCACAGTGACTGGTGAATTGAACATCATCAATTAAACGTTTGTACAACTTGACGTACAACGGGGCGGCCCGCGCCCGATCCATCAATGTTCCTCTAAGCTGTCAGGTTCCTGCAGTTTTGATGTTACCATGCGTGGACGCTGCATCTGTGGGATGTACGCGAGAAAATGCTGGGAATCTTTTATAAGGTGACTGGGTGTGATGTGGTCAGTAAATGAGACTTTATTTCTATTATGCAGACCACAACGAGACGCCATACAAATAACTCGACTATGGGTAAATAAATAACGAACTAAATTAATTAACTTTAATCATTTCAATTATAACAAAAAAAAAAAACAATTTTACCTATCTTCTATTAATAACTTAAAATGGAATAAGTTTAAAATACAAAACATTTATGGTTAATTAAGTAATTTACTGTTTTTTTTTATTGTATTCAGTTAAGGAAGAAATAATAGAATAGTAATAATGTGGTTTTCTTGTAACTTTTATAGTTTGAGATTTCTTGTACTGTCCCAGTTAAAAAACCTACCTATTTAAGAGACCAAAAATTCCCATATATAAAGAAAAGGCTCAGCTCGCTTACGACGCTTTAATTAATTGCACTTTCCTCTGTCACTACTTTCCTCGGTCTCCCCTACCTGTGTAGGTACTTAGTGGAAAAAAATGGATTTACAGCTAGACGATATTAAATCTAAAAAATCAATCCCTCAATCTTTTTAGGTTTAGGTACCTCAAAACAGTTTCAGCATTCAATCTCGTAAATAAGATAATTAATAAAAAATATTGGACTTACATTCCATGTAACTTTCACCAAAAGCTGCAATATAAAAATTATATAACTAGGTGAAGTAGGTACCTCTACCGGTTCCCTATATTATAGTGTTGCGGCAGCTATTAATTTTTGAATTTATCATTGTTTATAAATTGAATATGAAAGCGAAGTGGCTAAGTTATAAATAAAGTTTTATTGTCTGTTTATTACCAGTGGTCAACCAATTAATTAATTTAATATGGGTATCTAACAGTGAAATCAAGCCACCTTTGGACAGTTGACAACTATTTTTCCTACGAGTTAAGCTCTTTAACGTTCACTTATCAGATTCAAAAAACCAGTGAATATAAAACAAAATTATTCCGATTAAATCCAATTAATCAAAATGATTCATCGTGTCTATCAATCGATACGGATCAACACTCAATAGATTCTCCTCTGAAAGCATGTCACGTAAAAACAATAGAAGGACGATTTTATCGACTCCATACTGGCTGTGCGAATAGTAACCATGGGGACTCTTAAGCCTAGCTTTACATAACTAAGTACCTACATAGCAACTAATGAATGACATGGCAAATAGTTTTTTTAACGAACGTTAGTATTATTTTAAAAAATGTCTAAATATTTATTTCTTTTTTCTTTTTCTTCTAAATTATTACGCAGATTGTAATAAATTAAATACATACATAAATCACACCTACATCCCCGAAGGGGTAGGCAGGGGTGACCTAGCACCCACGCTTCGCCAATTATGCTAGGTCCCATGTAATAGGTGGCGAGCCTATTGCCATTTATCGGGCACAAAATCGCAGAACTATTGCTAGGTGGTATAAGAGGAACGCTGCTGCCCATTCCACATCACTGATTTATCCTTAGTCGCCTTGTACGACACCCACGGGAGAGATTTGGGGTGGTGACAAATGTATTCTACTCTGCCGTTACCACGCGGCGCAATAAATTAAATAAAGCTTTAAAAATTACCTGCGTACAGAAGTCGAATTAAGATCAGGTTTATTTTGCACCTCACATAATAGCATAAAATCATAGAAAATAGGGTCATCATAGAAAAAAGCATTTAGTTAACTTTTTTCAGGATGCTATAGATTTTACACTAAGATTTTAGATAAATTACTTGCTTTGTTTGTTTTTGAGTCTGGCAAAAAGACGACAATTTGAGACTATGCCTTACTTATCATCAACTTACTGCTTCTCATGCTAATCAGCGCAGTTTGTTTAATATATGCCAGATGTCACCGAGCCATCCACTCTGTTTTGACATCACGCTAGTGATGATTGAATGTATATAAAAGTGATGTAAAGGACCATGTCGTGGGAATGATTTACAACGATTGTTCCAGTAAAGAGTGATTAAGATGACAACATTGCAATTCATACTGCTCAAGGTGTGGGCTTTATTTTACAGATGGCCGCCTCCATGATACCAACCCTCTTTGCAAGTACCCAATCATTATAATAAACAGAGTCAATGAATTTTGATGAAAGAATAAAGGCATAATGGATACGGTAATCAACTGTACCTAAATGCACACGCAATCAACGGTTTAACTTGGCTTTGGAACCACAACCACAGAGGATCTCGAGATACCTAAAATATGTTTGGTGATCTAATGACCGGCGTTGCTGAGTTTATGTCAAACCAGCATAGCAACTACGCCATCGAGCTTCTCAAACCTAAGTTAAAGATATTAAATATGTAAGTGTTACAAACTTTTAATTACATTAATATTAATTTTTTTTTATTTCCAAACATTAGGAATTATAATTATAATTTAGAGAAAGTTAATTTTTATGAGACATTCTGTGATGTATGATCGGGTATATACGACTGGTTTTAGAAATAAATACTGTTTATAATAAAAATCAATCTAAACGCCTGATTATAATTAAAATAATGGAATAAACAGAGAAATTTAATCTTGACTCCTCATTATCTATTCTGATTTTGTGCTGAATTACACTATCTTATGATTACTTACTAATTATGTAAATATAGAACATATTTTATATGCATTACATGAAAACTAAATAAATCGACGACGTATATGAGCTACTTTTACCAGAAATAATTAAACCCACCCCGGATTTGTTTATTTTCTCTCATCGAAAACCATCGGTTCTTATAATATAAATAAAAATGTTCCTCATATAAATTTTTATTTCGTTTCACTATTCTGGTGGTCTTTACGTAGATTTCAGGGCTAATCGCAACTATAACTCAACGAATAAACTTTGATTAGGAACCAAATTTTAATTAAATTAATATTATGATACTACTTATTTGAACCTGGCATCTCAACAACTACACTCAACTTTAGTGTACTCTTTTACTAAAACTTCTCTTCTATGCTGGCCTGGGAGCGAATAAATAACGTAGAATAGGCCAGCCCCGACTCATCCCATGTGTGTCGTAAAAGCCGACTAAGGGTGATTGCCCGGTGTAGACCAATAAGTGCCTTGGGGCACCCGAATGGTGGAGGGCAAACCACCAACAACAGCATACCCAAAGAGGGTTGGTGTCAGGCAGGCGGCCGGCTGTAAAACCTAAGACAAAACCTTGAGCAGTAGGTATGGATTGGAATGTTGTCATTCCAGTGACTCTCTCCGTTCATCGGTCTCTCGACATAGTCCGTTCCGTCTCTTTTATACATTGATTCATCACTACCGTCACTACACCTTTACGGTGTGATGGATGATATGAATCAAAATGGAGTGGATGGCTTGATGACGTCTGACCGATACCTATGAATGGAAGAGGAAACATACTGCGCCGACCCCAGATAGTCTGGGAATAGGGCAGGGAGAAGAAGACCCTTTTACTAAAACTTCAAGTCCATTCTTACAATGCTACTCTGTATATTATTTAATTTCTTTAAGAAAAAACATTAAATTAAAATTTACCAGTTTCGTACAGTCCGGTGAAATATTGACTGTACCTGGCAGCTCAATTCAATAAGAAGAGGAGGTTCTTAAGTAAAAAAAAAATTGAAAACACAGGTCCAAGTTACAAATAATTTGCGTTACAATGAGCGTCGCGGGTGGCCCACGACAATAACTTAACCACGTCTCTGTTTCTCGGAAGGTCACAAGCGCTAGTAGGCTTTAACAACTCAGAGCCTTTGCCTAGGATCGTAAACAAGGTAATTATAGGGTCCAGCCCGCATATGAGGAAGCCAGAGGACTTATAGGGTAGGCGTGTTGCAAACTTTTTATCGAGCCGAACTGGATTGAACTAATTTGAAATTAGGGCTTGTTCACAAAACAACGCAGAAAACTACAACATTTTGCTGCGATGCGATTTGGAGTGGCAAGACGGCGAAACGAATAATGAAAATGAAGGAATGCGCGATGTGAATCTATTCGAAGGTTCTTGCAATTTTTACATAATGGACACAATAATTTATGAAATTCTTTATTGTGTGCTTATTTAAATAATTAATATTATTTGCTAGACGGAGATGTGCAGCATGTAGGTTTAATACGAAATTATCAGGTGTATCGCATACATTGTGCTAGAAACTCTACTATTATAGTTCGTTCGATTGAACTCGTTGGATCGTTTCGATATGTGCCAGCACAGCACCAGCCTAAACTGAGTCAAAGGAAAATAGCATCGGGTAATGATAGGGCGCTTCGTTCCGAGAATGACTGTTCCACTGGTTCCGTTTGATAAATTTTACTGTTCGTGATCTGAAGCAAATCAATCAATGTTTGTGGTAGTTCTAGTTCCGAGAACGAGACATTCTCGGAGTTTGAGCTAATTAAGAGAAGCGTTCTGTTTGAAATTTGGCGAGCTTAACTTTTTTTTTAATTAATTATTGTGCCATAAATCTAATTTTGATTGTTGTGAAACCACTTAATTTTTTTTTTACAATTTTTTTATATGTATCTTTTATATGTAGCTCTGATGCAACGCCAGACTGAACAGGACTGTCAATAACTCAAATCGATTGTCAGCTCAAAGTCGATAGAGAAAAATGTAGCATAAAATAATGGCATGTCATGCCCATTGCTTTTCACTATTTTCCCTTAATCGCCTCGTAATTAAGACACCCACGGGAAAGGGGATAAGAATATTGGGGGTGGTGATAGTATTCTGCTCTGACGTCACCACACAGCATGCCTTCAGAAGCATAGAGGAATTCGAGTTAATGATTTTGGTCACCCATCCACCAACCGGCCTTGGCGGCCATTGCTTAGTTTCCGCAATCGCAGGCCGACCGCGCCAGCCACCGCGCCATACCTCCCCCTAGCTCCGTCGGTCTCATTTAACAGATTGTTATCGCATATCATTTAAACGGTCTGTTAAGCATTGAAAAGTAATTCGATTTCTCTGAGCCGGCCTTGTTAAGTCAAAAACACGGTTTGCTACGTCGCGGCCCCCGGTCGCACTAGATCTGATCCGACACCAGATAAATCAACACCACAGGCACATACTTAGGGCTAATTTGTCAAAATGCTTTCTAGCAATCGGGGTACCTACGGTTTATATAATTATAATAAATAATAATAAATATTTTTACACTCACACCTATCATCTAGCCCAAAGTAAGTAGCCTAAGCACTTGTGTTATGGATACTAGATGACGGACATATTTTTAATATAATTATGTATATAACTCTTGGCCAATACCCAGCAATCTGAGCATTCGACCAAGGCGGCCGTCGTCGTTTATGGAAGGTGGATAGTTTTCATATTTTCATACGTACAGACAACAAGCACGTCAGACTACCACAAAATGTTAAATTTTCTCAATCGACTTTAGGCTCTACTGCCAACAAGATAAGGTTGACAATCGATTGAAGAAATTTGACAGTTTTGGGTAGTCTGAAGAGCCGTTGACTGTACATAAATCACGTCTATTTATTACCCAAGGCAGAGGTGAATAAACACCTACGTTTCGCCAATTATGTTAGGTCCCATAATAGATGGCGAGCTAGGTGCTAGGTGGTGTATGGGAAGCCCATTATTCATCGCTGGGTAACCATTAGTTGCGCTCGCGTTATAGATACGACCTGTGGGATACATTGCGGATGGTGACAATTGTATTCTGCTCTGCCGATCGTCACTCTCTCCGTTTATCCATCTCAGCCACACAACTAGTGGATTGGTATGACAAAATTCAAATCAATACTGCTCAAGGTTTTTGTTTTAGGTTTCATAGCTGTTTGCCTGTGCCTGTCAACCTTCTTTGTTTAGGTATAGGTATCAGTCCGTGTATATGTCGCAGCCAACTAGCTTAATTAGCCGTTCAATCAACTGTCTAGCCTCTTTACTAAACAACAGTTCAACTAGCGGCCTTGATGATATGCAGCAGTCAGCCAGGCAAAAATCTTACTATGTAGATATTTACCGACAAATTCTCGCCGCTGGCAGAAAAAGTATATGAACCAACGAAGTGAGTAATTTGTGCTATTATAGAATTAGTAAAGAGGCTAGGCTGTTGATTGAATGGCTAATTGAGATGGTTGGCTGCGACATATACAGGGCGTCCCACGGCCATGCCACACGGAGGGAAAGTATATTAAATATTGAACGTAGGATATTTTACTAAAAGAAGAAATCGTTTTATTTTTAATAATAAGTAGAACTGCATTCACAGATTTTTTAAAAATCGCCTACCTCAACCGGGAATCGAATCCGCCAAATGTGATAGAAAAATTACTTGTATTTTATAATAGCGTTTGAAAGGGCTACTCATAAGCATTATTTTTTTCTAAATAACCTAGCATATTAAATGAAACTAAGATCATAAAATTTTTCATATTATTTAAAATTTTGTTCAGGGAAATTTCCTCTGACTTGGCCATGCTTACAACAATTAACATTATCATTTCAAAGACCTACCCACTTGAGATACGAGATTTCCGTGGTGTAAGTACATGATAATAATAAATCAAAAGAGTGAGAATTTGTATACAACAGAACGGAATCACATTTTGAGCATTTGATAAATATATTTTTTTAAATAAAATGAAAAATTTTATGATCTTAGTTTCATTTAATATGCTAGGTTATTTAGGAAAAAATAATGCTTATGAGTAGCCCTTTCAAACGCTATTATAAAATAAAGTAATTTTTCTATCACATTTGGCGGGTTCGATTCCCGGTTGAGGTAGGCGATTTTTAAAAAATCTGTGAATGCAGTTCTACTTATTATTAAAAATAAAACGATGTCTTCTTTTAGTAAAATATCCTGCGTTCAATATTTAATATACTTTCCCTCCGTGTGGCATGGCCGTGGGACGCCCTGTATACATATTTAGAAACAAACGAAATATATCTAACCCAAAATCTTGCAGAAAATCTCTTGTAATTGATTGATTAAATCCGCCATTTTATTTCCGAGAGCACGCCTCAGTACGGCGCTGTCGCATTTGCTATCTATTTCAATTTCATTGGAGCGAGCGATATCTCACAAATATCAGCCCCATTCTGTCCGCTGCGGACCACCCAAGTCGAGTGAGCTAAACATAGATCAGTTTATTATTTATACCAGTCGCGATGCACTCGAAATAATCGGAACCGTACATTTTACGATTCGATTATTAACACTATATTGCGACCATTATTTTTGACGAGCGCTTCGTGATCGTGACATGCAATCTAAAGTGTCATCGTAAATTATGACGGAGTATCAACATTTACGGCGTGCCAAGTAAAATTATTAACTCTGCTAAATCTATGTTCTTAATATTTTATTTAGAACTCTACAATTAAATACAAAGGTAATGAGTATCAGAGACTTTCGGGGTGTAATATCGTCGACACTAATTGGGTGATAAAATCAAGTGAATTACATACATAAATCACTCCTATTTTTACCTGAAGGGGTAGGTAGAGGCGTATTTTCACCCAAATTTCGCCTTTAAGGTAAATCCCATGTAATAAAGGACGAACCTATTGCCATCTATCGGACACAAACTCGCAGCGCAATATTGCTAGGCGGTGTAGCAAGAGTGCTGTTGTGTCTCCTTAGTCGCCTTGTATGACACCCGCGGGGGAGATTGGGGGTGGTGACAATAGTATTCCGCTCTGGCGACTCCACACCACATGCCAACGTATTTTATCCTTATATTTATGCATATTTTATACTGTAGCTTAATAAGTTGATATTGCCTTGAGTATTTTTATTTGTGCCTTCTATTCAATCTATCGAATATTGTCCATTTCATTTCACACCAAATCAATTAATATCTATAATTAGTTTAACATAAAACAGTTTGAGTTCCGTAACTTTCACGTTTATAGTAGGATTAGGTTTGATAACATTAAGGCACGGATTCCACCAAAGCGGAGATATGCGGAGATATTCGAAGCGGAGACGGGAAGAGATGATTTTCAACTTGACTGTAGCGGAGATGTTGTGTGCTATGCTTGTAGTAAGATTGCAGTTTAGTTCGATCTGACACGAAAGCCAGACTGCCCGGCTAGCATGACCACCGAAACACGATAGAATGACCACCAAAACACGATATGATATAGCCTTAAATCCAATGATGTTTGATAGTTCAAAGCGATAAATGGCTTTATCATATCGTGTTTCGGTGGTCATGCTAGCCGGGCTGGGCCGGGTGACTTAGCGGCGCTGCACACTACACACGCCGCTCACATCTCTTTTCGTTCCCGCTGCGTTCAGTCAGCCGGCGCTAGCTTGCGAGGCACAGCTTACATCTACCTCCGCTAGCCCGATCGCGCCATGCTAATGATATATTTCCTGATATATCTCCGCTCGGTGGTATCCACTGAAGCTGAGCGGAGACAAGATGTGAGAATAACGAATTTCTATTAATCGTTTAAAACACAGTTCCTCTCCTCTCTCTCCGCTTTGGTGGAGTCCGGGCCTTAGCATGGGTATTCTTGAAACTTATCTGTCATATTAAACATGTCATAAAATCATCAACATAAACGTGATCTAACGCCGGTTCCATGGGAGAAAAACTTACGCAATATGTGATACAGCTGCTTTATAATGATATGGTGGAATCACATTTCCATTGATGGAATAAATATCATTATATTTCGACCAAATTGATGGCCTCATTTGGTCGAATGGTCAAATCGCTGGCTATCGGCGCTGTATGGGATTTGACGTAAGTAGTCGTCAAATCACGTGACCAAAATCGTCTTCGTAAGTTCCTAGTTATGGTAACGCAAGCTAAGACGCTGTAGATACTAAAGTAATATGGCCGATCGTGATGAACTTCGACACGTTATCGTTATGAAACCATTGCCACTTGGCTACGGGCCAAGAGGTCCCGAGTTCGAATCCTGGTAGGCAAATGTTTGTGATGTCCACAGACATTTGTTCTCGAGCCATGATTGTTTGTATATCATTATGTTTATTAAAAACCGTCATCTATTAGTAATTATCCATAATCCAAGTGGTTATGCTACATGAGTACTTTGGGCTATCCAGACGATGTAAGAAATATTTACTTATCAAAAATCTGTCCAGAAATCTCTTTAAATCCATTTCCATTAAAGGTATTCTCGCCCATAAATATTACAAACATAATAAAGCTATCAGCAAACTATAAAAATACCCAATTCCACGCTCAATTTAGATGACAATACCAAAATGAGGTATGTGCGAGTCTGTCAGAGTAGTCGTTTATTTGCGAACGAATTTCGCATACATGTGCATGTTATTGTTTTTTTTCCTGCCCATTTATTTTTCCGGCGAGACCGTCATATTTCACGGAGGCTGGTCAAAGGGGATTGCTTGTCGCGGTCGCATGTTTTAGTAAGCTTAACCGCTGGATTCCGATCGGGATGTCCGAACGAAATGCCTGATATTCGAAGATATAAGTAATATCTCAAGAATTTATTGTACGCCGTAAATTAGGCAGAGCGTTTATATGCGCCGGCGACGTCGCGTATGCTTATTGGAAATTAAGTTACTTATTTGTGAAAGTTTTTGCAGCATCCACTTATTTATTATATTTACAATATGAGCGCAATAAATAGAGGCACACACAATTTGTTCTAGTTTTGCATGTTATTTTTAAATACTAATTATGATTTTAAATTATTATTGGGCTTGTGCATACATACAATAATTGAGATGATTTCCTACGTTAGGTCGTATGTAATATAGGGCGAGCCATCTATTCTGCACGTAAGCGCATTATTACTAGCCCCCGAATACAGAAACGCTACTCAAATTT
Organism: Cataclysta lemnata; assembly: GCA_963931975.1. Taxonomy (NCBI): domain Eukaryota; kingdom Metazoa; phylum Arthropoda; class Insecta; order Lepidoptera; family Crambidae; genus Cataclysta; species Cataclysta lemnata. Next base: position 13,872,560 of record OZ008340.1, on the reverse strand, counting down.
AGGGGACTGCTTAAAAAGTTAAGTGGACACTACCTGTCAGAATTTGTATGGAAAAACGTCAATTTTGACAATACTTAAATGTTAAGCGGGACTCAAACTTTGAATAGCGTTTCTGTATTCGGGGGTAGGTGGTATAAGAGGAATGCTGCTACCCAACAACCTCCTGGCTGAGATGGGAAGTCGCTATTCTTGTCCTATCCTGAGGCACTGGAAGAAGGTTCATACCGGCTCGAGACCTGCTCTGGTTAATGTTAGGTAGGTCTTATATATATTTTTTTATTTTTGTTATCAAATTAAATTAAATGATTTAACTAACCCTAGCTTATAAGTTTTTTTGTAATTACAAACACACTATGGAATGCAATTTCTGAAATAAATGATTATTATTATTATTACTGTCTTTAAATGTGCCCGTAATGTACGACACCCGCGGGAGGGATGGGTGGTGGCGACAATTATATCCTGTTCTGCCGTCACCACACAGCTATTGTAATATTATTATAACATAACATATTACAATAGGGACATGGGGATGAGTGTGCTAACACCCGTGTTTTGGCAACTATCTTAATTATGGTTCGAAACAAAACATATTTACATAATTATGCCCCGACGTATTTCCTAATAGAAAACATTACTTACCATTTGAAATTGTGCTAAATAATTGATTAGATGGTTTTTGTTGTAAATGACGGCCGGTTAAGTCGAATGGTCAGATCGCTATCTGTCGGCCTGGAGGTCCCGGGTTGAATGTTGGAGGGGAGTTGCATTTTGTGATGAATACAGATATTTTTTCCGAAGTCATGATTGTTTATACTATATTTAATTATAATATTTTCAATAGTTTTATATTTACAAGTTGACCTGGCAAACGACGTTTCTCCCTTATCACCTAGGGGTATAAAAATACGACCTATTCTCAGCCCTACTAAACATACACAATTTTTTTTATTAAAATTGGTTTAGCCCACAGATATATCAATTTAATATAAGTACCTATCTGTGGTTTAGCCGTCTCGTAGGAATTCGATAACAAACCCTGTGACACTAGATTTTTATACATTAGAATTTAGATATAATGTGTATTATATTTTTCCGTCATTTGTTACCCATAACACAAGTGCGCTACTTTCTATGGGCTAGAGCTAGATGATAGGTGTGAGTGTAAGATATATTTATGTAAGTAATGTTGCTTTAAGTCACTTTAAGCCAGCCCATAAAATATTGTGCGCTGTTTTGAATTCGCACTCACTATTGTAATACAGCCTTATTAAGGGCCTTGTACTCGGCCCGCGCAGCAATGTTCACGCCGCGCCCATTGTTTGGGTTCTCAGCTGCACAGTATACGCGGAACAGTAATACGTCTTCAAACAAACTGGCCGCTGCCTATTAGAATGGGTGTTTTCGTACTAGGCGCTGTGTAGGCACGCACTGTGACGCACACATTGACATAAAAAACGGGGGCATAAGGGGGTGGCAGTCTGGGCCAGTGCGTTCGGTGTGATCGCGCGTGTACAATCCAGAGTATAACGTGTAATGTAACACGCGTGTAATGTAGCATTACATGTAACGCTCGTAGTGCCGTATTACCGTAAAATTCGTGTTATATTACACGTTAGATTACATTACACGTTACACTCGTCTGGACTGGATCCGGCTCAAGGTGATTGCACTTTCGCTCGCTGCTCGTTCCCGCACGGAACATTCACACTCGCAGACGCCGTTACAACCCTATAGCGTCTCAACGCAGAGTAGGCTAATAACTGGCCGACAGGCCGCAGATAAACTACTGTTCTGGGTATACTGTGGTTCTCCGCTGTCTCCTCGACGTGGGTGGCATCCCGCTCTTGTTTCCTCACAAAACAACCGAAAAATATTCAAATCCCCAAAGGAAATTAGTGCCTCTAAGACGTGGCTCGGACATGTGTTACTTTTTTCGCTTCGAACGAGTCCCGGCCTGGCACAAGATTTATGGCCACTTCCCAAAGTTATCTGGTGCCCAAGTTAAATTACAGAGTATTAATTTATGTAAGTATATTGAGTTACTTTGCTTTTTTTATAACCTACTAGCTGTTGTTATGCCATAAACATTATCCCGTAGCCATGGTAACGATTTGGTTGCCATGATCAAGTCAAATGTTTGATAGGATAGCAGTTTCTAAGGGAAAATTTAATTGTTGTTTTTAAAATTTTCCTCGCAATTTTTTCATATCTTCTCACCTCTCCTGCCTTGCCCGGCCCAAGACAATCATTTCAAAACCAAAATCAGCAAAATCGGCCCAGCCGTTTTCTAGTTTTAGCGAGACAAACGCACAGCAATTCATTTTATATAATATATTCTAACACAAGGCGACTAAGGATAAATCAATGGTGAGGAATGGGCAGCAGCGTTCCTCTAATACCACCTAGCAATAGCAATGTACTGCGACTTTCGTGCCCGATATATGGCAATAGCTATTACATGGGACCTAACATAATTGACGAAACGTGGGTGCTAGTTTACCTCTGCCTACCCCTTTGGGGATATAGGCGTGATTTATGTATGTATGTATTTAGTCTAACATCCACAAAGAAGGCCCGTGCCCTAGCAGTGGGGACATTAAAAGGGCTGGTGATGATGATGGTGATGATGAAGTTACTTTGCTGTGTGTAAATCTCGTGTTGTTGTAGGCCTCGTGAATATCATACATACATACATACATAAATCACGCCTATATCCCCGAAGGGGTAGGCAGAGGTGAACTAGCTCGTGAATGTCATGCGTTAGTAAAATGCGTTGACTTGTTATTCATTACCTTACCCATTGGAAAACCAATAAAGTGTCCAATATAGGTACGGGATAGTCGTAATAATACATACATATTTGGTATTTTAAATACAGTAATTTGTTTATAAAGATTTCAGCTGATTTCATTACGTAAAAAGAAAAATTACGCCATAATTTTTATATATAATAAAATTTTAAAAATCATCCTGAAGATCTCTTCTTTTATTATTAAAAAATTATGTAGTTTTGACACACAGGAGTTTTACTAGTAGTTTTAAAAAAATGACTTGTTCTATCGATTAAGCGTATAAAGTTAGAATGTCCGTTTTTTGGTCCAAAAACATACTGTGTGACGGAAACAAAGACTTGATTGCAAGTGATTTTTCCCTTTTTTCAACACTGCCGCTTGCTGCCGACTGCCAATCGAAATCCTCCTATAACTTGAGAATGCCTCGATGGCGATTGTTGTGAATATAGGTTATTATATATAAATGAGACACAAATCAAAAACTCTTTTCTACACACATACATACATAAATCACGCCTATATCCCTGAAGGGGGTTATAGGCGTGATTATCATCGCCATCCATGTGGGTGGCATCCATTGCGGTGGCGAGCGTATTGCCATGTATGGGGCAAGTAATTCACAGTATATTGGTAGTTGCATTTTGAATACACAATTTTCGAAATATGTTCTGAGTTGTGCCTTTTCTTCATTAAGCAATATAATTATGCGTACCTAATAGAAACAAAAAGATTCACCTCGTGGTAAATATGTATAATCAAAAAATACAACGTAAAGAGCTTAAAATATTGAGAAAAATGTAGTCTTTAATAGTAGCGCTGTAAGCTTAATTTTTTACTGCTCACTTCGGTTTGTTTGATCAGAACCCTTTAGGAGGTGTACCCTGGCTTTTCTAGTATTTTTATGGTACGATAAGAGCCACGCAGGTACGCGTAGCACAGGTAGCACAAACAGCTACTGTGCAACCCAAACGATAGGGCGACAATACGGTACGACGGTGAACGGGACGCGAAGATAAATTATGTCTTGTCATGAGCCGTAAGCAAATAGATCTATGCCATATTTGTACGAGACTATTTGCCCACGTCGTCATTGATAAGTAGAAACGTTGAAGGTAAACTTGAAGGGGATTATTTGCATACTTATTTCTAACAAAATACAATACACTGAAGTTGTCGTTGTTTCCGTCGTTGTGTCAATAGTTGAGGTTAGGTACCTATATATACTAATAATAAAAAATTCGATTGCTTTGAATTTTCGTGGATTAAATTATGGGGTAGGATTAATTCTCCTCATATTCTTTCATTCATAGGAAAGGTTTGTGCCCCAGCAATGGGGGCATTAAAGGGTTGATGATGATTACGATTGCGCTTAGAATTATGGTAAGTTATACCTATATAAAGCGAGTTTATTATACAAATCTAGAAATAAAGGTTTTGTAGTGGTTTTAATTGAACCCTTTTACTTTCCTACCCTTATCTACCCTACTTGCAAAATGTAACTCCCCTCATACCCTTCAAATAATTTTATTGGTAATATCCTGATTGAAGACTATTATGGTCACCTTTGCGAAATGTACCACAAGCAATTCTCAGAGAGTTAATCTCTGTGTTTTCCGTTGGCACTCGAGGTTACAACGGCCCGCTAACACCCTGCACAAACACCCTACTGTACGACACATTGTTTGATCTACTAATATTTTTTTGAACTCATTATTGATACAGGAGAGGCCTTCTCGTAACTAGCGACAAGAGATTACCGAGAAGAAATACGCAAGCCGTTGTAGGAAGTGGACTTAATATGAAGCCGGGCCTTGCTACTAACGCTACTTAAATTTTCAGTTCGCATGTAGATGATTTAGTTACCGCGCAGCTTTTTTGGTGTGAGTTAATAATGGTTGGATAATATCATTAATTGTTTCTTTTAACATTATATGACATTATTGTTTGATTGTGATTTGAACTTTATATTAGGTATTTGTAATGAAAAATAGGTCAGAAAAATTATGCTCTGATGCAGGAATCTCAACGGAGTCTTAAGCAAACCTGGAAGTTTTTATTTGTATAATGTACCACTTTAGTTACAAAATTATAACGAGGAATGGGCAACCTCGCATCAGCATCTTAAATTGATATATCTGTGTTCCTGATAGATGGCAATGTCTTCGCCGTCTATTACATGGGACCTAACACTGCTGGCGTAACGTGAGTGGTAACACTCTTCTGTCTGCACTTAGGGGATAAACAGGCATGTTTGTTTGTTTGTTTTAACCGCCTCTGTAGTTTAGTGGTTTTTCAACCGGAATTAGATCCCCGAGATCCCGGGTCGATCCCCAAGATAGCACATGTGCATAGCCCCTCTGTGGTTGAGGGTTCCTGGTGAAACTCGATTCCATCTTCGGCTCCTATCATCACTCACCATCAGGTGAGATAAAGGTCAAGGGCTTAATTCCCTGTCTACCAGAAAAAATATAATTTATTATGTTAGGCAGAAAAGGGTTTCTATGTGGATCGCGATCAACTATATTTCCAAACCATTACATACAAAACAGGACAGTCGCCGCTAAAATAAAGTTTGAACAAGATTAAATTCATAAAATTATTATGTTAAACGCAAATTACAAGCTGTAACTACCATAATATGTATTCAATACATCAGTTTGGCTCGTTCTAGGCGTGAAGCGTGGCGTAACACGTTGAGCTACAGTCATACATTTTCTTGGCCCACAAATGTCAGACATATACCAGACAGATTATTGGCAGCTGCTATTTGTAAGGCTAGGTACACTGTGACTAGTTGGCAATAAAATTTGAATTTAATTGTGTATTTGATATTTGATATATTCGCAATGTTTACTCGATCTGCGTCTTGCAAGTTTATCTAAGGTTGGTTACAAGATTTGTGGAATGACGATAAACTTTATCCACTTGAAATAACAAATAGAGTATTCCGTATAGAAAAGAATTGAGTAGGAAATCCTTTTCCTTTTAATATTTGAAATTTTATATAATTATACGCAATGATTACTCTTCGTTTCGAATTACTCTGTCATCGATTACTCGCGTTTTGTGTACAATATTTTGTTCCGGACTACCTTGGAGCGTTCCCAGAGTGTCCGGCGTGTCGCATTAATGTAAACAGTCGCGCTATAATCCCGCAGGAAGCACGCTCGGATCCGTGACCGGAGGTTGCGCATGCGCAGTGTCCATTCTACTCTGACGGTATCAGAGTGGACTGTGGGTCGTGGAATATTAATTTTATGATGTATTATAATGTATGTATGTATGTCTACTATTGGTTAGCTATATAAATAAACAATATACAAATGTTTGAAAAAAATATGTTTTTTCCAAATATGTGACTGAGCTATACAGGACAATTATTACCGATATAATTATTATTAGGTAGATGAAAAGTATATGTAATTGGTAGCTATTAGAATCTTGGATCTGATAAATAACAAGTATTGTTTAACTTGTAGGTACAGGTCCAATACTGTAAAACAAATCTAATTGAAACTAACATTTACATAGCACGAAGCTATAGCATAGGTAATATGTTATTAGTTTTTTTATAAGGCCAACTCCGCAGATTTCGGGTTGATATACAGAGACTTTAACACGCATCCCTTCGCTATCGTTAAATCACCTCTGTCTACCCCTTAGGGGATAGATAGGCGTGATTTATTTATTTATTCAAAATTAATTGTACACAAAAGTTACAAATGGCAGATTTAATGCTATAAGGCATTCTCTACCAGTCAACCGGATTGACTGGTAGAGAATGCCTTATGATTTATGTATGTATGTATGTATGGATCCGTGAAAAATGCAAATGAAAATGGAAACAGATCGTGAGACACGGTGTGATGGTGTGATTGAACAGTGAATTACCGATGTCGCGCTCGACGCGAAGTTTGTTCAGGCGAGCCACCTTGAAGAAAAAAAAGTAAAAAATATCTGGGAACCAGAACGACATCCTGTCCTTTCGTTAACTTTCAGTTTTCTCAGGAGCCGCTCCACAATTATCCGTCGATGATTGATTATTGGATGTTTACTCTCATTTTTGTTGTGTCACTGGCCGCTGTTCGGATTGATTTCGAAACAAGAACGACTCGAATACAAAAAGGTCTTCTATTGTTTTGCATCTTTTCTTGCTTGGATTTAAAATAAGAATTCCAAACCTAGTCCTTATTTTAGCATAATATCTTAACACGCTTTAAAAAATATTACATACATACATACATACATGCTTAAATCACGCCTATTTCCCCGAAGGGGTAGGCAGAGGTGAACTAGCACCCACGTTTCGCCAATTATGTTAGGTCCCATGTAATAGGTGGCGAGCCTATTGCCATATATCGGGCACAAAAGTGTCGCAGTACATTGCAAGGTGGTATAAGAGGAACGCTGCTGCCCATTCCTCATCAGTCATCACTGATTTATCTTTAGTTGCCTCGTACGACACCCACGGGAGAGATTTGGGGTGGTGACAATTGTATTCTACTCTGCCGTCACCACACGGCATAAAATATAAGTGTAAAATAATACACTATTCATTTCATCACCTTCTACTCTGGTATTATTTGTTTCAGTTATCTTTATTTTAATACTTAATTGGCGAAAGTGGGTGTTAACTCACCTTTGCCAACCTTTGATATAGGAGTAATTTATATATGTAGGTATATTTTTTTAATAAAACATTTCTAATACTGTTTACCATATAGAACAAGTGCTACGAAATAATAATTATTTTTATGAAACTTAATGGAGTCGGTACGGTCGGTCAGGATAAGGCGTATGCTTTTGGCAAGCTTTTGGTAAAACCAAATATTGCTAAAGCTAAAGGAAAAGAAAATGATTATTATACAGCAGTAAGGAGATCATTATTATGTTTCTGTAAACAGTAGGGCTGATCGCATCGAGGACTATGGTGCTACTAAGACTACGACGTCCATCATTATGAAAGAATACAAGACGGTAGCATTTTGAACGTCTAAACTCTTTAACTTTTTGTTTTTCGGTCACTGTAACAAATGTAAAAATATATTATACAGTCATTGCAATCAGCAGTGTCTATTTAGTTACAATCAACCGTATTTTTTACGTGAAAAAACTTAATCACAGCTCTCCACTACATTACTGCGTAACAAAAAGGATTTCGGCAAAAAGTTTCGGATTACTTTAACCCCGCATTTTTACGGCCCGCATTATCGAGTGACTTAACCGAATCCATTCTAGTCGCCTCCAGTTAATACCCATAGCCATTTGCAGTTGTGTCGTTTATCTCCTGTCCCGCTAATTGAGTCATCGTACACCATGGACGGCATTGTTTGCAAAACTTGAGCATGGCTCACCGCTGTATGCGGCGTCGTGGGAGGTCCCTGCACATTTACAGGACACAACTATCCGTTCACGAACTTCTAAGGTAAGCTACAAAAGGAGTTGTTTAGTAAAAGGCAGCCATTCGGCTTTAAATTATGCTGCCGTTTATTATTTAGTAGGCACTTAGATATATGTAAATAATATAGAATATTTATTTATTCAAAACGTAAATTTGTAACGTTTTTTATTACTTGTTTATTTTAAACAGAACTTGTCATAAAGATTAGGCCCAGTATAATATTTTTACTATTGTTTTTTTCTTTGTTAGTGATATTTGCTAATAGAATACTTTCAATCTGACATTGACTCCTATCATCTAGTCTTGTGTTATAGAAAATAGATGACAGAGAAATCATCTTTATGCCCTGTGTCAGATTATCTTGGGTAGGCGCAGACACTTTCTTCTTACATTCATTTGGTTAGAATCACCCAGACATCCGATTGCCTTCAATTAGTATCATCGTTCACTCCCACCCGAAAAGGTGCTTGTAATTAATGAAAGTACCTATAGAAAAGTGATGGAAAGGAAATCATGTTTGGAGACCGATGAATGGAGAGTATGACTGGTATGAAAACATTTCAGTCGACTGCTCAGTTTGGCTTAGGTTTTAGAGCCGGCCTCACCATTCGACTAAGCAGTTGTTATGTAATAAGCAAATTATATTAAATTGCAGTTATTATTTCACGTAGTCGTAAACTAAAGTTAATATTGGAGCTAATAAAAAAATGCCACCGCCTTCAGGGGCGCTTAATGTGTTTCTAATCATGTCGCAATAAAAAAGTCCGTACGTACAGGGTGCGTGACGAAAGTACCATCTATCTGCCATGTAGCGAGGAGCCGTGGGGTTATTATGTAAGCCGATTGCAGTTGCATTCGTCTACCTGTCTCTCTCAGTCCTTGGGAATAATAGCAAAGTGTGAGAGTGACGGGTGGACCAAATCAACTGAGAACGGCTTACAAAGACGGGGGTGCGCGGGCGCAGTCGAAGGGCGTACAAATTGATTACTACGGGCGGCGCGGTGACTGACAAGCGGACCTCACACGACGACAGAATTACACCTCTGACGCAACTGCCTCTATTGTGGTGTTGCCATAACGCTCCGAACCGAAATGATTGAACATCAAAAAAGGTTCCCGTGGTGACCATTATGATTGTATGCTTATTCCGAGATGGTCTCACTAGCTTCATTCCGCTACCGTTTTTCAACTCTCTGTTCGGAAGCAGTCTTAGGTTAGTCAAGGTTATTATGTGATTTCAATTGCAAAATCTGACTGGTAAAAGAAATTGCCGTGTGGCGACGTCATAGCAGAATAAAATTGTCCCCTAACTCTCCCGCGGGTGACGTATGAGGCGACTAATAGTACCAAAAGAAAAAATAAGCGTGGAGATTATTAAAGATCATTAAGAAAGGGCAAGGTAGGTAAGGTAAGATTAGATAGGTAGTAAAAGGGCGGGCATGCATGAGGACATCAATGAGATTAGATGAATGAAGTGAAAGAAGTATGTAAGGATCGTAGCATGTGAAAAGATATGATCTCTACCTACCCTGTGAGAGAAGGTGTGATGTATGTTAATATTGGCATGGTTATATCATTAAATTGATTTTCACTTCTCATGCTCTGAAAGTGCTTATTTGTGCAGGATATAGGCTGCACAAAATATATGTCTCATAAATGTGTCGGCAAAGAAAATGAGCCATGCAGCCAAACACAATAAGAAATTTAGAGATAGAATTTGTTATTTTATAATATTTACTTAAATTTATTTGCCTAATATGTTTTTTAAGACTTAAAAGATATAAACATTTTAATTCAAGTAGGTACGGTAGGCTATTAAATTAATTTAAGAAAATTATTATTTCTCAATGGGAAAAACAATTTCCTTCAGTATTCAAAACTGTACTAATTTAAGTTTGAATTTTAAGAAATGTTAAAATAAATTTCCTCGCCATTGAAGTGAAAAGCAGAGTTTCTAACTCGTCCACAAAACCATTTTTATCCTCGACATTACTATCAGCTAAAAGTCTCGGCCAAAAATGATTCCTTTTGTGCACTTGATGGAAAATCTACTATTGCTCTCTCCAATTCCACAAACCTAAGCCTTATTACGAAACGAAAATTATTACCCGGTTCAAATAGAACTATTACCCGTCTAACTTAAGTTAAAGCTGACAGCCTGGTAAACGTTATACGGGAGTAGGCGTGTAATGGACTATGCCTGGCATTATATTAAACGGTGTTACGTAACCTTTTCCTCGGTTCACTTGCCAGCTTGTATTAAGGATTTCACTGTACTTGTAATTTATTTACTTAAAACATTGTGTGGTGGCGGCAGAACAGAATACAATTGTCACCCACCACCAATCTCTACCACGAGTGTCGTACAAAGGCAACTAAGGGTAACGTAACTAAGGCATATATTATATGTATAGCAGGAGACAAATGAAGTTACCTGAGCATAATGATATGTATGGTAATAGAGCACCCAACAGAAATATTTTGGGGGAAAGTAGTGAAAAGAAAGGCTTGAGTATAAGAAGATGGGAATATCACCTATCACTTAACAAGAGATCCTTCTGAAGGGAAATGTTTATGTATCCGAGTCATCCACTGCAAAAAGTCCATATTATGGACCACACTGGAAAGGTGCTAGTAATTACTGAATGTTTTCAAAGGTGATGGAAATGACCATGTCGAGACACCGATAAACGAAGAGAGTGATACGAATGACAACTTTTACGTTTAGGTTTTTCAGCCGGCCATCTGTCACCAATTATCTTTGGGTATGCTGTTGTTAGTCCCTTTGGATCATATTTGTCTGCAGTACTTAGGCGAGGGAGCCTACCCTTAGTCAGCTTTTACGACACCCCTGGGATGAGTTGGGGGTGGCACATGTTACCTTATATTTTCGCCCCCAAGCGCCAGCATGGAAGGAAATTAACAATAATATCATATAAATTTAATAAAACATTCAGGACGTAATAAACACTGTTTCCCGCCACCAAAGTGCTTAATCCTTCGTGCTGAGACTCCTTAATTACTCTAAGATTGGTTAGTATACTCTTGTTTATGGTAAAACGGTCGAACTTAATAGTTTTTATGGGCGTCTGTTTTTTGAACACTCACAGATTAGTTCTGTAAACGTGCGTAGGTGGGCTTATGTGTATGATGATTGTCTATGGCATTTTAATGGCTTTTAATCAGTGACTGTGTGTGTGTGTGTGTGTTATCGGCTCATTTCGCACAAAAGAAGTACGTTTTATTAGTTTCAAAGAAATATATTTATGTTACTAGGTATAAATGCACTCTAACTGCCGCACTCAGAGACGTCAATTAACTTTAATGAGTATTTAATGTCAAAAATTTTCATTCAAATCTAGACCATAGACCCGGCAAGAAAAGCGACTAGTTTTGAATTGTCATTTTTGACGTTAAGTACTCATTAACGTTATTTGACGTCTCTGAGTGCGGCAGTAAAAGCTGTTACTACTTTTGCTGGCAAACCATTTTAGCTAGCGACAACAGTATTCTCAAATTCAATTAAATATTCTGAAATACAATGTAATAAATAATTTGAATTATTCGCGCAACGATTTGACTGTCAGTAGTTGAACCACTTTAATCTGGCTCATGAGTGCTTTAACATAGGTATTTTTTTATGCTAGACAGCTAAGGTCTTACCCTTCATGTCACCTCATGGTAAGCGGCGATAAGGGCTGAAGATGGAATCGAGTTTCACCTGGAACCCTCAACCACCAACCACAGAGGGGCTGGCTATCTTATCACAATTGTCGGAACATCATACCGCTGCTAACAGTAATATTATGGAGACAGATTAATGGGATTATTCTTATTAACCTTTATTAACCCTCTACTCGATGTATTCCTACGGGGATCAAAAATTTTTTTTGATAGTGGATATTGTTTTATTTAAGTATGATTAAGACAAATAAATCGAAAAAAAATAAAAAAGTAGTTTAAAAGAAAGTTTTCGTCAAAAACTCGCTTGGACATAATATGGTATCGTATGCAGTCAAACAAAGTACAAAAGGAACATTAAACATTACAATTTAAATAAAATTAATATTTATTATTGCCACACATGCCGTGTGGTGACGGCAGAGTAGAATACAATAGTCACCACCCCAAAACTCTCCCGTGGGTGTCGTACAAGGCGACTAAGGATAAATCATTGATGAGGAATGGGCAGCAGTGTTCCTCTTATACCACCCAGCAATGTACTGCGACTTTTGTGCCCGATAAATGGCAATAGGTTCGCCACCTATTACATGGGACCTGACATATTTGGCGAAACGTGGGTGCTGGTTCACCTCTGCCTACCCCTTCGGGGATATAGGCGTGATTTATGTATGTATGTATGTATGTTTATTATTATCAGTCGTGGAACCGTATAGACAGTTTCTTTTATCATGGCAGCATAGAAAAACTTTGTATTTTGAGCATTTAGTATTGTCTACCTTCCTCCGACGGAACCTATAAAAATTCGCTTCGTCCAAGGGCATATACAATGTAGGCTTAGTACCTATTGGCGTTGCCATGTTGTAGTAAAGTAAGCTTAAAAAACACGGGCTATTTGCTTATTACCGTTAATGAAGCCTGACGAAAGAACCAATAAGGACGGAGGCACGAAATTTAAACACCGGTGAGTAATGGCAAAGGGATGGGCAAAGCTTCCTCTTGTAGGTATCGATAGTACGGAGATAACATTCTTAGCCCGAAAATAAAATGTTCGAAGAAATTTTATTGTTTTATTTTTTTTCCGTGTTAAGTAGTGTCTGCGGATCTATCGTTTTCGTATGGCGACCTGTGAGATAATTATGTATTGACAGGATTAAACTCCGTTGATGATTTGCATAGTCGCGTAAAGTCCATTATCCATGTGAGTTCAAATGGAAGGCTTCATTCCATCAGTATCTGGACTTAATCTCTTTCGTGCCACTCTTGCCAAAGCGGTCATGGTTATCATGTAGGTGGTTTGGGGACTGATGTCGCTCGCACTCACGATGTCTCGCCCTCTTTCTCTGTTTGTGGTGTTCCTCGTACACCCATGCAAGGGACCGCCCACTGCAGACTTTATTTGATTGGTCCATCGCATAGGTGACCTTCCACGAGGTCTAGTGCCCTCCACTCTGCCTATCTGGACTAGGATGACGAAATTAGTTTCAATATAGGTACCTACTGAAGAACATTTGTCGATACAGGGATGGTTGGTTGTCGATATGCGTTCGGCATATCGACAACCAACCATCCCTGCTGCATGATGGTCGCTGGGGACACGGCGATTCCTTTGTTCCACCACCACCGTGGGGCTACCGAGTAATAAAAAAACCCACTTCAAACAATGGCCTCATAAAGATTTGGAATTCGCACAACCTTTAAATTTTTACAAACGGTAACACAGTGCAGTGGCGGCGGCACCTCCTCTCTACAAAGTGGAAATATTTGTACACGTTACGTTACTTGAATACTGAATCTTTTCAAAGCCCATATTTAGCTATATTGTGGAAACTTTTATTATTCATATAAAGTATACTTACTGCTTACTTATACGGCTTGATAAGACACCACAGCAATCGTAATGGCTTGATCAGCTTATAATATGAAAGTTTTATGTTAACGACACTCGACTTTGTAAGTACAAGTAAAAAGGAATGGCATAAGATTTAATTCGCATTAAGTTAATTGCACTTAGCTCGATTAACTGGGATTTGTGCGATTTTATTTATACTTAAAAATCTAAGAGGAGTTAATTAATTGGTTGCATTTGCGATGTACCTTCTGCTTGGTAGGGAAAGTCACTACATGGTTAATACATACATACATAATTCACGCCTGTATATTCACGTAGGTAGAAGTGAACTAGCACCCACGCTTCGCCAATTATGTTAGATCCCATGTAATAGGCATTTATCGGGCCCAAAAGTCGCAGTACTTTGCTAGGTGGTAGGTATAAGAGGAACGCTGCTGCCCATTCCTCATCACTGATTTGTCCTTAGTCGCCTTGTACGCCACCCACGGGAGAGGAGAGGTTTGGGGTGTTGACAATTGTATTCTACTCTGCCGTCACCACACGGCACTATTATGTTAAGTCCCATGTTATGTTATCTATAGGACATGTAAATCGCAGTAAAATGCTTGTTGTTTTAAGAGGAACGTAAGTAACGTTACCCATCGCTGTCTTAACTACACCCGCGGGAGAGATTGCGGAAGGTGACAAATGTATAGTATAGAGTAGACTCTACCATCACGACGCGGTGATATTAGAACGTTTGTTAAATATTCAGCCTTAATATTCCGAACCTTTTTTTGGATAGCTTTTATACAGGTTTCAGTTTTAACTCATGTTTAAACTTGAAATAAAATCACTTTTGCGGCACTATTTACTGATGTGTACATATTAAGTGTTACTTATCGAAGATTTAGATGTTAATCGTTATCGCTATTTATAATTTTGATTACGTTACAACGGCCGTGGACACGAGTTCACGGTCTTTGAATTAATTTATCGACAAGATATTCAATATATTTGATGTTCAATTTATGTAAGCAGAGCTATCGGGTGTCTTTGGAATAGGCAGTATGAGTATAGCGTAGAGATTTAAGTTAATTATTATGACTGGACTGCTAGGTTCCAACATTTTCAACTATATTTAATCCACTTATTTACCTCTACGGGGATAAATAGGCGAGATTTATGTATGTCACATACATACATAAATCTATTACCATCAATTGGTAACATAAAACGTAGTAGTATATTGCTAGGTGATATAAATGGAAAGCTGTTGCCCAAAACTTATCGCTGTCTTTCTTTGTCCATAATCGTCATTCTAATTCATCTTAAGTGCCTCTGCCTCTTGTCGTCCTATCTTCTGCAGTCACCACTCTTCATTTTAGACGCTTTTATTTAACTTACACTGTAATCAAGCGTCAAATCTTGCAATCGAAAATTCGACCACTTCCAGTGCTCCAATTGAGCGAAAAATTGGCATACACATGTAATCCACATGACAATACAATATTTCATCGTTTGAAGATCAAACTATGCTTTGTTGTTAATTTTTATCATTGATTTTTAGCCATTAGGTATACCAAATTGGTCTAAACATTTCGGACTGTCATAGAATGACGCGGACAGAGCAGGCATAGGCACATTTAATGTAAGTCTCCGTTTATAGAGTTGCAATCGAAGGCGTTCACATTCCTTAGTTAAGACCAAGTTTGGGGGCGGAATACTGATAGAGGTTCGCATCCAAGTTTGGTAAGTAAAGCTCCATAATATTGGCAGTGAGTGGGCTGCTTGTCTCCGACTAGCCATCAAGTTTTACTGGCCATTGTGCCTAGTGCAGCTAGATGGGTGGCAATGACGTCACTGTCATTACAAGTGACGTCAGCGAGCGTTACTGCGCTTTGGAGGGTACCTAAAGAATAGTAAAGCGTAACGTTTATGTTATGATATGATTCAACAAGGAAAACCGTCTGTTATTGTACCAAACTTATCTAGAAGGGGTTTGAAACCGAAGGTTTATCTTTTTAGATAATATAGGTACGGTATGCAAGTAGGCTACTGATTTGCAAGATGGAGACATTGTAATGGGTTATATTAATTAATTAATTTTTCACCTCACTAATCTAATCTAACCATTGAAAAAATCTAAAAAGCGAATCAAAAATACTATTAACTTGAAGAGCTAATTGTTGCTTAAGATAAACATTCAGTAATGCAGCTATGTATTCAGTTTATTTTATTGAGCAAAATAATATTTTCCAATTATAATAGATCCGTACGTGGATTGCTGACTAAGCGGTATTGTTTGATATTTAAACGATTTGTTGCTTAGACATAAAGGTAGCACACACGATGTTCTTAACAGCATAAAGTGACGAAGTGTGTAAATGGTTTAATATGAAATTTAACGTATTTTGAATTTGAATGTCTAACTGCCGCACTCAGAGACGTCAATTAACTTAAATGAGTATTTAATATCAAAAATTTTCATTCAAATCTAGACCATAGACCGGCATGATTAGCTATTAATTTTGAATTGTCATTTTTTGACATTAAATACTCATTATCGTTATTTGACGTCTCTGAGTGCGGCAGTAACTGCCGTACTCAGAGACGTCAATTAATTTTAATGAGTATTTCATGCCAAAAATTTTCATTAAAATCTAGACCATAGGCCCGGCAAGAATAGCGACTAGTTTTGAATTGTCATTTGTTAACGTTAAGTACTCATTAACGTTATTTGACGTCTCTGAGTGCGGCAGTAAGAATGTCTAGTAGAGATGTCTTTTAAAACAATTTTATTTCAATTGATTGTTTGTCCAGGGTCATGGCTCATGATTCAATGTCTGTTATAAGGCCATACTTGAATGCATAGGTTTAGGGAAAATTGAAATAGTGAATTTCTTGAATTAAACTGATTCAGTCTAAATATGGAAAGAATTGAAACAAATTGGATAATGTGTCTTTTTTTGTATGAACAAAGTTATTTTATGTGGGAAATAACGTCCAATATACAAATTGGAGATTACAAAACGACATGCATGTAAATATAAAAGCCCAAACAAAATATTAAATGTTTTGTGACTGGCAAACTAACTGCCAAATTATCAGCCGCTTTTTCCATAACACGGTCGCCGCAGAATGTCAAGTTCAAGACTGACTAATACAGTCGCGACGGCTGTTACGATCTTCGAGAATTGAAATTATGGCATTAACTCCGAGACTGCAAGCGACAATGTGTTTGAATTGTAGGACGGGGAACAATACTTAATATACTTTTTAGACTTGTTAGCAATACTCTGTGAATCAATCAAATTGAAGAGCATTTGTTAAAAAGTTTCAGTGCATATCAAACTTGTATTACGTATTGATTGCACTAATTTTTATAGTTGCCTTATTTATTTTATTTATGTTGTATTCGATAAGGCGGACCTCTTTCAGTAAACTTTATCGAAATGTTTCACTTTCATCCAGAGCTGAAGTAAATAAAACAACGCTTAACTAGAAAAAGCTGCGCAGGAAAAGAGGTCTGCTTCAAACAGACTGTAGTGGCGCGAAACGATAAAGTGCAGCGTTTGTGTAGCGCGGAGGTTGAAGCGCGGGCGCGGCGCAGGCGCGTGTCATCCGCGATGCGGAGTAATCCATCGCGCTATCCGGTGACGGAGTAGAGTATCGCTAGTTGATTATTGTGTTTATTTGCGGGCGTGTGCGCTCGTGTGTGTGTGCGTCTGTGTGTGTGCGTGCGTGCGAGCGGTAGTGGCCACCCAGCGCGCGGCCACACGCGGCGCCCACCCACGTGGCAGGGGCGCCGCACCGCGGGCCGCTTGCTATCCGCTCGCCCTCCGCCAAACTCGCTATCGCCCGCTGGACATCGATACGCGGCCTGATTGACACATGCCACTCGGATAAGGCCGGTCTAATTGAAAATGGATTACGTGGACAGCGTTTGCTGTATGCGCCGGTAGCTGCAGAACAACAAACAAAATTTAAAAAAAATCTGAACGCAACTAAACTTTGAGTATAATAATAAAATGTTGGTTGCAGTGTGGTGACGGCAGGCAGAATACAATTGTCACCACCCCCCATCTCTCAGGTGTCGTACATGGTAACTTAGGATAAAGACATCGATGAGTAATGGGCAGCAGCTTTCCTCTTATACACTGCAGCAATATACTATTGATTTTCGTGCCCGTTAGACGGCAAAAGACTCGCCCCCTTATTACATGGGATCTAAAATGAACGTGGCTGTCAATACACACTTCAGCTTACCCCTTCGGAGATAAATAGGCGTGACGTATCTATGTATGTACAAAACAGCTACTGAAGGTCTTAGTTAACAAAATCTACAAATTAAAATTCCTGTTGTATGTACAAGTATTGCTTAGAAGCTGTTTAGCATAGCTGTTTGAATAATGCTCGGGCCAAAGGTCAAGACGACAGACAGACGTAAAATAAGTAAGTGTCGTAGGGACACATTACTTGTACAAGAACGCATTACTCACATTTAAATGTTAATCGCTTCTATAAGTGCGCTGTTAAACAGTATTACCTCGGGCGTGTGTCCAATTTATTACATTGTATTGTGGGTAACACTCATTTTGAAAGGACAGCGTAATTTCTTTTTATGTTGAATGTCATGGTGACTGCACTGATCTTTTTTGTTGATAACAATTTCCAGCGAAAATAAGTTGGGCTTAAGTATGCAAATATAAAAGCTGCCCGGGTTGCGCAACCCTGACGGGAATAGCGCGTGCGATCGCTGCCGAATTTCGGTTCGCGCCGCCGCCCGCGCCGCTTCGCCTCATTCATACTCTCATTGAACATTATAATTCCTGAAGGAACGTCCATTCAATTCGTTCGCAAAAGAAATTCGGAAAGGCAAGATCTTATCCGCTCGGACGCAAATTATTATTTTTATGGCCATATTGACTTTGGAGGCAATGGTTGAGTCTGATAGGCAAGCTCGAGTTTCCCAGAAGTAATGTTAATTGAGTTGTTCCTTTTTAAATTTCTCCATTTCAAGCTCGATATATTATAAAATACTATTTGTATATGGAATTATCTGCATTAAAAAAATTTTTTGACAATAAATTTTTCAAAGTTTGGAAATGAATTATTGAAAAGTAACCGTGATGATACATACATTTATCACCCATTTAACCTTGAAGTGGTTAATGGAGGGCGAGTTTATTGCTATGTATCGAGCACGTAAATCGCAGTACCTATATTGCTGGTATCACACGGTGGTATGATTAGAATGCTGCTGCCCATTTTATTAACCCTTAGTCGCTTTGTATTACATCCGCGGGAGAGTTCGGGGTGGTGACAATAATTGTATTCTGCTCTGCCGTCACCACGCCGCTTACGGGTTATAATCTTATGTCACAAAAAATTAACAAGATACGATGTATTAACCAAGTATTAATTGTCGATCGTCATGGATAATATCGTAATTCGATGTGTGCGTGTATCGAAGCGATAACACAGTGGCTTAGCGCGACACGGTAGCCTGCGATTGCGCAAACTAAGTAATGTTCGCTAAGGCCAGTCATTGAAGGGGTGACCAGAAATACATAATCTTAAGTTGCTTGGTACTTCTTCAGACGGCACGTTAAAGGCTCCTGCACACCAAACGCGGGTCAGGAGCAGAGCAGGTCAGTAGCAGCGCGGGAGTCGGCACACTGAACGCAGCGGCAGTTTCAAAGCAGTTGCAACGCTGGACCGCGTTTAGTATGACGGGTAAGACGGCGAAGCGCTGCGCTGCACTGCCCCGGTGAGCCATGCTAACATTACCGCCATAGTGATACAACAGCGCGGGCCCGCGCTCGAGCTGCTCCCGGGCCGCCTGGGTTGTATTCCGGCAGTTGCAGTGCGGCGCGGCGCAGAGCAGTTTGAGCGCGAGCCTGCCTTAAAAATGGTGTAACGCAGTTCAAAGAGTTTCTTGTATTACAACATGCCCGCATTCAAAGTATTCAAACTGCGTTTAGTGTGCAGGAGCCTTAATCCTTTGGCCCCGGTTGCAGACAGTTGCATAAATATACCAATCCAACCAATTGACGGCCGCCTTGGTCGAATGCTCAGATTGCTGGGTATTGGTAAAGAGGTCTCGGGTTCGAATCCTGGTAGGGCCAAACTTTGTGATGACCACAAATGTTTGTTACCGAGTCATGGTTGTGTATATGTTTATGTAGTATATTTTCAACATTTATATACATAATTATATTAAAAATATGTCCGTCATCTAGTATCCATAACACAAGTGCTTAGGCTACTTACTTTGGGCTAGATGATAGGTGTGAGTGTAAAATATTAATCCGCAATGGGCCAGCGTGGTGGGTTATTTTTCCTTATATTTTTTCATTCATTCGGAAGGCCCCAGCATTGGGGACATAAAAGGGCTGGTGATGATGATGTTGTGTTGTTCATATTTGAACCGCTTCCCAGAATACAACATCTAAATACGGTTTAATTTCAAACAAAACTAAAGCAAAAAGTCGCCAATTCTCAAACACTACCTGACTCAGACATTTAATTTATTGAGTTCAGAGTTCCTCTCTGACGCAGCACATTTTTTAGCAGAGTTGTTAGTTCGGAGACAAATGATCCCATTACCCTCGCCAAACGTGCGGTTAGGTTAGCTCTAATCCATGCGGCGACTGGATATAACGACGACTGGACTTAAAGAAATCAAATATAGGTACTATGGGCGATGGGTGTCGTTAGCTGAAATTATCTCACTTTGATTATGGGGCGTTCGAGCCGAATGATCATTATTTTATGCGGTAATGTTCCCTACCATTATGTGTAAAAACTACTGAATGGATTTGAATGAAACTTTACAATAATATAATATAGCTTATACATAAGAATAACATATATAGGCTATAATTTATAAAGCTATACGCAGACGAAGTTACATTAAACAACTAATTACATGAAAATATTTTGAAGGTCTTATCAATAAAATCAACAACACATATATTTTATATACGATTCAATAAGATGCAATTCAGTTACACTATCGCATTAAGTTAGAAAATTATACATACACGATAGAAGAAAGTTAGTAACAGAACAAATATTGGAAACGTGAAAATTGTTCTCTACACTTATTGCCACACACATCAACTCATTTAGAATGTTGCTTCCATAGTAAAAGTTCTTTTGTTATGGAAAACACACGTTTAATCTCCTCTTGATTTCTAATGAAAGTATTAATAAAACTCAAATCAATTCTCTAAGCACTCGACTCGTTGTGATTAAACCGATCATATTTTAAAATACTATTAAAAAATTGACGGTTATTTATAATCAATTTAGAAGGGCACCGTTTTTATAAACAAGATTGAAACAAAAAAGAGAAATCGGCATGAGTACTTTGTTTCGAAAATCGTCTTCGAAATGTCTCAATTTCATCCCCCTATAATCGAAGCGAGATAATATTAGTCTTCTGTCGCTGAGATTGTTCAACAGTATAACCAAGAACGATGTTAACGATACATTACGTAGACGTATCGTTATTATATCCAGCAGGTAGATTGGTCAATGTCGCCTCTTTG
Organism: Cataclysta lemnata; assembly: GCA_963931975.1. Lineage (NCBI taxonomy): Eukaryota > Metazoa > Arthropoda > Insecta > Lepidoptera > Crambidae > Cataclysta > Cataclysta lemnata. Next base: position 13,851,293 of record OZ008340.1, on the reverse strand, counting down.
TATCTTTTTACCCTTTTGTCTTATTTCAGGCAAATTATTGTTTCGGTTCGATAGTTTCTCGAATGTTCATGATAGATTTACATTCAGCGGTGTATTATTTGATTTGGACCTACGTACGACCGATCAATTGTATACTAAATGGACTTTATTCCGCATTTTTGTTCCATCCGAAATACTTTTTCACGGTGCCTCAAGATTTTGTTGTTTTCATACATACACATACATACATAAAACACGCCTATATCCCCGAAGGTGTAGGCAGAGGTGAACTAGCACCCACGTTTCGCCAGTTATGTTATGTCCCATGTAATAGGTTGTTGTTGTTGTTTTCGGTTGAGAATATTATAACGGTTGACCAAATTCGCCCAATTTAAGAACTTAATTTATCTTCAGTAATAATTATATTCTATATGATACTGTAAAGCTCTACTACAGAAAACTATAGTAGTACTCCTTGTCTCGGTAACATCTCTTCTTCTTCTTCTATGGCACTAGTTTTATCGTTTGCATCAGTCTGATTGCATAATCTAAGTAACATTAGCGGTAATCCGATTAATGACCACAAATATTTTGCCGCATGTTTTTCCGTTCTCTGAAAACCACGTTAAGCATTGGTTGGCTTCAGTTTAATTACCGTTAATACCTGCTATCTTCATTCATACCGCGTGGTGGTTAAAGGCCTAATTATTCCAAAATGTAACTAATACTAGGCTGATGATAATACATAATATTCAATACTACCATTCTGTTGTATATTATTATCATCTAAGGACAGAATGTATATACAAATTTGTGGATCAACAAAACGATATGAGTGGCATGTAAAAAAATTACAATTTAGATGGAATTTGAGCAAAGCCAACGATGCTGGATAATTATCACCTCTAATTTTTTTGGTTTGAGTCACGCAATGGATGCGGAAGTACGTTTTCCGTTACAAATACCAGTTTTGTCCCTAAGACAGGCAGGATTGATGATAAAAAACCTTTGGAAACGCACTGCGGACTCATCACGGCAAAACGCCGCCTAATGTCTCTATACGGCAGATTGATGGCAAAATGAGAGGTCTCGGAAACCACGCCTCCCGCTTCTCAGTAGTCAGGCAAAGGGACACCGCGGAGCCTTACGATCTGCGATGATTGAATTGTCAGTCACTACGCAGCTTACAGGTAAGGGCCGCCTCTCGGAAATTTTGTTACCTATTTATGGCGTTCGCAGCTTTACTTGTCCGTAGTTTACGGGCTGGTGTTTATCATTTACAACTTTTTAGAAGGACCCTTCTGTGGGGTTATACTATCAGTATTGAATGTGACATCTTCATATCCTTATCAGCATATTAATGGGACAATTTGGGAAGAAGGATATAACGTACCTCACGGAATCAATCAAGATGGCAGGTGTTAACAGCAATTCACTCAAGACAAAACATATTCGAGAGTAGCCGCTTAAAGCGCAACGCAAACAGAAGGTAAGGTACGGATACAGCGCGGATACGTGATATCTGCGCAAACAGATGCGCAGATATATTTTTAAAACCTGATTTTTTTGTTATGCTAGGATACCTAGATATCCGCGCTGTGTCCGTACCTTATCTTCTCTTCGCTGCCTTCTGTTTCCGTTGCGCCTTAGGCAGCATGCCCTCTTTGGGCCATCTTCCTCTATTTAAGAGAAGAAGAATATACTTTTATTGATCCATGCTATACTTACAAACTGCAAGGGACTTTGATATCGAGAAAGCTAAGAATCATTAAGATGAATAATTAATACAAGCTCTCCAAATAATCACAGTCACAATTCTTTTTTATGTATCCTCCAGATTATAGTAAGCTCCACTGCCACTATTACAAAATAGGTCATGCCTTGGCTTCCCTTTATAAATTTCTTTTACATGACGGTATAGCAATATCGGCCTCCACCTGCTGAATGCCTTAGTGCCCTAAGGGCCCCCGTGCAAACACACGTGAATGATAATTTTAATGAATACAAGACTAAACTAAGGAATACGTTATATTTTTTAATTCAAACTGGTAGCTACTTTATTAAAATTGAGGTAACTATGAGATTACGACTTGTATTCAAACTTATTAATGAAATCATATTATGTGTTTGTATTTTTTAATTAACATTTTATGTTTTTTTTTACATATCGATCCTTACAATTTTGTTTTTGCTTGTACGGATTCTATGTACAGTCAAGCAGAAAAGTAGTAATACAGGAGAAGAACAATTCGAAAAATAGCAGAACGTTATTCGGTCTCCGATATTAAACAACTGACTTACGTATCTATACTAATACTGTAAAGCTAAAGAGTTTGTTTGTTTGTACGGTTAAACACGCTAATGTCAGGAACTACTGACTCAAATTGAAAACTACCGACCCATTTATCGAGGAAGGCTATATCACAACCGATTTTAATGTAAGCGAAGCCGCGGGCGTCCATGTAGCTACGTACATAAACTGGTACATAATTATAATCTTGATTTAAACAAAAAAGAAGAATTTATTTGAACCATTATTTCATAATTTTAAACTTACATTAACAAAGGAATTATAAGTGATAATAATTAAATAATGTATCTACTAAAAACATGTTGACATAAATAATTGTGTTGAAAATAATTAATAAGACGTGATTTTCGCTGCCGATCATACTAAAATGTCAGTTCGAAAGAATCACCGGCTTGTAGGCAGACGCACAGCTCTATAAACAAGTTGGCTGAAATTGCAAGGTTGCAATCTTAATGGAATGTACTTCCGCTCGGTTATTGCTTCTGGCTGACATGTTTTGTTTAAGGGATATCTAAACATACAATTCTATTCCCACAAAGATAATATCTATTTAACAAATAATAATGTAATAAAATAATTAACAAGAAGGGTGCTTCATTTCTTACAAATTTTAATATATGTTTTTATTTAGGGTTATACGATTTACAACAAAATAAATTATTGAATGTATAATTATGTACTTAAGTGTTTGATAATTTATTAGAAGGAGCTTGATGGAGCTTTTGCGCGCTCGGCCTGTGATTGCATAAAATAGGCAACGTTCTTTATAGTCGGTCATTAGATGGGTGACCGAAAATAAATAATATTGTCTCGAGATAGAACTAAGACTAAATATTTGATACCGCAAAATAATTACCAAACTTTATCAATTAATATTAAATATTCTTCTGTATGTTGAGGAGAATTTATCATAACTGAAGTTACGAACGACTCACGACAAAGTTTATTAAGTAAGATGGTTGTAGATAAATATACTAAGTAAGTTTCATAAACTACCAGATTTGTTTATTGTAATTACTTGTGGGATTACCATTGCTTGCAGCACAACAAGTATTTATGTGTATGTTTGTGGTCACATAGTTAGTAAGGCGAGTGAAATAGTTACGACATAGGTATAATGCATTACACGAATATATTTCGTTGAACTGAAGTCTGATTCCAATAAGGTTTTATTGGTTTTTCTATTGCACTTAATAATCACATCATTGTAATGTGGACCTCGGTTCACTCTTTAGTTATTATTAATGTTTACCTATTAATATTTTTTAAAATTAAAGAAATAATGGTAGGCCAGACTCACACCAGGGATGTCGTAAAAGTGTATAACAAAAAAAAACATCTCGAAACACCAGAATGGTGGAGATCGAATCGCCAATAACAGCATTCTAAAGAGGGTTGGTGTCAGGCACGCGACCGTCTGTAAACCCTAAGCCAAAACTTTGCGCAGTAGGTATTGTTTCATCGGTCTCTGGAGATGGTCCTTTCAAAACTTTTTCTACTGATGCATAACTAGCAACCTTTCGATGTGATGGATGATGTGAATCAAAAGGGAGAGGTCCTTTTAAAGTAAAGTGTTGATGTTAACAACGAGAGACGTCAGGAATGAATGTTCTAACCAAATGGTTTTAACTATAATTTTGATTGAGATACAGCAGTATGCATTTGTATTAAATAAGCGATCACTCTAAATACATAAAAAATATACAAAAAAATATTGCATTCCTGCAACAGTGAGTAAGAAAAAAACATTCAGATCTCAGAAAACTCATAGTTACTAGTAAATATTTTAATATTAAACAATCATTGGTAAAAGACTTCAACGCGCTACTTAACTTGTTAGGTAATTTACACACATACACATAAATCAGGCTTTAGGTACTATACCTGTAAAGTTTGTGTATGTTTGTGTTTAAATAAATAAATAATACGCCAATATCCCCGAAGGGGTAGGCAGAGGTGAACTAGCACCCACGTTTCGCCAATTATGTTAGGTCCCATGTAATAGGTGGCGAGCCTATTGCCATTTATCGGGCTCAACAGTCGCAGTATATTGCTAGGTTGATAAGTGGTGGTATAAGAGGAACGCTGCTGTCCATTCCTCATCACTGATTTATCCTAAGTCGCCCTGTACGACACCCACGGGAGAGATTTGGGGTGGTGACAATTGTATTCTACTCTTCCGTCACCACACGGCTTAATTTACGTAGCACGAATTGCTCAATATCGAGTTAAGCTAAGTGGACGATTGTGTATAAAATTGTTTCCATACATCCAAGGTAGCAAATAATAAAATTATCTAATGGAGATATATTGGTTTTGAAAACGATTTTATACACGAGAGAGCGTGTTTTAGGAAGTATACCAGTTACGGACTACATACATACATACATACATAAATCACGCCTATATCCCCGAAGGGGTAGGCAGAGGTGAACTAGCACCCGCGTTTCGCCAATTATGTTTAGTCCCATGTAATAGGTGGCGAGCCTATTGCCATTTATCGGGCACAAAAGTCGCAGTACATTGCCAGGACGGTGGTATAAGAGGAACGCTGCTGCCCATTCCTCATCACTGAATTATCCTTAGTCGCCTTGTACGACACCCACGGGAGAGATTTGGGGTGATGACAATTGTATTCTACTCTGCCGTCACCACACGGCCAGTTACGGACTGGCTTCCCCTTTACCCACGATAATTTCATTATTGCCGATTTAAAATTAAATTTACTTCCTATTCGTTGGAGTAACGAAATAACCACGCATGGCATGTGGTGTAATTAATCCATTAATTTTCTTGCTTTAAAAAATAATAAGGAAAATATAAGCGACTTTAAAAACATTTTATTTTCGCTTTGGTTAGGATATAAGTATTATTTAAGTCATCATCATCACCCTTTACTGTCTTCACTGCTGGAGCACAGGCCTTCCCTATGGATGAACGATTCTTCTTCTTCTTCCTGCCCTGTTCCCAGTCTATCTGGGGTCGGCGCAGTATGTTTCCTCTTCCATTCATATGTCAGACGTCATCAAGCCATCCACTCCCTTTTGATTCATATCATCCATCCCACCGTAAAGGTGCTAGTGATGAATGAATGTATAGAAAAGAGACGGAACGGACCATGTCGAGAGACCCATGAACGGAGAGAGTGATTAGAATGACAACATTCCAATCCATACTGCTCAAGGTTTTGGCTTAGGTTTTACAGCCGGCCGCCTGCCTGACACCAACCCTCCTTGGGTACGCTGTTGTTGGTGGTTTGCCCTCCACCATTCGGGTGCCCCAAGGTGCTTATTGGTCTACACCGGGCAATCTCCCTTAGTCGACTTTTACGACACCCATGGGATGAGTTGGGGCTGGCCTATTCTACGTTATTTGTTCGCTCCCAGGCCAGCATAGAAGGCCCATGGATGAACGATTATAGGGAGAATTAAGTATAGAATTTTAATTAATTTTCATTCAGCACTGACACCAATGACGGTAATGCTATTTTTAGGATATTTCATTTTGCAATCTGAACATTGACTAACTCTAAATCGATGTTAAATAACGCCATAAATATAACATTTACACAATCTATTTGTCACCCACAAACTTAACACTTCAAGGGACAATTGCAATAAACTTTAGTTTCACAATGTCGGAGTTAAATCATGTTTATATCCACTTTGCATTCATAGCGGGTCGTTCATAATGATTACATATTTGAATAGTGAAACGAAAAGCTGCAGCGAAGTAACAAACTAGAAATAATGAAACTTTATGTGCACCGTACAGTAGTGAGCAGATAACGGCCATTTAAATGTCTACTATGGTTTTATCTTAACATCAGCGTAATAGAATATTGCTTGTAAATGGTTGCAACAAAACGTAATGCGTCTCGTAAAGTATAATAAGGTTGCGCGTCGAATCCGACGCGGTGAAACAGACTATATTACGTCACATTGAGCTCTGAAATTAAGTCATTATACGAATGGGCTATTATTTAAGTTTCCAACGCACTATCGCCCTTTGTTTGTATCGATGGTGGGCAATTTAAGAAACATAAAAGTCGATTGCATTTATTGCCATAAATTATTGTAGTGCCACGTTCGTCGCTAGTATCCGTAAGTCTTAACGGCATTATTAATGTGCTATATGCCTTAATTAAAACGGGAAGTGAAACAATGGACGATTGTTCTCGACGCACGATGTCAGCCTGTCACAGTCCTTAACACCACGGAATGGAATATCATAGAAAATAAAATTGTAGCAATTTTTTATGTTAAAGTTTTTTATGGATTAATTTTATAAATCGATTACAAATGAATGGAAGAGGAAACATACTGCGCCGACCCCAGATAGACTGGGAACAGGGCAGGAAGAAGAAGAAGATTACAAATGTTTTATTGACCTTCATTGATTGTATAATAATAATACATTATTTCTTACATTCCCACCTACTATCATCCAGCGAAAAGTAATAATTAACTGCCGCACTCAGAGACATCAAATAACGTTAATGAGTACTTAACGTAAAAAAAATGACAATTCAAAACTAGTCGCTATTCTTGCCGGGTAGCAGGGCCTGGGCAGAGTGCTCATCCAGCTACTCATTATCATCTTCCTCTTTATAATCCTTTAAAGACATTAAATTCTCAACTAATCGCGGTTAGTAGTAGTATTAAATAGATTATTAGATTACAGATCTTAATTGAGACAAGAAACTGGGACAGCTATTAAAAGTAAAAGGCACTTTCTACTACTTTAGCTTTACTTTAGCTTACATGAGTGTCAATTACATGTAAGCCTGTTGACTTCCTCCATATTTCTTAATATGACATGTCTTTATATTGGAGCGACCCCAGTTTTGCATAGAACCAATATACTATATCCCAAATGACAACCACGACTGACTTTATATCGTTTCTGGCATTCACAGAGGATCCATTCATTTTTCTTTTCAATTCTCGGCCATTATTTCTTTGTCGAGTCAATAATGAGTTCTCGGAATATAATCAAGCCTTTTTAAATATACTTAAGTGATTAGGCGATTGCGTATTCTTTTAAGTTAAGTAATACCAATTCTATTCAAGCACCGAGCGGTCATTTAATATTAGAAGTAAACTTCAACGTGTAATTTTTTTTATATCTTGTCTATTGTGATAAATGTTGGGTTTTTATAAAATGACTGCTGAGGGATCAGTGATTGGATACAATTTGAGTTACTTAACTTTTGAGTTTTGGTAAGTTTTAGATGACTATTTATGTGTTATAAATATTATGTTTGTTAGTTATCAAACTCAAACAGTATATCATGGTCGATACGAGTAAAGGTGACCGACTGATCCCTTCAACACATGCACTTCAATGTCCATGTAATTTAGGAGCACAGGCTTTTGTATGAATATAAGAATATAAGGGGAATTAATGGGGAGTGACATGAAGCACGCTCACCCAGTGTCAGTGCAGTGCAGTGTTTGGTAGGTATGCACATGTGACCAAAAGTTTCACGCGTCTTCTGAAGCACGAAAGAACTCGATAGAATATATTTTCTACTACTTGTAGCAAACGTGTTATTGCCTCATAAAGTTAATTGTAAAAATATAGATACTGAGAACTCCGTTTGACTAAACATCGGGCTACACTTTTGAATGTATGTATTTACTATTTGATAATAGTGCATTAGGTAACAGAAATACCTTTTTTGTATTACTCAAATACTTTTCCCAGGAATCATAACAAAATTCAATGGAGTTTTTACCTCCAATCCAACGCCAAGAAGTGGGATGTTCAAAATTCTTAATGTCAATTTAACTTTGAGTATAACCTACACTTAAGTGGAAAAAAAATGAAACTAATAGGATTATTTTGTCTAGCGATTAACGTCTGCATCAATGTTCGAGTAATGGCTACAACAGATTTTCAAGGGCACCTCCGTTTCGTTTCCTCCTTTATTGTACAATAATAAGGGTCATTTCGGTTTGACTACGCCAATATGCGGTTCCCGTCTCTATGGCAACAGTTGATCCGCCATCTTAGCCCGCTTTTTGTACCCGGGACCACCCAACACGAACTCGCTACATTATTTTATTGTACAATAAATAAATTTATTGCTCCACATGGCTATTTATGTTTTTATTTATAAAGGTTTTTTACTAAGCAGTTTTAGTAACGTTTCGCTGGTAATTGCGTTTATAAGGCATTTGTGGTCGACTTTTGAACCTTTACAACTCTCCGAACGATGGACATTGTAATTGTCGTGATTCATGGGAAATAAATGTTGCGGTTAAGTGACAAGTGAGTAGTTTAACATGGTAGGGGTACAACCTCTTGTACCTTATTGTTATAAATATCGGCAAAAGATACTGCCTCAACTAAACTGGACTTTACTTGACCTTACTGGATATTACGTGATATTAATGTAGATTCTGGTTCAGATAGAGTTCAATTTTGTTTGTTACTAATATTTTGTTTCATTACTCTTATTATTTTAGTATTTATGAACAATTTTTAAATCTGTTTTGTAGTTTTAATTTATGGACTGGTTCGTCTCTTTCCGCCTACGCGTTTACGCTGTAATAAATAGAGACATCAACTATCCCTAGTCCAAATAGTGTGTTAAGACTCGTTAAGTGTTAATATGACCTTTACTACTTATGAATAAGGCTGAAACGGAGAACAATAAGAATGATTCAGGTTTTCAAACGACTTTAGATGCTCCTTTGTGTTGTTGAATGAATACGATATATCCTTGTTTTTGATAGATCTGTATAGACATTAAATTATGGAAAAAGCACAATAAGAGGCGGCAATAAAGTGATTAAAAGACCATCACAAAAGTAGGCTATTTTACCCCAGAAACAATCACCTATGTAGAACGATCACGACTACATAATTACGTCACTGCTATTGTCTACGTCTATGGTTACGTTGATTATAAGAATCGGGTCGTATTTTCCAAGCTAACTGTATATTTGCCTACAAAATGCTTGTAATTTTGTGTAATCTCGCATAACGTGGACCATCTGGGGAAGTTTTAAGTGCGTGTAAAGTTACTTATAAGAAAATCGAGCAAAGGCTTTTCTCGAAATCGAGATTTGTCTTATTAACATAAACTGTATTTTCGTTTTGGGTGCTATTTCATCTACCTCATGTTCTTGCTTGCACTTACTTTACTAATGATGAAAAGTGCGTTTAATAATTTTGCTGTACTATAGATAGATATATATTTTTTGTAACAATAGGACGCTGATATGAATGGAAGAGGAAATATAGTGCGCCGACCCCAAATAAACTTGGAACAGGGCAGAAAGCTGATTTGAGTATAATAATGTCCGATTGCGTAATCTAAGCAATGTTAGCTAAGGCCGGTAACTGAATTAGTGAATAATAAAATTATCTCGAGTTCCGCCGTGCTTCGGAAGGCACGTTAAGCCGTTGGTCCCGACTGCAACGGCAGTCGTTGATACCCACCAATCCGCACTAGGCCAGAGTTATAGGTTATGTTCCCTTCTTTCATCGATTGCGAAGACCTATGCCCCAGCAGCGGGGACATTAAAGGGCTATTGATGATGATGATGATGATGATGAAAAAGTTATCAATACGCAAATCTAAATCTGTTTGCATTCCAAAAGACGCCACATAGACCTGCAACTAATCTGAATTATATATTCTGCTGCTCCCCAACGGTACAGGGGTAAGTAGTAAATTTAATTATCTTCGCAACTTGCAACCAGTTCTCGTCATATCATACCGTACAGACCTGCTAAACACCGACGCTAGTATCGACATACATTATTTATGAACACTATAATTCCTAGTAATACGAGCCGGGCCGCTGCTCGGTATTGATTAAAATAATTAATCTATCCTCGGGTACACGTTAAAGTCTGTCGACATGTATTAAGTATTAATTAGGACCGGTAAAAAGTGCGCTCTGAATTGATAGCTAGCTACCTAGGTACGCCAGACTGCTACGGCGACAACGGTTTTCCACTTTTACAGACTTTTGCGACCGCATCTCAAAAATATAGGCAGAGGTGTATCAACACTCACGTTTCGCCAATTTCAGCCAGTTAATTAGTCAGACAACTTCGTGCGTGACCCTCCTGCAGTATGAGAGACGGTGACGGGGACGGGCACTCCAGATGCCAGCGGGGCGGGCGATGCGGGAAGGTGGGAAAACTCTCTCTCTCGCTCCTCGCCACATTCCATACGCAGGAAGGTCGCGCACGAACTGGTCGGACTACAACGTTCTGGTAGGCCGAGTGATATAGTGACATAATTTTTTGATTTATTCTGACATTGAATTGAAAATATACTACATAAACATTAAACAACCATGACTTGAGAACAGATGTCCGTATTCATCACACAAACATTTGCCCTAATCAAAATTCGAACTAAGGACCTCTTGACCGATAGCCAGCGATCTGACAATTCGACCAAACCGGCCGTCATGGCAGTTATTACCCTTATTTGAAATCCGATTGACTGATGATGCCGTACTCTAAGTACTTCCAGCGAAACATGTTCTCAAATCCATTGTAAACTTGACAGGGTACTGACTGCACCTTTTAGATTTCAATGTGTCTTAGCGATAAGGATCATTTTCCATTGTAAAGGGCCCATTTTCCAAAAGGATTCCGCGGAAGCGAAGAAGATCTAAGCCATGAATACTACGCGAGCAGATTTTTCAACGAACCCAATAGAATGTACGACAGAAGAAGTTTATGGTACTAAATTACACTTATTAGGATATTTAGCCGTCCACCGCGTACGCCTGCGCATAGAGCAGCCCCGTCACCGAGACCACCCACCGAGCAGCTGCCAACTGATACTAAGAAATCACTGTTAGGTACGTACTGTTGATGTAACAGTGATAAATGAAAATAAAATACCAGCTCCGTATTTATCTTCTATACAATTGCTCTTTTAAACGACTCTGTTTGTACTATTTGAGCTGCTTTCGGGCAATAAATAAACCTGTTGTTGTGACGGCCCTCTAGCTAGAACTGTGACAAATATTGCGTTGTGGTGACAATTGTCCCAGATGACAAAACAAATGAACACTTTTTGTGTGGAAGTAAAAATCCGATGTTTATTAAATAAACATAAACATTATTTAAGCAACAAAGGGAAATACAGGCGTTTGGTTCAAGTTTCTTGAGAACAAACACATGGTTATGCCAAATTAAATAGATTGTGCATAATTTTTATTTACCTCACAAAAAAGTAAATACATAAAACTGACGAGAGACTAACAGAATATAAATACAAACAAGGTTTAATAGGACTATGAAATTAACTTTCATTATCATTGGAGATGATATATTGAAAAAAAAAGAGTAAAAAAATTGCCATAATTTATCCAAAACATTAGAATCGGTAGGACTGGTAGGACCAATATTAAAGGTAGTTTGCTTAAGACAAGTTTAAAAAAAAACATAATTATCTACTGTACGTGCACTATAACACTAGCTCTTAGCCTTAAAAACGACAAGGAATTGTATAACTTCTAAAAACTAAATATTTTTGCAAACTCAGCTCTACTTTGAGATCGGAATTATAAAAATATTGACCTTCGTTCCCTATTCCTGTGACTCTTCCAGTGTTAATTTCTTGCTGAACTATACATATTGATATTTTACTGTCGTCTGTCATGAATCAACGAATAGAAAAGTGATGGAATAAACCATATCATGGCGACAATCTCGCCCATATGGAATTGGTCTAATAATTTAGATTTTCGTTTTTAAAGTAACTGTTCTATTCAAAGTTACTTACTTTATTACAGTTACTATGTAAAGTAATAATAACAAGTAATAGGTCACTTTACATTAGACACTAACCCAAAAAAATAAAATTCGCGGACCAGTTCGAGTCACCTAACCTGATATTGATTGACAGAGAGAGCATTCCCATCCATACTGCTCAAGGTTATGCCATAGCTATTACAGCCGGCCACCTTGATACCAACAATCTTAGGTATGCTGTTATTGGTTCCCTGTGCCCCACCACTTACGGAGCTTTTGAGGATAAACCAGGCAATCATATATCATACATACATATATAAATCACGCCGATATCCCCGAAGGCAGAGGTGAACTCGTGACAGATCATATCATCATATTATTATAATCACTTAATCGACTTTTGCGACACCCCTGGGTTGATCGTGGAAGCAAAAGCTGAATTTGTAGTCAGTCGTGCATGTATGACATAACAAAACATTGTGTGGCAGCGTATACCTAATTATATTGTTTCAACAAAAACAAAAACAAAACGGCGCCTTCACTATTTTTTTTCCATAAGAAAATTTCGTTAATGATCTGTCGTTAATTACCAAAATCGGACCACTCGTTGAAGGCCAGTAATGAATGAGTACGCGCGGGGCGCAGCATACATCTCGTACAACCTGTAGCAAATAACGTCATCAGTAACTATAATTTTCTCGTAATCAATCGCGCACTTTGTGTCAAAAGTGTTAAGATTCAAAATCAAATGGAATATTTTGTAAGTTTTGTATGTAGCTGTGTATAACCTAACGCTCTGTTGACTGTACTATCGCCCGTAATGACAGCATGGCCAACAAATTGTTTAATTCTGTTTATCGTTCGTCTAAGCCGGCAATTTAGCCAATTAGGGTCGCCGCCGGCCGACCACCCACGACGGGCAGCTATTAAACATAAATTATAAACAATTCGTTCACTTTGTTTCGAGGTGGAGGTTTTATTTACTTATTGTTTGGGTAAACAATATTTGTCACACCCATACGAATTGTCCGGCCCAAATAAAGTATTAAACTTAAGAATGTAAATTTTTATTTCATTTTACAGAAATAAGTCCCAAAACTTATAGACAACCGTGCGGTGACGGCAGAGTAGAATACAATTGTCACCACCCCAAATCTCTCCCGTGGGTGTCGTACAAGGCGACTAAGGATAAATCAGTGATGAGGGAATGGGCCAGCAGCGTTCCTCTTATACCATCTAGCTATGTACCTACTACGACATTTGTGCCCGATAAATGGCAATAGGCTCGCCACCTATTACGTGGGACCTAACATAACTGGCGAAATGTGGGTGCTACCTCTACCTCTGCCTACCCCTTCGGGAATATAGGCGTGATTTATGTATGTATGTACTTACAGACTCTATATTGTCAGTTAAAAATCTGATAAATATAAATTGATACGTAAGAAATGTTTGATTGCACTTTCTTGTGTAAAAAGTGCGTAGGTAACCAAAATTACAAAATTACACGAATTTTAACTAACTAATTTTTCCTTTTACAATTTTTTATGACAATAAAAATTAACCATGAAATAACAAAGAATAGTTATTTGTTATACAAGAGTGCAAAATTGCTTTTTAACCGCGTAAAATTGAATATAAAATAGATTTCAAAAATTAGAATTCTGAGCGAAAAGGAAACGTAGACAAACGTAGATTACTCGTGCCGCATATCGGCACTTCACACCCTTACTGCCGCACTCAGAGACGTAAAATAACGTTAATGAGTATTTACGTCAAAAAATGACAATTCAAAACTAGTCGCTATTCTTGCCGGGTCTATGGTTGATTGATTTGATTGAAAATTTTTGACATTAAATACTCATTTAAGTTAATTGACGTCTCTGAGTGCGGCCTGAGTGAGTCGCCTTGTAGGACACTCGCCCCCGGAGAGATTGGGGCCGGTGACAATTGCGTTCTACTCTGCCGTCACCACACGGCACTCCAAGTTAATACTGTCTCATTACACGCATCGCCAACGCCGCCGCCCTTCAGAATTAACTTATCCTGCTGACAAGTGGTTCTAAATCACGCGATTTATAGCGGCGACAGCGACAATACTTAACGAGGGACGGGACAAGTTTTTATCAAGATGTGGCGGCGGGGAGGTGCGAAAAGTCCGCAATTAAAATACACCGTCAAATTGATTTACACGAGTCGTCGCCGTTTCTGCTTACGCCGCGCCTAACCATAATTAAAGGCGCAAAATAAAAATAAAAAGCATAAAAATTCATTGCTCAACTTTTCAGCCGTAATTAGAATAGGTAAGGGAATGTTGCCCAAAAGGAAACCAACTGTCTAAAGCGGATATTATCGTGTTGTATACAACTATTTACCAACAGTCATGCCTCCTTAAGGGACAACGCTTACAGCGAGGCTATGGAGAACATATCCGTTTTCAAAATGGTTTCATCTTTCAAGTGTATGTTTTGCAAATTATTAAGTATTGTCACGTAAGGTTAATAGTAGTCAGAAATTTGAACTCCAGCGACCAAAAAATGACAATGAAGCTATCGAAGAACGCGGGGGGACATTTTTTATTTAATTTATTTCAATAGTCTGTCTGTGGCTATTAAATTCATCGCGCAGAACAAGCGCCCCCTATCTGCATTCATCTGGCGCGCGTTCTCCGTTTTACGATCGCAATAAAACTGCGCGGTGACAGCCGTGCGCGGGCGCAGCTCTGAACCAAGACGTGCCGTGTCAATGTGTCGAACCCTGAGCGAGGTAACCCTGGAAAAGACTCGATGTAGGATTAAAAGGAAATATTCGAGAGAAAAGGATAACGTTTTATATTAATTTCTTTCTTTTAGTGCCCGGAATGCAGTGAATGCTGGTTCGATTCGCGCATCAAGATTAATTTTTCGAACTTTTTCTAATAACAAAAAATTCTAATTTCTAATAACAATATTCTTTGTTCTTTTAGTCCATTATGTATATCGAGATATACAACGTAAACAATTTAGACGTGTATGTTAAATAAATACAACAATGAAAATGTGTAATACCTGCTTTTTCAAAGCCGATCGATCCTTTTTAAAGGCTTTCTTTTTTATAGCCCGAGGTAAGTTATAGTATATTATATACCAAGGGCGAGAAAACAAGTATTTGACGATAAATTAGCGATGTGAGGCTTTCTTTGTAATAGCTCGAGGTAAGATCACAGTTTTATGTCACCGCCTGTCCAGGCAGGGGATTTTCCGTTTCACATCACATGCTGGCCTGGGAGCGAAAAATAACGTAGAATATGCCACCTCCAACTCATCCCATGAGGTTTGTAAAAGTCAACTAATGGACACACTCACATTGGAGCACGCGAATGGTTTGGGCAAACCACCAAAAACATACCCAAAGAGAGTTGGTGTCAAGCAGACGGCCGACTGTAAAACCTAAGCCAAAACCTTGAGCAGTATGGATTGAAAAGTTGTCATTCCAATCCCTCCGTTCATCGGTCTCTCAACATGGTCCGTTCCGTCTTCTTTCCGGTCTTTTCTATACATTCATTCATCACTAGCACCTTTCTGGTGAGATGGATGATATGGATCAGAAGGGAGTGGATGGCTTGATGACGTCTGACCGATATGTATGGAAGTGAAAATATGCTGTGCCGACCCCAGATAGACTGGGACCAGGGCAGGGAGGAGAACGACCGCAGCCGGCACCAACAGCTTAACGAAACACGGAGGACAGGCCTTAGTGAACATTGTTTAACTTAGCGCAGGCCGAGTGCGGTAAGCAACTGCGCTATCCAGCCCGCCTAGCATGACCACCGAAACACGATTATATATCCATCTATCGCTTTGAACTGTTAAAAATACAATGATTTTTGACAGTTCAAAGTGCAAAATGACTTTCGGTGGTCATGCTAACAAGGCTGGCGAAGTGGCCAATCAATCGAACATACAAGAATACAAAATGTATGAAACTGACTTATTACAAAAAAAACAATACGTCAGTTTCATACTTTCGTTCGAATAGATAAGCCAGTTGGCTAGGCCCTCTTGTCCTCTACTAAATACATACATACATAACCAAAACCATCACTGCCGAAAATTAGCAGTTCTAACGTTTCCAGTATAGTCTTGTACAATTGTTGCTTAAACTCCAACCGATATGGCGGACAATCGTAAATTCGTCAACGTCGCCCACATCGGCACATTACACAAGTGGTATGTGAACCACGAGCGCCAAACCAAACGTGTTACAATGCTTGTCGGTTAGCAGGAAGGTTTATGCAACATTCAGTGGACTGTCTCCTTTTTTCTCCTCCAAAATTTCGAATTCCGTTCATACATACATACATACATCATGCCTATATCCCCGAAGGGGTAGGCAGTGGTGAATTAACACCCACTTTTCGCCAAATAAGTTAGGTCCCATGTAATAGCAAACATACATACATAATTCACGCCTATATTCCCGAAGGGGTAGGCAGAGGTGAACTAGCACCCACGCTTCGCCAATTATGCTAGGTTCCATGTAATAGGTGGCGAGCCTATTGCCATTTATCGGGCACAAAACTCGCAGTACTTTGCTAGGTGGTAGGTATAAGAGGAACGCTGCTGCCCATTACTCATCACTAATTTATCTTTAGTCGCCTTGTACGACACCCACGGGAGAGATTTGGGGTGGTGACAATTGTATTCTACTCTGCCGTCACCACACCATGTAATAGGTGGTGAGCCAATTGACATATATCGGGCACATAAATCGCAGTATATTGCTAAGTGGTATGAAAAGAATGCTGCTGCTCATTACTCATCACTGTCTTTACCCTGAGTCGCCTTACAACACCCACGAGAGAGATTGGAGTAGTGACAATTGTATTCTGCACTGCCGTCACCACATGGCTTGATGATGTCTGACCGATTAGAATGAAAGACAAAATAAATTGCTCCGACTGCAGCTATCCAGGGAATAGTCAGGAAGATTCTCTTTTGTTTATTTATTTATTTACACTCTTGGGAGCCGTTAAAAAATCACGTTAAACATCGGAATAGTGTGTGTCCAGAGTAGAAAGATGTGCGATATCTAACAAGAACTGTTACGGCATGTATTATTAGCAAACTACCTGTTGAAGAACTGGCAAGAAAATAAGCTACTTTTATTACGCCATTTTCATGCTCATTGAGTTAACGTAATATTTATATCAAAAACTACACACAAACACTCAATAAAGTTTAGATACACCTTTTATAAAATTCCATAACATCAACAGTGCATTTATCTCAACTCGAACATATCGTTTGTGTAGCGAATACATTCAAAATGACATTCGTCCAAGGCTTCTCCAGCCTGGGTAGCACGGGACGTTGAGAAAATCTCCTCGGGGAAAAGAAATTATTTTCCTCTCGCTCTAACTCCCACTGAATCCCGAGACAAAACACTGTTAAGTGGTAAAGAGAGAGAAGTGGTAAAGAGTGGAAAAGAGAGAGAGATTTTGTCTATGTCCTGTGCTACAGGGATATCAATAAGGATTCTTTCGGGAATCAAGTTTTGGTCACCGCCCGGG
This sequence comes from Cataclysta lemnata, assembly GCA_963931975.1. Classification (NCBI taxonomy): domain Eukaryota; kingdom Metazoa; phylum Arthropoda; class Insecta; order Lepidoptera; family Crambidae; genus Cataclysta; species Cataclysta lemnata. The sequence continues at coordinate 13,833,717 of OZ008340.1, read as the reverse complement.
CATTTCCTGTAGGCTTAAGCGGGCCTAGCACGGGGACATCGATAAGTCTCTCTCCACCACTTGACAGTGTTTTGTCTCGGGATTTAGTGGGAGTTAGAGCGAGAGGAAAAGGTTTTCTTTCCCGCGAAGGAGATGTGTCCACGTCCAGTGCTACGGGGCTGTTATTTTAAGTTTTGCGTAGGTACACTAAAATTTAACAAGTTTATTTCTGATTCACGGCCAGTGTTTTAGAAGAGGATGTTAACGCCAACCTTAGCGTAAATAACATCGCACACAGACTACTAATTAAAGCCTCAGTAGATTTATGAGGCCGTAAAATTTTGGCCAGTTGCATTGTTTAATGTTTTTATGCATTATTAATGACGGCTTGGTGGCTTTCAAAATACTCATTGAGCATTCACTTGATAGCTTTTTTTGTTACACAGGTTTTCCCGTATTCGAGACAATGCTCGAATCTTCTAAAAAATTTATATTGATGATACCTACAGATTTCTATTGTTTATTTGATTGGGTGTGGTCACTTATCTTTTTTTGTGATCTTACATTTAACTACCTTTGAATTAATTATGATATAATGTCAGCATTAAGAGGATTGTGAAGTGCCGATACGCAGTGCGAGTAATGTCTACATTTGCCTCCATTTTCTGTTTGAATACTTATCTCGAGCGATAACGTTTCCCTCCCCTAAAACTTCATAAAAATAAGAAAAGTTTGGTCTTTTTAGATTCAGTACATCCTGTGTAAATCTGTACGTTTTTCTTTTTAATTAATTCAGTTTAGTAAAATATATAATGCTCTGTGAAGTCGTTATGTCAAAAATAAAGACATTTTGATTCTATCAACTTTTATCGTAAGCTACATTTCGTAAAAATAAATGGATAAAATTCCTGAGAATTAATGAGAGGAAGACCGAAGAAGCGATGGATGGATTGCGTGAAAGATTATATGGGAAAGAGGGGAGTTCATGCTGAGCTCACGTCTAATAGAGTGGAAGAAGATAACATGTTGTGCCGACGCTACTTAGAGTAGGATAAGGGCAGGGAGAAGAAGAAGAAGAAGAAATGAATAAAATTCCCCTTAACAAAGCGCGGCTTAAGACTCAGGCTGAGTAAGATCTGGAACATTCTTCTCTAACGAGAAGAAAATTTCTAGAACGTTTCTAGAAATTTTCTTACACAAAGAAAATATGTGACAAGCTTTTCGTTTTCTGCTTATCAGATAAGATTTAATAAAATTGAAAGCGTATATTTCCTTTGTTAGTATAAAAGTACTAACTTCCTATAATATTATTAATAACTCAATCGAGTCTAATTTTGTTAGTTTTCTATTTTATTTATTGGATTCGTGATCCTATTGATATCCGTTACTACCTTAACTCAGACATTATTATTACTTATTTAGGCATTATTATTTATGAAAACTAACTCAGATAGGACTCAACGCTAAAATCTTGGCAAAAATCTAACATTCTAGAAATTAAAAGAAAGATCTTAAATTATATCACTATATAAAGCCAAATCGATGTAATTACATAGTTGCCTATCTTCCAGACGTACCCTAGACCCTATTACTTTATTGTAATTGAAATGTTCCACTTTGTGGTCTCAATTTCATACCTCACGCGAGGTTCCGAGAAGATTTACAAAGGGACACCCCGCTGAGTATTCGCCCGAAGTGTCAAAATGTCCAGGTTAAACTACCCCAATTGTAATACAACTGTATAAGTTTCCAAAACTTAGGTGCCAGCCGATTTTATGCTTTACTCCTGTGAGATAAGACTATTATTGTTTGCGATGCGACTTACGATAATTTGTGACTGGCACTGCGGTCCCTTAATATCGTGCGATCAATCTGCTAGGGCATTCTCGAATAGTATCAAGCCAAAAGGGACGTTTACACCTCTGGTTCCGGGAAGGTTACGCTGTGATTTCGAGTTGTCGTCAGGTGTGCGTTGAGATGTTAATCCGATTGTTCGATCCTATTATAATTTATCTGTACTTGTGTTAGCCGATCGGATTTCAACAATGAGACTTACTGATATGCCAACATTTATTCCATTCCTATACTTTGAAAGGTCCCTGGGAATGAGATTTTTTATTTACTGTCGATTTAGTAATTTCAATCTTGCTTTTGATTTCGATTTCGGGACTAAACTTTGGGGATAAAACAGGTGGTAATGAGAGGCTTTAGTAAAATGCTGTAGCTTTCTACCTATTTGGAATTGCGAAAGTACCTATACTTGCGTAAGTCGCCACCGCTAACCCGGCTGATAAGGAAAGGAAAATATTAGGTTTCTTCTTTTCAGACTCACTAACCTACCTACCTACCTAACCTAACCAACTGACACCATGCAAATGCAGAACTTGAAAATCTGTGTTAGTTCTGGGACCTGGAACCTGCACAGTGTGTCAAACCTACCTACGGCTTATGTGATTTAGTTAGTACCTACTCTGCGTAGCCACTTAAAAAATTGTGTAGACACACCGACATGTTTTGCGAATCTGAATACGAATGGAACAATGATAATTGTCTGCTCACCTTTCACAGTATTCGGGACGCGTATTGCCAAAATCCGCTTGCGGATTCACCTGGTGTGTCGCGGCTACTTCTACGTCTACCGCCGTCAATATATCAACTTGACGTTTGAGGTGACGCTCATTGTTCTAATTGATAGGTTGTCTTTCATGTTACGTGCTTACTCCTTCGTGTAATGATTGTAAATTAGAAGTACACAGCTTATTAATTAGAATCACATTTTGGGCGACTTACATTATTGCTGCGCTATGTATATGGGGTCTGACGCGGTAAGCGGATACTAATTCAGGGTAACAGAGACGGCAAAGGACTGGCTAAGGGCTTACCTTGGAATTTATATGTATAGGTATGACAAAACCCACATACATTTGGGGACACTTCCCTTAATGCATTATAGAGCATGAATAATAGTAATTTGATTAAATATTATAACCATTAATAGATCATGCAACATGGTAAATTAATTATAGCAAAAATGTTTGTAAAAACCAGTTATTTTGATCAACTATTCGATTTTAATTTCAACATTATATAAATGTTAGAAAAATTAGTACAAAGATTTTGGTGGTTAGAAAAATAATTTCGAAAAATAATGGTCTTGATGCGGGAATCGAACCCGCGTCCGCTGCTATCCGGTCAGGTGCCTGACCGCTCGGCCAACCAAGACACTAATTAACTTGCCGAAATTCTTCTAACCTTTACACTTCACGTTGTAAGCCAACAGAAACCCTCGCAATGTAGAAATAAATTTCAAACATTCCAAAGCAGATATTTTTACAAATACCGTGCGTTAGATTAAACTTGGATTTGCTTTATAAATTATTCGATTTTAATTTCAAAGATTTTGGTGGTTAGAAATAGAATTTCGAAAAATTATGGTCTTGATGCGGGAATCGAACACGCGTCCGCTGCTGATTCTTTTTCTTTGTATTTTGATCAATTGCAGAAAGACAAAGAGAAACCTATTTATCATAAGTCTCTTGTTTTATTTTTGTAATATTTTTTTATTATAAAATTAATAAAATGCATTTCCCGAATACGTTACAACAATGGCGATCTACGAGTAGTTCATAATTTCGCATCTAATTTCGGAGTAACTTAATATCGAATTTGGTGTGCTGGAGTGATTTTTTGTCGATTGATCGGGCCTAAAAGTTCATTATTATTTTATAGTGTTATTGTAGTGATTATGTGATTTTGTAATACCTTGTCCTATAATTGATAGCATTACTTGTCATGCATTAGGTACGCATAATCTTATTGTAGTTAAATGTAAATGAGTTAATAGGTCGTAAGATAATCGTTGAGCTGAAACTATAAATATGTTATTATTTAGTATTCCTTATTTCATTTGTTCGGGGGTATGTTATAACAATTATTATTATTTTACAAATACATATTTAAAATTATTCCACAGGCAGACACACTGCACTATCGAGTAGCATTATAATTCCTAACTTGATCGTGAGTTGTCTGGATATTTACATAATAGATTTTTATCTAAGCACATATAGATAGTACCTATCAGGCAGTTTGTCACGTAGTTGTATAAGTAACAAGAGCACCGCTTACTCGTTGATAAACTTGTGGTACCTACTTACATTATTTCTTCTTCTTCTTATCGTCTTATTCCTGCCCTGCTCCCAGTCCATCTGGGGTCGGCGCAGTATGTTTCCTCTCCCATTCATATCGGTCAGACGTCATCAAGCCATCCACTGCCTTTTGATTCATATTATTATCCATCCATCATACCGTAAAGGTGCTAGTGATGAATGAATGTATAGAAAAGAGACGGAAATTACCCACTTACATTATTTAAAGGGAGTTTAAGATACCACCTAGACTTCTAGGACCAGCGGCTTTACGTTCCTTCCGAAGCACGGAGGAACTTGTTTTTTGTAACCGATATAATGAATTGACCGCTCTTAGCGAACATGGCTTAGTTTCCGCAATCACAGGACTATATACTTAATAGATCAAGCCTCTAAGCTCCGACTCGGGCGCCCTGTGAGACTCTACGCGGCAGCATATCTCCTCTGGGAGAGTCCCCCATGGGGGACGCCTGCTGTGGAGGTACCCTCACAGGGAGTGCTCGACTGCAAGGTTTGAGGACAATGTCTTCGCCTTCCTCAAAAAACCCGGTAGATGCTGTAAAGGCCTCTCGGCCAACAGCTTAGGTCCTTCAAAAAAAAACTATCGAGCCACTGCACCATCGAGCTCCTCTAAAGTTTTTTTGGGACAAAAGCTACTGGATATTGAATTGTCACTCCGAAATCAAAATAGGGCACCGAAAGTGTTACGGTACCAATCTAAAATAATATGCACCTGTAATGGTCAATATATCCGGCTCAAAGGACCATTAAAATATACAACATAGGCAATAATGAATTTGATAGGCAGTTTTTCTAGCTTCCCTTGGTGGCGCAGCTCGGTGGACTCGGCGGCACGCCTGCTAAATAAATTCATTAGTTAAATCACCGCCGGCGGCGTTTTATGTCGGTAACTTCAAAGGGCCAGTGAGCGCCTGCCGCCCCGCCGGGGGCGCACTCGCCCGACTTTTTACTCAGAAAACTCTGTAAACAAAATGATATGGTGCGTCCGAATGTTTGATCCACCTTTATTAACTGTATATTGAGGTAATGTAAGCTAGTGATGACCTCCTTTGTGAGAATGCAATAACTTTTGAGATAAACATAATACATTATATAGGGAGATTGGTCCCTTAGGTTCGTTAAAGTGAAGTTTGTAGATGAGTTGAATTTTGAACTTATTATAACTATCCAGAAAAATAATTAAAATATTCATAACATTTATTAGACTTTACCAAATATATCGGCTAAGTGTCGCAATTCATGTGTAGCCGGTGGCATCACTGTTTCATTCAATGCTTTTATTTTGACGGGCTTCGCCCCTCACAGACTATACGAGCGAGACAGGCTCATCACGTGTGTGGTCCTCCGGCAAGCCGGTTCGTATCCCTTCGCCGGCTCTCGGCCGCGGTCGGGCTCCAGAACGGCAACATAGCCGATCGAATCATGATGGCGGCTCCACAAACATTCAGTGTACGCATTCATTGCTCGAATCAGTGTTGTTCAAGTCGCGCTGGTGTCGACACGCGGACGCGGTGTATTAATTGGCAGCGAAACTCGGTCTCGTTCCGTGTTTCGTGTTGTTAAGTGATAGATAGAAGGAAGGATCCGAGTGTGCAAGTGTGTGGTTATGTGGCGGCGAGTGATATGACAGCGTGCGCCGCCAGACGGACTCCGGCCGTCTTCATGAGGATACTGGTGACAAGCCTGGCCCCGAGATCATGGTGGCTCCCGATTCCGAGGCTCCTTCGAATCCTCGGATAGCGGGTGCCGCACGCGAGAGCCCTTCTGCCGCCGAAGCGCGCCACACCACCGACCTTTACATCCGCACCAGCTGGGTGGACGCCGCTTTAGCGCTATCAGAACTCGAAAAGGTGCAGTGCCCAATTCAATTCTTCAGAATCCAGTGTCAACTTACGATTGTCATATTGCACGTGTGATTGTTTTTCTGCAAATGTCAGTCCCGTTGAGGGAGGAACGCGGCTGCTCGGGACAGTGGCGGTGACTAGCGGTAATTGTGCGTACTATCAAGGCCGCGCGTATTTCATAATTATAGGCTGTGGACCATACACATACATTTAACACGAAAACATTTATTTACCTCAAAACTATTTCCGGTGCTAAAATCAAATATTTAGGTTCTGAAGTATATATATATATATATACTGATAAAGCTGCAAAGCGAACGAAGCATGAAAATACTTCCATAAAAAGTTTTATAATAACTTCTGAAATGTACATTTCGAAACTTATAAATTAACACAGAAATTATTTAATTTTTTTCTGTAACTTCTATTTTTTCTGTATTGAACATTGTTCCAACAACCTAAAGGCCCTTTCGCTTTGAATGCACACATTTCAAACGGTCTGGAGTCTTACTGTTCAATTCTATGGAATTGCAGGGACACTCTACTATAGTTACCTACCTGCCTGCGGGCGGGTTCGAGGCAGGGCCCGCTTTCCTAGAATCCCGCACGCACGCCCTGCGGTGGTCCGCACCCCTTAAGGGCCAATTGCAAAATTTCCTTACATTCCCTCTCTAGTCAAATCAAAGAATATAACAAGAAAAATTAAAAAGAAATCAATATTTCAGCTCAATCGGTTGAAGATATTTGCTTCAAAAACGAGTAGCAAGATTCCACCCGAACATACATAGGTACATTGCAAGTTAAATAAGAGCTTTTAAAAATCAGTCTCGAAAGACCAAGTTTGTAGGGAAAATTTAAAAACAGCTGTAGCTCGAGGTGAACGCTACGTACACGAAGGCACGTATACGTATAATACAGGAACTTTGTCGGTCGAACGAGATGAAGCAATTAAGGCTCAGCGGGCGCACGCGCAGCCGGCGCCGATAGAGACATCAACGCTGAGCGCGCCTCTATTACGGCCTGTGCCGAAGGCTCGCTAATGTTTCTTATGCAATTCAGATTAAAAACATTACCAGTACGTACTTCGATATTGCAATTGCATCGTGTTAAAAATATTGTTTACGGCACGAGCCGCCCAAAACTTACCAATTCAACGTAACGTTAATAGTAACCGTTTCAAAATGCGATTTGTGACCTCTTTTGGCGTTAGTGCTTTTATTTTCTACAAAACAGTAAGGATCACTTAACTGAAAATAATATAGTGCACTAAAACTTTTAAGTTTAATTAAATTTATAAGTAAGCAGTAAATTACATAATTTAGTTCAAAATAAAAAAGAAGAATCGTACGCTACAAACTTTTATGTCTGGCAGGACCGCACAGGGATCGCCTCGTGGAATTGAGACATCTTGTGGTTTCCAATCGTGTATCTCATTCTGTTCCAGAGAAGGGCATACTCTTTCCTTTTCCTTCGGTTTTGTTGGCCGTCTCTTTCCCACCCGCTTTTCCCACATATCGGCTGTCTTCGTCCAAACATTGAGCTCGCCGGCGGTCGGCAGCTGCGATGGAAACCTATAAATGATTGTACACCCACGATTTTCAAAGGTGCAGACTGCATTTTATGTTGGACTTTGGTTATTTTGATTTATCAATTAAAAGAGGTTGGAAAACTTTCATGCACTTGCAATTGTGAATCAACAGACTGTAAAATTGTAAATATATTTACAAAATGGTCATGAATCTAAAGCCAGGGCGATCAAATATGCGATATCAGTGCTAAATTGAGTGTGCTATTGGTAAACCGCAGAAATGTGGGCAGCACTTATGGTGTTGAATTACGGGGGTCGCCAGTTCGCCACCAAGCCACTGAACACGTGGCGCTTATGCCTCATTTCATATTCAGTCATTTTCCCCATCGTTACCCCTTGCTTCCGTTCCAGTAGTCTGACAACAGTTGGTCTGGTAGGTGAAATCTGTGGCCTTATGTTCTGTATTTTTTACCGCGATCTCCATGTGAAATTTACGAGTATTATCACAATAAAACTAGCTCACGTTATAGTGAGAAATATAAGCTAAAATAAAATATCCTCCATTTCAAAAGTTATATTTAAAGGGTATATTAAAACTAAGGTTAAAGACACCGATGAATAATGAGCAGCTGTGTTCCTCTTATTACTTACTTTCCTAGTCATAAACATGCTGCGATTTTCGAGCTCGTTAGATGGCAATAAGCTAACCTCCTATTACATGGTGTGTTAATTCACTTTTGCCTCCCCTTCGAATGTTTTATGTATGTATGTTTATTGAAAGCGACTAATCTGTTGTCCTGATCAACTTGCAAAATTATTCAATTTTGCAATGTTATTTTTGTCGTAAATCTTGGTTGCGAACCTTGGAGAGAATACAGCTTTGTAGAAAGTTTTCTGGCTCGTAGGTCTTTATGATTTATTGCCAACAAACATAATTTACTACTAACCTAGTGCATCATCCATAGATTTGATCATATGGCTACCGGGACCGGTTTCGTTCTACTGTCCTAGCAACTTTCTCAAAATGTTAGTTATCAAGTAGCTACTGATTACTATCAAAGGAAGCAGAAGATGTCTTAATTATTAAACTATAATTAGTTGTGTAAGAAACCTATCAACACATCATTGATCATACTTGAGATTGTTATCCTCGTGAATCATGTAAATATTAAAAGAAGACAAGATATAATAGACATTTAAAATTGATGTTAAGCTTTTCGCTTAGACATTTAAATTTTGACAGTGAAACTCTAATTTATTAAAATATGCAATCAAGTAAATTTAGAAAAATGAAGAAATTAACAAGATTGTGATTGTGTATAGATTGTGTGGTGAAAATGAACAGACAATATTTTTCGCAACAGTAAATTGCGAAAAAATGCCTACCTATCTAAGTTTTATGTTTCATTATTGTTTATCCATCGTCTAATATTTAACACACGTTATAAATGTAACTTCATTGGGCCAGTGCATTTTGAGCAATGAATTATATAATAATATGCAAACACGAGTATGAATATATTACGGGAAATAATTAATTAAACTATAAAAAATTTAAAAGGCGCCTGAAAATGACCAAAATATATTCACTCATATTAGAATTAAAAATCCCCCGCTTGGTATTTTGAAGGTTAGATTATATTTCGTCAACTATGTCTAGTACCATGTAGGTAATATAGGGCACGTAACGTAAAACTTAGATGCTTGATGACCGCTGCTGCCCATTCCTCGTCACTGCTTTACATTCGTTGTCATCATCTGCGAGAGATATTGACGGTGATGACAGTTTTTTTCTGCTCTGCTTCACGGCATTGTCTTGGTGATCCGTCATAATTATGTAATCCTTTAAGTTAAGTTCATGAACCTATTTTGAAAAACGTTTGCCTTAAAAGTTACGCAACCAAGTCGGTACGTCAAGTAAATGTTGAACGATTTTATTGGACAGTTTTTAGTAGTCATGCGTCCGTCCGGAGTCGTAAAATTACATAAAGAACAAAGTGTCACTGACATTCGGCGACATTGGCCAGCGCCTCGGTGGCAAATGGTCGGAACGTGATGCTCTTAAGAATGGCCCGGCGCATTTGCATACAGTTTATGATATCGATAAACCGTATGCTAAATGTAATCCACCTGTTACAAGGCACCGTGAAATAGGCGATTCGTTTTATTGTTGACAAGCAGTTTTCGTTATTGTGCCCGCAAATTGATTTGAATAATGATAACCCGAGGAGCTCAATGGCGCAGTGGTTTTAGCGGACACGGCCTGCGGTTCCGTATAATATGCAATGTTCGCTAGTTTCCTAGTTAAGCCGTTGATCCCGGCTGCCTTTGCAGTGGTTAATACCCACCATTCCGCACTGGGCCAGTGCGGTGGGTTACGGCACATTCCCCCTATATTCTTCTATCCATTGGGAAGGTCCCTGCCTAAGCAGTGAGGACATAATAGGGCTAAGAAATAAGTAAGAAAAATAGTGGACAACATTGGGATGCTAATGATGATGTAACTTTAGTTTCGCAGCCATCACAATGAACAATATTGATGCTCAAAATGGTTAAAAATATTATCATCGGTCCACAAGATTAACTACATTCGTCACAATACAACAGATGAACAAACAAACAGATGTAGCTGATATGAAATTAACGTTTAATAATTTATACTTTATAGTCAGGATAACCAAAGCCGTCGAGGTCGAACTAGAAAGAGGTGGAAAAGACGATCTGGAGGAATATTGCAAAACATGGACGGAGTTGGCTCGGGATCGCTCGATATGGAACGTCCATCCTTTGCGCAGCAGTGGGATCTATCAGAATAATAAAAAATAATAATATACTAGTTTATTGAATAAATCAACCCATGACGAACTTAAAACTGTAAAGAATCTCAAAGGAACCAATTTATTTTAAGGATTAGCTTCTAGCAATAAAGATATTAACCATGAATACGACATATATATTTTTTAAATTTGACAATAATTTACCATATTCAGCAATGCCAACAGCGTTTGAATGAAGCATAATAGAAGCCTCGACACCCACGGCCCATTATATGCAGATAGATGGGGCTTCGGTTCGGTCGGCTGGATTGTCGGAATGTCAGATGTCAAAGATGAACCTTTTGCTGTTCAACGCAAAAACACCAGGAACAAAAATTACTGACAACGCGTATCTTATATCTTCTATAATATATATAAAAATGAATTGCTGTGCGTTTGTCTCGCTAAAACTTGAGAACGGCTGGGCCGATTCAGCTGATTTTGGTTTTGAACAGATTGTCTTGGGCAAGGCAGGAAAAGTGAGATAATATGGAAAAATTGGCGAGGAAAATAGTAAAAACAACAATTTCATTTTCCCATTTATACTGCTTTCCTGTCAAACATTTGACGTAACCATGGCAACCAAATCGTAACCATGGCTACGCGATAATTTATATGGCAAAACAACGTATGCCGGGTCATCTAGTTATAAATAAATAGCTTCTCGACACGAAATCACATATCCAGTTCATAATAATATGTAAATAAGGCCGCGGTTACAGCTCGCAGATTATTTTTCTTTTGTAATTAACCGGCCGAATCGCGTTTGTCAAACAAAAACTTGATTGGAAGCAATTTTGAACATATTTTTTTATCTTAATATGGACAATAATTACACTTGAACTCGAACATCGCTTCCGATAAGAAAGAGAATAGGTTCGCCGCTATTGACTACCGATCAGTCACACACCGCCGTTAGTATGTTTCTATACGTCACCGATAAAGAATAATGTAATTAACACGAAAGTAGGTACTGCATTACGAAAGAGGATTTTGTGCTACTTGAGTTGTGGGTCTACTTCTTTGCACCTTTAGAAGAAAAGTTTTATGTCTTTAAATCTGAATTGAATATATATTATGTTCCAAATGTTTTTTTATAATGTAAGAGAATGTAAATAAGTACACCAACTTGCAATATTCGCAAGATTTATTTTCTTATAACTTTGTTTCAAGCTACTACAACATCTATATTATGCCTGGCATTGTAAACAAAGCTTCGTAAATAACCAAACGGTGTTATCTCGAGATTCGTAGTACACAATTTGTTCGCAGTATTTTAATCTTTTATCAGCAGGAAGTCTACACACTGGCGCCGGCCCAGGCCGCATTGCGATGTTGCAACTAATCCCCTCATAACTTACACAAACAAGCTTGGGCAAAAGCGCAAAGCGGCGAGCTTTCCGTATTCCGATCGTCAATCGTATGCAATTGTATTTAGGTGGCATTGTGTGTCGTATTTGGTGACTGAATGAAGAGTATGGTGGCTGGTGCATGCAGCGTGGTGGCGTTGCGTACGTACGGTACACGTGGGCGATGAGGAAGCGGGCGCGGGGGGCGCGGGCGCATTCCGGCCGTGACGTCACGCCCACCCAGTGCGCCCGACATTCACCTCGCCCGAACCGTTCCACGACTCGCTGTATCTGCCATTATTGTTGCTACGACTATTTATTTGTGCTCACAAGCCAGCATCTCCGTTTCGGCGGGAAACCGCCTTAGTTCAGCGAACTTGCTCCTCGGTCCTCACCACGGCAGGGTTCAGTACACGGATTGAAAATAAACGCCTCGGAATTCGCTCAGGTCGCTAACGACGCTTTAATTGCGGCCGTGAGGTTCGCATTTCGTTCTCGCGTTCACTGGGAAGCACGGTAGCGCGATTGTTGTTATTGTTATTCGCGGTATGCTTGTCAAGCGAGTTAGGGTCATAAACACTGACTTCATTGCGAACATCTCGACTCGACATCAGAGTCGAATGCAATTCAGAATTCTACGAGGGCCCGAAAGGAATTTGGGATTTACAAAGCGTCGCCGCTTAATAGTTACCTTCAACACGAGCCGGGGATTGAGTTATTATTATGCAATTAGTGAGCACTTGACGGGGCTCCGGGGAACGGCGGTGCAACCCGACCCGTGGCGCCACGGGTGCGCCGAGCGGTCGGCGCTCGCCGTCATTAATCACAATCAACTGATAAATTATTTCGACGTTTCGAAAAGTTCGATTATGATCCTTTGCTTGCCAACGTGCGCGGGTGACAACGCTTACGCACTACGTCCGATCTGAATCCGAGAAAAAATTATTGGTCTAGAAAACTCGGACAGAGATCGGATGTAGTGCGTAAGAGCGCTTACGCACTACATCCTATCTGAATCCGAGATTTTGACGGTCCGTTTTTGTGAAAATGTGTGAAAATCATGGTTTCGGATCGGATGTAGTGCGTAAGCGCTCTGAGAGCAAGTGACGCGGCCCGTAGATGATGCTACCGAATGTGGCTCTCGCAATTCGTGCGAGCTCGACGGGATGACACGTCGGTTTTGTACCTACTCAGGAATGCTACTGTTTGTCGTGAGTGGAATGCCGTCGAGGCCATTATTCACTTTCAACCTATATTAAAACGGATACATTTTTCATTCAAAGCTGGAGCTGACTTAGCGCGCTTGGCCTGGGGTTGCGTAAACTAAGCAATGTCTGCTGATGCCAGTCATTGGATGGGTGACCAAAAGTATATTAACTTGAGTTACTCCGTGAATCGGAATTCACGTCGAGATGTGGGTCCTGGCTGCAGTCGTTAATACCCACCAATCCGCACTGGGCCAGCTTGGGGATTAAGGCTGGTGATGATGATGATGATATTTTTTAATGAAGCCAAATATTTTCAAAGTTTATTCTTTTACTAAGAATAAACTTTGAAAATATTTCATAAGGCTTTCACTATACACTGTGCAATGCCGATGGTACCTGTAAGATTTCTCCTTATAAAACGAAACATACCTAAAATAGGGGATATAATTGCACATTCTGCGACGTCGAGACAAACAGTTATGGCTGTGGTTTTTAATTTGTCTAAAAAGCCACGACAGCAACTCTAATTGAGTAAAAAAGAAAATCTCGCGAGATATACCTAAAAGAACATCAAATATCATTCACCTTTTACCGATAAGACTAGCGTAAAGTTGTTTAATATTTCAAATGAACAGTTCTTGTGCAAATAGAAGAGAACATTATCGTTCACCTGTTATCTGTCACGAATGTGTGTCAAAAACAAAACAATACCTTCTATTTTCTATGGTTTTTCATTCACAATGTTGTCTGCAACAAAACTTAATTAAAACAAGAACACAATTTGCACACTATAATAATCCTGCTAAGGGTCGTAATATTTCAAAATACAGAGTATCGAGAATACTTATATGTAGTTATGTACTTAATAAGAGAAAGGCTCTAAATGTATTATGTTGCACTACACTAGTATATTTACAAATACTAAGGAGTTGCGCCATTTTGTAGCGAAAAAGCGGGTGTCGTTTTTAATTTAATTTGGCAGGAAACTTACTAACTTTCATCAGTTGATAAAGTATTATTCTGCTTATAAGTTCTTTACTATTTTTAGTTACGTTTCTTCAAATAAATTTTAACCACAATATTATATTACCTAAACATAAAGTTGAAAAGCAATCAAATGATGATGTCACGTGTTCTGAGTTATGGCATTGTATGGATATTTATCTTGTGCGTATTAACGAGACTTACTTTCACTATTCTGCCCAATACTCGCTCTGTGTACTTAGTTATATTTCATAAATATACACTAATGAGGTCGAATACCCATCAACCCGCACTGGGCCAGCGTGGTGGGTTATGGCCCAATCTCCCTTTCTTTCATCCATAGGGAAGGCCCGTGCCCCAGCAGTGGGGACATTTAAGAGCTGGTGATGATGATGATGAGGTCGTATACACATGCTAGTACATGACATTTTCATCACTAGACCTTAATGACCCACTGGTGGGGCACAGACTTTCTTTATGGATGTAACAATATAGGGAGTTATCCACTTTAACAACCTTAAAAGACAGACTTATGCTATCTTAGAACTTTTAATGCGGAACTATTCCACCATACATGATTTTTGCGTAACTTTAACCGTTTACGCAGCGCAATGAAAGCTCTGAAAATAAAACTTTCTCCCCGTTTTTGCAACATTTTTCATTGATGCTCAGCTTCTATTGGTCGCAGCGTGATATTTATATAGCCTAAATCCCTCCTCAATAAATGGACTATCTAACACTATATTTTTTCAATTTGAATCAGTAGTTTCTGATATTAGTTCATTCAACCAACCATCTCTTCAGCTTTATAATATTAGTACCTATACTTAGTTATAAAATAATAAAAAACTGCTAGAAATCTAATGTCCTCGTATATGTTTTTAAATAATAATTCCAACATTCCACAACACACTAATGTAGGAGCTGGACGGTGCAGTGCCGTAGCGCTCGGCCTGCGATTGCGCAAACTAATCAATGTTGCTGAGGCCAGTCATTGGATGGATGCCCAAGAATTTACTATCTCAAGTTCCTCCGTGTTTCGGAGGGCACGTTAGGCCGTTGGCTGCATCTGCAGTCGTTGATACCCACAAACCCGCACTGGTCCAGCTTAGGATATGGCCCATATATTCATATATTCTATATATTCTTCCATCTATGAGGAATGCTTGTGCCCCAGCAGTATATATACATAAATCACGGCTATATCCCCCAAGGGTAGTAGGTAGAGGTGAATTAACACCCACTCGCCAGTTAAGTTAGTTCCCACGTAATAGGTGGCTAGCCTATTGCCATATATCCATATATAGGATTAGGGACTTGGGAGTAATTATGGATTCAAAATTATCATTTAATACTCATATTGACCATATAGTTGCTACTGCATTCCGTAGTTTAGGTTTTATTCTTAGGGTCAGTAAGCCTTTGCGTAGAGTAAATACTCTTAAGATTCTTTACTTTTCGTTTGTTCGCTCTGTTTTGGATTTTTGTAGTATGGTGTGGAGTCCTAATTACCAAATCCATATTAATAGGATCGAAAAACTTCAAAAGAAATTCTTGAAATCCCTAAATTATCGAAATAATATCATAAATGAAAAGTATGAAGAATCGTTAGAAAGATATAAATTGCTTAGTCTTTCAAATAGACGAAAAGCATTTGACATAATTTTTTTGTATAAATTGGTGAACTCATTAAGTGATTCCCCGACACTTCTATCACGTTTAACTTTCTCAACCTATGCTCGTCTTCCAGTGCGCTCCTCACGTAAAATTTCCCTATTTGTTCCTCCAAGATTAAACAAAAATTATACTCGTAACACATTTCTATGTCGTTCCACCAACATGTATAATAAACAATTTAACAATATAGATTTGTTTCATATGTCTCTTAATTGTGTTAAGTCACAGTTGCGGCGGACTTTGGGTGAATCGAGTCATTGATGATTGTGCGTGACTTGATTTGCTTAGAGTTTGTTGTGACTTTGATTTATTTCTACATATTTATACATATTAGTTTAAGTTTCCATTTGGCTTGATTTGTTTGAAAACTTATCTTGTGTCTTATTTCTATTTAATTTTGAGTGTATTTTTTTTTCTCTTTACTTTAAATTAATCTGTTTGATTTTGGTTATAAAGTAAGATAATATTCTAAAATATTTTTTCTCTTACTGTTATAGATTTGTCACTTAACTTGTTGTTGATTTATAACTTGTATATTGTGTAATACGCATTCTTTATAATTTATGCAAACAATGTGAAACTCGTGTCCAACATGTTAAAACTCATTGGTTTTCATTATTGATTATATAGTTTTTTCGGCACTGTAGGTCTTTAAAATATTGTTGTAATTTAAAATTATTGTTAATATTAATGACTGTTTGATGCCAAAAAAAAAAAAAAAATATATATCCAGCTGTAGGGACATTAAAAAGGCTGTTGATAATGACGATGATGAAACTAATGTCCTCATATTTTATACAGGGCAACATCGAAGGCGGTCGGACCTCGCTGTGGATCCGCGCGTGGCTGCAGGAGCAGCTTTTCGTGCTCGGCTGCTTCCTGCAAGGGGACGCGGGCAAGGTCCTCTTTGTCGCGATCCTAGTGCTGTCTACCTTCTGCGTGGGACTCAAGTCGGCGCAGATACACTCGCGCGTCGACCAGCTGTGGGTGCAAGGTTGGTGCGCCGAACTTTCTAGACGTTTAATTCAACGGCACAATGTCTTCCCTTATTCAACATCATTTGCGATTACGACTGATGCAATGGACTTACTTTCTACATTATACTTTAGATATTATCTTACTTTACATTTAGGTACATTCAATCAAATTTAAAAAAAACTTATGTTCTAACGCGGCTTGACCTGTTCTTTGTATTAATATTTAATGGAAAAAAAATGCCTTACCATTTCTTTAGCCCTTAATTGTAGGGCCAGATAGGTTCGGTACCTATTGGACCTCTAAAATTCGACTCATAAGCAGAAAGTGCCATTGGACCTCATTTATTAGAAAGCCCAAAAAGGGTATTCTCATGTATAAAACTATATATAGCGAGATTTTGTCCACGTCCCGTGCTACGGGGGCAGAGTGTCCGTTTTAGGCAGTATCTAGGCTACTCTAGCCTACTTTTGTACTAATATAATGCTTGCATTGGTAAATATTTTATATACGAAAGCTTAAAAAAAATCACATAGCTTACAACAGCGCTTTAAAAAAGACAGAACGGAAAGTCTCAGGATTAAACCGGGATATTAAAAACTAACAAAGTGCATCAAGATATAAACGTTACGCGCATTGTAACGTGCGCCTGCACACGAAGGCGCATGGGACGCTTCCGCCTGCGTACGTGCGGCGCATACGCGGCCGAAACTACAAGCGAGCCGCGTGTCGCTCTAACCAGGCTAACTCGATTTCGATACGAAGCATATTAACACGGCTGTGTTATAATGTGCAAACCTATGGTTATATCCGGTGACCATGCAATAGGCTGGTGTTCACCAAAACGTAAAACAAGTGCTTAAAAGATAATCGTTAGTTTTTGACAGTTCTTCCGTACGATAAAATGTCAAAAACTGTCGGATATCTTTTAATCGCCTGTTTAAGTATTGGTGAACTCCAGCCTTAACATTTTAAAATATATTTCTATTAATTTAATGACGGTCGGTTAGGTGGAATGGCCAGATTTCTTGAGTCCTGGTGGGTGCAAATTTTTGTCTGACGAATATTTATTATTTATTAATTTAAGAAAATAATATAAATGAATATATTGTTTAATTTTGAGATTAATCACTAAAGGTTTGCAGACTGCTGTGCTAAAATGGTAATAATTATGTATGATAATAATTAAACATGCCTGATTGGACGTAAATGTCAAAGAATAGTATACCCATAGGATTAAGTTCGATTCTATTTAGAAGTTTCTAATAAGGAATTACAGCCGACTATAGCTAGATTCACCATACGGATGATATATCCATCGCGTGTAAGAGAAAGGAATGCTGAATTGTAGCCAGGTTTAAGGGAGTCCTCTAATGCGCATTAAAGCTCACCTCCGCTGTCGACGTTCCCCTATCTGCCCGGTTTTCATGGAATTCTATAAATAAATACTTACATTCTACATGTATCACATATTAATTAAAAAAAAAAAAGATAGTAATTAAAAAAAAGATCCTGTTTGTTGACTTTTGGCAGACTACAATTGATACCAACCCCAATCTCTTACGCGGGTGTCATACAAGGCGACTAATGGTTAAATTAATGATGATGATAGATGGAGGAAGATAATGGTAAAAGAGAGACGAACGTCTTGCATGTTAGGAACTAGTGAGATTCTCAAACGATGAGACTCCCTTCGAAAGAAGCATGCAGTTGGGAAATCTATCGGAGAATGCAAGATTTACAGGCTTAATGAACTGGAAAGAATTTGGTGGTTAGAAAAAGTTCGGAAAATTAATAGAATAGTTAATAAACCTACCGCCATAATATTTTGCCTTCTTAATTATTAAAGGGCAAGATAAGGTTTGTATCATCATCTATGGAACTCATGGCACATTAAAAGCGCATAGTCCGGCACCCAATAGAAAGTAGAAACGATGGGTGGTGACAATTGTGTTCTATTACGTCGTCACCAAACGGCGCGTCTTTTTTAAAAGTGCCAGTAAATGGCATAAAACTACCTACCTATCTACAACCATAAATAACGTTACAAAAGTTTTGTTGTATCCAGATGTTGCATTCAATTTCGTTTAATTGTCTTCAAATCTCTCATTGTTTTGGACGCAAGTGCCTGTCATAAACAAAATAGAGACGGAATACCAACTGCTAGTTAATGAAGTCTTGAACGGCTCGTATTCGAGGGATACGCTGTATTGTTTAAGTATTCAACGAGCAGAGCAAGTAACAGACAATAACTCTATACAAATTGACTTAGATATTACCTTCAATGCCCCTTTCCATTATCCGGTTAATCCTCTGATATATTATCGACTTAAACTTATAATAGATGTTATGACATATGATTCACTTCAAACAAACAAATATATGTTTGAATAAAACATTTTTTTTTTCTATTTTTGTTGAAGTTGCAATTAAATATTATCCTTTTCTCACAAGTTTTTTGGTTTTGCAATTTTTTTTTATATCAATACACTTGTTGAGATCACTTAATACTCTGATTGAGGACATGAAAGGTCAGAGAGGCCTAATATGCATTTCTCTTTAAGAAGTGTATGTCTCTAGCAGTGAAATGCATAACATTGTTTATTGTTTGTGCGTCAACCGCGTCACCGTTATTGGAAACAAAGATTTCGAAATTCAATATGTCATACTTTTCCGTTTGACCGCTAACAGTAATAACCTCATTAGAGTCTATTTTTCCAGTTCTATAATTTTACGAGCATGTTTTATGATTTTTATATTGGAATTTTATTCGTATCTATAGACTGATTTTACGATCGATCTCTGTTTTGGTTTAATAAGAGTGTCAATAATCGCTATAAATGCTGGTATTTTAACACACGTGGAGGATTCCGCAGCTATTTTACAGGCTATGATTATGAAATTATTATAGTGAAATCTTATCTGTAGTTCGTTTTTCGGCCTGTACCTATCGTCTAGTTTATTGTATTGAATGACTCAACACATTTTAACATATTTTTACCCCTCTACTACTGAAATTTATTAAATTTCTATTGGGCAAGCAGTGCTATCTTTATTCCATAGGAATGTTGTATCTAAGTCTCAAAATAAACTACTGAAAAACTCATTCAAAACCAAATTGGCAATGTTTTTACAACATCATCATTTTAATCGATTGTAAAGCTTGATAGATTTGTGCAACCATTAACCAGGCGTACTGATGACTAAAATGTTATTATTATTCCTAAGCAAGCTGTAATTTTTCGAAGTTCTTCCCACCTATTTTTGCTGTAATATTTATTTATGACATTTATATAATTCAGAAATAAGAAACAAATCTTATTAAATTAAATATATAAGCAAATCTGTTATTGCCATTGAATACACAGTACCGATCTAGCATAGGTAATTGTGTAACGGATAACTAGTATGTCGATATACCCTTAGGTCAGGTATGTCGTAATTATCTGGTAAAATCACACCGATGCTTGAATATTGTAACAGTGGATGTGAATGTATCAATATATCTATGTGTTTTAAGGCTGAGAGATGCTGGATGTACGAAACCACTGTTCTGTGTACGAAACTCTCTCCGTAATTAGCAATAGTAATTAACATTTTTACGATGAATACTAACCACGGAAATCTATCTAGTCAACTGGTTGTTGAGAAGGAAGTTGTAAGAGATATTCTCAAATTATCAGGCAAGATAAAGCATCAAAAGGTTCTAGAATTTGTACACAGAACCCCAAAAATAACTGAAGGCTTTGAAGCTATTGCGTAAGAAGTAGGTAGATTTTTCTCATTTTACTTTATAATTATTTATTTTAATATCTCTGCTGAAATTCTTGCATGTTTAAATATGCATTGTAATAACAATAAATTTTATCGCCCAAAATGGGGCTACCAAAGTAATAAGCCAAAGAGGAACTTTTTCTAAGATATTTTCTAACTTGCTCGGTAAGTATATAATTGTTAATACGCCTGCTATTGTTCCGTAAATATTTCATTTTACAACCTGTTTGTCCACTAATTCTGGTTTTACTATCGCCATGTGCTTCCCCTGGCAATACACAAGGAAATGACCTTAGGCCACGGCACAAAAGGAGAAATAAAAGACCCGAGACTTTTATTTGGGTCTGTCTTGAGGCTGGGTGGTCCCAGATTAGGTTGTATGATTATTGGGATGGCCAGACGAAATTAATACAAATCTACTTTTTATTGAGATATCATATTTTTTTACGTGCGCTCATAAATTCAAGACTCTATATCACCGATGTGGAGGTTTATTGATACTTTATTGACATTTCGCCAGATTGTTTTAGGTCAGATTTAAAAAGGGAAACGGCCGTCTTTTACAGCCGCATACATCAATTAACTTAATACTTATTAAGGTACTAAAACAATTTTATTTTAATCTAGACCATAAACCCGGCAAGAATAGCGGCTTGATATTTAATTTAATTTACATTTTTTGGATTCAGGGTCTGTTTCACAATCAACAAGTAAGTTCTAAGTAGTTTACTTCGCAGATCATTTGACAGTTGTAATAAGAAATATATGTCAATTGAACTTCCAAGTGCCGTGTGGTGACGGCAGAGTAGAATACAATTGTCACCGCCCCAAATCTCTCCCGTGGGTGTCGTACAAGGCGACTAAGGATAAATCAGTGATGAGGAATGGGCAGCAGCGTTCCTCTTATACCACCTAGCAATGTACTGCGACACTTTTGTGCCCGATATATGGCAATAGGCTCGCCACCTATTACATGGGACCTAACATAATTGGCGAAATGTGGGTGCTAGTTCACCTCTGCCTACCCCTTCGGGGATATAGGCGTGATTTATGTATGTATGTATGTATGAACTTCCAAGTAAGCTACTTCGAACTTACTTGTCGATTGTGTCTAAGTACTCATTAACGTTATTTGACGTCCCAGAATAGGTACGGGCATTAAAAACCTACCGGGGATATTACTTGTAGCTATCCCGCGAGAGATATGAATGATGATAATGGTATTCTGTAATTATAGTGCGATTGAAATACTGTGTCTCTATATAAAAATATTTTAAGGTCATCCTAGCAGCACCATAAATAATAATTGATCCTGGGTAGGCCTAGGGCTGAGTAGCGGAAGCGCTGTGAATAGGTTCGCCATAGAGGATATATGCCCTTGATTTCAACTGCATCCCTGGGAAGGTACATCCTATTTCAAGCATTTTATAAGTTCATTGTGTAGCCAAAATCAGCATCTAACCAGCTTTTTGGGCGGTATATTTTATTACGAAAAAAAATATAGCTTCCGCTCGCAAATTTAGCCGGTTGAGAACTGATCTCCGACAATATCGATGATGTTATGATAATTAGTTAGGTAGGTTAGTACCACAGATTTAGAACAGAGACCGTGCAGCCTGCACGGTGCAGGGTTCTAAATCGTGAATATAATTGGTTAATTTACTGGAGTAATGTTTGAAGTTTCTGAGTTTTCAATCCGAAACCAATTTCGGGTTCGTGTGTCCCATATTCTTTACTTAATATGATCTGTTCGATTTTAATTTTAACATTATATATGTTAGAAAAATTAGTAGACAGATTTTGGTGGTTAGAAAAAGAATTTCGAAAAATTATGATCTTGAGTCGGGAATCGAACCCGCGTCCGCTGCTATCCGGGCAGGTGCCTGACCAAAATCTTTGTATTAATATGATATTTTCGTTCACCACTGAAGCTATTAAAAAGTTGATAGCTAGCTTTAAACCTCAATAAATAATTATATTAATATTTCTTATACTTAAACATATTATGTAAGATTAAACTAAAACGAAGCCACGTAGCTCTTTTTAAAATTTAGAAATATTTTTAAAATATGGTCCGTTTCTGATTTCTATACATTCATCACACGTGTGATGGATGTTATGAATCAAAAGTGAGTGGCTTGATGACATCTGATTGATATGAATGGAAGAGGAAACATACTGCGCAGACCCCAGACAAACTGGGAGGCAGGAAGATGATGATTATGATGATAAAAATATTAGAAAAGTTTTTAGGTTAGTACAAAGAAAAGTGGGTAGTAAAAGTTACTTTATCCACATCTATTATCATTCAACACGAAATTGAAATTACATTCGTCTCTTAGACGACCAAGAAAGCAGAGCCAACAAAAAGCAATAAAATTAATAAACTCTACTTGCTCCTCAAATTTATACGCAATAAAGTTGTCAAGATTCCGATAAATATTTAACGTCGATAAAATATTTTTGCTGATAAAGCCTTGACAGCGTAAGTAGGCATTAAAGGTCTAATAAAAAACCCTACGACCTCTGTCGAGAAGAAACGCTTGACGAATAAGGTTGGAGTTCGATAAAGCTCCCACGAGACGAATATGGTTGGTTGCCCAATGATCCTCCGTGGAATTGCGAAGTTTGTTTTTGGATAATCAACCTTAACATTTAACTTTTGCACTTGATGTTGAATGAATTTTGTATTCTTAGATAATACATAATATGTAACTGAACCGTTGATGACTGAGTCCAAAGACAACCTGAAAAAAATTTTCTTAAACATAAATTGTATTGTGCAAGTAAACACAACAGTCGAATAAATTTATGTTTACAATTATTTTAAATGAGTACACCAGCATGAGATCGACAATTATTTTAACTAAAAAGAAAAAGCTATTTTTGGTGCTACTAGTAAGGATATCAAATGGTATCCAATTTTAGGCCGCAGCGTAAGAGATCAGGCACCAACAAAAAAAATCGCCGACGTTACAATAAGGGAGCATTCGACTTTGCGAAGCACCTGCCTAAGTCAAGTGCCAAACAACCAGCTGCACCAATTTTTAACAACCCGCCATTCACATTACCATAAGATAATCGAACATTAAGCTCGAATAACAATCGATTCAATGCGATCTTAAAGATAATAAGATTAATTACACCATTCACTTCCTCATTGCTGTCAGAAAATAAATAATGATGCTGCACGCTCGAAAACGGTTTACGCTACCTTGAAATCCGTAGCCCATTCATCTATAAATGCCTGTCTGTTTTGATTGAGACCTCGCTGCTCGGCTACCGTTCAAACAAAACACAAATACATTCGAAGCCTCCACAAAACCTTATCGGTGGAACAAAGCCGCCTCTGTTAAACAACGCCGAAGGTCCTGGAGTCCTAACAACTTAATTAGGTGGCCCGCGGCCGCCCGTAAATATCCCTATGTGAAATTACGACCAATAAAACCAAAAAAATGTATAACATTTCTATTGAGTCACAAAAAACGAGGGATCTGATTGTCCGCCGCTTTTGTGGGACGTCGTGCTGCGATCCGGCGCGGTCCGACTCAGCTTTTGTTATTTGAACCCTTCAGTGTTCCCGAGAATCCAGTGCTGTGCGACAAAGTTGCAGGCGTACATATTGTTGGAATTACGAACGTTCAGGACAAATCGCTTGTTTTTAATCCAAGGCTTGAAAACTCATAAGAATTAGCTATCTGGATAACCTGTTGCCGTTTGAAGTTGTGGAATTTCTTTCAATTAAGTATCAAAACGGTGTGGAAGTACGTTTATTGCTTTAGTATCACGCATTAGTCATCAGCGGACGTCAGGTTATTAAGTTGTTCATCGACACTCACGCGAGTGCGTCCGTAAGTTACAAAATTGCTCGGCAAACATGTGTATTTTTTGTGCCGATAAACTGGTCACCGGGCCATACAGATTTGCTAGCCGTGACCCGAAACGAAGGTCTCTTTAAGATCCATTTATATTTGATTATTTTTTTCAACAGAATAGCGTTTCGATCATTTAACCTGTTAGAGGCCGATATCGACGGAAGATAAACTTATACATCATGTTTGAAGATGCCGCGATCTTTATTTTGGTTCCTTGTTCTAGTTTGTGTTGAAAGCTATGGATGAATATAGGATCGTTTTCTATGGATATTATTACCTTTAAGATAATGAAAGTAATAACAAACATTTTTTTTATGCTAGACAAAGAAGCTCTTGCCCTGTTGGTAAGCGATAATAAGGGCCAAAGATGGAATCGAGCTTCACCTGGAACCTTCAACCACAGACTGGCTATCTTATCAGTCTTATCACACATTGTCGGAACCCAGTAATACAGTTAACATTATTATTATGGCGACAGATTCTTATTCTTATTCCCGGAGATGACTGGCGTCATCCCGGGGGACGCGGTTTGTTTATTCCGCTATCCATCTGTTGTCTACACTCCGGCAAATTTGCATAGAGGAGCAAGGGGGTGTGCGGGGCAGGCGGACGGACCACACGGGCACGGTGCGCGCGCGCGGGTGGCCGCATGCGAGCGCACGTACCGCGCCTCCGCGCCCGCGCCCCGCGTCTCCCCTCGCGCACGTCATTCATTGCGATCGTCCGCACTGATCGACCGCTACCACGTCGAGTAGAAATGTTGTCATTATCGGCGTGCACGCACCGGGAATGCTGTAAGGTTAGATTCGCATCGACTGCCGCTAATGGTTCGGCGGATTTGTGCGTCGTCGTTATTTTTGCGTACAGGCATATCTTTGGAACGTTGAGAAAAGCTATGTTGGCAGAAGAATGTTAGGCATTAACGTGGAAGGACGTAGAAGGAGAGGAAGACCAAAGAAGAGATGGATGAATTGTATAAAGGAGGATATGATAGCGAGAGGTGTGCATGAAAAAGTGGGGAAGGATAGAAAGGAGTGGAAGAAGAAGACATGTTGTGCCGACCCCGCCTAGAGCGGGATAGGGGCAAGAAGATCTGTGGAACGCCGAGATTCATTTGAAGTATAATGAAAGAGAATGACCGCCTGGCGTGTCGTGCGTGTTACGAGAGCGGTAATGATAAGCTGCGGCGCGCGTGAAAGCTCGCAGCAGACGGTCGCGATAGTAGATAACCTCGCGTGACCTTGCAATGTTCCGCGCTTTCCTCGGTGCCGCTGTACTTTGTATTATGGGCCGCAACCCTACCCTTAAGAACATTAAAATTTATAGGCTTGAGTGTATTTGAAGATTTTGAGGCTGTTAATACGGAGCCAGTGCTTAACGCTTGGTTTGAGTGTAGGCAACTAATCCCTCGGTACGATTTAGAGCGTCAACAGGCGATACTTAAATCCATCCTATACCCAAGAGCAGCGGGCATCGTAAATCGCGCCCACGGCTCGTAGGTGTTAAAATAGATGCGCCCTGTGCGGCCCAGCGCCGATTCTATTCCATTCCACTTGCTTTATGATAATCCCTAATATCCGGTAAGGGGCGTGCGCTATGTTTAGATTACGGACGACTGTCAGCCTTATTCCCTTCATTAATTTGAACCGTTTGGAATTTCAACACGGCAAAAAAAGTACTTATTCAAAATTAGACTGTAATTGATCAATAAACATTATAACTTTATCAATTTACTAATTACACTAGGTACCTCTCTATTTTGTGTTTCAAATAAGTATTATTTAGGTAGATTTTTTATGTCCAACTTGTCAAATTGACCATATACGGGTTAACAACTTCAAACCAAAAACTATTGACTGTAGTACTGATTTACAAATGTGCTACAAGACAATTCATTTCAAATCACACGAAAATTTTAATTCGATAACATTGTACCGTTCCACGAGACGTGATGGACATATTGGTAAAAAGTTTTGATGAATGTCTAAAACTTTTTGCAAGAAACTTCATTTCGTATTAAAATTTAACGCTTATGAACATATAATTTACATACGAAGTGTTCTGAGAAGAGGTGATGACATTAGTATTAAAATATTTGAACACAATACTGGCTCATAGACCACCAGGTTCCCGGGTGGTTTATTAGCATTCTTTACTACTAGTGCTTCGATCTTTAACAAATTGGGAATGCGGTTCTCATCAGGTCATTGATAAAGTTTCTCTTCAAATAAATTGCAAGACCAATTTACAGATAAATCGTAACTTTGTAACAAGTTATTCAATTCAATTCGCATACGATTTCTGGTTTTGCTGATAAATCATTGTCATTGTTTGTTACAATAATTTACGTGTTGTGACATAGAAATCTGTTGGAACGTATTACAATTAGTGTTGGTACCAATTTCAGGGAAACAAACCTTCACATAATATAGTCGAGTGGTGGCGGCAGTGCAGAATTACAATATCTTGAGCCCCACATAGATGTCCTACGATGCAACAGGAGGCTGTTATTACGTGTCCGGAATGGCGCTTGTCCTCTTTCGAAAATTAACGCCTGCTGTGGACACAACCTACAGGCGTTGATACTTTGTAAATTACCAGTGCTTGGTCACTTGGCTTTAAAATACTTTGGTTATTTTACAAAGTACTACATACAATTGGAAAATATTTAATCAAAATAAGATATTTCGAAATTATTAGGCACCCTGATATTTATTGCAGGTTATGTGAGTTAGGTTCAGTTGAATACAATTTATGATATACCTTTATGTGGCTTTAATATGAACCAGCCCCGATAAACCATTACCTAATTGCCAATTTAATTTGTTTGGTGAAGACAAACAGGAGCGTCCCACCAAAAATAGCCAGAGCAACTGCGCCGCTTTCAAATAAAGCTTCCTGTCAACAACTCCCATAATCGAAGGTTTCGAAGAAAATCGGTTTATATATACCATCTTCAGCTTCATTAGGTTCAGTAACACAGTGTGTTTCTGTGTTCGGAATTCCACGCGTACACCTTAAATGCATTCCAAAACACATTCAAAAGAAAAAAGGGCGATAGCTTTAAGTCGCTCATGGCAAAAAATTAAAAGCACACCGTAAAGTTATTGTATGCAGTTCATTAATGAGGACATCGTTAAATGGGACTGTGAAACATTTATAGTCACAGGTTTTATTAATTGAGTTTCCACTGAGAAAAGGCTTGAAGTGTAAACGGGGAACGTTAATGTTACATTGTATGCACAAAGGCAACTTTACTGCGCTCCGGCATAAATAAGTCATTTAAAATGCTTAAGTAGTATATTAAGTGTCGTTCAAATTATACGTTCGGTGTTGTGCTGCTGCTTCACGGTTGCAGTGCTCTTGCTTTCTCTACGGCGAAGGCAGAAGGGGCAATATTTACTGTGTTATTACAAAAATGTGTTTAAGACGTGTTTTGGTGAGGAAGTGTTCAAATCTGGTGTTTTCCTTTTTTGTCAATAACGTGTGACACAGTGATAGAATAGCTGATTTAATTTTAATGGACTTTCTGTTATTCTTAATAGATTAACCTATATGACATAGCCCATAGATATATTATATAGACTAGCCAATACAACAAAAATCAGAATTGAGATGTTTTGAGAAAGGTGGCGATTTTTATGAGATTGTTATAGATAAGCAGTATTATATTACTATATTCTACTACCATGTTCCCAATAGTATTTGGAGTGGACACAATATTTCTCATTTATTCTATTTATTCTATCCACAGTCACGGCCATTATCTTTTTTGTTTGTTCATCATTCTTTTTCGTAGCAAAACATTTACCGATAGAGGTTATTTTAATTTTTTTTCTTAGCGCCACATTCACAATCAATCATGGCTAAAAGAGAAAATACTCGTCACTATAGTTAAAATCAGCAACAAGGAAAAGTCGTCTTTGAGTCCTGTGATATCGCTTCAAAACATCACCATTCACCAGACACGTAAATCGAAAGGTCCCATCTCATTCTCTTGAGTGCGACGCGACATGCCAACGGCTGCTCTCAGCTCAGCCCCTGAGGCGCACCATATTTTTTTCTAACACCGACCTAATTTAGTGCAAAAAATGCGACAAACCGGCCGCGATAAATCAGCGGGAGGGTGTTAATTGGAATGAATTCTCGCGTCGTACCCGATAACGAATATCGTCGTCACTTTGGAGTAAAAGGCAAAAAGTACACATTGCGAGACTTGAAAAAATATATGGTTTGCTTTTCAAATATAGCTTTAGCTTTAAAATTATACCTCACAAAAATGGTAACTTTAAAATAACTTCCTTCACAAAAATGAATTGAAATTACAAACTAGCTACACAGAAAGCAATTAATAATGAATATAGTAATTTTGAATATACATATTTAACCAGTTTTTATAAAGGAGTGTATTGAACTTGGATAGTATACGTTGGCCCAATACCAATAAGTTCCTTCCTAAGTATGATCGAATATTTTAAGACGGATCCGGCGACGACGGGTGTAACATGTAATGTAATCTAACGTAGAATTCGTGTTACATTACACGTTAGATAACATTACACGTTACACACATCTAGATCCGGCTTTATACGAAACACAAACGTGTCTCGTTGAAGATACACACAGCACAAACACGATGCTTTTTTCACTTTCATTTTAAAATATGGAACTGTTCATACATCATTGGAATTGCACTTTCACACTTGACAGTGGCGGAGTTTTGTACCACTCGTGTCTATGAGCTTTTAATTAAAGCCGAACAGATGGCACCCGTAGGCGACACGATTCCCAGTGTGACGTGTTCGCAATTAATCACCGGGACGTGTTAGCCCGCCCTACGTGTCGACACCAGACAATAAACCATAGGTGCTGATGGGGCCGAAGAATTAACTGACTTTTTTACTGAGGGCAATCCTCGAAACTCGTGGCGCGCGACTAAATTAGTTATACCCCCGAATACTCAAAGCTTGAGTCCTGCTTAACATTTAAGTATTGTCAAAATTGACGTTTTTCCATACAAATTCTACATACATACATAAATCACGCCTATATTTCCTAAGGGGTAGGCCGGGGATGAACTAGCACCCACGTTTCGCCAATTATGTTAGGTCCCATGTAATAGGTGGCGAGCCTATTGCCATTTATCGGGCACAAAAGTCGCAGTACATTGCTAGGCCTAGGTGGTATAAGAGGAACGCTGCTGCCCATTCCTAATCATATTCAGATTTATCCTTAGTCGCCTTGTACGACACTCACGGGAACGATTTGGGGTGGTGACAGTTGTATTCTACTCTGCCGTCACCACGCGGCTGAAATACAAATTCAGACAGGAATTTAATTGTCCACTTGGCTTTATAAGTGGTGCTCAAAATTGGAGTAGCATTTCTGTGTTTGGGGGATAGACTTCATAGGTAATATCAGGTTACCTCACTTTAAGATATGAAACTACTACTCATGCTATTCCTTCTTATGTGTATGCGAGTAATATTTCTCCTTGATTGTATATTGTATAAATTATATATGGCCATAAAAATTACGACCATAATTTGGTTATTTTAATTAGATTTTTATGTAATGTGACCTTTTCAATCGTAACTTGTTCAATATTTGTTACTAATAACAATATATCAAGTCACAGTCATCTATGCTATGTATGTACGTGTAAAAATACAGGCATACTCTATTTTTGTTTTATAATAATGATACTAGTAAAAGGAACGTCTCACTCCAGCACTCTTACAATGTTGACAGTAATAAACCACGACAATTTAGTGGAAGCTATATATTTAGACACAGTTTTTACGTCCCCACGTTTAGGAAGCGCTGACAAAATTCATAATAAATCTCCAGGCTCGACGCGTTAACGGTTCCGTTCCAAATGTGTAGACGTTGAACAATAAACTGTGGATGTTGATTGGTCTAAAATTAAGCTCCTGTTTGTATTTCCACCCGTGGCAAGTAATGACACGAACGCTAGATAAATTTGCGTTGAATCACCGTCGTGTTTCGCGTTAACACCATAATGAACTGTTAGGTTTACGATAGCCTAACTAACTAATGCGTTCATTCACCTTCTGACCAGTTAAACTATCGAATCTCTCAATAACCCTTTTATTATACCCCTAGTTTTCTTCTCATCATGTATATTCTCCATTTCATTAATCTTCAATCCCTATTAATAATCCCTATTAAAACAACAGATCCAACAATAGAATGGATCCACTTCTCCACATTATAGAGCTAAAACATATAGGAGGCAGAATGTTGAAAACATTTTTGTAGCTAGTAAATCCGTCTTTGAAGAATCAATAAAAATATGATTAAGGCTTAAAATCTAGAGAAAAGAATATATTAAAATTTATATAAACTAATAATACAGACTTAAAATTGTAAGCTGTAAAAACGAAAGTGAATTTAAGAATCAATGTATAATATAATATTTCTAGAGAGTCGTATTAATGTGCATATTTCTACTGATATCCATGTAACATTGATTTTCATGAGCATACATATTATAATTACCTTGTTTATGAGACACTAATCTTGAAAATGTCATAATTAAATAAATGGTTTTCTTACAGAGGGAGGCAGATTAGAGGCTGAACTAAAATATACAGCAAAGGCATTAGGCGAAGCGGACTTTTCAACACACCAACTTATTATACAAACAGCGAAGGACCCTGACGCTTCGCTCTTACATGCAGGGGCACTCTTAGATCACTTGAAGGTACAGACGCTATTATGTTTATCTAACCTTATTTTTATATTTGTAACAACGCCATTTAATATGGAATTATTAAGTCGTTTAGACTTACTGCATGTAAAATTTTTGTAGAACCATTTTTAATTAGTTAAAATATATTTAGGTGTGGTGCTAAATCATTTTGAAAACAATTTAGTTATAATAAGTATGATTTATAAAGCCGTGTGGTGACGGCAGAGTAGAATACAATTGTCACCACTCCAAATCTCCCGTGGGTGTCGTACAAGGCGACTAAGGATAAATTAGCGATGAGGAATGGGCAGCAGCGTTCCTCTTATACCACCTAGCAATGGCAATGTACTGCGACTTTTGTGCCCGATAAATGGCAACAGGCTCGCCACCTATTACATGGGACCTAACATAATTGGCGAAACGTGGGTGCTAGTTCACCTCTGCCTACCCCTTCGGGGATATAGGCGTGATTTATGTATGTATGTATGTAAGTATGATTTATGTCCTGGACTACGAAGAATACTAATGAAATATTAACAATTTCAGGTTGTACACGCCGCAACTAGAGTGACGGTTCACATGTATGATCTCGAGTGGCGATTGAAAGATCTCTGCTACAGTCCAAGCACACCCGACTTTGAAGCCGAACACATTGAGAATATCTTTGACAACATCGTTCCTTGTGCCATCACTACGCCCCTCGACTGTTTTTGGGAAGGGTCTAAATTACTGGGCCCGGATAATCCTATTTATGTACCGTAAGTAATTTGAACCGTGAAATCCAAGCTCATGAATATGGTAGCCCAGATAGACATTGACGATACTAAATAGCGTTTTGATTAAATTACAGAATTCTAAAGAATAAGCTGCAATGGACCCAATTGAACCCTCAAGATGTATTAGAAGAAGTGAAGTCGCTAAAAATTCAGTTCCCATGGAGGACAATGGAAGCGTACATGAAGCGTGCTGGAATCACCACTGCCTACATGAAGAAGCCCTGCCTGGACCCCACCGACCCCCAATGTCCAGAGACGGCTCCCAACAAAAAATCAGGCCATGTGAGTATTGTACAGGTGTCCATTAATCGTAATGACATATTTACGAGTTCTGAAGTCATTAGGGTTTTATAGCAACTTTTGTATTCGAGTGCGAGCGACCAAAATTCGTCACGCTCCGAGACCGACATTAGAGGTCAATTTCGAGAACTCCCGGTTCTTTTATGATGTTTCCATCATTTATGACAGCTTCACTGACACATAAATAACGTCGCTACAAACGAAATATCTTTATCGATGCAAACGAATAACGTTTAAATACTTGCCTTAATAATAATATGTTTTTGGAATACGATAATAAGGCAGGATGAAAGCATTCGCCGACGGGCAGACCGTACGGCTACCTGCCGCCGTTGAGACCGCCCCAAGACAGTTACAGGACCAAATGGAACGCGTGATTATATCTCTCGTCGCCGGTACGTCGTTGTATTCCGTTGCACGGGCAAATATTTGTTCATTAGTTGGAAAATCATATTTCTCGGAATTAGTTATTGCTAAGACTGTGGAGTCGGTCGTGCAAAAGAACGGTATTATTTTGTTTTCAAATTATGGCGGACAAAACATGTCTGCGGAGCTGCACTCTCTGCCGGGGATCGGTTTTTGTTAGCACGAGTTGGCCTGCGTGCCACCCACGTTCGGCGAAGGGCGCGGCGCGGATCTGGCGCGCATTGTCCCAGCATAGCAGCGCCCGCGCAACGTCGCCGGACCTCTCTATTATACGGGCGCATTGTGCACGCTTCAATGGGCCTCGTTTGCCGCTATCGCTCGTCACAATGACACTATTATATCAATAACGCTCACCGCTCGTTCGTTGGCCAAGATTCAAGGGAACCTCGTAAATTTTGTAGTCCGCATTCTATGTTCTAAATAATGTTGTCGAGTTCGCGTGACGTAATGGGGAGGAATGACGGTTTTGGAATTCAAGTCATTGTTTGTTTTGTACGTTGGGACAGGCACCTGTTTACGCTTGCAATAGAATGGATGGGAAAAGTATAAAATCGGTCATAAAGACAAGTATTAAACTGGATTTTTTTTTAATTTTACGGAAATTATTACACTGATCATCATCATCATCATCATCATCACCAGCCCTTTAATGCCCCCACTGCTTGGGCAAGAACCTTCCCTATGGATAGAAGAATATAGGGAGATTGGGCGTAACCCACCATGCTGGCACAGTGCGGGCTAGTAGGTTTTAAGGTCTGCAGATGCAGGCGGGACCAACGGCTCAACGTGCCTTCCGAAGCACAGAGGAAATTTTGTGACCCATCCGACGACCGGCCTCAGCGAACATTTCTTAGTTTACGCAATCGCAGGTCAAGTGCGCTATTCTACTGCGCTAGCGAGCTCCTAGCGAAATATATTTACTGACACCAAAAAATCATTCCAGATTCCAGACGTAGCAGCAGAACTGTCCCACGGGTGCTACGGGTTCGCAGCAGCGTACATGCACTGGCCCGAACAGCTGATTGTGGGTGGAGCGACGAGGAATTCCACCTCGGCACTGCGAAGCGCGAAGGCTCTGCAGACCGTTGTACAGCTCATGGGCGAACGCGAGATGTACGAGTACTGGTCCGACCACTACAAAGTACATCACGTCGGCTGGAACCAAGAGAAGGCGGCCGCCATTTTAGACGCTTGGCAGAGGAAATTCGCGACGGTTAGTATCAGAGTTGTACTTGATTGAAAGAATGAGATTTTTTTTTATTTGGAACCTATATACTTATACAGAAAATTTTTAATTAAAAGTTAAATTAGGGATACCAAAATGCCGTTACATGTAGGTCAATGGTATTTTGCGGATGCCATTGCGCAGGCGTCTAGCCCAAGCAAACAAACTGCACCATTATATTTATCATTATCTAATAATAATATCTTAGTTATAGGTGTTAAATAATGATTAGAATTTAAAACACCATGTATTAGGACCTTGTAGGTTCCTAGGACCTAATATTATAAAGCTGAAGAGTTTATTTGTTTGTATGGTTAAACGCGCTAATCACAGAAAGTACTGACTCAAATTGAAAAATTATTTTTGTGTTGGATTAATAGTCCTTTTATCGAGGCTATATTATAACCGACATTAACTCGAGCGAAGCCGCGGGCGTCCACTAGTTATAACAATCCTTTGATTTGCCTATAGTATTATTTATTTTTTGTTCTTAATTAGAATATTTTTTATTATATTTAGATTTATAAGTTCGAATTATCAACTAAAGTTCAAGTTCGACTAAAGTAAAGTATTTCACACTTCAAACTGAATAAGCAACACTTACTAAAAATGTGTTTATTGTCTTTTTAGGAGGTCCGCAAAATGACAGCATCAGACACGGTCTCGCCGTCCTTTAGCTTCTATCCGTTTTCGACTTCTACACTCAACGATATTCTCGGCAAATTTTCCGAGTTGTCCCTCAAAAACATTATTTTGGGTTATATGTTTATGGTAAGTTCCTTAACAGCACATGTTTAGTGATTTCTTAAAAGATTTATAATTTTTTTTTATTTCACCTTTGATTTGTTTTTGGTTAACTTTTTTTTGTTTATTTGCAGTTAATTTATGTTGCCGTCACTCTTATGCAATGGAAAGACCCAGTGCGTTCACAGGCTGGAGTTGGAATAGCCGGTGTTCTCCTCCTTTCTATAACAGTCGCTGCCGGATTAGGCTTTTGTGCTTTGTTAGGTGATTATTTTTGCTTATTATTTTTATTTTCCTTACTTAAGACTATTGCACAAATCTCACCGTTAAAATTAATCTAACCTATCTCAAAAATAAAAAATATTATGTATTACCAGGTTTAGAAGTCCAAATTGAAGTCATTGAGGGTCCGGAAGGACTAGAGAGAGTCTCTTAATTTTTGTTAATTCTCAAAATAATTTTTCCCTTAGTCACTTTCTCTATAAGAAATGTTGGCATTGGTGTGAACAGTGCACTAAAATATTCAGTTACTTATAATGCTGACCGTGGCGTTAAATTGATAATTTTTATTATTATAGACCGTATGTGAGTATCTAAATAAGAAAAATTTTCAATATCTAATATTTATTTCAGGAATCCCGTTTAATGCTTCAAGCACTCAAATCGTGCCGTTCCTAGCTCTGGGATTGGGCGTACAAGACATGTTCCTCCTCACTCACACATACGTGGAGCAATCAGGGGATGTTCCAAGGGAAGAGCGAACTGGCTTGGTACTGAAGAAAAGTGGCCTAAGCGTTCTTCTGGCGTCTCTTTGCAACGTCATGGTGTTTTTGGCTGCGGCGCTTATGCCTATTCCAGCGCTTAGGGTATTCTGTCTGCAGGTTAGTTGGAACTTATATGACTTGCATTTCAACCCATCCTTGCTGTATTTTCTGTTTAGTTGTTGTGGCTGGAATGTTGTCATCCCAATCAGTCCCTCCGTTCATTGGTCTCACAACATGGTACTTTCAATCTCTTTTCTATACATTCATTTATGACTAGCTTCTTTCTGGTGTGATGGATAATATTATAAATCTGAAAAGAGTGGATGGCTTGATGACGTTTTACCGAAATATGAATGTAAGAGAAAACATACTGCGCCTAACCCAAATCAACTGTGAACAAAGCATGAAGACGTCGACGAATTGTAATGTTATTTAATGTTTTCCAGGCTGCGATACTGCTTCTGTTCAACCTCGGGTCAATGCTACTGGTGTTCCCTGCAATGATTTCTCTGGACTTAAGGCGAAGATCGGCAGCGAGGGCAGATTTACTTTGTTGCCTCCTTCCTGAGAGCCCGTTGCCAACAAAATCGAAAAATTCGTCGGACCGATCGAAAAACCGCCGCGATAAATCCAATAAGGTGAGCAAGGTTTAAGAAAATATTTAATCTACTAGAATCATTAAATTTAAAGAAAAACATCACTGTAATTCTTTTAATTTTACAGAACACATGGGCTGATACTACAAGGCAACCTCTAGACCCCGATGAAGCTGGAAAAGTAGAAAAAACATGCTGTCTCAGCATATCGCTAACAAAATGGGCCAAAAGTCATTATTCGCCGTTCATAATGCGACCAGCTATAAAAGTATGTTTTGAATACCAATTCAATTAGAACGAAACTTTAAAGTGGTTATTGATTAATACGGTGACCTAATTTTTAACTTTTCCTTACAGGTAACATCGATGTTGGCATTGATCACTATAATTTTAGCTAGCGTTTGGGGTACTACAAAAGTAAAAGATGGACTGGACCTAACGGACATAGTGCCCGAAAATACCGACGAGCACGAATTCCTTTCGAGACAGGAAAGGTATTTCGGATTTTATAGCATGTACGCGGTGACACAAGGAGACTTCGAATACCCTACCAATCAGAAATTACTTTCCGAATACCACGAACAGTTTGTAAGGATTCCGAACATAATAAAGAATGACAACGGCGGCTTGACAAAATTCTGGCTCAGCTTATTCCGCGACTGGTTATTGGATTTGCAAGCTGCATACGACAAAGAAGTTGAAAGTGGCTGTATTACAAAAGAGTACTGGTGTAAGAACGCTAGTGACGAGGGCATATTGGGCTACAAACTTATGGTGCAGACAGGACACGTGGACAATCCCATCGATAAATCACTCGTAACAATAGATACCAAAAACGGTCACAGGTTGGTTGATAAGGACGGTATTATAAATCCTAAAGCGTTCTACAATTACCTATCGGCGTGGGCTACCAACGATGCTTTGGCCTACGGAGCATCACAAGGAAACTTGAAACCTCAACCTAAGACCTGGATACATTCACCTTCAGACACGGATTTGAAGATACCGAAATCGTCACCTTTGATCTACGCACAACTGCCATTTTATTTGTCTGGTCTCAGTGACACGGAAAGTATAAAGCAGTTGATAATGTCGGTGAGAGAACTGTGTCTGAAATTTGAAGCGAAGGGATTGTCTAATTTCCCGTCTGGTATACCTTTTCTGTTCTGGGAGCAGTATTTGTATTTGAGAACATCTTTACTCCTGGCGTTGTCTTGCGCTTTAGCCGCTGTATTCGTGGTAAGTGACACAAGGAAATTCACGCTTATTCCATTGGCCATAAAACCTATTTTTATGTTTAAGACACTAAAGAAATATTTTTATTTTGTTATAGGCAGTCATGGTGTTGTTACTAAATGCATGGGCCGCCTTATTGGTCACCCTTGCGTTGGGTACTCTGGTGCTACAGTTACTTGGAATGATGGCTCTGCTAGATGTGAAACTGTCTGCAGTGCCGGCTGTGTTACTAGTATTGGCTATTGGTCGAGGAGTTCATTTCACCGTTCATTTATGTTTGGTAAGTACTTTAATAATCACCAACATTCACTTTAATTTAATTAATTGAACAATGGGAAAAACACATTTTATTCAGACGTGATTACATACACACACTAATGACCCGATTCACTCACAAACAGTTATATGAACTCTATATACTGAAATTAAACTTTATTTTTCTGTAAATGTATAAATTCGTAATAAATACATTTGTCAACTTATGTAAATTCAAATTCGAAACATTTATTGCATGCTATATTTATAGGTATATAGGTGATAATACATATACAATAAGTAACAAAACATAGACACTGATAGGGCACAGCAAAAATCAAAATAAATTATAAATGATAAATGTATGTAAATCAATGACTGATAGAGGTACTGTTTTGGTTTTGCAGGCTTTCGTGACGTCCATTGGCAGCAAACCCCGCAGAGCAGCCTTAGCCCTCGAGTCAGTGCTAGCACCTGTAGTGCACGGGGCTATGGCGGCAGCGTTAGCCGCATCCATGTTGGCTACCAGTGAATTCGGTTTCGTTGCGCGTCTGTTCCTGAGGCTACTCCTGGCATTGGTGCTCCTGGGTCTCCTTGATGGGTTGTTGTTCTTCCCCATCATACTGTCCTTGCTAGGACCAGCTGCCGAGGTGTGTATTGCATTTTTCTGAAAGGTTTTTACGTTACTGTCAAACAAATTTTTATGCCTACTAGCTTAGAAACTAGGGTTATTATTACTTTTTTAACGGAGCCGTTTTAATGAGCTTTTATATTTGAAGATCAGGAAGTCGATAGTTAATCTGGTATAATGAAATTGGGTCTATACACCCAATAAACATTGCAAATTTATAGCGATATATATACCTTAACCCGACGATCGTAACCACGGCCGCAACAAGGCGACCGAAAGTCGCCTTGTTGCGGCCGTGGTTACGGGTGAACTGGTGCCCCGCGTCGTCAGCCTATGCAGAATAATGCCTGCTCTTCTGGGCATTATTCTGCATGATGCAACACGAAAGTTTAAAATATTACTAAATCGATAGTTTTACGGCGGTTTCAATATTCTTCAATATCATTCTGTTCGCCAATATCATTCTAAGCTTACTAAAGTTAAGTTGCCTGACAGTTTTTGTTATATTACGATAAAGCTGCTAACTAAGCTGTTGATAGAATATTGGGACCCGCCGATAGAAGATTTGCTCGCAAATAAGCGGTAGTTTTAGAAGATTTTCCCGATAACTTATATTTTCCTTCTTAGGTCCGTCCTCTGGAATATCCGGAAAGACTGTCCACGCCTTCGCCCAAGAGCTCACCGGTGCACACGAGAAAGTCGACTTCTGGCAAAGATGGCGGCGATAAGTCTAGTCGGGCCAAGTCCGCTCCGAGACCTTGCGCGCCTTCGCTCACGACCATCACCGAGGAGCCGCCCAGCTGGCACAGCTCCGCGTCCTCCGTCCAGTCCTCGATGCAGTCTATCATGGTGCAGCCAGAGGTGGTCGTGGAAACGACGACATATAATGGCAGCGATTCCACGTCGGGACGCTCGACGCCGACCTCCAAAGTGCACCCTGGAGCTATCACTACAAAGGTGAGCTGCGAATTTAGGTTTTTCTGAAATTCTTGGAAATTAAAAAAGAGCCATTAAATAGAGCGATAAATATTATTTAAAATTAACAGTCAAATCTCAAAAAATACCTCAAACAAGAAACCTTTTTTTTTTAAGAAAAGATTTTTCATTTGTGCTTCTCTTATATTCAAAAGTAATTCGAAATATTGAATTATTAATAATAAAATTTTTAAAAGATTTGATTGAAAATATAAGAATTATTTTGCAATATAAAAAAACAGAAAGTACGTAATATTGAAAATCGTTTAATTTTATCGATTTCCTTGCAGGTAACCGCCACGGCGAATATCAAAGTGGAGGTGGTGACGCCTGGCGATAGAAAATCACGCCGATCTTACCACTACTACGACCGACGGCGAGACCGCGATGACGACCGCGAAAGGGATCGCGATAGAGAACGAGATCGAGACCGAGATAGGGACAGAGATCGAGACCGCGAGAGAGATCGCGATAGAGACCGGGAACGATCGAGGGATCGCGACCGGAGAGATCGGTTCAGAGACGAAAGAGATCACCGCGCATCGCCAAGGGAGAACGGACGCGACTCGGGCCACGAGAGTGACTCCTCCAGACATTGAACCGACCCCAACTAGTGTAACTCACTGTGTTCACACTTCAAACGTTTCAGTGTAGATATTTGAGTGGGGGCGCGAGGATATGCTAAGAGTTGACATCTTTACCTAAAGTTATAAAGTGTTTGATTTGAGAGCGTAAGACATGTTTTAAGGTCCGCAATAAGGTTTATATTCAATGCCTTAGAGCAGTATTACGAGTGTAATATTTAAGCTAAATATTCATTATTAACATATACGATTACATAGTGGAGGCTACAATTATTCGGTACATGGACTTGCTCGTATTCAATTGACATTGTGTGTACGGCAGTACTGAAATCATTCCATTGAAAATATTAACCATTATGTAGGATTGATTTAAAGTTCATGTCTGTTCTAACCGTTCCTTTATTTTATAAGGCTTTTATAGATCTTATTTGTTGAAATATTTAAGTCACGCCTTCGTCGTTTCCGGCTTTAAATCAATCCCTCATCATGTTCGACCAACGTGAACGAGAATGGAAATCGTGTGAATTCTAATTGTGAAGACCAAATATCATTTTTAAGACGTCATAATTATGTATTTGTTTCGCGTGTTCCTATTTAAAGACATTTCCATTGTCATCATGTGCTGCTTTTTGTTACAATTATCTTCTCTAAAGACTGTGGTCATTATACTTTTATTAATTTATCATATTATTTATTTATATTGTCTATAATTTTATTTTATTATTTTGTCACCAGATAAGTCTGTGGGAAATCTCAGATTTGTTGTACAAATTAGTTAGTGCTATTATTAGTTTAGGTACCTATTTATGAGATTATTTAGTGTTCTAAATATACCCATACTGTATTTTTGTGATCTTTAGGTAAAGGTTTAAGACTGCATTTAACGATCAAAACACAGTATTCTGTGGCTAAGTATCATTGAAACAATGCGGCTTGTATACATGAATTTTACTGACAGACGCTGACCTCAGTAGGAAAACAAATTAATATTATAATTAGTGTTGTGACGTTTGTGCAAAGTACTTACTAGATTGTATTAATTTATACTTACTTATGTAAGTTTACGATATTATGTAAATATAGAATTAGCCCTAATGTAACACTTACTCGAATCGCGAAATGCCTGCGCGCGCGCAACTGAGTTGAATACATTTTGTATCGTTTATTTTTATACAATTTAAACTGACATATTGTCGAAAAACTGTAGGTTGTAACCGAAACCAAGTGTTTTATAAACTTTTTGTGAATAATGAACTTTTATCCGACACGGTTTATTTTTTAAAGCAATATTAAGTAGAATGTTCGTGGTAGTTTTTTCCGTGTTATTAATTCTGGAGTCAATAGTAGAATTTTAATGTGTTTGTATAATATTATACATTGTGTTTTTATTTTCTGTCTTATTTATATCAATTCTTCCAAAAACGATTTCTTCCATTTTAGCAACTAAGATAATCAAACAACAAATCAATGTGAATAAACTTGAGCTATATTGAGAAAATAAAACACTGTCTACTATACATGCTTATCTTTTATTTTGAAATGTCCGTATCAAAAACATTTTCGATAATAAACTCATTAATTTTGCATCTTCATGTTTCGTGCAGTAGGCAGACTCATGAGCAGTCCATAACATCTTATTTACTTACTTACAGGGCTTGCTTCTTCTCTCTAACTTGAAATTGGATCGAAAATACTGATTTAAATTGTCCACAGAATCCTATCATGCTCTTATTAGATACAGAATATAACTTCAGAGATAAATGCGCGTGATTTATGTATGTATGAATCTAGAATATTAAAAAAACGCATAGAGAAAAATTGGGCACAATTAACTTTACGATTTATTTCACGTCTATATCCCCCAAGGGGTAGACAGACAGAGAGTAATAAAAATTACTTCCTAATATATTATAATCTTCCTACCCTGTTCCCAGTTTATTAAGTTTAGTTTGGTTTTGAAAATTGTATAGTCAAAACATAGCATTAGAATATTAAGTAGGCAAACAAAACAGTGAACTCTAAATGTAATTATTGTGCCAAGCATAAGTCTCATCCAAGCGGAAAATACATAAATAAGGATAGGTAAGATGGACTTAAGATCCTGAGGCGTAAACAGTAAACACCTGAAAATATTCGTATAGAACCTAAAGGTTTCGCTAAGCTTCTAAGGTTGAACACACTTATTTCACACTGATACCCTGTTGAAGAATTAAAATGCTACTTTGATTTTCTCCTCCGAAATTCAATCCAATCAGTCATACTAACGTTCCCACTACTGGGACACATAGAGAGAATGGGACATACACGATAGCTCAGATTGGTGGGTATTAACGGCTGAAAATGTAGCCCGGACAAACGGCTTCACGTGCCTTCCGAAGCAGGGAGAAGCTCGACATAATATATTTTTGGTCAACCATCCAAAGACCGGACCTACCGAACATTGCTTAGTTTACGCAATCGCAGGCCGAGAGCGGCAAGCCACTGCGCCATCAAGTTCCTCCTCCTCCAATTTAGGTATTAAAATGGGAAGTAATCCGACAAGCGTGCCGTGATCCGCTTAGTGTAAATTTAAAGGGCAGAGGAATTCCGTCAGACAGATCGCCTGCGACATTCCTCAGAAAGCGGGAGCGCTGGAATCAATAAAGGATTTCCTGGCGGCGTGCCCACGCATGTGCGTAAAATCGTGCAGCCTGTGACCCTCCTCGGCGTGATCACCGTCAAAGCCGTCTGACGGTCGCATGTTTTCTGCGGCCCCGAGTCTGCCGGTGGCCATCGCGTTCCTGAGTAAATCTCAGCAATAAGCGGGACTCGCCGCGTTATTGGGCGTATGATACGCGCGCAGCGTCAGTGTGGGGGGCGGGGGGCGATGTGCGCGGTGGGAGTGCGCCTTGGCCGCGGCGGCGACACGCTCCACTCTCGCCCTGCGGTCCGCCCGCGCCGTCTCCGGCCGCCGACCCTCGTGACTTGATGAGCAGACGAGAGTTCCCTGGTGACTGCCAGTGACAGACAGCAGCGCCTAGTGACAGACAGTGTTGTGGTCGATGCGGTCAGTGTGTGTGCCTTGTGTCATGTGGGGAGTGAGATGGCGTTAAGAACCATGTCGCTGTGGCTCCTGGTGGGCCTGCTAGCGGCCGCTGCGCTAGCCAACCAGCTCGAGGATATACCCCACAACGAGTAAGCTGCACTTACGCTACCGGCACTTGTGAATAAACGCTTTTTTTGCACGAATCAGGCCTGGTACTTCCCGGTTATTGACTAGTGGAAGTTTGAATTGCATTAGTTATCAGTTATTTGGAAAGTTAAACAATGTTTTCAATTAATTTATGTAGAATATATAATATAATTGTTAAGGAGCACGTTTACGCACTTAAACGAATTGCCTTTCATTCAGAAATATTTGATTAGATAGATCGCTATCAAAAATTACAACCTTACTTACTTTGCACATTTTTTGTAAAATATTCCCAAATTGATTTTGATGAATGATATTGAATTGTTCTTCATAGAACTAGAAAAAATTATGTTTCTAAATTAATTTTATTTAATAAATTTTTGTGATTATGTATGCAGTAGAGTCTCAGTCTCAATATGTATGGTGTCTTACGGACAAAACTATAAACCCATGTTTGGGTTTTAAGCGCCAAGGTTCCATATTATATACTTCTATGTACTTGTTAGTGTACTTGTAAAAAAATGTTATGAGTTCAAACCCTGATCTCCAACAACACCATTCCGACATGACGTTACTCCGACAAAGTTGATATTATTATTATTCATAATTGCCAATATAAGTACTGAATTTGCGTTATCTTAGTCTAGTATTCATCAATTCACAATTTCTGGACCTCGCATAAACTGCTCTATCATAATTAATTATAAACATGGAGTTTGTCGGTGTAGCGTGTGTCGCATAAATAATTTCAACCGTTTTAATTAAGGTTCATCTTTTAATGCTTTTATACAATATAGCAAATAATACACCGTGTAGACTTTATTTGTGTGCCAATTTTTTAGAACAGCTTTTCTGAAAATGAATAACGTGATTGAGGGTAGCTGAGCATGTTGTAAAACCTAGGATGTTCGAGCGCGCAATCAGAAGCCTCTATTCTCTAAGACGATTTTATTCAGTCAGGGTTTCCAGTCTCTCTCTCTCACACACACCGCGCTCATCCCAGACGAGTGAGAGAGATGGGTAGATTCAAAATAACGAGATCGTTTTACAGAGTATGTGTACCAAATGGACCGTTAGTTTTTGTGTACAATCTGTGTCGTAGCTAAAACGTAAAGTAATGCTCTGTCGCATTTTTTCATGATAATTTTGCCCGTATCGTGTAATCGTTATCGATTCTTAAATACACTGATAATGTAATGGTAGATCATGAAATAAGCAATAAGACGGACTGATCTCACTAGTTCGACAGTAGCATTAAAAAATAAACATACATACATAAATTACGCCTATATCCCCGAAGGGGTAGGCAGAGGTGAACTAGCACCCACATTTCGCCAATTATGTTAGGTCCCATGTAATAGGTGGCGA
The DNA here is from genome assembly GCA_963931975.1 of Cataclysta lemnata. Lineage (NCBI taxonomy): Eukaryota > Metazoa > Arthropoda > Insecta > Lepidoptera > Crambidae > Cataclysta > Cataclysta lemnata. The sequence goes on along the minus strand of OZ008340.1, from coordinate 13,789,772 downwards.
GCCTATTGCCATATATCGGGCACAAAAGTCGCAGTACATTGCTATTGCTAGGTGGTATTAGAGGAACGCCGCTGCCCATTCCTCATCATTGATTTATTAGTCGCCTTGTACGACACCCACGGAAGAGATTTGGGGTGGTGACAATTGTATTCTACTCTACCGTCACCACACGGCGCAGATTTTTTAATGAATATTAAAAAAATATTCATTAAAAAAATCTATTTATCCCCGAAGCGATAGGCATGGCTGTATTAACATCCACATTTCGTGAACTATGTTAGATCCGAACCTATTGCCATCTACGGTACCTACTGCATATTGCAGTTTTTGTTATGTAGTTTAACAAGAACGCTGCTGGCCGTTCCTAATCACGGTTTTTACCTTTTATCGTCACATATGACACCCGCGGGAGTGATTGGGGGTGGTAACAATTGTACTATGCAGACAGCGTGACTCATTTGTTTTACTATTTAAACATGGTAAAAACGAAATATTCTTCAACACATAATCTTATTAAATACTAGTTGTCGCCCGCGGCTGCGCTCGCGTTGATGTCGATTGTTGATATTGTTATATACCTATAGCCTTTAAGCCTTCCGCAATTAATGGACCATCCAACATAAAAATATTTTTTTAATTTGAACCAGTAGTTTCTGAGATAGGCGCGTTTAACCAACCAAAACCCTTCAGCTTTGATAATATTAGTATAGATGTCTGTAAGAAGGCTTCATTTGGAAAGTTGTATAGAATAGAATTATATATAGAATTAGTGACACTTTTAATTCTCTTCAGTTCCACGGTCAAACTAATGATTTAGGAAAAGATGATTTTCGTACGACATATTATATGATTTCCAAGAATTTGTAATTAAACTATTAAAGAAAAAGTAGGCATTGACTTTTCTTACCGGTTATTATTGTTAGAAAAATGTCAGGCCAAAAGTGCCGACATGCATGTATCGTATCGATGACATTTGATTAAGTAAAAGAAAATAAAATCTGTAGGAAGGGGATAGAAAGGGAAAGGCGTGATTACGTGCATGTCCCGTTCTTATTATTTAATATTATTTGTTACTGCCATTTCAAGTTTGACTTCTTTCCGTAATTATTTTACGATCAATCGAAGCTGTAAGCATCGCTCTTCGAACCATTAAAATAAAGAAGATTTAGTTGTTTACAACGTAATATTTTGATTGGTAAACCACCTTAACTTGATATTACACATTTTTTACCGTTCAATACAGGAATGAATAATTTTAATGAACTTTATAAAAATACGTTTGAAGCACAATTTAAATTACCCAAATATTCTTGATTCTAAGCACCCTCCCTTGGCAAATAGGTCAAGGTTGATAAAGGCTCCCGTTATTTCGTCAAACAATGACCATTATACATTCAAATAGAAACGATCCTGTAGGGAAAAAATTGAAAATGATGATTACATTTTCTGTTCTGTTTTTTTTTGCGATAAGAATATTAAGAACGTTCCACGAGTAATTGTTTTTTGCTTACGCACAGTGTTTTGTTTGCGGCATGTTTTTTATTTATTATTTTAAAATAAGACTTTTTGGCTCGTGATCAACCATTCACAGATGCCAGCCATTACGGAGACACCAGTTATTTAGGTCAACGAACTACTCTCAAAATTGCACCAAGACTTCGGGGACACAACGTGACTAAAAGCGCGTAGTATATACTGAACGTAATACATATGTATGTATGTACTGAACGTAGTACTTACCTACGTTATTATAATAGATTTACATTGAAATTAATATTCAATAAGAACATACTTTTATACATATATTATATAAGTAGCACACCTCTATAAAATATTATTAAGGCAAACATCACCATAATTACTTGTAATAGATCATATTTATTATGACAAATCTTAAGAGTATTTAAGCAATATTATTGTGTATTTATACTTTAAAATGTTGGGTTCTTGTGAAATACTTCATGACCTTCATTCAAATCAGCTTTTTCGAAAGATTTAACATTTTGTGACAAAACCAACTTCTTAAAGAGCAAACGCCCGACACGAATCTTTACTTTCGCCGTCATTGTAACTGATTACCCGATCAGACAATTAATTAAAATCATGCTAATTATATTATTATATCAGACAATCTGGTCGAATCGGTAACACCGTTAGTAATTTGACTGCGTTTACGGATTCATTGTGCGCGGTTAATTACGAAATGCATGGGTTAAAACTAGTTATAACGGTTTAATGGGCGGCCGCATTACACCGAGCAGCCTTCGAAAGAGCGTGTTGGTTAAATTGAAACTGAATACAAAATGGCATAATGAGATGTAAATAAAAATGGTTGAAACAGTGCAAGGGCTTCCGAAACTCATATTATACCTACGCAGGTATGATTTTATAATTAGCCATTTAGTACCCGTCTTCCATGAGCCAAGTGGTGACAGCAGAGCAGAATACAATTGTCACCTATTTCGCGGATATCGTATAAGACGAGTTAGGGATGAATAATGGCAGCAGCATCACATAAAACATTCTGATTTCATAATTATTGCAGATCTAATACTTATACTTAATATCACTCATATTAAGTATAAGTTTTTGATCTGCAATCTGCCAAAAAGCAGTGTCTTTTAAAAATGCACATTTTCTGATTTCAACTCGTCAACTCTTTAAATTCACTGAAAAAAATACTAAGCGACTTAGGAATATACTCTTGTATTTCAATGAATTTAATAAAAAAACAATAACATAAATTTTCTTGGAAATCAGTTTTGTTGTGAGGCTTATGTTAGCAGAATAGATTATACGTTGAATAGATACTACCGATTAAGCAAAAGCGGATAAATGTGATAACAATTCGTAGCAAAGAAAATTATATTTCCTTATATTTTGAACATCTTCCTAAACAGCGCTTATTTTATAAATAACGAATACATTCCATCATTGTACCGAGTAATAAATGTCACCTTTTCGTAAATATTTTTCTGTGAAGAAGGTTTTACCGGGCTTCTACGCCCACCAAGATTTTAAGCTTTCGTTACATAAACGGATTTTGCAAACAACGCTGTAATTGAGACGATGTAAAACGTAAAATACAATTTATCAAATGTTAAAGAAAAGGAAGTCGAAAAAGTCCCAAATGACTTCTCGATCGAAAAACAAATAAAAGTCATAGATCACTCTTGACTTATCTTAAGATGGAATCTTGATTAAACCTTAATTTTTATCACGCAACGTGCAAAACAAAGAGCAAGATGGTTACAAACAGATAATTTTTAGAATATCTACAACAGGATTAAAAACTAACCACAATTGGAACGAAGTAGCAATATTGTGTTGTGTTTAAATAATAAAATGATAATTATCCGTCCTGTCTTATCGATTCGTTGGATTAATTCGTTTAGTTAATTATGAACTCTGCCGGTTAAAAAAAATTCAAATTGGAAGAAATAAAAGTCTATATCCATCTTGCTCACCTTTCGGGTAAGGGTGGGCAAGATGGATATATATTTTTTTTCTGCTGCCAGCAGGGAAAAGAATACTAGTAGAAAAAAATATATTCAGTGAATTGATTTCTGGTTAAGTTTATAGGAAAATAGCCCGGGTGTAACAGTGCTTCACACTGAAATTTCGCCGATGTAATCAGCGTTATACATTTTTTATCGATTCGATGCGACAGGGCTGAGTCACTGAGCTTTGTACCTCCGATTGTTAGGTCGACAAAAGGGCAGCATACGATGTCGTTAACACGTTTCGTAACACAGGTCTGCCTAGCTATTAGCGCTATTTCGAAATATCAATCAATTCGTATCCAACATCTTACTATTCGATTTGAAAAAAAAATCTAGTCTAAGCCATCATAACCTAACTACATACTTCATTTTATCACGACTCCTTTCCTATCCTGCTTCCCATCCTACCATTTTCAAAGTTATCTTATTTTTAATTCATTTAACAATTGTACACAAAGAATTCAAACGAGCATAAATTAATATAAAATAGTACAAAAGGTGAAGCTTATTTCTAAAGAAATCTCTTCCTGGGCTGGAAGAGATTTCTTGTGAAAGGAAATACACATGAGTCTTCTTTCTTTTCCTTTTTCCTGTCTGGTACCCAGTTTTTCAGGGCTCGGAGGAGTATGTCTCCTTCCATTAATATCGGTCAGACATCATCAAACCATCCACTCCCTTTTGATTCATATGATGTACCTACACCGGAAATAATTTTCACTATAATACGAAATCACAAGTCTGGATCGTTGTGAGCAATTAAAGCAGATCGCGTAATAATCAGACGCTGAATTATATGTTTTTGTGACACAGTTGGTCTTGATTAACCCATCACTATAATTTGTTACTTCTATGCTGGCTCATGAACGAAAAAACCAGCCCCTACTTACACCCGTCGCCATGTGTGAGATAGATTGCTGCCTGAGTGATACATTGTGCAGCTTCTAGAATGGCATCTGCCCTCAGCAGGTAATCGTTCTAGGCTTCTTCTCCCTTTAGTATCCCTGCCTGTCCCAGTAGTATTAAGCTTCTCTAAATTATCTAGGCTCTCGGCGGGCCCGAATAATGAAATGAGTTACAATGACGGCAGAGTAGAATACAATTGTGGTGTGGTGTCGTGTGGTGACGGCAGAGTAGAATACAATTCTCACCACCCCAAATCTCTCCCGTAGGTGTCGTACAAAGCGACTATATAAATCAGTGATGAGGAATGGGCAACAGCGTTCTTCTATACCACCTAGCAATGTACTACGACTTTTGTGCCTGATAAATGGCAATAGGCTCGTCACCTATTACATGGGACCTAGAATAATTGGCGAATCGTGGGCGCTAGTTCACCTCTGCCTACCCCTTCGGGGGTATAGGCGTGATTTATGTATGTATGTTACAATGAAAAACAAGACAAAATTTTAACAATTATTCTACTGCCGCCGGAATCGACTTCGCGTCCTTCGCAATCCGGGAAGCTGTGTACACAACACTCAGCCAACCACGGAATACGGAATAGACAGCCGCCAACCGAATTGTGGACGCAGGATCGATTCCCGCAACAGGACAATATTCATTGAAATTTTTTGACAGGTTTTTTTTTACATTTTTTCTAGCCTTTGCATAATGTTCAAGTAAAAATAAGTCAACAGTGAAAAAGCCATTTTCAGGCGTCGTCTAGAACACCTAGTTAAAAATAAAAGGGATTATTGCTCACCACTCACTCACACAGGCAGCCTAAAACCGTAGTCCACAGACATTATAACTAGGGCAACACACACTTAAATATCTACTTATGATGTCGCCGTCTTATTACGCAGAAGGGGCCGAGGGCGCCTACGCGATTTCCTAAACGAAAAGTTGCCAAGTGACAGGTCCTCCTTCGACGGATCAATCCGTGATAAATTACTGTTCAATCCAGTCATCCAACTTTGCAAGACAGCAGCCGCTCGCAAAAAGTTATTAATACCAATCCTCTATGAGTGTAAAGTGAGAGAATAAATCATTGTACGAGTAGGTACTCGTGGCCACTTATTGAATTGGGATTTCTGCCGCATTGTTATTATCGAAGGAGGGTGCGTTTGTTAGGAACCTGAACAAACAAAAGAGCTCTCGCCACAGGTACTCTTTTATGTAAGATACTTTTTTTTATAAAGCGACCGTTAAGGTTTGTGAAAACGAGATTACTGCTGAAAATAAATTTTAGTCGATTTTCTCTTTTTTAATAATGAGCTTTTTAATTTAATTACGAAGATAAAAAATTATGTTCTGTTTATGTATTGTATAAAAATATATACAGTACATACATACATCACGCCTGTATATCCCCTAAGGGGTAGGCAGATGTATAAATGTGTTTAAGCTACATATTAAAAGATCTTATCCAGTACCACTAGTCAAGTACAATTTAGTGCTTTGAAGAAACCAAACCAATTAAAGATAATTTTCTTTTAAACTTATAAGATGCAAAAAGTATTCATAACTAAAGATGCAGACAAAAGATGACATTTTAAAAGGTCTCTGAACTTTAAACAGTTGAATCGCACAAACTTATTAAGCCGTCCAGACAGCCCCGCCTTGGACCTAGGTATAACAAGAACATCTGAACAAATTAAGAATAATAGATAATACTACATAATATATAATAGATACATACAATATATTAATCATGCCTATTTATCACACGGCTTTTGTAATAATTATTTATACAAAATAATGATATTATTTAATTTATTTCAGCTTAAAATACCCAATTAAATAACATACATACATAATTCACGCCTATATCCCCGAAGGGGTAGGCAGAGGTGAACTAGCACCCACGCTTCGCCAATTGTGCTAGGTCCCATGTAATAGGTGGCGAGCCTATTGCCATTCATTGGGCACAAAAGTCGCAGTACTTTTCTAGGTGGTAGGTATAAGAGGAACGCTGCTGCCCATTCCTCATCACTGTTTTATCCTTAGTCGCCTTGTACGGCACCCACGGAAGAGATTTGGGGTGGTGACAATTCAATTGTATTCTACTCTGCCGTCACCACACGGCAATTAAATTACATCAAATCATCAAAATACTAATTATTAAAATGGACATTCCGCAATGACACAAACAACTAATTATACAATGTGTCAAGTAATAAAATTAAAATTAAAAAACATAGTATGTGTAAGGGGTCGTTGGCGTACCGTATTCATTCTCTCAACATCAATGTCTTAACGTGTCTTCCGAAGCGCGGAGAAACTCGATATAATACATTTTCGGTCACCCACCTAATGACCGCTCTTGGCGAGCAGTGCTTAGTTTATGCAATCGCAAGCCGAGCGCGCTGAGCCACTAAGCTATCGAGCTCCTCCATTGGTTCCAACTTGCAATGTCCATAATGTACTCGAAGAAAATGTCCATAATATACTTACCTACTCGAACAAATTTTTAATATCGGACGTAGGTATCAGCATTTGGAACACCTACGTCCGATATTACAAAAAAAAACACTCTGGATTAGTTGGTGGGCGGCCAGTCATAGCTGAAATGTGGGCGTCTGCAGTTATCAGGGCTGCCAAAGGGCAATCGCGTGCTAAAATTAAGTGGCTCCAATTTTTATTAACAGTATTACACGATCAAGTGTTACTACTAATCGAGTCAGTACCGTACAAATGAAAAAATAAACGAATCCTGCTCGTAAAATTATAAACAAGTGCGACAAAAAATGTATAGAGAAATCAGCAATAATTATTTTTCGCTAACTTCACCCTTCCCAATACAATGTATTAATACGGCGTATCTAACTAAAAAAATATGTCTTACACTCACGCATACAATTTAGCCCAAAGTAATTTTCACTGTAGGTACCGTTTCCAAATCATCAAGTTTCTGAGGGGAGAATCTCGTATCGGTGCAGTATTTCTCCATTCCAAGATTGCATTGCATCATCGAACCATTTGTTACCTTTTGATTCTTAAATATCATACAGAAATTTTTATTGTATTCTACTCTGCGTGTGGCGACAGCATTGTAGAATACAATTGTCACCTCCCCAAATCTCTCCCGTGGGTGTCGTACAAGGCGACTTAGGATAAATCAGTGATAAGGAATGAGCAGCAGCGTTCCTCTTATACCACCTAGCAATGTACTGCGACTTTTGTGCCCGATAACCGATAAGACTTGACATATTGGCGAAGCGTGGGTGCTAGTTCACCTCTGCCTACCCCTTCGGTGATATAGGCGTGATTTATGTATGTATGTATGATTCTTAAATGATCTATCACACCGAAAACGTGCCAGTGATATAAGAATGTATGAAAAGTGATTATCTTTTCATAAATTCTTATATCACTTGTATTAACCATGTCGAGAGGTCGATGAACGGCGAATTAAGGTTGTGGCTTAGGTTTTACAATCGGCTACCTGTTTGAAATCAAGCCACAATCTTAGGTATGAAGTTGTTGGTAGTTTCACTCACCATCATCCGTGTGTCCCAAAGTTCTTCTTGGTTTACACCATGCAATGCGATTTTTTCTTTCCCAGGCATGTCTAGTCCTAATACTGTAATTGAATGTCAAAACAAATATTTCCAGTCAGAAAACTCTAATATTAGCAAAACATGTTTTATATTTCAAAATTTTACAGACCTATCAGATTAATAGTTTGCCCTGATCTATTTAATTTATTCAAATTCAAGACGAAAGGCCGATAGATCTTGTTAAGTGTTGAGAATTTTCCGAGACTTAGCTACCAGCGAATTTGATTGGATTAGTGGAAAATTCTCTAAAAGGCCTGTTCGCTTGAAGCGGCTGATCACAAGAGCACAATCCTATCCAATAACTTTCGCGCCGTCACATTCAAAAATTAGTTTAAATATTACGCTTAGTCTGAGCGAGTTTTGTGGTTGAGTGTTTTGACAGAACTCTGATATTGAACAGAAAATGTCAAATGCTTGAACAGAAAATGTCTATAATTGACTGACTACCGAAAAGAAATGAAAAGAGATAAATCAGAAAATTAAACTACTTTTGTTTCGTTTTTGTGAATATATTTCTGGTTATCCATCCGATGCTTTTCTTGTATGCTGTTTCCCATTTTTCTCCTATCTACAATTCCATTTAGCTCGCAAATATAAAAATAATAAGCGACGCAAATGAAATATAAAAATAACGAGAAGTAATCAGCCGAGAATTCTTGCCTCCAACTTAATAATATGAATGTAGCAGGCAAGAATTCTCATCCATAAATACATAAATCACGACTATATCCTCGAACGGGTAGGCAGAGGTGAATCACCACGTCTTGTCTTGCCTCCTAATTGTGCAAATAAACATTTAGTTAAAAAGTTAATAAATGAAATGTAAAGTAATTAAGGGCCGGTTTTTTGATGCATAGTTAACTGTTAACCAATTTGAAATAAAACAACTTTTACGGATAAGACTCGAGTATAATTTGGTGACCACGGCCACTGTAAAGTGATCGAAACGTCGGGTTAAATAATTAATATGCCAAACACCAAATTATACGCGAGTCTTATCCGTAAAAGTTGTTTTATTTCAAATGTGTATAGTGCTCGTGCAAATATAAGAAAACATTATGTTAACCAATTGTTAAAAATTGTTACTTTTCTTTTAACATCACTGATATTTAACTATTTTTTATATTTACTATAAACTATAAAATAATAACAATATCTGACTGATATTTATCCATTAGTAACATTATTAACTAAAATTGTTACTAATGGTTACTACATATCAGACTGATATTTAGCAATTAGTAACAGTTTTTAACAATTTGTTGAGTTAACTATGGATCAAAAAACCGGCCCATATAACATACTATGCTGATATGTTGTCGAAGAACTGTAACATCAGATCGTACTATTTCGTAGTACGCTCGTAGCACGTAGCTTCAAAGCGTTACGCTGCGTCCAACATTTTATGAATCTACAATAAGTTATGATGACGTCGGTTACGTAATGTTGGAGATTATGGGAAATTGAAACACTGATTCACTGAAGAAATTAATGTGTACTATATTCACTTCGCCACTAAGAAGGTATACGTCCGTTCCCTAGTACAGTTCGACACAAAGTGAGAGAGGGAGTAGTGAAAATTACTTAAGAAAAGATGGTGCTTCATAACTATGAAGTATATTAGGCATACTATGAACTAATAGTTAAGAGATCAATTTTTGCAAATTATTAAATAAAATTCAAAACTTATAAGAGAATATATTGTATTGTCATGAGCTGACATTGTTTGTTAAAATATGCATTATTTTTTATTACAGTATATAGCAAATTATAATATGTATTGTTTTAGCCACGTAGAAAGGATGAGTGGAAGGAGATTAAGATAAGATTTATATATCGGAAGTCAATAGAGAAAACAGGGCAAGACCTAGGCGGATCTTCAATAACCAAATTGAAAGTATATTAAAAAAGGGCCAGGTCAATAGTACCCGAAACCAAAGAGCATGCATAAATACTGTAATGAGATTGGACGAAGCGATAGAAGTATGTGAGAATTGTAGCAGGTAGAAAAAAGTTATCTCTGCCTACTACTTTCAGAGTATAGTAGATAATAATAAAATCATTAGATTAACTTATTTATAACTCAAAATAATATATTCTTGGTCACCCATCCAATGACCGGTCTTCGTGAATATTGCTTAGTTTACTTAATCTGCGCCATCTAACACCTCATAATAAAATAAATTCGTTCTAAAAATGTCTAACCTGTTTTGATATTAAAATTAGACTTTTAATGAAACATTATAATAAAAGTTAGGAAATTATTACACGATAATAATTTTTCGAAATATTTCTGAACTCTTATTCTTTGTATTAATCTAAGTAAAGTTCGAATAACAGTAAGTGTTTTCGTGCAATGTCTTGCTAATAGAAACGCAACGCTTCGCTGTATGCCGTTTTATACTCGTCACGAATACGAGTAATATAGCGAATGCTAATTGATGGGCCCGGCATTCCGTGTTAAAAGCTTCGGAACATCTCACATTGTTGTGACTCAGTTGCCACGCCATGCTACCTAGTCGATTATTAGTTTTAACACGGGCGACACACGAACGATCTATATTACGTAATCGCTGTAGTCAACATTCAATTTTTAACCTTTCCGAGGTTCTCTTTATTATTCCTGACATCTAAGAGTACAGAAAAATCAGTGGAATAATTTATGTAGATACGATATTGTAGTTGGCCTTGCCTTTTATCCGTTAAACAGAGATTATTCGTTGTGATATGAATGTAACCATGAGGTATGATAATGAATTGATGTTATCACGCAGCACATAGCGAATCATATGCTTGAAAATATACTTAAGAGCTCAAATATTGTTTATTAACAGAAGAAATGCTATCAAATTCGTTTCAAATATTATTGTTATTAATACATATTTTAGACATAAAACATTGCAGTTCTAGAGCTCAGATTTTATTTAACACTTTACGCACATCGGGTACCACCAAACAAAACCAAATATTTTATTTTTATTTGAACATTGTACTCGTGTATAAGCGTTAGAAAATTATTAAAAACAAAAGGGTCAGAAAACTTATGTCCTGATATGGGAATAAAACCGCCACATTGGCCGTTTCCTGGATAGCGGAAGGAGCGGGTTCTAATCCCGCATCAGCATAATTTTACGAATTTGTCTGACTTTCTTTTCTTTGTTTGTAGTAAGTACATAATTTTATCTCAAATAAAAGTGAAGTACAAATTGAACTGGAGGAACAAAATATCAGAGACAATTATTGACTATTTTTGATTTTACTTTCAACATTATATAAATGATAGAAAAATAAGTACAATGAATATGGTGGTTAGATAAAGTTCGAAAAATTATGGTCTTACATCAAGACCATAATTCGAACCAGCGTCCACTGGCAGGCAGGTGCCTAAACCGCTCGGCCAACCAAGGCGTCTTGGTTAGCCGAGCGGTTTTTCGAACATGTTCTAGACAGAAAATTATTGCTTCATCTCAATTTTACTTAACTCAACATTGAGATGAAGTACCTAATTGAGAAGTTAATTCATCTTAATGTTGAGTAAAATCGTAATCATTCAAGATTCTGGATGATTGTAAATTTTTAAATTTAAATCTAAGACGATATTCGATTGCAGGAAGCAGTGATTAGCTAAATTTAAAAGTCAAGATGAGCGTGGCTTACTTGATCAAAGAACCGAAATTTTATAAGTAAAATCTCGCCAAATAAGCAAACAAAAAATGCGTTCTGTTCATGACTAATTTAAAATCTTTTCCAGTTTTACTAAATTGACTATTACATAACACATAAACAAACCTATGTGTATTGTTCAAAGCACATATATATATGAAGATGAAATTCTGAAGACTTCAGTTATAAGTTGGGTTAACCATTGCTCATTTCGTCTAGCAATATTTTTCCTGTCCTCGAAATCACCCAACCTTACCCATATTTTTGTGCCTGTTACCAAGGCATATATACACATCTTTATCTATGTCGTGACCTTCACGACAAGGGATAATGTACCTTGATCCCTAACACCGCTCGTCTAAATCCAATCACTAATCCCGGATTAAAAGAATACAACAATAGAATTTCAGATTACTTTATTAAATGTAAAGAAATTCTTGCAGTAAAAAGGAAAGAAATAAGCAGAATATCTTAAGGTATCTCTGCAAGATCCCCTCGCCGTACTTTTTCTAGGAAGCCTAACGACGTTAATATTGTGAGTTACGAATTTAATACTACCCACGGCCACGTGCCATTAACCTTGTAAAGTGATTCGAATAGAACTACGTCCACTACTCCCTACACAACACGCGGTACCAATTAAAAACTCAATCAGAACCAATCGAGCATAAAAGCAAGGAGGCGCAAGTAATTGAGACATAAATTGGGCGTTTGTCAATTATCTGTGTTTCTTGTGATCGGCGCCGGGGGGCAAACAGGGAAATGAAACTAGTTATGATCTGTTTCCACAACGTAAATATTTGCGGAGCGGCACGCGGGGCACATGTCAAAGGCGCCGGCCGTGGTATTGATCTAGAGAGGGGCGCGGGGGCCGGCGGGGCGGGGCGAGGCGCGCGGGGCGCAGGGGCGCGTACTACGGACGCTGGCTTACGTAAGGGCACCGCGTCTGACACCCCGTCTGCTGGCTCTCCCATCTCTCTGATTAATAAAACAACCGTTATCGACGCGATGCAACCGAGATATCATCTCTTCCTATCTTTAATGAACTAACTTTCGCAGCTACGCCTGTCGCTTCCGGCTAATGTAAAAGGCTTATTCATGACAACTCCGGCCTCCGATTTCTTTGATACTTTGCAATATTAATTCGATCTCTCGCCGCTGATTCGCGAATTTATGTGCTGGAGCCAGCGTTTGTGTGCAAGCGCGATATGGGTTCCAGGCTTAAAATATGTTAGATTTAAGTAGATACTTTTGGAGAAATATAGAAACGCTACTCAATTTAGGTTTTTTGTCAAATCACAACTTCAAATACTAAGCGTCCATTGAATATAATGTGATCGTTGAGGATCGTAATAAACAAAAACTGCTTCGATTTATTTTGGCATCATAAAAAATTACATGGTGGAATTTATTGCATTTACTTAACTTAATTATCTGTGCCTACTATAAATGACAATGATAACAAAAATTAACTATCTATCCTTATCGTTATTTCGATATGACATGTGAAGGACAATGTAATAAAACATAAATTACGTGAACAGAACGTTACGTGAATAGGCACAGCCATTTTGTGTCTCCTAATGAAATTCGTAAACACTCAAAATATTTGTATTAAAATTGTTACAGTATTAGGTACCCACAAAAAGTTTCACGATTCGATTCGAGATCGTAATTACTTTCCATTGTATCCAAACCAACAATTAGTTAGAGTAATTTAACTACTGACCGTTAATTAACTTGATTTTTGTTTTGTGTCAACAAGACTTTTGGGAAACGGCCTTGAATTTTCATATTTTAATATTATCACGACCTACTTATTCCGTTAATTAAATAAGGAACGAAACCCCACCTTGAGAGACAGTAACGCGTCACGTAACCTCCGACACCGAGGAATTATCCGCACAATTTGACAAATTCAGAGAAGCGAGTTGGTGAAAATCGGTTTAGCGAACCCGGCGACGAGCTCGCTCCAGGGTTAAACCGATTACAGTAACAAGATACTTTAAGCGGATCCTTGGACTGTTGGAGTCTTCTTTTTGTTTCCGGCGCAACCATCAACCCCTTGAGCTAATGAAGTTGTTGTCAAACAAAAAAATGTATAAAGTTTGCTTTGTTACATTGGCCGGTTTGTCTGTTATACTATCGTTTTTATGTTATCATAAGTATTCTGGCGTATTCTCTATCTGGGGCACAGTATGTTTCCTTTTCCGTCCATATTGGCCAAACATTTTTGAGCCATCTTTTTTATTGATATAATCCATCACACCGGAAAGTGATGAACGAATGTATTGAAAAGAGATGGACTTCGATGTCCGATGAACGGAGAAAGATTGATTAGGATTCATACATTCCAATCCATACTGCTCAAGGTTTGGAATAGGTTTTACAGCCGGCCTCTTTGGGTGTGCATTTATTGGTTTGCCCTCCACCATTCGGGTGCCCCAAAGTGGTTATTGGTAACTCCCTTAGGCCCGCCGCCGTATCGCCGGTGACACACCGAAAAATAGAAAGGGCCTTAATCGACTTTAACGACACCCCTATGGTTAGTGTGGCTGGCATGTTCTACGTTATTTTTCCGCTTCCATGCCAACATGGAAGACTTCAGCAATCTGAGATGAGTCCTAGCTTTTATTCGCACGATATGAAGCAACAAATTCCACTCGAGCCTATCTTCGGTAAAAAAGTCATCATTATGTCCAATGTTGCCATAACGCCGAGAATTTAGATGCGATCTAGCCATAACAATCTTAGAAAGTCATTTGCTTACGCTCTGCCGGCGAGGGCGGGCGGGCGCGACGACACGGTAACCGCCACCTGACGGCGTCCGAAGGACCATTTTAAATAATTTTAAATTCGTAACTTCTGCCGGTGACGGCCGAACTTGGGCAACAATGCCCGCGGAACATTCCCTGATTGCTAATGAGGACATTGTGGAACAAGTTGAATTAAACGGCATGGAATAAGGATGTACACGGGGGAAGTTTTCGACGTAATTTTGGCTGTCTCGACTGCTTTGTAGGTTTGACTTCGGCGCGTTATTGCCTAATAAGAAGGGACAATATGGACAAATTATGGGATTGTAATGAGTAGCATCCAAATAGATACGTGATCTATGCCCGAGGAGTTAGATGATGCAGTAGCTACTTCACTTGGTTTGTATTGGCTTGGACAATCCTCATCAGTTCATAACTGTACCACCCTTGGTAGACGTGTACGACACTCGTGGGAGAGATTAGGGATGGTATATTAGGTTGGGGAAAAAGTCTTTTCGCATTATAGTATGTATAAACTTGTAATAAAATCTCTTTGGCTATACTATTTGTATCTGGCTGGTTTCGGTATCATTGAAAGTTTAAATTTTAAAGAACATAATTCCAAATTCAAATTAGGAAAATGTGTGATTTTCATTTGTTTTTCGTACCGCCAAGATGAGTGAATCTAATGAAGAAATTCGATACATTTTAAAATTTTACTACAAAAAAGGTAAAAATGCAACACAAGCTGCGAAAAAAATTTGTGATGTTTATGGACCTAGTGCAGTGTCTGTGAGAGTAGCACAAATTTGGTTTAAGCGTTTTCAATCCGGAAATTTTGATGTCAAAGATGCACGTCGCTCTGGTCGCCCTATTACAGATAAAATGGATGCCATTTTTGAAAAAGTGGAGCAGGATCGGCATGTCACTAGTTACGACGTAGCTGAAGAACTGGGAATTGACCACAAAACAGTTTTGGCGCATTTGAAAAAAACTGGGTACACAAAAAAGCTCGACATTTGGGTACCTCACGAGCTCACTGAAAGAAACCTAATGAACCGTGTACTCATTTGTGATTCTTTATTACGACGTAATGAAACCGAACCATTTTTGAAGAAGCTGATAACTGGTGATGAAAAGTGGATCACGTACGACAAGAACGTGCAAAAAAGGTCGTGGTCAAAGGCCGGTCAGGCTTCACAGACTGTGGCGAAACCCGGGTTAACTCGCAACAAGGTGATGCTGTGTGTGTGGTGGGATTGGAAGGGCATTATTCATTATGAGCTGTTACCACCAGGCAGGACCATCGATTCTGAACTCTACTGCGAACAACTGATGAGATTAAAGCAAGAAGTTGAGAGAAAGCAGCCGGAAATAATCAACAGAAGGGGTGTGGTTTTTCATCATAACGCTAGACCTCACACATCTTTAGCCACTCAGCAAAAATTAAGAGAGTTTGGCTGGGAGGTGTTAATGCATCCGCCGTATAGTCCTGACCTTGCACCTTCAGATTTCCACCTGTTTCGGTCTCTTCAGAATACTTTAGGCAGTGTCAGGTTAACATCACGAGAGGACTGCCAAAACCACTTGTCGCGGTATTTTGACCAGAAGTCCCAAAATTTCTATAGCAATGGGATCATGTCCCTAAGATGGCAAAAAGTTATCGAACAAAATGGTACCTACATACTTTAGTTGAATGTAAATAAACTATATTAAAAAATGTTTTGAATTTTCTTAAAAAATGCGAAGAAACTTTTTCCCCAACCTATTATTATGTATAGGAGGAGTTGTTTTTTGTGTCCGTTTCAAAGAATGAATGAAGATTGTGCGTGAGAGCGAAATGACTTACAAACATAATAATATGAAGACTGAATGTATGACTGATGCTCTTATACCACCCAGCAATAGCAATTTACTGCGACTTTTGTGCCCGATAAATGGCAATAGGCTCGCCACCTATTACATGGGACCTAACATAATTGGCCAAATGTGGGTGCTAGTTCACCTCTGCCTTCCCCTTCGGGGACATAGGCGTGATTTATGTATGTATGTATGTATGTATGACTGAGTGATAAGTTGTGTTGAGAGCAAGCCACAATCACTAAGATAGCCTTAAGATGTGTAGTTGTTTTGATTGATAGTGTATAATAATAATTATGTTATTTATTATGAAAAGCAGTGGAAAAGAAAAATAGTAAGTTTTAATCAAAAAGCACAATCCGAAATTTATTTAGCAGAATGAAAACGATGCTTAACATAAAAAGCAGACGAGATAAATCTGTTTGTGAACAGGGAAACGTGCAAAGTATTTATTATTCATAACACACGGAATATACATTATCTACAAACAACTACGATTAAATGGAACAGTTTCGTACTGAGGAATTGTGTACATATTTTGCCGATGAAAATAGGACACGTTTTTTTTAGTTTTGAAATTCACACTTAAATTGTATTTATTGAATAAATAACTATATTATGGCCTGTTTTACAATCGACAAGTAAGTTCGAAGTAGCTTACTTCGCAGATCATTTGACAGTTGTAATATGAAATATGTCAATTGAACTGTAAAGTAAGCTACTTCGAACTTACTTGTCGATTGTGATGACACAAATCAACTCAAACTCCTCTTAGTTATTAGTACTTAATACATAAAACACTTGATCGAATTTTAACCATATAACCCTGTTACTAATAATGTAATAAAGACTTGTAATAATCTAATCTTGTAAAGAGCCACATGTATCGTATCCATTCGATGTATTCTTTCCTAAAATTTGCCAGTGTACATGCTATACTAATGATACTGGGCATGCTACAATAAAAACTCCTTACAATAAACTCCGGGGCCGTATGTCGATTATGAGGAAACTCCTATTTACAATTGTAGATCATGATCCAACAAAATAATACAAAATCGACTTTATTTGCTGATGCTACAGCTCTCTGATGTTTGCTGTACAAATAAAGCAAGCAAGCGCGCTATTTCTAGGTGCTTGCAATATTCAGTTTTGCACCATACGGTTCGGACTTCTATCAATGCATTCATGAATACGTCATGAGTTCGTCGCGATTTCATTATTTGCCTGGGCATTTCGTGTACAATGACTCTAAACTGCGAAACTGACAGGACGGACAAAATGGTTTTAAAGTGTCTATGTAGTAGTGGCCGTAATTATATCGGGTTCATCGCTGTGTAACTGACAAATAAAAATATGCACATGTCGTGGCCAAATCGTAGAATTGATCACTTTATGGTGTGGCCGACCATTTCATGAAATGGTTGCATTTCATGAAGTGGCCAGCTAAAAATGACCATATCGTTGAAACATCAACGTTTGATGATATGTGCATCCACGTTTGGCCATATCATTAATGCCGCTAATGTTTGATATTTTTACGTTTTTTGAGTGACCTAAAACGTAAAATTCTTGTAATTTCGTATCGTAACGCCATTTCACTTCACATATAACTTCCATTCCAACATTACTAACAGTTTGTTTGTTAGGTTATTATTGTCCGCCGCCATGATACATCACAAAAACAAATCGAAAAAAGCGCCTCTAACGTTGGTAATGTCTCTATTTTATTATTATTATTATTTTTATTTTTATTTTGGCATCAAACAGTCATTAATATTAACAATAATTTTAAATTACAACAATATTTTAAAGACCTACAGTGCCGAAAAAACTATATAATCAATAATGAAAACCAATGAGTTTTAACATGTTGGACACGAGTTTCACATTGTTTGCATAAATTATAAAGAATGCGTATTACACAATATACAAGTTATAAATCAACAACAAGTTAAGTGACAAATCTATAACAGTAAGAGAAAAAATATTTTAGAATATTATCTTACTTTATAACCAAAATCAAACAGATTAATTTAAAGTAAAGAGAAAAAAAAATACACTCAAAATTAAATAGAAATTACGATATGGTTGTTAATGTTTGGGCATATCATGAAATAGCCGAGCGTTTAGCTGTTCATATCGTTAAACGTTGTTTATTCATTGATCTGGCCAGACCATTATCATGATATGGTTAGTTTTAGCTGGCCATTTCATGAAATGCAACCATTTCATGAAATGGCCGGCCACATCATGAAATGATCAATTTTATGATCTGGCCACGACACATACATCAAGATTTCATTTTAGTTAGAGTGCGTTTCAGCTTATAGTTCCTATGCCGTCAAGTTGGTAGTATTGCAAGAAAATTATATTATGTCAACTTTATTGTCTTACCTTTAATTCAGGGAGTTTTTTTCAATTAACCATATAAACTAATTATGCATCTATCTTATTATGTTACTTATAACTACTAGCGGTACGTAGTTACATATTAGTTTTTTTTATGAAAGTCATAAGCCAAAGCTCGTGAAAATTTGCGAGAACAGTTAGTTCATGATAATAATAGTATGATAGAAATTAGGTAGATAAATATAAATTGTAGTGACGTAAGAAGGTTAAGAAGGATATCATTAAGTAAAAAAAGGTTAAATTATAATAAAATATTATATTTATTATGATTAACAATAATTGTGTTCATCTAACATGTCTACATTTGACATTTCCTCACTCTTGTCAGTCGTTAAATCGTTATTAGTACTATTTATTTAGTTATAAAACTGACATACATATATTCAATTTACAGCCATGTGTGGTGACGGTAGAGTAGAATACAATTGTCACCTCCCCAAATCTCTCCCGTGGGTGTCGTACAAGGCGACTAAGGATAAATCAGTGATGAGGGGCTGAATGGAATAAATGGGCAGCAGCGTTCCTCTAATACCTACCACTTAGCAATGTACTGCAACTTTAGTGCCCGATAAATGGCAATAGCTCGCCACCTATTACATGGGACCTAACTAATTGGCGAAACGTGGGTGCTAATTTACCTCTGCCTACCCCTTCGGGGATATATGCGTGATTTATGTATGTATGTATGTATTTATTTATTAAATACGTAATAAAACTGATACTGGTAACATAATTTAATGGCGGCAATCCGAACTTGTACAGACTAATATAGATTATGCGGGACCTCCTTACGTTTCCACGTTCACAAAACACCTTAGCTTTTAACACAATTAATCTTTCATCACTTTTCTATTTTTGGACATGATTTTCTCAAAGATTGTCTTTAAAACATAAAAAATCTGCAATTATGACTTACGGGTTGATGTTGTTGACAGACAGGGCAGCCATCATCACGGCATAGGAACTATAAGATGAAACGCGCTCTAGCGCATCTTGTGTTTACCTGTAAGAGTTTTTGACAATTAGTTTTCTTAAAGTTTAAATAAGCTTTACTAATAGTAAATATTATTCTACACAAATGTTGGCAAACCTAATAAAATAAATAAATAAAAAAAATCTCGCCTATATCCCCGACGGGGTCAGCAGAGGAGAATTATCACCTCACGTAAATCACAGTATAACGCTAGCTGGTATAATGCTGCTCACCGCTGTCTTTACCATCAGTCGCCTTGTACGACACCCGCGGGAGATAAGGGGGTGGTGACAATTGTATTCTGCTCTGCCATCATTATACGACAAATATAAAGTTACATAAATGAAACGCCATCGACATGGACGTTTCTATACGTAACAGGGGGTGACCGGCGAACCGGAAAAAATGCTTAACCTGCTTCCCCCAATCACATTTACTTCCCTGCCTTCGACGTGATAAATGTTTAAAAGGACTCTTTTTCAAGAGCATTGCCGTATCGTTTCCCTCTCATCTTCTGACTTTTATTTAATTGTACTTTGTACGGAGGATCTGTGAGTATTGTTACTCTCGGAGATATTAAAAGCAGTAAGAAATGGCAAAGCAGTCAGAAATGATATATTATGTTACTAATAGAGAGAATCCATTCGGTAGCACCATTCGTTTTTTTTAAATAACTTTTTCTAATTGAATGGGTTGTAAAAATAAATACGATGTTTTTTTCTCTTTTAAATGCATCCAATCATAAATATGTTAATTCAAAACAAGGTGTGTACTTTTATAACTTTTCCTATTTAATAACTTGTAAGCAGAAATAATATTTTTTGTGTTTCTTTTTTCAATGTGATATCGAATCAATGTTTAATTATAATTTATCGTTAACACGATTTGAAGAAAAGCCATTGGAGATAAACCACACGCATCAACGTCAGAAAAATTAAATCGTATTATAAATAAATAAATAAATATAAATATTTTTACACTCACACCTATCATCTAGCCCAAAGTAAGTAGCCTAAGCACTTGTGTTATGGATACTAGATGACGGACATATTTTTAATATAATTATATATGTAAATGTTCAAAATATACTACATAAACATATACTTAACCATGGCTCGGAAACAAACATTTGTGGTCATCACAAAGTTTGCCCCTACCAGGATTCGAACCCGGGACCTCTTGGCCAGTACTCAGCAATCTGAGCATTCGGCCAAGGCGCCGTCATATTGTCACTTTCGGACATATTATTTTATCTATATCTACGGAGTATCGATCATCTCCTTTACTGTGGCTGCTATATGTTTAATCGAGAAGTAAGCAAGCGTCAATCATTGACATGGAACAATCTCAAAATATTTCGTTTTTGTAGATCTAAAAACATGAAAAAAAATTTACGAGCCACGTATATAATAAAAGTATACGTAAATTAAATAATAAAGATAAAAAGGTATACAGAACACGTAAGAAAAGAAATTAAACAATTTCTGACGTTATCATATTTCATTCTATAATCACACATACTATAATCCCGCCTATTTATCCCCGATGGTGTAGGCTGAATAATAATGAATAGCATAATGAATTAGCACCCACATCTCGTTAATTATGTTAGATTAATTTCAAATATATGATGATAATTATGACTAAACATAATCTGTTGTAAATATTGTGTAACACTGACTAATTATTGTGAGCGTGAGCTGTGCTGTACTAAAATTACCGTTTGTTTCAGAGTAAAGAACTGGGCGCTGAAATTCGGCGTGGACTTATGGGAGTTCGGCAGGCACTTTACAAAAATGAACCAGATACAAAACGTGAGTAGTCCATTGTCCCGACGCTTGTTGCTGCGAAGAGCTTTTTTTTCTCCCACACTGTGGCGTACGCGGAACAACCTAAGCTTGCCGCTCGGACGCGCTCGCACAAAATGCTGTGTGAATGGGGCACGTAGCTACCCCTTTCTCCGGCTTCTCGCGACCCGAATACGTGTTCAACCATGGCCGGCTGATGTACATGTATGGACGGACATACGAGTCGGGCGACTCCACTCTTTTTTAAATGATGTTTTTATTTACAGCTTTGCATTTAGGGTGCTTAGGGCCGGTTTTTTGATGCATAGTTAACTCAACAAATTGTTAAAAATTGTTACTAATGGTTGTATATCATACATACATACATAAATGACGGCTAAATCCCCGAAGGGGTAGTGACTTAAGCACACATTTTTCGCCAATTAAATTAGGTCCCAGGTGGCGAGCCTATTGCCATCTATCGGGCACATAAATCGTATAAGAGGAATGCTGCTTGTAATCTGTCAGAAGGATCATTTTTAACAATTGGCTGAGTTAACTATACGTCATAAAACCGGCCGTTAAATGAAATTTATCGGAAGTACTGGAGATCTCAAGTTTACCACATTATTAAATATTTAATTTTCCAAGGCCGACATTTTTCACTCACATTTACTTTTTTAATTTCATTTTTTTACATTTTTTAAATATTTAATTTCACACGACATTTGTTATTTTTTGAATTACTATCACAGTATATTTTTACTTTTTAGTGAATCCTTTAACTAATTATTTCATTCACATTATATCA
Organism: Cataclysta lemnata; assembly: GCA_963931975.1. Classification (NCBI taxonomy): domain Eukaryota; kingdom Metazoa; phylum Arthropoda; class Insecta; order Lepidoptera; family Crambidae; genus Cataclysta; species Cataclysta lemnata. Next base: position 13,767,505 of record OZ008340.1, on the reverse strand, counting down.
ATACACCCTAATTAAGATATAAATCGGTGCTAATATAAATAAACCTTGTATATAAAATAACAGTAAAAAACCTCATTTTATATGAACAAATCCTTCACGAGGGATAGCCAGCTCTATTTCAATGGCACACGATCGATATTCCACTATTACGTCGACCGCAGTAATAAAACAATCAAAATTCTGCTGAGATCGCGGCCGAAGTAATATAATGTTTCGCTAGCAAAACTTTTCCATTGGAACTTATTCAATATTAGCGCAGCGTCCCGCCGATCGTCCGGAGACCCAACTGCTATCATTCATATAAATCATTTATATTATTTTACTTTCCTGTGTAAGAAAGAGAGTTTTTCTGTGCTCATCATGTTCTTTGTCCTCGATTGTTCGATTTTAATGTCCGAGTGGACACATTAATTGATTTATGTATTATAAATGCTGTGTGGTGACAGTTACAGCACACCACAGTACAATGGTCACTAACTTTACCGGTTTCCCCTGAGTCACCGTCACAGGGACAGGTTGAGGTATGGAAATAATAATAACCACATCGCACACCTAGATAAACTGTAGCATAACTTAAAATAATCTAAAACCCATTTCCGAAGACATCTGAGGACGCACAAAAATATTCTAATTTGGAATAGAGCCTCCCTCTATTAATACCTTTTTGAAATACCATTCGAAAAGCTATAAGAAATTAATAAAAGAACGACACTATTTAATTCTTTGACGGTTATATAAAATTAACAATAGCTAGGTACTCGCCCAAAGTTAGGCCCACAATAGTTAAGTGGGAGCAATTTGTCAGCTGTTGGGCAAATCCGGCATCCAGTTAATTCCATCTCCATTCCATCCAGTAATTGACGGTGTCTAATGTCGTAGATAAATGTAGATCGCGGGACCCGGTCCGCAGGCATCTTGGCCTAATTGTGGACGAAGCCCTCGGGATGAAACGATACGGAGGAATACATATTCGCCTTAACGTTATTACTTCTAACTAGGTCTTCTTTCCTTTCTAATACCACAGTTTATACAAACATAATTATAAATTACGCCTGTATATCCTCGAAAGGATAGGTTTCCACCGTTTCGCCAACTATTTCGTAATAGAAGCGAGTCTATTGACATAATATGTCACCTAATTCGCACTATATTGGTAGGTGGTATAATAGGGACACTGCTGCCCATTCCTCATCAATTCTTTAACTCTTAGTCGCCTTGTACGACACCCGAGTTAGATATTTGGGGTGGTGACAATTGTATTCTACTCTGCCGTCACCACACGACGGATATCCATAACTATGTTCACATCACTATCGTTTTAAAAGCATCGTATTGGATTGCTACATTGCTACGACCGTAGCAAAACTCGTAAATCCAATCGTCGTTATATCCAAAATATGTTAAATATAATGCGTGAAGTCTATCGAATTTCTTTTAAAAGGGAAACACAGTGTGTAGTACCTATTTTCATTCTTTTAAAATTGTATTAAAGCATCTCTGTGAAGCCAAATTGGGTTAAACTGCAGGTGGTAGCGACGAGCCCGCATCCGTCGTCGACACGGCTTCAAAAGATTACCGCCGCTCTATTCAATATTACGGCACGGCATATTTCTGCATCTCCTATAACAGGCGCAAATAAGAGTACGCTATATAATTACAATTGCAATTTTGTTTAGATACATTAATCAAATGTATCTACATAGATTGAGCTACAATAATCTACAGATTCTATAATTATCATCATCATCATAACCAGTCTTTTAATGTGCCCTCTGCTGCTTTTCATATGAATGGATGAGTATAGTGGTATAGGGACATGCTGTGAATGGGCCTCGTAATCTTGGATCGCAAGACCCATGCGCTTCTCCTGACTTGCCTCTCAGCCACACTATAAATCGGCACCGGCAATGTGAATCCATGGAATGCGACTTTTCATCTCTAATTCGCTCATCGATTTAGAAACATCGTGTGTGTTATAAAAAAAATTATATAACTTACGTACTGTTCCAAAAAGATAATTAAATTGTTTTTATTATATATAAGTTTTGTTTGTATTTCTCAAGCGATATGTCAATTTCAAAGCAAAGGACACGATAAATGTGTAAACAAAAATTGGTGGGTAAAATTTTACTTGCACAGAATTTTTGCACCACATTCACTTTGACTTTGGTATACTATTAGGAAAATTAGAATATTCCAGCCAGGCTTTGAACAAATTGCTGGAAATGGGGAGATTACTAAATTAATCAACGCCCCGAAAGCCACTATAAAGTTCCTTGCGACGTGTTAATTACATTTTAACGGAACTATGGCCGGGCTAAAAATAATAAACAACCCGGAAGTTAACCTCAGAGGTCCGGAGGGGTCATTCACAAAATTCCTTTTAATAACGCTCCAGTATAATAATTACAAATTAACCGAGTACCAGACACGGTGTAGAGTATTCAAACCCATTTATGTGGAAGTAGTTAAAAGGTTACGAGGCAACTCACGTAGAGATAGGTTTTAGGGACACACGAGTAAGCGTATAATTCTTTTTCGCCCTCAGTCATGTCATAACATATTTTCGTATTTCAACAAATATGGTTTTTGTAGTGGTAGTAGTGGTTGCCCGCGCCTTCGCTTGCGTTAATGTCGGTTGTTATTTATATAGCCTACAGCCCTCCTCAATGAAAAAAAATTTGGACCAGTAGTTTCTGATATTAGCGCATTTAACCAACCAAACAAACAAACAAACTCTTCAGCTTTATAATATTAGAATAGATGTTATTTCGGGAAAGATTATGTTAGAAAAGAGAATTTATGTAGGTACGCAAATTAGTGTAGGTATTATGTATTTTAGACGATTCTAGAGAAAAATTTTGTTTGTTTGTCCTATGAAACTAATAGAAATTACAAAGAAAAGGTCTTCTGAAAAAGAAAAATTCTGAAAATGCGAGATTAAATCCAATAGATTTCTTTACCTATGTAATAATTTGTCAAACATTAGTAAAATAATTTCCAAATAAAAATCTTACTAAGTACAATAAAAATATTTTCTATATTATTCTGCAATCCATATGTTAGGTGATACAGAAATGGTATTATCAGTGTTTATAAATCAGTAACTTGGGTAGGTACTATTATAGAAATCATTAATTAGAGACCACAATAAAAATCAAACGCGTTGTCTGCCGTCAAGCCGACAGTTGCTATCAAACTTTAATTCGATAAGTAACTAATACATTTTTAATTATTCGCCAGGAGGTAATAAAAGTTTGGGAGATCTGAGAGGGCTGTCGGGGTGAAATTTTAATTGTAAAAGATGACAACGGCGCGCCGTGGCCCCGAAATCACAAGTTGAGATTTTGTTCATCCGATTTCAGATACGAGTCGGCAATGTCATAGATTTGGTTATTTAAGTAAGTCGGAATTGTGGTCTAAGTTAATTGCTTATAGGAGGTGAAGAGCTTGTAAGACGGATATTGAACATACTACTGTTTAGAAACTGCAACTGGTGCCGATAGTATAGTATTCTACCCTGTTTTGATTATTGTCTTTTGATTTAATGCCTACTGTCACTACAGTATGGTCCTTTTCATCACTTTTCGACATTTTAATTCATAAATAGCAACTTTCCGTGATGGATGATTGATGACATGTCAAGCCTACTGTATCCTTATCATTTTCCTAATAATATTATAATATAATCAAAATATAATGTAACTAGTAAAATTCTCCATAAACTCAAAATGCCAATTTCAATGCAATCTTCTACCAGAAGGTGACCTTTCAAGATGGCCGCACCTTAATATCTGTTGTTATAATTTTGGGGAGAGCGGAGAAAGGGATCGAGGCCTTGGTTATACTTATATCCTTACATGTATCTTTTCTCGATATCAAATTGAAATGCGACATTTTGTAATTCGACTTTGCCGCTAATATGATTTAGATGAGTGCTGTAGCTTTTAACAAATGCTTTTTAATTTATCTGATATACCTACATAATAAGTATTTGCTTAAAGTAAAGCAAAAACTTATTATGCTGCCTATGCTATGCTGCCATTATGCTCACTGCTGCCCTTACTCATTGCTGTCTTTACCCTAACCCCCGAATACAGAAACGCTACTCAAATTGTAAGCACTGCTTAAAAAGTTAAGTGGACAATACCTGTCAGAATTTGTACGGAAAAACGTCAATTTTGACAATACTAAAATGTTAAGCAGAGTTTAAACTTTGAGTAGCGTTTCTGTATTCGGGGGTTAGTCGCCTTTGTACGACACCCACTGGAGATATGGGGGTGGTGACAATTGTATTCTGCACTGCCGTCACTACACTGCCTATCTATCACTATCATAATAATGTCAATCACTTTCTCGTTTCCGCAATATTCGTGAATCTTTACAGTACTATAACGCTGACTATACCGAACTGGCTTACAAGAATTTAGCGTAATACTACTTAAAGAATAACAACAGAATCGCATATCTACAGTATTCACAGAACACATTGTTAATAAATTGTGTACCTATTGGACAGTGTCTGTGCCGACATCAAAGGTAAAGGTGGGATCTCATGACCCGACGTGGACGGTATTTTCCGTTTGATCTCACTTCAAATCGTTGCTCGCTCGCACACCGTCATGCATGAAGTGAATATTCACTGAACTTGAAAAATAAGCCTGCCTACACAACAATAACAGTACATAACTACGCACGCTGACATTAGGTAATAATATCACGCGCTTGGCAATTGAATTTTATTTATTAAACACATCAACATTGTCAACACATAGCATTACACAAAAAATTACCTAAGAGAAAAATTCTTGGGTTTACATCTTTTACAGATCTGCACAACATTCATTTAAACATAAAAATAACAGTGAGTTGACAGCTGCTATGTACACAATTGGACAAGATAGCATTACCATGAATGTCTTATTTTAGGCAAACTATGTGATTACAATTTGTCTTTCTAAATGCTGAGGTGGTGGTAGTATAGGTATAGGTAATAAGTCAAACATATCTAATGGTTGTTGTAGTCATAGTAGGCTTACAACAGGCCTCATGATTGGAGATTATTATAGTATGAATGAAGAATAAGATTAGGCTATGCAAAGCTGTCTAGGTTCGAATATCCAAAATACGCACCAGACTAGCGATGTAGCTCATTCTCCCTATATTCATCCTACGTCTACAGGTCTCATCCCATGGCCACGGATGAGGTATGTGCCCCAGCAGTGGAAACTAAACACCTATGCCACTAAACAACTATGAAAAAACTTAAATAAAAGGGATGGTGATGTGGATGTTCAAAATAAAAAATGAATTCTCGGTCTCAGTATTTTAGATATAAAACAAAACGTTTCTTATGATTAGTCAGACCATCTTGCTAAATATAGACCCCGAGATGTCACGTATTACCGTGAAACATGAGGAATAAATAGTTTTTATGGTATGCCCGGGTCTTAGTTAAGATATAAGCCTCAAGCTGCTTTTCCACTAGAGCTGCGTAAGAAAGGTTAAGTAGGTCGTGAGGAGAAACGCCTTTAAGAATTGTACTAAGAAATAATTTGAATTTCTTTATTCTACCAAGTATCCGTCTTGACTACATTACGGTCAGCATTAAAAGTAGATAAACACACTACAAAGACAACACTTGAGCAATATTTCTCTTTGTTTATATCTCTCATTACATTTATCGTTAAATTCGTTAACATATTGCGTTAATCTAATTTTCAAGAATACACTCAAGGAAATATGAAAATTTGTCAAATAATAATGAAATAATGATTGTACGACTGACTTGATCGTGTGTTAAGGGCGTTATAATAGCACACATCTATAATCCAGCCATCCTATTGTCGAAATATGACAAAGTATCCAAAAATTTCGCTTTAGCCATGGAGGCCCCACGAGAAGCGAACGTTGTAGCTATTGCCGTGTCGTGCAGCCGACACTAGCTAGACATGTGCAGGCGAGCGCGCCGGGCAACTTACCCTCCACACATATTTTTTGTGGGCAAATGGAGTTCCGTTGTGCGGGCCACGCACAAACGCAGCCGGGCGGAGTGGAAAATCCTGTCCGGCCCGGCAAGAAACACCGGACGCCGCTCGCGGATCGTGACAAAGCGTTTTTGCCTTTATTTATTTACCCCGCTGTCATATTTGGAGCTCTATCATTATCAGCATAGTGCGCAATTTCATTCGCCACAGCGGCGCCCACTTCGGTTTCTGTCGCCACCAACTAATTCGTTAGCCACAGATTCCTATTCGGATGATAAATGATTCAGCGCAGCTCGCTGCGACGATTGACGTCTGGTGTAGTAATGCCGCAGATTGAATGATAAATTATGGAGATAGGTGATGTTTGCTGGAACGCACATAGATTGGGGTCCGCGGGGTGGCGGCGGCGTACAAGGCGGATTAAATTAACTGCCTTAATTGAATTTAGGTTCCTTGTTAGCCAATGTGTCCCCCGCGCGGCGTGCTGCGCCACCGGCGTCGCTTCGACCCGTGATTAAACACCGACCACCGCCGCCGACTGGCACAAACCAAATACGCCAACGTAAATATTTGTTTTATTATCACGTTTACTTTGCACAAGTTTCATTTGGTTTTCACGTTGGACACTTTTCCATCTAATTAATACTTCTTGCACTCACACATATCCTCTAGCCTAAAGTAAGCAGTATAAACACTTGTGTTATGGATACTAGATGATGTACAAATTTTAATACAGATACATAAATCACCCCTAACACTCACGTTTCGCAATTATGTTAGGTCCTATGTAATAGGTCGCGATTCAATTACCATCTGTCGGGCAAGCACCGCATAGCAAAACATAAGATTGCTAGCCGGTATAAGAAAATCGCTCCTGCTCATCACTCATCACAGTATTAAACCTTAGGCGCAATTGTATTCTGTTCTGCCGTCATCGCCGATATGAACATTCAACCAAAACTTACATACATACATAAATCACGCCTATATCCCCGAAGGGGTAGGCAGAGGTGAACTAGCACCCACGTTTCGCCAACTATGACAAGTCCCATGTAATAGGTGGCGAGCCTATTGCCGTTTATCGGGCACAAAAGTAGCAGTACCATTGCTAATTTGCTAGGTGGTATAAAAGGAACGCTGCTACCCATTCCTCATCACTGATTTATCCTTAGTCGCCTTGTACGACACCCACGGGAGTGACAATTGTATTCTACTCTGCCGTCACCACACGGCATTTAACCAAAACGGCCGCCAAAAATGTCGACAATTATTTTATTGCAATTTTATTTGATAATTATCACTCCTGTAGACGGCATTGGGACTTGCTCGGTCCCCTGCGGGTAGTCACCAGAGACCTAACCTAATCAATCATGAGTTAGCTTAGTTTGTATCCTTTGTCCACGATAATTCAACGAGATGGTTAGGACATGATATAATTCTATTGACAATATTCAGGGCTTCTGCCATTTACCATAATAATAATATTACTTACTACATTATTTATAATAATAACATAAATACACTGCCAATATAAATTAACGTCAAATTTAATAAGCCAATGTGTTTCCATACAAATCCACTCTGGATTCATAATTCACGTATGAATTTCGGCTACGACGTAGCTCGAATCAAATATCCGAACATCGACCCCGCTCTATTAACCTTTTATCTCCCACGTAAATACGCACAATTCTCAATTAATTAAGTCGCTCCGTTCATACGCGTAAAGTCCTGTTTAGAGCTACGTAGGTACCTAGGTAATTGCCTTAGCAAAAATCCCTGAGAACCTAAAGCTTGGGTAAATTTATTCTTTAAATTTAGAACTCTGCAGATTCCGTTGTTTCGCAACGATAATACTTTTTCATACTCAACTCAACAGCTATAGCTAACCTTTTTGGGGCGGTCACTGCGGAAAACTGCGTATTAACTTTTCGGAATTCGGATTTAATATCCGGATTCACATTCAAAGAATTCTATTTTTTTCACAGACCAGTTTGACGTCATGTCGAATTAAATATGTCTCATCTGTTATATTAAATAATATATTAAAGTATGTGCCCAATATTTATAATTAACCGGAATTATTAACTTTTTCGAAGTTATATCAGCCGCGTGGTGACGGCAGAGTAGAATATAATTGTCACCACCCCAAATCTCTCCCGCGGGTGTCGTACAAGACGACTAAGGATAAATCAGTGATGAGGAATGGGCAGCAGCGATCCTCTTATACCACCTAGCAATGTACCTACTGCGACATTTGTGCCCGATAAATGGCAATAGGCTCGCGACCTATTACATGGGACCTAACATAACTGGCGATACGTGGGTGCTGGTTCACCTCTGCCTACCCCTTCGGGGATATAGGCGTGATTTATGTATGTATGTATATTATATACCTACAAATAGACGATACATTTATAAATCGTAAATTCGGGAATCCCAAAATGTCTGAAATAATATTGTTCGAAACGTCATAAGTCATGACGTTACGAACAAATTTATTGCAATATTATGTCATTAGATTTTATAGTACGGCACCACAAAGGCATGGAACTCAATACAAAATTCAATAACAACGCAGCAGAGCTGCCGAATGCCGAATAACAATAATTTGGCAGCCGGCTTCCTGCGAATTCCATTCGTGTTCGTTCCATTTTTAAATTTGACAGGTCTCGCGGCCACCATATTGGTATGGTAGGGTTGCGCCGCGCCTGCCCGCTCTGTGAACGAAGTTTCGGAACGTTAATCCGACCTCTCTTACTGATTTATTACTCTACATCTAATATACACGCCAACTATGCGGTGAAAAGCGAATGACTCACTGTGCCAGTGCTTTTTGTATGGTTTTCCATTTCTGTTCGACCACGCAATCTGAACATTTTAGTAACCGAACTCACAGTTTTGGGGTGTTATTTATTTCAATGCTAGTGACGTGCACTTCCTTTCAAAATTTGCATTGACATAGACAAATGAATTTTCATGAGTAATAATGTCAGTTCAACTTATTGGTATTGCTCAATTTCACAAATATTTCAAGCTCGTTTACTTGCAATCCTAGATCTCAGATATTAGACTAAACAAACAAATGTAACTCAACCTACTAGAACTGGCTCTACAGATATAAGTGACTATGAGTTTACTCTCTTCTTTTAGGTAGAGGAAGAAGGTCCAAAGCGGGCAAGCATAGAAATAAATTTAATAATTCCCCTGCATCCAACTGTTGCGTTGCAAATGTTCGTAAATCCCCACATAATTTAGCGATTTTTATCTAATCACTGTTTTGCTTAAAGAAAATATATAAATATATAATTTCGAATCAAATATTCGCATCTGACCCTTTAGATATAAGGGAATAGTGATATAATACAATAGAGTATGTTTAACATTATTCCTTGCTTTAGGCAATATTACGTTTTGACCCTTCGTGTACTTAACTTCTCTCATAGGTACTCTGAAAGGCAAGTAATTCACTTCATTACATTTTTTTAAGGCCAAATCGTATAGAATAGAACATATTTCTATCCTGCTCTTGCTGGCTACATCCCTATAAGTGGAGCCCAATATAACTCAAAGTGTAATGTAGCGAATGCCACACGATTGTTGTCATTTTCGCAAATTATGCGAGCGCTACACGTCTGCCAATGTTTATCTGTGCTCGTGAAAGCACTAAATTACGTGCTGCCGCTTCACGCAGATATTACAGCTATAGCTTACTCACCGAGTATGAACATCTTCTACAGTAATAATGGTTATTGCAAGTCATTTCAGTGCAGTTATTATTGTGGTAATTTTAGTTTTGGTATGTTAAATTAATTGCGTCGCACATTTAATACAAGACGACACAAGATGCAACTCAAAATATAGTTAGTTCATTGTGTGTCCTTAATTTAAGACAGCATGGTTCACTCTTGCATTGATGCAATTTGCTTCAAAATTGCTTCTGGCCTTCCATAGTTTCTTCTTCTGACATATTCATTATTAATTCAAATCAAAATTTTATTATTACAGATATTCTATTTCACGGAGTCCGTTAGGTTATTTTATTTTGTTTATTTGTTTTACTATACGGGCCTTGGCCCAATTACGGTATTGGTTATGAATTTTGTAATGTATGCTGTAACCGATTGTAGACCTTAACATGTTTAACTTAAAGCACAAACACTGTACAATATCAGGCTCGCTCGGTTTCGACCGCAACACATGCAAGCTCACTAATCGCTACACATCGTGACGACCAGCGACCTAACTCTACAAGCCGATTGCAATCGTCTTATTCCACCAGTCACTCTCACTCATTAGGTATGATAGCAACGTTTGAGAGAGATGGCAACACTAAACCGATTCCAATTTATTTAAAGAGTAGCCCCTTAGAACCAATCGGACTATGTGAATTAGGAATTCTGTACTATCCCTTGAAGGGCCTTATTATAGTAGGTATCAGTGGCGGAGCGTCCATATAACCCGATTCCCAACAGCCGTACCAAACGAGCGAGCATAAAAAAATCATTACCATAATTCAAGTACAATACCATTTTATAAGCAAATAAAAAAAATCCATCAATATAATCTTATCATAACAGTATTAAACGCGCGCGAAACAATATGCAACACAGGTACATACAATTCGCTCCCGCTCTCTAGATTCCTTCAACTAACTCGCTAAATATCGAGTTATGGACGCCTGCTATACAGCGCCTGCACGCACACAGACAAGCGTAGTCTTGTCAGGCGCACGCAACGCGAAATAGTACCTAAAGTTTGCCTACAAGCCGGCATCAAGCCGGCATTTCGGCAGCCTACGCGCTTATGCATCGATACACTACGACACACGCACACATTAGTAATAAACTCCCACGAAAACAAGTTCCGTCAAAAGTAAATATTTTAGATCTTATTGCAATAGCCATAAAAGCGGAATTTCTTTTGTGAACTGCACTCAATATCGCGGTCGTGCGCCGCTCCTGCAAGCCGCTCCGGACCGGGTTGAATCGTCTTTCTGGCTGTATAAAACAAAGCACAAGCACGCAAAAGTGGCAACGTAGTTCTCCGCTTCGTCACTAGATGGCGTTGAACAGTTGTAGCCGTGTCCTAGCAGGCGGTGTTAAAAGTTAATGCTTAAACCATAAGAGGCTTCATATAGTTGTGGCTTGCCTAACTTTTTCTTTCACGCCACGCCACTGAGTAGGTATACCTATTTCTGATAAACACAGACATTATTCTCGAGTCTCTGGTTGTTTATTTTTTTTTATGCTAGACAGGGGAGCTCTTGCCCTTCATCTCACCTGATGGTAAGTGATGATAAGGGCCAAAGATGGAATCGAGCGTCACCTGGACCCCTCAAGCACAGAGGGGCTGGGTGGGTATCTTATCACAAAATGACGGAATACAATAATGCTGTTATCATTATTATTATCTATTATGGCGACAGATTTTGAACCTTTCTACCAACCAAAACGAGTGAAATTGGAATTTTAATTCCGGTTGGCGAACCATTAAGCCAACGAGGCGGATAAAATATAAATTACTTATATTTATTTAACTAATTGTGTATATTAAATTTTTACCGCAATTTGTAGTATCATGATCATATCTCGACTTTAAGGTGAGAATGTGAGTGCCATGCAATATAACATATACCAAAACAACCAAAATGCAACTAAGCGTTTTCCAGCGATTTAGATTTTAACATTAATGTATTTGTACTGTTAAAAGAATCATGTACATATTTCCAATTTTTAGAAGTTTATTATACGTAATAACACTTGTTAAATTTAATTTTGATCAACACGATTAGCTTCTGAGAAAACAAATTTCCTATCGTAAGTTCACCCGGTCACTATTTCATTAAAAGTCGATTTGTGAAAAGGGTTTTCAACCTTATACTAGTAGCGATAGGTAATCAGAATCGTTTCGTGTTACAAATTAATAAGCCTCGCATTTTTACATAATGCTAGTAATAACAATCAGGGTAAAATTCTTAAGGTGATCCTCGATGGCGTTTTTAATTCTCTTCTAGATTTACGTAACAGGATTTTAAAAAAGGAATGAGCAGCACAGTTTACTCTACTTTGCTGTTTATATAACCCACAAGTTGAGGCACTTGGCCACCATTTGATGATATTACGTAATACTCATTAAAAAAATTAACAATTAGATTTTAAATTGATTCTAAACAACGAATGGTTTTTGTCATTAAACACAAAATAGCAAATGTATTAAGATTCTACTTTAGCAATGGACCTGTCTAATTAGAAAGCTAAACGAAAGCTGCGTCACAAAAAATATTTTTGAAAAGAACTAACATAATGTTTTATCAAATAATTTTTTAAATGGATATCTAACTTACCTCTTTCGTGACCAAAAAGTGATGATCACTTTATTTTCCGTTTCACAGATAAGTAAGATTAATAAATTGAAACTTTTCTATGCAGAAATACCATGAATACAACGTGGACGTGGTGCGGAAAGACGGGCTGCTTTTGGTGCGAGAGCTGGCGGCCGAAGTCAAGAACCACATGGACTTCAAGATCAATGCTGTCATGGTGAGTGTACTTTTGATAATATTGAAATAAAAAAATGCGATCTGAGAATTCTTTTTTTTTCGCCCGATGTAAAATCATAGTTTTATGTCACCCCTGAGCAGGAAGTGGGATTTTTCATACGCGTAGCGGGCGAAAAAGTCCACTTTAATAACTGCTCTTAACTGCGCAAACGGCCCTAAATCGAAAAGGCCACTCGCAACCTTCAGCATAAAATTATCGATTAAAACTTCATTAGTTGAAAGAGTTACCTACTGATCTTTCTACCATCCCTCGTCGTCTTTTAATTTCATTGCATTTTGTCTCGTATCACAATAATAATTGCGATACAAATGTTGTCGTTCCACCTTCTCGTAATTGGTTTTCTCGCTGAAAATAAGATTGTTTTCGGTACACGTCCAATGTTTAGTAAAATTGCAGGCCAACACGAGCGGTGCCCTTGCCAAATGCTGTATCGATCGGCACTAGTTGAAACGTTATCAAGCGGCCAATAGACTCGCGGAGCTCACCCTATTTGAGCCATGTGGATTAGGCAGAATGGGCCATAGCCCACCACGCTGGCCCAGTGGGGATTGGTGGGTATTAACGACTGCAGAAGCAGCCGGGACCAACTCTTTACGTGCCTTACAAAGCCTAGAGGAACTCGAGTTATTCGGTTCGCTTTAGTGACGAAAATTGACAAATATTAGGTCACTCATCCAATGACGGCTTTATTATGCTATCCCATTTGAATAAACCACTAGGTATATATGATTACTTCTTGTAAGCAAGAAGATTAGAAATACATACATAACGCCATTCTTCCACAGGGGTAGGCAGAGATCACTTCTTTCCACTTGCTACGATCCTTACATACTTCTTCCACTTCATCCAATCTCGTTAATGTCCTCATGCATGACCGTCGGTTTCGGGTGCTCTTAACCTGGCGAAGATTAGATTACAAACAGACACTTAAGTTGTATCGAGAAAAATACGTACGTACTAAAAGTTGTTCCTCCATTTTCTATTAAGACTGGACATAAAATGTCCCGAGTAATGGCCAGGATCAGACGACGCCCTTTATGTAGCGTCATGTTTCATTAAGTCTTATTGTTTCTAAAAAACTGTATTGTTTCTCAAGATAAAAAGCAACACAATCCCTCATCTAAACGTTCTTCGCTCGGTTTCGTTGAAAAAGTCGAGTTGGGATCGTAAACACTCATTGTCTCTGGGAATGATACAAATCACTTTACAAGGAGAGCGTTGTGAGAAAGAACGTTAACAATGTAACAGTTTACGGAATTAAACAAAATAAACCGATATTTCGTTGCACATTTAAACACGTTGAATTAAAAAAATATTTAAGCCTTGTTCAGTATTACAATTTCATTATCTTCGAACATGTCAATGTCGTAGGTCAATGCCGAATTCAGCATTATTTAATCTGGCTAGTCATTACATACATACATACATAAATCACGCCTATATCCCCGAAGGGGTAGGCAGAGGTGAACTAGCACCCACATTTCGCCAATTATGTTAGGTCCCATGTAATAGGTGGCGAGCCTATTGCCATTTAACGGGCACAAAAGTCGCAGTACTATTGCTAGGTGGTATAAGAGGAACGCTGCTGCCCATTCCTCATCGCTGATTTTTCCTTAGTCGCCTTGTACGCACCCACAGGAGAGACTTGGGGTGGTGACAATTGTATTCTACTCTGCCGTCACCACACGGCAAGCCGTCACCACACTAGTCATTATATTGAAATAAAGACCCAAACTAACCCTCTCATTCATAATGTTAGCATATAATAGGTAGAACTAATAAACAGTAGCAGGTTCGATAGCAGAAATTGCTCTAAAAAATGAGAAAATAAAAATATTTGTTTATTTATTAATGTTACAGGCCTACACATGTAGCACAAAATGGCGACTAAAATCCGTATCTTTTTACGACACTATTTGATGATGATAAAAGAATACGGCGTCTTATTGAAATATTCATGAGAAAACGGTACAAAAGTTAACCTGCCTGAATTCTAGATATTACATTTTAGTGGTGCAATAACCCTTATACCAAATGAACATGCTTGTGGGTTTTTTTTATACCGATTGTTCGGATCAGTGACGTTCAAACAAAAATCTGATTTCTTCATACTCAGTTAAAAAACCTCATTTATGTTTTGTAGTTTCCAAATTGTTTTTTTTTTAATTTTTAGAGCTTTGTGGGCTTAAAGCAAAAGACACATTTAGAAAATTTTATATTGCGGTAACCGGACGTGATCCTAAACTGACTCTACAGAGCAACCAGAGCAAAAAGCATCTTTGATATCAAAATTCCCGCACTGAGAACACTTAAGCCAATGATGTCGATCTACTAATAGGTAGAAACACTGAATTAGGCTCATAAACGTTACAAATAGTTTTGGTGGCTTGGGTAGCAGTTTTCCCTCTTTGTAATGAAATTTAAAACGTACTGAATGTCTAATAAGATTCATTAACTAAGATAGAAAAGCAAATGATAATGGAGTAAAGCTGATTTTTATTTAGAAATATTTTTACGAGCCAGATACAAAAATTACAACCGAAGAGATTTTATCACATTTTGACACATAAAATAAAAAACCTTTTTTTCCACAAATTAATGTATCAGATTAAACGAAATGCGTAGTACCTGACAAACTTTTCCTTTCCTTATTCATTTGGATTAGACTTTGAGCCAGGAAATACACAATAGACGATTGATTTCCATTTGAGTGCTTTTGAATAGGCATGTGATTAAATTAAGACTGTGTTTTAGCCGAGTGTATTGTTCTTTGCACACTCAGCCTAATTACACACATAGACCGTGCTGTTGGAACTGCCTGTAATTAGTGTTCAAATTGTACTCCTAATATATATCATTAGGGGTGTTAATTCACCTCTGCCTACCCCTTCGGGGATAAATATTGAATTGATGAATGATTTATGTATGTAGGTACTGTTATCGGAATTGAGTTGTATACATATTTGAAATCAGGAAAACAAGCTCTATCATTTTCCCATAGAGACCATTTCAATATACTGACTGTTCCAATTTTTACATCAATAGCTAGAGCTTAGTTCCAGAGACGTGTGCTTGAAGAAAAACTTTAAATTATCTAAAAAAAATCTTTGCACTCGAGTGCAACACGTAACTTTTCATCTCCCTCAGCGAGGAAATGGCAAAATACAAAAAAAATACACTCACAAGAGTTTCTGTTTTCACCCAGAAACTTCCACAACACCCACACATCAACCCTAACACAACCTCAACACCCACCCAGACACACCCAGAACATCCACTCAAACACACCCACAACACCCACTCATCCACCCAGACACACCCACAGCATACACCCAGACACACCTGCAACACACCCATCCACGCAAAAACATTCACAACGTCTACCCATCCACCCAAAAACACCCACAACTCACCCAATCTACACCCATAAAATTCACCCAGACACACCCACAACATCCACCCAGAAACACCCACATATCCACCCAGACACACCCGGAACATTCATCCAAACACACCCACCACAATATTATTTTCTACTTGCCATATTAAAACCTGTAATTACCTAATAAATATTACCGTCCTTAATGGAGTTCCAAGACGGTCAATCAGCTTGAGTCAAACACGTTGATTTTCTGTGTGTTTTTGTTCCGTTGCTATGTCAAACAAATCAAACAGACCTAAAAAGCTTTTAAATGACTTAAGCATCAAGCAAGCGTTGTAGATGATAAAAATGTATAAAGCAAGATTTGACAAGATTGACCGTCTCGGAACTCCAAGGTTTCAACAAATGTCTTCTTCTTCCTGCCCAGTTCCCAGTCTATCTGGGGTCGGCGCAGTATGTTTCCTCTTCCATTCATATGTCGGACGTCATCAAGCCATCCACTCCCTTTTGATTCATATCATCCATCACACCGTAAAGGTGCTAGTGATGAATGAATGTATAGAAAAGAGACGGAACGGACCATGTCGAGAGACCCATGAACGAAGAAAGTGATTAGAATGACAACATTCTAATCCATACTGCCCAAGGTTTTGGCTTAGGTTTTACAGCCGGCCGCCTGCCTGACACCAACCCTCTTTGGGTACGCTGTTGTTGGTGGTTTGCCCTCCACCATTCGGGTGCCCCAAGGTGCTTATTGGTCTACACCGGGCAATCTCCCTTAGTCGACTTTTACGACACCCATGGGATGAGTTGGGGCTGGCCTATTCTACGTTATTTGTTCGCTCCCAGGCCAGCATAGAAGTAAGGTTTTAACAAATGTATGATGTGAAAAGAAATTGGCGCGCGCAAAGCAAATTACAAAAAAAGTACACCAAGAAGGTTCCGAGTCTGAGTTTTTAACAAATTAATAAAGATTGCATGATAATTTCGGCACCATGGAGGTAGAATTAAATAGGTTTCATGATATTTTTAATTCACAAACTTATTGCACAAGATGTTCTAAATTCAAATTTTCTTTATCCTCAAGCGGATAAAAACATAATTATTCAATTTAGGTCAGTAGTTACCATACAAACAAACAAACAAACTTATCAGCTTTCCTGTTTCAGAATCGACAAGTAAACTTATTGCACAAGATGTTCTAAATTCAAATTTTCTTTATCCTCTAGCGGATAAAAACATAATTATTCAATTTAGGTCAGTAGTTACCATACAAACAAACAAACAAACTTATCAGCTTTCCTGATGTTTCAGAATCAGCTGTTTCAGAATCGACAAGTAACTTCGTATATTTCATACGAAATTTCGACATATATTTCATATTACAACTGTTAAATTATCTTGCTGGTCAATTGTGAGACAGGCCCTAAGTATAGATTCAGAATAGCAGACTCCACAAATACTACTGCGAACTAGGCCAAAAAGTCAGAGGCCACCCCCCACTATGAAATAAAACGCAACAGTAGGAACCGAGCAAGTCGCAAAGTGGCGAGATATTGCGACGACAGCCAGAGACGTCTGCATTAACATATTCAGCGATGGCCGCCGACGGCGATGGCGGCTCGCGGCCTTTCGCGATCTCTCCCGATATTGGAATTCTTTTGAATTTCAAACTAGACCTCCGAGTTCCCCGATAACTTCATGATGTCTCGCGCGAGACACTTCCCAGAACTCGCTATCTGCGAGACTAAAGGCGGTTAATCTGAGGCTGGCATCGTATAGGATATTATTCGTATTCATTCCATGCCGTTTGATGACGGCAGAGCAGGGGGCCTACCGCCTACCTCGATTGCTGAAGCAAAAGCTATAGTTTATGACGTCGTGCTGTTTTTTCGTACCAAATGTACCTAAACTATCAGTGATAGCTTTGAACGAGTGATCACCAAATGATTTTGTATGAATTTGGAATTTAGCTAGCAACCATCTTGAATTTTTAGGCGGTACGGGCCTAAAAATTCAAGATGGTTGCTAGCTAAATTGACAGACGTAAGAAATGCATTGCTTTAAAGCTATCATCAGCAATCGAGTTAGGCGGTATGCCCCCTGAGCGGTATTTCGATTTTTTTTAAAAGAAAGATACCTACCGTTTATTTATTTTCCTATCGTGACTTCGAAAAATATTTTTACTATTTAACCCCAAAAAAAATTATATAAAACCTGCGATGACGTCACTACTACTGCAGATTAAACAAAAACATGTCCTTGAAAATAATTTTAAACATGCAAAGTAAAATCTGTTTTTAATTTTTTAACTGAAAACGGAAACGCCTGCCTTACATGACAATAAGGCTCGCCCACTATTACATGGGACTCAAAATAGTTGGCGAAATCTGTGTGTTAAATACTCCTTCGATGATTCATGTATAGTATAGAATAGTGAAGACTTCAGAGAATAATTATTATTCACATGAAAGGCAAGACACACAGCAAATTTTATTTAATATTCTTTAAAAGCGTAATGTGTTATGTTACATAAGTACGTCATTCTAAGCCGCCATCTCCGAGTCTACTCCAAATGAGCGTAGCCATAAACAGCTTTTTACTTTGCCAATGTTTCTAGGGTGTACTTACCTACTTGTGTTTCGGGTGAAACATGTAATAATTCAGACGGCGGGAAGTTGAGCGCAAAGTTGGTGCCGCGGGTGACACCCGACTTGGGCGCAGATACGCCGCGTAATTATTCGATCCGAGAGCCACCTCCCGAATGTCATTTGTTGTTTTTGTCCGACGCTGTCTCTCCGTAAAATTTCGCTTTTTGCCGAATCGCCACTCCCACTCTAATGAAGGCCTACGGGATTCAATTAACCGAAGGGATTGGAATGTTTTGTGATTTGTAGTACCCTGCACGGAATTCTATCAACGCGCTCCAATTCGATACCTTGTGCTCTTGCGGATTGAGGAGGAATACTGGCGCTCGCTTTGCATCGGGAAACCGCTGGGTTCGGGAAGAGAGTGCTCGGCATGGATGCTGTAATTTATTTGTTCGTTTTTCGTTCTGGTTAAATCAACCGCATTTCATTTAAATTTCAGAACCCAGCCGATTTCTGCATTAACATTATGTCTTTCTTAATCTGAATCATCATTATCGGCCCTTTTATGCTCCCTCTGCTGGGGCTGGAGGGAATGGAATATTTTTAGCTCCTTGTGCGGGCTGGTGAGTAGTCTTTAATACTATTGATGGTCGAATAGTCAGATCGCTGACTATCGGCTAAGAGGTCCCTTGTTCGAATCGTTCGGCAAATTTTTCTGTGATGAACACAGATATTTGTTCTCGAGTCATGGTTGCTCATTCATTGTTCATATGCTTGTGTAGTAAGTATCTAAAATAATTATGTATATTATTTGTCCCTCATCTAGTATCTATTAACAAGTGCTTATGCTACTACTTTGAGCTAGAAGATAGGTATGAGTGTACAAAAATATCATTATATTATTCGAAACTCAGGAAAACTCGAGATATTATAGTTTAGATGACCCATCCATCCACCGGCGAGCATTGCTTTCTTAGAGTGTGCTATCCATTGCGCCATGGAGCTTCTCGCTACGAAAAAACTAGATTACACCGAAAACTTTGGGCGTGAACTGTGGGGGGGTGTGGGTGAATGAGCGCCGAGTATTTCAGCTCAAAGACGGCGGGCGTCGCCGCCGTGAATCCGCTGAATGCGCCATTCGTTCTCCCTGTATTTGCATTCTGACTATGCACCCCCAATTTGGCATATTGTGAGATGAACTGCATACGTCGCCAACTGTTTAAGTACATTGCTTTTGATGCTTGCGTCTGGAATCTTTTCTAAACATTTTTTGTGTACTAAGCTTTTTAATTATAAGCAGTACAATATCGGCATTAAAATGTAACAGGGGTAACATTTTGAAATTATTTGCTTACATACTGTATCGCCAATAAAGTTATTTCACTCTCAATTATTTTGTAAAACATTAAAGTTAAGATGCGAGTTTCAGTACAGGTATGCACCGGTCAGCCTCAAGTGTATTTAGATTCTTCTCACAATTGTTATAAAAATATTATTTTTCATTATTTATCTATGAAGTTAAAATCTACTAAATGCGAATCTACTTATGAGACTGACTGTGCCGCATAAAGCTATTACCGTTAGTTACCTATCCCATGCATTAAAAAGTCTTATTAGAACAAAGGATAGAAATTGGCATGCCTCTATCTCGAAAGTTGGCCCGGGATAAAATAAGCTTAACCTCCAGTTTGTTGAAAGCTACATTTAATGCCCGCACCCGGCACTGTATGTAGTCACATATGCCGCACAATGTGATATGTACTGGCATTCCTTTTTACCAAAAAGGTTGGTCCCACAAATGTCATCGACCAAATTGTATCTAAGTACCTATCTAAAGAATGAATATTTCCTGTGGGTACAAAAAAGGTTGAGAATCCCGGAAAAACGCTAGAACGTTAATGTTACAATTTTAACGTTAATCGGCAACGTTTTGAATGCCATAATTTTACAGTAAGTAAAAAGAAGCTGCCCTTCTATATGTGCTAATATTAATGTTAGTCACATACAAGTATAAAATCTGCGTCTAATCATGTGTGTTCTAACATAACTTGCTAGAGACAACAAGTTATTTCTGCTCCTAAAGCGAAGCAGCCTAGATACTACATAAAACTCGTATAGCTACAAGATAACTTAGATACTTGGCAATTTCTGTTCAACTACACGCCTGTACCTGACAATATCAAAGCGACCGATTCCTTTAATGTTGAAGCGTTGCTAAAATTCCTCTACTCTGTACCGACTCGAGTTAAATACGGTCGAAATTGCGGAGACTACGCCGACATCGATTGAGCAATAAATCATGATAATATAATAGAAGTAGCGTAAACAGTGGGCGCGGGTGATGCCGACCTGACTTCAGATTCATTAAACTAAAATTTACAGGCAGGGGTGACAAATTAAAAAAACTTTATCGATTCGTCAACGCCTGCGTTTTGGGCTTGGGGTTGGATCATTTGCGCTTTTGGCGTAATTGCCGCCATTTATTACAGTATTTATTCGAATTAAATACTTTATGACCGAAAAAACAGTCGCAAAAGTCTTCTCCGAAAAAAAATTATTATTTTGAGTTCCTTCGAGTTCAGCAGTGGATTTTAGCCCAATCATGGAAAAATATAGAAAAAAAATAAGGACTGAATAGCGAGCCTGTTACCATTAAAATTAAACATGATATAAATAAATGTAGAAATCTGTGACTAATATTACAATTTACTTGACCTATAGATGGCAATAGGCTAACCCCTATTACATGGAACCTAACATGGTTCGCGAAGTGTGACTGTTGACACTCCTCTGCGTGTACGGAGATAAATACGCGCGATTAATCTGTATATGTATACTAAGCTACGCTACTCCGATTAATGAAATAAAGCAGTAAATATTTAAATTAATAAAACTCCCAACTGTCTACATTCGTTATAATAACAATAATAAACATCCACACAACCGCATTTCACCCGCAGAACTCCCAAAGAACGACGAATAAAGTAGTTGTTAAAATGTGTGTCATATTTTAGTTGGCATAATGAACCGGCAACGCCACACGCGGCCCAGTTCCGAAATGCGCTAATGGCCTCTACCCCATACGTAATTGCTGGAAGCGACACAATTGCCCCCCAGGAATGCGGGCCTAATGCAAAAATGTTTAGTGGGCGCTATGAATAACAGGCCCACTCGGTAGTGTTTCTCTGTTGATGTTCTTAATTTGAACGTTAATCGCGTTTAGATTCTCTATGGTTTTTATTGTTTAATCTGTGTTATTTCGTTAAAAAAACAGTCTGCCGTACCTATTTTTCTACGTCTATGGTAATATAATTTTTGTTACGATGCACGTTTTTTAAAGAATTAATGAATAAATTTTTAAAGAAGTAATGAAAAGTTTAATAGTTATTTGTTGTGCGTGAGTGCAAAGTTGTTTTTTAACCGCGTGCTCAATTTTGAAGACCGAGCTAGCGAAGGATTAAAAAATTAGAATCCTGAGCGATAGCGAGGGAATCAAAAGAGCACAAGGTGAAAAATCTTTGCACTCGAGTGCAACACGTAACTTTTCATCCCCCCAACGAGGAAATTGCAAAATACAAAAAAAAATACAATCACAACAGTTTCTGTTTTCACCCAGAAACTTCCACAACACCCTCCCATCAACCCGAACACACTCTCAACATCCACTCAGAAACACCCAGAACATCCACTCAGATACATCCATCCACCCAGACACACCCACAGCATACACCCAGAAACAATCACAACACCCACCCATCCACCCAGAAACACCCACAACATTCACACCCGCAATACACACCCATCCACTCAGACACACCCAAAAAAAACATTTACCCAGAAACACCCACAAAACACCCATTCACCCAGAAACACCCACAGAACACCCAATCACCCAGAAACACCCACAAAACACCCATTCACCCTGAAACACCCACAAAATACCTATTCACCCAGTCACACCCACAATACTCACCAATCCATTCCGACTCACCCACAAAACACCCATTCACCCAGACACACCCACAAAACACCCATTCACCTAGACACACCCACAAAACACCCATTCACCCAGACACACCTCCAACACCCACCCATCCACCCAGCCACATCCGCAACATTCATCCAGACACACCTGTAAGTACCTAATAAAAATTACCGTCCCTAATGGAGTTCCGAGACAGTCAATCAGCTTGAGTCAAGCACGTTGATTTTCTGTATGTTTTTGTTCCGTTGCTAGCGTAAACAAATCAAACAGACCTAAAAAGCTTTTAAATGCTTGACTCAAGCATCAAGCAAGTGTTGTAGACGATCAAAATGTTTAAAGCAAGATTGACGCCAAGCTGATTGACCGTCACGGAACTCCTAGGTTTAAACAAATTTATGACGTGAAAAGAAAATGGCGCGCACAAAGCAAATTACAAAAAAAATACACCAAGAAGGTTCCGAGTCTGAGTTTTTAACAAATTAAAATAGGTGGCATGATAATTTCGGCACCATGGACGTAGAAATAAATAGTGTTTTGAATTCACAAACTCATTGCGTAATGAGTTTGTGAATTCAAAACATAATGATACCTATTTATTTCTACTTCCATGGTGCCAAAATTATCATGCAACCTATTTTAATTTGTTAAAAACTCAGACTCGGAACTTCTTGCTTTAAACATTTTGATCGTCAATCTTGCTTTAAGCATTTTGATCGTCTACAACCTCTACAACGCTGCAAGCTACAATGCGTCAAGCAAGCGTTGTAGCTTTTAAATAAAAGCTTTTTAGGTCTGTTTCATTTGTTTTACCTAGCAACTGAACAAAAACACACAGAAAATCAACGTGTTTGACTGAAGCTGATTGACCGTTTCGGGACCCCATTAGGGAAGGTAATTTTTATTAGGTACTTACAGGTTAAAATATGGCAAGTAGAAATTATTGTGGTGGGTGTGTCTGGATGAATGTTGCGGGTGTGTCTGGGTTTTTTTTTTTGTGTTTGGGCGAATGGGTGTTTTGAGGGTGTCTGAGTGGATGGGTGTGTGTTGTGGGTGAGTCTGGGTGAATAGGTGTTTTGTGTTTGTCTGAGTGAATGGGTGTGCATGGGTGAGTGGGTGTGTGTTGTGGGTGTGTCTGGGTGAATGGGTGTTTTGTGGGTGTGTGTTGTGGGTGTGTCTAGGTGGATAGGTGTCTGGATGGATAGTTGTGTGTTTGGGGTGTGTCTAGGTGAATTTTATGGGTGTAGATCAGTGGGTTTTGTTATGAGTGTGGATGGGTGAACGTTGTGAATGTTTCTGGGTGGATGGGTGTGTGTTGCGGGTGTTTCTGGGTGCATTTCGTGGGTGTGTCTGGGTGGAAGGTTAGGTGTTGTGGTAATGCCTAGGTGTATACTGTGAGTGTATTTGGTGGATGGGTGGGTTTGTGGGTGTGTCTGAGTGGATGTTCTGGGTGGTTTTGGGTGGGTGTTGAGGGTGTGTTTGGGTTGATGGGTGAGTATTGTGGAAGTTTCTGGGTGAAAACAGAAACTGTTCTGATTGAATTTTTTTTTTGTATTTTACCATTTCCTCGTTGGGTGGGGATGAAAAGTTACGTGTTGCACTCGAGTGCAAAGATTTTTACCTTCTGCTCTTTTTGATTCCCTCGCCAACGCTCAACATTCTAATTTTTTTTAGAATCCTTCGCTAGCTCGGTCATCAAAATTGAGCACGCGGTTAAAAAGCAACTTTGCACTCACGTTTATCAAATAACTATTTTTTATAACCTACACTAGAGTCAAAAGTCTAAAGTGCTACCACTGACTTCTCCCTCTGCTACACTATGGACCCGGCACCCGCACGGTGAATCCATGGAATGCTCAAAGTTATCATCTCGTTCAATATCTCAGGACTATGATTATTAATATAGTCGTGTCGAGGGTTGGCATTATACAAAACACGATAGGAAATGTCAAAAACATAACGAAACTTCACTTATCGGAGTGTTATATTATACATGCCCAAGTCACTCCCGCACTCAGAGACGTCAAATAACGTTAATGAGTACTTAACGTCAAAAAATGACAATTCAAAAAAACTAATCGCTATTCTTGCCGGGTCTATGGACTAGATTTGAATGAAATTTTTTGACATTTAAATACTCATTAAAGTTAATTGACGTCTCTGAGTGCGGCAGTTAGACATACAAATCGAGTAAATGAACGTAAACTGAACTTCCAACGAGTTGCTGAATATAGTTTGGAATGCAAAATAGGATTGTTACATTCCTAACTGTACGAAATGGGACGGCTCCATCGTCAACTTCCTGCTGCACAGGGGAGGTGTAGGAATAAATGCAACAAACTGTGAACATCAAACTTTTATTAAATTCTTCACTTTGATAACTTCTCCCTCGATTACGTAATTTCCCTTCTTTTGTTTGCAGTTTATGTGTGTTTTACACACTATTTTCGTGACCAACCGTTTTATGTCTCGACTGCTAGACTTCCTTGTGGATGGAAGAATATATAGAGATTGTCCATAAACAACCACGCTGACTTAGATATGAATCAAATGAAATAAATTCGCAAAGGAATATCACCTAGAGATCAATCAATACATACATACATAAATCACGCCTATATCCCCTAAGGGATAGGCAGAGGTGAACTAGCACCCACGTTTCGCCAACTATGTCAGGTCCAATGTAATAGGTGGCGAGCCTATTGCCATTTATCGGGCACAAAAGTCGCAGTACATAGCAAGGTGGTATAAGAGGAACGCTGCTACCCATTCCTCATCAATGATTTATCCATAGAGTTCGAATACAATAGAGTTCCTGACTAAGTGATTATTATAAATATATATTCATTCATTCTGCAAAAGTGCATAGGTGATTTCGAAGCTGCAACTTCACACGAGCAAGGTTAGTCTTATCTCATATAGGCGGATTATTCTAGCGTAAGCTGCCCCTGCCGCTCGCCATCCGTGCGGCGCTCGGTGCGAGCGTAAATTCGCATAGAAATCCCAGAATTTGTCCCTGAGTTTCAGTTAGCATATTTTATCTGGAACACGTATAGAGCGAACAGCTGGTGTTATTTGTGCGGACAGCAATTACAGCAATTATACGCAGTAATTTGGTACTACACCTTGGTAGCTTCTGCACTGGCAGTTATTTCATGGAATACAGATAAGACGATAACTTCTAGCATTCTATGGATTCACCGTGCGGGCACCTGGTCCATAGTGTGTCAGTGTGTCAGAGAGGGAAGTCGGTGACAGCGCCTGGGACCTGTGACCCAAGTGTAGGTTTACGGGGCGCCCCTTCACAACTAATCTTTTTTTTTTTTATTCACTCACACCTATCATCTAGCCCAAAGTAAGTAGCCTAAGCACTTGTGTTATGGATACTAGATGACGGACATATTTTTAATATAATAATGTAATATATATAAATGTTGAAAATATACTACGTAAACATATACACAACCATGACTCGGAAACAAACGTTTGTGGTCATCACAAAGTTTGCCCCTACCAGGATTCGAACCCGGGACCTCTTGGCCAATACCCAGCAAACTGAGCATTCGACCAAGGCGGCCGTCTGTCTACACTCACCTTCGCCACATCGACTGCTCTCTCTGCCTAGCCATATTTGACAAGATTCCGAGAGAGCCGCCTTATATACACGTTCCAGTGTAGAACTTACGAAAGCTCTAGACAAGCTTTAACCCAGGTAGACAATAATTACAAAAAAAGGGTTTTTGCGGGAACCAAACCCTCGCTCTCCGCGATCAGGCGGCTACCTATAATAGGCCCAGTCGGCAACCATCATTTTTTCGAAATTTTACTGTCCTAGACTCGTTATTTTTGTTTGTTAATAATTTGTCAAAAATTTATATGTATAAATTGTAGAATTAAAAATAGAATTATAATAAATACATATATACTTACACACATAAATCACGTCTTTCGCCCCAACTCCAATAATAAAATCCGATCCAGAATATTCCACTGAAATAGGCAAGTAGTTCCTGGAATATCTTCGATACGCCAAAGTGCTTCAATTGTTTGATACATAGCTCACACACAGCACAGGGAATTCCCATTGTGGTGTAGTCAAGCTCCAATATACGAGGTATAGGGTGCATCTTCCCACGCGTAGGTACGGTCAACGGCACTTTAGGCAACCCTAAATGTCAAATTTCTTCAATCGATTGTCTGCCTTAACCTGTTGACAGTAAAGCACAAAGTCGATTGAGACGAACGAAATACTACGAACCAATTACATACTTGTTAAGTTTGAAATGTCACAGGAATTTGATTGTGTATATGTATAGCCTATATTCGGCCAAACATTATCCATGTTCTACTTAGTTAAAGTCCTCGCAGACCTAAATTTAGGCCGTACAATTTTTATACATTTGGTATTGTGTTGACATTCGTTTGGATTATAAAGTACTCTAACTCGTTTTATTTTTCTAAAATAGAGTGATAATTATACAATTATAGTTCTACAGATTTAACTTAATTAAGATTGAACCTAATTTTTAATTCTTTGTAAAAATTAAACTAAGCAAAAATTGTCAATGAAGTCAGAGATAAAAACTTTTGGCTTCCATTTTCTGTAAGTTTCCATTCTTCAAGAGAAACCTACATTTTCAAACTTAAACAAAATCTCTCATATTGGGCCCTAAATAAACGTAACCTTTCATAGAAAAACGTTAAGAAATCGAAGCGAAGGTCTATCGAAAGATTAACTTTATTCTTTGTAATAAAAAAAATGTTCCCAAAATTTGATTTTAAGTCTGAGAGCAGAAGCTATTTTTTTATATTCCATATTTTTCTTCTTTTGCAATTAAATTTAAAGTCAGTATTTTATTGTTTTATATCACCTTCCACATCAATGTCAATTTGAAGGGCAAATAAACGAAGTATCTAAAACAGTACGTTTATTTGTTTATTTATTTACGTTACGTTAGATATCCCGAATAAATAAAAACCAACAACCGCTAAACAACCAACTATGACGCACGTAAACCATTGTGCATTAAAGTGTCATCATTGCCTATTTTATTGACCCTGCTGCTGTTGGGACACAGGCATACCCCATTGGGACAATATAGGCCGAAAAAGCCATGATCTACCACGAGGGTCAGGTGCGGTTGGTCGTTGAGAATATATTTATGGTCTGGTCACCCATCGGCACACTGGCCCAAGCCAAAATTTCTTAGTTTTAGACCACGACAGTCATAAACACTGTGAGCTACGTAAAATAAAATTATTCTCCTATAAAAACACTGATCTTTGCAATAGCGTCAATGTTACACCAAAGTTTCTTTAGCATGCAAAAGATCAATCTCGAAAAAAGCTCGTAACACATTCCGCGAGTGACCTATAACTACGTGTGTCGGAATTCTGCAGGAAGCCTAAGTGCAAGGCGCACCTACCGGCGTGCATAGGCAAGAGGAGACCTTAATACCGCCATCAGCAAATTGCGAAACACCAGCTGTGTGTGACAAGAAACCACCGACAATTCACGCCATCAGACCGCCGACGATCCCGGAAATTGCTCTGACAATCATCTCCGCTGCGACGTTAAGGACTCACGCATTTCCGAGAAATGCATTGTCTTCATTACTACTTCGTAGCCTTCTAGAAGAATTCGATAGTGCAGTGTAGAGCGCTCGGCCTACGATTCCGTAAACCAGGCTATGTTCGCTATTGCTGGTCATTGAAGGGTTGAAGGCAGTCGTTAATGCCCACTAATCCGCACTGGGTGGGCTATGCCTCATTCCGCCGTGATAATGTAATAGACCTTCTAGTGGTCAAAATCCTTTATTTTTTTCTGTTCTTTAAATTTTCCCTATATTTTAGGGAAGGCAAAGGGTCTAGCCCATACAGCCAAGTCTTTAGTGTATATTTTATCTGTAGTCTTATGAAATAATGAGTGGGTGAAATGTATGCATGAAATGAATTTTACGTTAAAATATGGGTGTCACATATTTTAACGCATCTAGAGAGTGCTTGGCGCGAATTGAATGGTAACAGAGTTCATGATGGTGACTGATGAGGTGGACAAAACCACTTTTTACAGAGGTTTTTACCACAACATCAAACACATCACAAGACTCATTTCCATAGATTCTGCATAATTGCACATTAACACGGATACTTGTGCATCAAAATAACACCACTTACACTGCACAAAATCCACTCTGTAAAAATTTTTGAATTAGCGAAAATAAATCTGACTGACACCACGAAACGCGCCAAACACTCTCCTTATTTTTTTCTTTATCATTTATTTTTAACGTCGTCGCCAGTCAGCACTTAGTGGAGGCGGCAATATCTGTCCACCGAGAGGTTATTAAGCGACACCTCGCAGAGAGTGCACCCTGACCCATATCCGCTCGCTGCACCGCCCGACTTATACGAGTGGACTTTATTGATTCGAAGTCTTGAGACGTTGCTCCGTCCCGCTCGCGCGTACCCCGGCCGAAAGAGACCGACGCCTCCCGTAGGCTACTTACTCAATATTCTGAAGGCTCGCTAGGACGCCTGCAGTATTAGGGAGCTTAGGTAACACGCACTGTAGGTAGGTACTAAACGAGAGTTTTATGCGAGTCCGTTTTATACATTTTATCCCGACCCGCTGGAATATTTTTACCTGTATACGAGACATCTTCGGGAATCAATAGGGAATGGAACGAGCGTGTCCTTCACGATTTGGACTTATTTCCACATTCCGATTATTATAACATAATAATTTGTATACACAATGTCCTAAATATTTGTACCGGCATTCGGGGTGCCTAATGATTGTAATTATCTAGACCCTATGTTTTGGTGATAAGATGACCGGTAACCTGAAATAATTGGATGATTATTATTAAGGTCTTCCGGTCGTCTTAAAACCAAAACGTGACTATTTTGGTATTCCAAATAAACAAGTCACTGTAAATGGCCCAATCTGCCTATGTGAAGAATATAGAAAGTGCTAAGGATGAAAGAGTTAATGAGAATGGGAAAAGCTTGTTAGATGTGTGTTTGGAATGGAACCTCTTAGTGACAAATACGATGTTTGCCCACAAGAGGATCCATATGTATACAAGAGAGGATGAATACTCGAAAAGTATGATTGATTTTGTGATTGTGGATGAAAGATTGAGAAGCAAGGTTCAGGATACAAGGGTGTTCCGAGGTAGCGGTCTTTACTCAGACCACTTCCTGGTAGTTAGCCGAATAAGTGGTCTGTTTAAACGATGGCGGCACCGTACCACGGCCCCTATAAGTATCCTGGAAAGGATAAAAGTAGAAAATTTGCAAGAGGTGCATGAGGAATATGTGCGAAAGTTGAATGAAAGGTTAATTGAATCTGACGTAGATTCAGTAGCTGAGATAGAAGACATATGGAAGGTTTTTAAAGATGACGTTGTAAATGTAGCTACTGAAGTATGCGGTGTGGCGAAAAGAGGGAAAGGAAAGAGACAGAAGAGTGAATGGATGGATGGAGAAGTACAGAAGGTAGCGAAAGATAAGAAGAAAGCTTGGCAAGATTGGTTAGCAAAGAGAGCTGACCAAAGGATATGTAAGGTGACAATGGCGGATGTAGACGAAGCGAAAAAGAAATATAAAAGATTGAATTTGTTAGTGAAGAGTGTAGTGAATAGAAAGAAAGATGAACGAAAAGATGAGTTTGATAGAAAAATCTCTGACAATTTCCAAAATAACATTAAAGTTTTTTGGAAATCTGTACGGACAGCTCGAGGAAAGAGCGCAAACTCGGAGTTGATACGAGTCAGAGACAAGGATGGAAGTGTTTTGAATGGCGAAGAAAGAGTGCTGAATAGGTGGAAGGAATATTTCGAGAGTTTATTTGAAAGGTCAGATGATATAGTCCAGTCCCAGGCTAATCATGTGGAAGAAAATTTGAATGAGAATGAAATAAGTATGCATGAGATTGTGCAAACATTGAAAGGTATGAGAGCAGGAAAGGCAGCAGGGTGTGATAGGATATCGGTTGAGATGCTGAGGGCTGGTGAGGGTACCATTGCTAAGCAGCTGCACCGCCTTTTGAACCTTTGTTGGGTAAGTGGCCAAGTACCAAAAGACTGGCGTAAAGCCGTCATTGTGCCACTGTACAAAGGTAAAGGGTCGCAGCTGGAATGCAAAAATTACCGTGGTATTAGCCTTCTCAGTGTTGTCGGCAAATTGTATGCAAAGATTCTGATTGAAAGGATTATGAAAGAGACTAATGATAGAATATGGGACGTGCAAGCAGGATTTCGGAAGGGAATGGGATGTACGGATCAAGTCTTTTCTCTACGATGCATTACTCAGAAATCTCTGGCTAAAAGCCAACGAGTATATTGCGCTTTCGTAGACTTAGAAAAGGCTTATGACCGAGTGGTGAGGAATGAACTGTGGTCGATTTTGTCGATGTATGGGGTGAACAGCAGTCTGATACAGGCGTTGAAATCTCTTTATGAGGATTCGAACGCTTGTGTTAGGATAAATGGCGCATACACAGAGTCGTTTCGCATCGGTACAGGTGTGAGACAAGGATGTGTAGCGTCACCATGGCTGTTCAACTTATACATGGATAATTGTCTGACGAGACTAAAAGAATTTGATTGTGGATTACGAATGAACGAGTTACTTATCAAATGTCTGCTGTACGCTGATGACCAGGTTATATTAGCATCATCAGAAACAGATTTGCAGGAGATGGTAACAGTTATGCATGAAGCTTTGACAGAGAAAGGTATGAAAGTAAATGTAAGCAAGACAAAGGTTATGGTTTTTGAAAGGGATGAACAAATGACGAAGTGTGAAATTAAGATTGCGGGTGAGAATGTTGAACAAGTGAAAGAGTTTGTATATTTAGGATCTGTATTT
This sequence comes from Cataclysta lemnata, assembly GCA_963931975.1. Classification (NCBI taxonomy): domain Eukaryota; kingdom Metazoa; phylum Arthropoda; class Insecta; order Lepidoptera; family Crambidae; genus Cataclysta; species Cataclysta lemnata. The sequence continues at coordinate 13,736,123 of OZ008340.1, read as the reverse complement.
ACGAGAGATGGAAAGTGTGATAGTGATATTGAAAAGCGGGTGAAAGCTGGGAATATGGTAAACGGGGCTTTGCACACTTTTATGAATAGCCAAAGCGTGTCCAGAAAGGCTCGTATGGCTGTTCATAACGGAGTGCTGGTTCCGACATTAATGTATGGAAGCGAAAGTTGGGTATGGGAGAAGAAGCATGAAAGTAGAATAAATGCAGTAGAAATGAGAGCGTTGAGGAGCATGGCTGGAGTAAGGCTGAGCGACCGATTGTATAACAGTGTGATAAGAGAAAGGTGTGGTTTGAAAGAAGATGTAATGACAAGGATTGAGAAAGGGATGCTCGCATGGTTTGGTCACGTCGAAAGAATGGATGAAAGGAGAATGACAAAAAGGATTTACATGGCGAAAGTGAATGGAGAAATGGCAAGGGGAAGGCCTAGGCGGATCTTTCATAATCAAATTGAAAGTCTATTGAAAAAGGGCCAGGTCAAGAGTACCCGAAACCGACGGGCATGCATGAAGAGATTGATGAGATTGGATGAAGCGAAAGAAGTATGTAAGGATCGTAGCAAGTGGAAGGAAGTGATCTCTGCCTATCCCTGTGGGAGAAGGGCGTGACGTATGTATGTATGTATGTAGAAAGTGCTGCATTGAGAACATTAATATTATGATGTTGATTAATAAAACATGTTGGTTGTTACGGCAAGACTGAATAAATTTTTTGTTGTAATACCATAGACACTTACTAGATGCCGATATGTTGATATACTCGTAATTTGATCAATAATAGCATAGAATTTTCAAAAACTTATAATAGATACAAAGCCAAATATGCAACGCAACGAATTATCATTTTCATTTTAGAATATTTTTTCCTGCAAAATTAAGTCCTAATATCACAAATTCAGAAAAAAAAATTATAATAAATTTATGCCAAAAATACGCTCGTGGCAATATTTGACTAAAGCGAAATATAAATTTGAAGTAACTGTAACGTTATAAAGAGATTTTTACATCAAACAGAATTCTAAAATTACTGTAGGAGATTCGAAATAGGAGCTATTTCAAAAAAAATCAATTTACATTCATATTTAAATTACATATAACTGGCGATTAAATACTCGTTACACAACCAAACCTTTGTACTACTTAAGTGCTCTAAACACATTAAGAACAGTCTCTTTGACCTTTCTAACTAAGTTAATGTCCTTGTGGAAGAAATTTCTTGCGGTAGTGAACAATGGTCAGAGAAATCCCTTTTATTTCACAACAAGGGCGTAGCTTAGCAAAAAGGCACACTGTGCAACATTTGACATATTCAAGAACAAAGTACTTGCTATATTTGCACATTGGGAATACTTTACTTACTAGGTGGCGTAATCTTATGGCATACGCATAAACAAGAACAAAAACTGATTGTATAACACAAACAAACATTTAATGCATTATAACTTTATAACGTATACGTGCGTACAATAGTTTTGTTTCGTTTTAGCAGTTAACAGAAATCACAACATCTAGATTATCTGAACCATTTAGATTTAGGTACTGATTTAACCCATGGAACGATTCCTTTAAAATTCAAACCTTAAGAACCCAGAGTACTTTTATCTAAAAAGTGTAGAGGGAGGATTAAATCGCATGTTGTCAACAATTATTATTCTGTATACCATTTCAATAAACTTCTGCCTACCCCTTCGGGGATAAATAGGCGTCATTTATGTTTGAATCTATACTGTATAACAGTATGTCCATACATCCGAGGGCTTAGTTCCAAATGAAACAAAATAATGAGCATATTATCTTTCCTTATTCCCCAGTCTCTTTAAAAAGTGATTTATCTTCTTCGTGTACCGAAATCATAGCAGACTGTAAATTATAAAAACGTGCTCGTCAGCTCAGTGAAATCGCGACAACACGGTTAGTAATAATTTAAAGATAATTCGAAATAGGGAAAGTACCTAGTCTAGTAGTAGTTGGATAGCGGCCATTGTAAAGTTCCCGGGACGATCGTGTCTGCAGCCGGTCGCGGTGGATTTTCTACATCCACTAATTAGCGAGTTTTCATTAATCCTAACACTTTGCTAGTAAAAGTTGAGAATTTTTATCCCTGTAATCCCTTGCACCGGAGATCTTCAGAGTAGACTTCATCCATTGTTCTCTTATACATCATAAAGTTTTTGATTTAAGCCCTTAGAGAGGAGATGATCAGTAGGGCATTTGACCTACTAGATATTTTTAATATAAATGCTGGACGTATTATTATTACAAACCCGTTCTAATGTCTAATTAAATCTTACTCTATCCTAAAAAAGTAATATTAGAAATTATTCATTTAATTGTCAAAGATAAGAGATATCCAACGTTGTTTAAATTAATTCAATCAACTGATAAATATCTTATTTTATCATTCTATATATCTAGATTTATTTAATATCAGCCAAAATGGTACAAGTTTCTGGCTCCTCAGAATTCGAACTTAGCGTTACATACATAACTTAACAAGCTAAGCAGACCTTAGAGGTCTGAGGGCGAAGAGGCAAAGGTCAGAAGTCGATGACCTCCTCATTTTACATAAACACCTTAAAAACTACCATTAATAATGAAAATGCTAGACGCATTTTAACGTCCACATTACCAACAGAGTTCTTTTGAGTTATATTAATTGAAATTCTTAAGTTTTTATCAACATCTTTTATCATATTCATTATCGTTTACTGATTACAATGTAAAACAGGGTGAGTAGACTAAGTAGTAAATTTTACACTTACTGCCGCACTCAGAGACGTCAAATAAATTTAATGAGTACTTAATGTCAAAAATTTTCATTTAAATTTAGGCCTAAGACCTGACAAGAATAGAGACTAGTTTTGAATTGTCATTTGTTGACATTAAGTACTCATTATCGTTATTTGACGTCTCTGAGTGCGGCAGTTAGACGAACTTTTATGTGCAAAAGTTTAGTATTACAATTACAATATCACTTACGCTAGACGCGGCACTGTAATAAACTCAACAGAATATCGTAGCAGAGATTCAAAATTGTTTTTTAAGGTACGGTTTACGACACTAACTCAAAAAAAGGACTGCCGAAGGAGCCTCTACGTAATAACCGCTCTCGTCCTTTTTAACGAGAATTTTCACGTTGGCAATTTTTCAATAACGTTTTCAGTTACTAACGTCTAATTTTTTACGTAATCTTCTACGGCTAAGCTTAATTTGACGACACTACCTAACTGCGCAACTCTTCATAGAAAAGGGTACAGTGTCCACATTCTAGAGATTATTTAAAATACACGTAGACTACGTTTCCAATAACACCGTCCGGTAATGGATGATATGAATCAAAAGGGACGGCTTGACGGCGTCGTACCGATATGAATGGAAGAGGACACATGCAGCACCGATGATCCCAGATTTGATCCCAGAGATGTTACAATTTGTTACTTGTTACCAGCAAAATGATAATGATCATTCAGAATAATTTGCTAATTGATAATTAATCCATTTTTTGTAAGACGAGTTTAGTTATTCTTTAACGTCTTTAATTAATATTTCTGAATTTCATATTTTTATCTATTGTTTATATCAAATATTCCTCTATGAATCTATTTTTTTTATTATATTTACAACTTATCCAAAAAAAAAAAAATTCGACTATGCTTACGGTATTTGTACTAAAACTGTGTTTAATTTGTAATCTGAGCTGTAATATTTTTTTAATACTGTCAATATCACTATCTACAATGCGGAGCTATTTCGCACTCTTATAAAATGCTGCCAAAGTTTAAAATGCTGTATGACATTGGGAAATTCGCTAGCCAAACACGGCCTAACGAATCAAATATGTATACGGACGTGGTATGCGCATTGAATGGAATCCGCGATGCTCGAAGAATACGAACAGAAAATAATGATGATGTAAAAATACCTACCAGTATTTTTCCGAGGTATATTTGTATATCTGAGAAGAGAAAGGGCGTAGTATTTTTTTACTGAAATATGAAACACTTAAGTGTAGGTGGCTAAATTTTAGTAAAAAAGAATTGTTAAAGCACTTTGGTTCATTTGTTTTCGCTTTTTAGACAAAAGAAACAGTGACAATAGAAAGTTTGCCAAAATATTGTATGGTACTGAAGAGAGCGAAACAATATCCCTTCTTGAATATAAAAGAGACGCTTTTCTGGCAGAAATAAGTTTCAATGCCATACATTTTGGATACACAATGGTCGACAGTATTTTTAGCCGATATTTTTATAAAAGAACGGAGTTACAAAATTGTATTCAATAAATAGTTCGCCACAATCAGATATGAACTATTAATTTTACTGAATAAATTTGGAACCTTAATTCCGACAATATGTTCAGGTTAACATTGAACTATAGCAAACAAATAATTATCGTTAAACTGTATTCCACAAAAATTCTTATACCACATTCTGATTTGTATTTTTTTACCATATGTTCCTAAACAACAAACAACGGTCACACAAATGCATCAAACATCTTATTCTATGTATCCATAATAGTATACACATTATAAATAAACATAACATCACAATGTTAAGCATTTCTTTAATACAAAGAATGCCTTTATTATTTTTACATTGCAACCGATTTAAATATGCCTTGAAAGTGAAACTAAACTACGCGAAAGGAGTATGTTATTCGCTAGTAATGCATAATAAGATTACTGGCAGTAAATATGCTCTCCGGCAAACATTAGTGACTTATCCATGATCGGACCGTCTGGATAAAAAACCCAACTTGTCGTACAATGACCCCTCGCTTCACTATACTATATTTTATATATGAACAGCTCATACCATCATCGTCCCGCCTTAAATCGATATAGCGTCATAAGATAATGTTCTTTGCGAAGGGTCGAGTTACAATATTTTTATTCTAGCCTATTCTGTTAAAGCTATAGGTCCCGGTCAAAGGCATAAGTTGCTTATTCATGTATCTGTTTTTTTAAGTGCTGGTCACAACATCCATGAATGGGAGGGAAAGTTGGGTATGGAATAAGAAACATAAACATTAGAATAGCAATTAGAGCGTTTTGATGCATGACTGAAGACGTAATCATAATAAAAAAGAAAGTTTAGTCGCGTAAAAAAACGAGAGAACCCGACCGAAATCGACAATAGATTCTTACTTATCAGAATATATAATCCAATGTACAATATACTTTTTTATTCAATATACATACATACATAAATCACACCTATATCCCCGAAGTGGTAGGCAGAGGTGGACGAAGTGGAACTAGCACCCACGTTTCGCCAATCATGTCAAGTCCCATGTAATAGGTGGCGAGCCTATTGCCATTTATCGGGCACAAAAGTCGCAGTATATTGCTAGGTGGTAGGTATAAGAGGAACGCTGCTGCCCATTCCTCATCACTGTTTTATCCTTAACCGCCTTGTACGACACGCGAGAGATTTGGGGTGGTGACAATTGTATTCTACTCTGCCGTCACCACACGGCCGAGTTAGTTTTTTTTTCAATATCCCAGTCAGTAGTAGCAATTAACGATTTTAATTAATTTATTATCCCAACTTTTGCATCTATTATTAGTAGGAATAGGCAATGGAAGTGCGATTTATCCTCAGCAACTTATTAATTCGTTTAAAATGATGTGCAAATCAAGCGAAAAACAATATATTATCGTCTTCCGTACCAGTGAACCGTGAATTGTATTGTGTAGAATTAATCAGGACTTTTGGGATGAATTTGGTTAAATGAAATGTGGTGTTACGATATAAAAGAGTTTGTTTCGTGTTTCGAAACAATCTCGTATAGATAGGTAGGTATCTGCTTATTGGAAACTCATCTTTTATGTACAGGGCTATTTTTACAGTACTAACATTCATGTGATGGCTTCAAATAAAAATTTTATTTTAGATTCAAATGAGAAACGTATCTCTCCCTCGTTTCTTCTAGAAATATGACGACCTGACATGCCAAAAATAGCTGAAAGTAACAAAAGAAATTCGAATATAATTCTGATTTGAGATTGAGCAAAATGAAATGTACGTCCTGTGAGAACGTTTATTACATTTTATTTTTAGTCATTTATTTGGACGCTCAATGTTGCCGAATTCAGGAGTCAAGTTGGGTAATTTGAACTACTCGCTAAACTATGCCACTTATCGTCACTTACCATCAGGTGAGATGAAGGGCAAGAGCCTCCCTGTCTAACATTAAAAAAAAACTATAGAGCTGTACACAAATACATGTGTATAGTCCTAAATACTTAATTCAAAACAATAATTTTATAATAATAGTAATGGGGACAGCAGCGTTCCTGGTATACCACCAAATAGTACTGTGATTAACGTGCCTGGCCATGTCATGTGGTGGAGAGCCTATTGCCATTTATCGGGCTCGTAAAGCATGCAGTACCTGCCAAGTGGCATAAGAGGAATGCTGCTGCCCACCACTCATTGCTGTCTCAACCGTTGTCGCCTTGTACGACACACGCGGGAGAGGTTGGAAGAAGTGACAACCGTATTCTACTCTGCCGTCACCATGCGGCATGTCCATTTCCGCAAATTTAAGTTAAGCAATTTTAGCAAACGCCCTCTATATTTCTCTGTATACTTTGATAGCACACCTACTCAACGCGCTCTAACAAAAAGTAAGCGCTAACCCCGAGTGCATCTCTCACAAACCCACCACAGCGCCGTCGCGCCGTCTCCATCAAACTATAAAGCACCCTCGTCCCGAACGCACCCTAATACTTGCACTTTAAATAGTTCTTACCTCCGACACACGGTGTTAATTGAATGGCTTGAATAATATCGCCGTTTGATACAGTTTGAAACTGTTATTACCGCACTGGCGCTGAGCTTGTGATCCAAGGGGACTATTAATTTATCTATGAACTCGCACGTTCGGGCTAATTCTGAATGAATGGCTACTTTAATTACCGCTAAAACTACCGCTTGTTTTATAGCGAAATATTAGTTATGATTACGTTTATTAAAGATATTTATAGCGTAAAGACGCGATTAGTCAGCGGTTTCGTGAGTCAAACAGCGTTTGCAAAAGTCTGTCGTCAAACGGGTGACCTAAATTGAATTATTTCCAGCCCCTCGAGCTTAAAAATGACAATTAGAAAAATAACTACAAAGAAATATTGAACCCGTGTGCAAGCGCTATTTAACTCAAAAATATATGTAAGTATGTTTCTGATGTCTGAAAACAGTTTATAAACGGCCGTGTTTAGACGAAGAGACGGAATAGCCTCAACGCAGCATCTCCAAGTGGGGCCGAAGTAATTAAAACTTGCACCGGACAGCGTCGGATGCTGGGAATTCTGTTCAAAGTGCTGAGCGCAAGGAGTGCGAATTCAACAGAAGTACTCCACGTCCGCCGGGATTTTCCTTTTCACTTTTGCACTATGAACGCGGCCGTATGTCACGGGGCTGCCTCGCTGGCGCCTATTCGTGATATAGTTTTAGTCGTTTTAAAGCAGTCAAGGAATATGTCTTGATTCGCTTATTTCGAATGAGTTTCTTTAGAATTAAATAGCATTGTTCAAATTTACATGGGACCTAACATAATTGGCTTATTTATTATAGAAAATATTCAAATATACAATTTTCTTTGTTTGATCTGTCATTACAAAAATCCTGACTGATAATATAAAATCGATAGTGGGTTTGATTGTTTGTTACGCTTTCACGCTTAAACCACTAAAGCGATTTTAAAAATTATTTCACAAATAAAAAGCAGTGTTATGCATAAGCGAAAAATTAAGCTGTATTTTTTTTGTACTGATGCAGCAATAATATTCCTACATCAATATAACATTTTTTCGAATTTTTTCCAACCAACTGTTTCTAACTATTTTTCTAGAATTTATGCAATGTTCAAATTAAAATCAAAATAATTATCAGAAAATGTATTAAACTGTGCAGACACCAGACGTCGCGAACAGAATATAGACTGTGCCGTTAAGAGCCCTCGCCCTCGGTGACTTTTTGCAGAGATGCTGTCGCGCGTTTCGTTAACGCGCGTTTGCATCTCTACTAACACGCGTTTGTATCGCGACTGAATCATGGTTACGTGGACACACAGTGCGGCACACAGTTTAGGGAGGGGCGAGTTTTCCCTCCTCCCCGCATCACCCGCCCCCGCTAACATCTAGAATGCCCCGTCCGGCCATCATCTCTCATACAGCGGGCCTAGCACGGGGACGGACAAGTCTCTCTCCACTACTTGACTGTGTTTTGTACGTACCCCGAAAGTACCCCGAAAGAGATGTGTCCACGTCGCGTGCTTCGGGAGCAGCAGGCGGGTCGCGCACGAAATTGTCGGACTATAGCGACCACATCGCGACTGTATCGATGCGAACGCCCGATTGCATCGCTACAAAAAGTCGCTGTGGGCGAAGGCTCTAAGATCGCGACGAAAAGCCTCCTTATAACAATACTTAGTGGCGGTGGTGAACGTGACGTTCCGTTCCTCTATTTCGTTTCGGGCACAGTTTCATTAAGTGCGAAATGTTTTGCCGTTTTTCCCGGCGGCGCGGCGGGAATCCCCGATTTTTCAACTTTATTGTCGGCCCAACTTTGCGGGTCCGACGCGCCTGTTCAACGCTTATTATGCCGCCTCTCTTGCATCTTATTACGTTTTGTATATCTCCCTATGTAGAAGGTCGGATGGAGGAACTCGATAGCGCAGTGGCTAAAGCTTGAATTGAGATCCCGAATGGCCGTCTTTGGATGAGTTTTAAATGTGGCGCTTTGCTTTAGCGAAGCGAGCGATCTTGGTCCAAATAGTGCCCTAGCATCAAGCATCAACATTCGAAAGATTTAACGTAAACCGTATCGAGGAAGCACAAATATAAAGTAAAAAAATACTTTTTACAAAAAGACGTTTTATGTTTAAGAAGTATTTAAATTAGATGCTGTAACAGTCGCACACTATAGACAAAAAGGGACAGCATCAGATTTAAACACTTCATAAATAATGTTCGTGCATAAAAAATGAGGTTTGATTAACATTTCTTTGGAAATTAAGTATATAAAAATAAAATTTACGTTAACATATACTTAATATGTAGGTATTCGATTTACCTGTTTTCAACACACAGCAGCGAAATGTGGGAAATGCTATAAAAGCAAATAAACCAAATGCGGGGCTGTTTTTTTCAATCTGCCTGCTTTATTGTCGTCTACAGAAATTTGGGGATTTGCCAGACAACATTTTTATATTTCTGTAAGATTAAACGGTCAAATAAATGGTCCTACTCTTTGTAATTTCTAATCGGATATTACTGTGATTAGAACTAATAGTCCCTACCTATGTAATGTGAAAAAGGAATGTTTTAAATATCTTTCTAATAATTACATGTAATATTTCGCCTAGTAAAATGATTAAGGATGCATTTTCAGAGATTTTATTAACAGACTGCAACACTTCTCTAATCTAGCCGCAATTATTATAGGTATTTGGTGAAATCTTAAAAAAATTGTCTAATTAAGATTCTCATTTAAATTGAAAAAGCGGAATTTTTTTCATTGCTGGTGAAACATAAAATAGAAAAAAGCTTGTCCGCCTTTTGCGATAAATAATAATCTATTACACTACTAGTCGTAGAAATCTTGTATACATTTTATAAAATATTAATTTTATTACAAACATAAATAATATGTAATTCACTTTCATGAAGTGGTGCTCTAATCAAAAACTGAAAAAGTCAAATTCAACTAGTTGAAAAACAAACTTATAATTCATTCATGCCTTACAAACCCCAAAACTAATGTTGATTGAACGAAATCTCACGATCTTGCCTCGAAATAACGTGTCGCCGATAATATTTTCCGTAATGTACAATAGAATGAATCGCTGCTGAAGTATACTGATTGTCGTATTAACTTAGCCACGTTCTTACAACTAATAATAATATGTTACTATTAGTGTGTTGGTTTGTAACCCTGGAAGTGACTGTGTCGTGAGCATGGCAATCACGCGAGCGACCGAATGTGGCTACCAGTAGGTCGCGGTCTGGACGATAGCGGATTTGGTTAACGCAGCGGAGCGGAAGCTTTTTAGGACCTACGCTTTTTTGATTTTGATTTGAACATTATCCAAACCCAGACTAAACCGACTGCAAGCAAGGTATTTTAAAAACATATTTTTTGTGGATGTTAGAAATTCATTTCAAAACTGCGTTGGCTTACGACGTGAAGTTACGAGAAACATTAGAGTTTCGGAAAGTTAACTAACGTCGCGAATTTTTCTGACCTCTTTTTCGTTGTAACCACACTGTTGAGGGTCCAGCATCTGAGAACAGCATCTACAGTGTTTTGAGAGAAGGCCGTGCTGGGTCCTCACATCGTACATTAGAGAGTTCCACATATTGTATCGCGAGTCCCCTGTGCCATCTCTTTGGCTGTGGGCCCCATGGGACCCGCCATCAAGAAAACCCCCAGGAATGTTTGAAGATATCTGTTGTACCCTACTTCTTCGATGACATTATCTCATAATTCGTACCTTTATTTAGATCGATTTAGGGTAGTATAAAACTAACTGCTCTCGACCTCAGATAACCAGGGAACTAGGCAGGCAAATAATGATGATATACGCGTAAGCGTATACCTTTACACCGTCTGAACAGCTAGGTCTTCCTCTTTTCATTTTAAAATTCCTGAAAGTTGAGTCAAAGTGAGTTAATGTTCTCAAATTGAGACAAATTGTATATCAGTCTCCGGATCTTGAATTTATATTTATTGTGACTTTAGTTCGGAATAGTGTCTTTAAAGTAGACCAATGGCTTGTAATTAATGTTACCCGCCCGCAGGATACCCGAACCATTTAGAATCCGCTTATCCGCTAACATCCAAAACGCGACTATACAGAACCTTCAGAAGAATATTTGCAGTCTAGACGTGACCTCGTATATCTCGGCATATCACACACGTGCTTCCGAGCAATTTTGAAAGAAGGCACCGATGCCACTGATAAGATACCGTTGAAGGATTGTAATTTAAGTCCAAATTACCTTGCCACAAATAGCCAAAACAGTTACAGTATAAAGATGTTGTGTTTTTTCTTTATTTGTTAATATAGGTATAAACATTCTTCATATTGCTGTTCGTCAATTATCGAGGTCAAATCAGCATCGATATTAGTTGGTGCAGTAATACAACGGTATTATAAGAGGAAGTGAAACTTCCTATACAGTGGATTTTACATGCTGGACTGGGATCGAACAAATAACGTAAAATGGCAGCACCGGCTCACTGGGGTGTCGTAAAAGTCGATTAAGGGAGATTGCTCGGTGTAAACCAATAAGCACCATTTGGCATCTCGAATGGGCAAACCACCAATAAGAGCATACCCAAAGCTGTAAAACCTAAACTTTGAGTAGTTCTTTCCTTTCATCGGTCTCTCAACATGGTCTTTTCCATCTCTTTTATATATATTCATTCATCACTAGCACCTTACCGGTGTAGGGAGTGGATAGCTTGATGACGTCTGACCGATAACAATGGAAGAGGAAACATGCTGCGCCAACCCCAATAAACTGGGAAAAAGGCAGGTAGAAGAAGAAGACAATAATTCATATTAGTACCATGTTCTTTTGCAAGTGAGTGATGGGTTGTGTGTGTATTGTTAATGTTACATTGAAACTATTAATATAAACTTTACATGAACATTGCGTGCCCTCAAATTATTAAAAGCTGACTTTTTAAATTATTCCGGTGCTTTATTGGGTTGTGTCCCTTCTGTATGTAGGTAGGTACGAAGCGAAAATCATATTACCGCACCGATCCAACGACAAAGTTAACCGGAGCAAACATAAAGCTCACACAAGTTTAATCACGAACCCTCGCCATTAAGAAACTGCGGCGTCGACGTAGATTACTCGTATATTTGTCATTTTTCATCGCCAGCGCCCCATAAAGGCTGCGATCGATCAGGGGGCCTACCGCCTAACTCGATTGCTGATGATAGCTTTAAAGCAATGCACTGCTTACGGCTATAGCAGCCATCCTGAATTTTTAGGCGGTACGTATTTTGTGCCAAATTCATACATTTCATTCAGTGATCATTCGTTCAAGGCTATCGCTAATAGTTTAAGTACATTTGGTGCGAAATGACAGTATGACGTCATAAACTATAGCCTTTGCTTTAGCAATCGAGTAACGCGGTAGGCCCTCAGGCCAATTATACTACGGCTAATTGCCGCCGATTGTCTACGAGCGCCTTTATCCAGCCTTCTTTGTCCCCAACCTTCAGTCACTTTTTAACCCTTGTAATTTTTTAGAGGAATTGTAGCTATCGGGTTTGGTTGAGGAGTTTAATTGGTTTGTTATGAAAGAGGCGGCAACGCAACGAGACGTCCGCGACAATTACTTTTAGAACTCAGCTAGATTGTTTATATTGAAAGATTTGTCTACGAAACATTTATGCATCAGACGCTTTATTACGTTTATGGCCACATCCATTATTTAATTTAATATTTTCACTATAGTAAAAAAATTGTCAAAACCAATATATCAAATAGATATAGGTTTTGACATTTTTTTATCTTGTTAAGCAGCGACACAATAATTAATATATACCATCAATTCCAGAAACTTAAATAACTATATTTGGAAATACTGAATTATTAATATTAAATTCCAGTTCCAGATACAAGGTCCCGTGTCTAAAAAATGCCAATTATGTTTTATACCAATATAATAATATCTAAGATACTATAAAATAGGAATTTAATATAATGATAATATAATGATAAACATAATTGGCGAAATGTGGGTGCTGGTTCACCTCTGCCTACCCCTTCGGGGATATAGGCGTGATTTATGTATGTATGTATGTATAATGTAAAAGCTATTCAGTTGGTAACGTAAACAGGCAAGCAGCGAACAATACCAGTGAATTAAAGAAAGAACCAATAAATAAGTTTAGTTCCGATTCGCTCATCTAATCAAATACTTGCTGAGCTATCTGAGCTTATTTCATTCCACGCGTGTTTGCGAACTTTGATAGCGCTTCTGTAAGCTTTACGATGTAATGTAGGTCACAAGTAATAATCCCGCTTACTTTTCCAAACATATCTCGAATATCATCAAAGTTTATAATATTGTTTAGCACCGTGTCCAAATAGTTTAATTAAAGAGTACGCAACACAAATTTATTACTAAAACAAGAGAATAGGATAAATACGTGTTTTTAACAAGGACAGTTTATTATCTTGGGATTCATTAAATTATTATGAAAACACTATGGCGGGGCTTATAGTTTTCTTTTAGGTATTCATTCAGTTTAGTGTATTGTTGTATTGTTGACTGTAAGCCGCTAAATAATTAAAAATGCAATTTTTTCTTAGGTCAAACGTGAATTGTGCATAATTTTTTTATTACTTAATTTAAAAGAAATTTAGGAATTTACCGTTTCATTCTATGGGAAGGCAGAATCAGGGAAAATCAGAGAATAAAATATTTTTGCTTATACGACAGGCCAGTCCAGAGTCGATTCACCATGGTTATCATAGTAGATAGATATTATTTCACTATTAATAAAAAATATTTCAATCGTATTTATTGGGTTACATAATTATGACAGAGTGGCGCCTGGAACCAAAAATACTACATGCAGTTATCGTTGCCTTCCAAAATAGTCACATAAGCCTTTTTTCTTGACAGTACATGGAATCGTTGGCATTTAATATTTTGACCCAACACTGTACTGATGCTCACCTATCTCCTGAGAATGCCTGTACTCCAGCAATGCCGACATTTTAGGCTGATGACGAAAACCACGTCAATATGCTAATGCACTGTTACTTGGAGTAATCTCGGTAGTCTGTCAGTAGTTATCGAATACAATTTACTCCTTAAGCTTTTTTGTCCTTCGAGCCGGATACAAATATTTTGGTTGATTCGGTATTATTAAGTTCTTTGTTTTAGTATATATTTTTATTTTATTCGATGTGTTTCATATATATTTTTTTAACAATTATAAGCATTTAAATATAACTAGCCCTCCTCCTGAAACTATCCAGGCAAATTAAATTTTGCTTTCAATCTTAAGGTTTTCAAAACATGTGTTGCCTTGTTGAATGGGTACAGAAATGAAGGAATATTGGATCGAATTGTGACATGTGATGAAAAGTTGATTCTTTATGATAACCGTAAAAGAAAAATGCAATGGCTGACCCCAGGTCAAACGCCACAACAGTGTCCTAAAGCAAAACTTACCAATAAAAAGGTAATGGTAACTGTTTGGTGGTCTCAGCATGGTGTTATTCACTATAGTTTTCTCCGATCTGGTCAAGCAATAACGGCAGATCTCGTATCTACGTGACAAGAAGTTTTCTTCCCAGGAGGCAGTACAAAATGCTTTCACACAGTTTGTGCAGTCTAGACCCTCAAGAGTTCTATCGCAAAGGCATAAATGACCTTCCTATTAGATGGCAGCATTGTATAGATAATAATGGTAACTATTTTGATTAAATAAATTTGTTATAAACTAAAAAATAAACAATTTAGATTTTCAGTAAAAAACGGCAATTTCATACTTTAACCCCTAATACTTATACTATTCGAATTACAACATAGCAGAGAGTGATAATGATAATTTTAACAAACCCTATTTTAATATGGATCGCTAGACATTATTTAAATAGCGAGAAACAACGGAAGCCTCTATTAGGAAGAGGTTAGGGATTGAAATAGGGTGCTGATTGGGGCAATACGGAAGGTCGACGTCCTGTGTAATGGAAAGCAGAATGTTATTAGAGACAGGCTGTATGCTCAATTTCACATCAGTTCTGTCCTCAGCGGTTTAAGTGACCTATAATGGACTGGAAATTAGATCCGCTATATTTTATGTATATTTTTATTTAAGTGTTTATCTGCTGCACTCAGAGACGTCAAATAACGTTAATGAGTACTTAACGTCAAAAAATGACAATTTAAAACTAGTCTCTATTCTTTCCGGATCTATGGTCTAGATTTGAATGAAAATTTTTGACATTAAATACTCATTAAAGTTAATTGACGTCTCCGAGTGCGGCAGTATAAGACTAAATAAAAACCGCTCAAGTGCAAGTCGGCCTAGGGCACGAAGGGTTCCGTACCATTATCTATAAAAAACGACAAAAAAATCATGTCTGGGAGCCCCTTTAAATATTAATTTTATTCTGTTGTTTATTAGTATTTGTTGTTCTAGCGGCAATAGAAGTACATCATCTGTGAAAATTTCAACTGCCTAACTGTCACTATCCAACCACTTTGAAACCATGAGTTGCATTTTAGTTTACGTTTCGGGAAATCGGTCACTAATTTATTTATTTGAGACATAGTGTACCCGTTTAGGCCCCTTCCATTCTTCGGCGTGTACCAGTCGACCGGCACATTTTGTATGAAGCTGCGCAACCGGCCGCACGCGGAACAAATGAAAGCTACTATGAAGCTTTATACAAATTGTGACGGTCGCGTTCGCACGCAACCGGCGATACGCTGAAGAATGAATGGGGCCTTAGAGCTTCTCCTTAGGGCCGGTTTTTTGATCCATAGTTAACTCAACCAATTGTTAAAAACTGTTACTAATTGCTTAAGATTAGTCTGATATGTAACCATTACTAACAATTTTTGTTACTAATGGATAAATATCAGTCTGATATTGTTACTAATTGTTAAATATCAATGATATATAAAGATAAGTAACAATTTTTAACCATTGGTTAACAGTGAACTATGCATCAAAAAACCGGCCCTAAGTCACGCATGTTTTTTTGTTTCAGCGCATCATGGACAGCGCAGAAGCGGCGGCCCTGTCGGCGGGCGGCGGCGACGGCTCCCCCGGCACGTACTACGACGCGCGCTGGCTCAACGTGCACGCCGACGACGGCACGCTGGCTGCGCGCGCGAGGCGCCTACTGCTCGCGCCCAGCAGGCACTTCGACCACATCGCCGTCAACTCCAGCTACAGCGCCGTGCTCATGCCGCCCTACATTGACACTGAAGGTAATAACAATCAACGGCATACAAAATTTCAAATTATGTCAATCGACTTTGTGATTTACTACAAACAAGTTGAGGATGATAATCGATTGAAGAATTTTAACATTACATATTGGATAGTCTAAAGTGCCGTTGGCCGTACAATCACGTGTAAAGCCTCACTCAAACAGCAGCAGCAGTTGTAACATAAGGAGATAAGGTGCATTCTGTGCCCGCGCTGGAAATTCGCCACCACCGTCCCGCTACCGCTGCTCTTTGAATGAGTCTTTAAGTAGGTTTCAGCATTACAGGTAAAACATTAATAATATCATTTTAAAAATTAGTATATTGCAATCACTGTAATTTTCTGTAGTGACTGACTAAAATTTTCACCAATCGCTCCCTAGTAGTGATTGGTGAAAATTTTAGCACCATCATGTCCTCTTGGGCCTATGGGAATAAATTTATTACATTCAGTGCCCTCTTTAGGCAATATACCAGGTTTAGGCCACCTTCCCTTACCACAGTGTGTTTAATTTTCTTCATAGATTTTGTATTTTACGTCAAACCAGCTAAAGTTGAGAAAAGATTGGTGATATTTGACAGTTTTAAGTGCTCTGTTAGTTGATTTATAAAACATCGCGGGAAAGATAAGCGGTGGTAACAGTTAATTGTGTTTTGCTCTACTGTTCATCATTATCATCATCACCAGCCCTTCAATGTCCCCACTGCTGGGGCACGGGCCTTCGCTATAGATTCCAAATCTCCCTAATAAATATAGGGAGATTGGGCCATAACCCACCACGTCCAGTGTGGGTTGGTGGGTATTAACGACTGCATATGCAGCCGGGACCAACGGCTTAACGTGCCTTCCGAAGCATGGAGGAGCTCGAAATAATAAATTTTTGGTCACCCATCCAATGACCGCCCTTAGCGAACATTGCTTAGTTTACGCAATCGCAGACCAAGCGTGCTATGCCACTGCGCTAGCGAGCTCCTCTCTACCGTTACCATGTGGACTTTATTCTAATAGCGTTGTATAACCTTTCGTGCGTGTTGCCACTGATTACCTACGGAACCGAGACGAGGCCGCTTTCAATGGGACTCATAAGAAGGTTCAAAGTCACCCAAAGGGCATTGAAAAGGTTGTGCTCACAGTTTATCTACGCAATCGAATCAGACATGAAGATACCCGTAGGAATACTAAACGAAACTAAAGGAAAACTGCCTGCTGAGCTGCACTCATGCGCTATCCAACAATAAGAGTTATTCGAGCAATGAATTAAATAAATATTTATTTTTGTATGAAAGTAATTTCAAACAAATAATCAATTAGTACAAAGAATTTGGTGGTTAGAAAAAGAAACCACCAAATTCTTCGTACTAATTTTTTTAACATTTATTAAAATTAAAATCGAATAGTAGGTAAATAATCAATTATGTATAAATTAATACAATTTCTAACGAATTATAGAAAGTTATAGAACAAAGGTCTTATTTATAATGTCCTACGGGGTTGTTGGTATTTTACAATTACAATTAACCCTATTTACCCTGTTTAAGGATTTAGCTAGTATACCCCTCGCCCCCACCTCAACAGCATACAATACACACATGACAACATAATACACGTCACAGTAATCCCATAACCAAGACAGTGACGAGCCTCCACCTGTAAGTAAATGAATGCGAACATATCGTTGACGTGCAAGGAGGCGACATTGGGTGGAATGATTTATGGTTTGTCTGAGCTTATTTGGCAGAACACGCGAGCGCTGTCACCGGCAACTATAACAAATGCTTAGACCGCCTAATCAAATATTTTGATGTATCCAGCTAGTGAATGAGCTTCTAGGGGAAGGTGGCAAAGCGGGTATAGCTATAGGGAGCCTAGAGCTCTATAAACCCTTTGGGATGACTTCCCCTACATGAAACGGCAGTGATTAGATTATTAATAATATTAATAATCTGAAGCTTCTCTCGCGTTGGTCCAGGCTATATTAATAGTCGATACCGCAAACCGTTACGATTTCTGCTACGGATGTAGCCTCGTAGCATTTGACTTGAAGCATTCAATATGGCTAAAGGAAATTTATTCAATTTATCCATTTTAAAAATGAATCTTAAACACGATAGTAATATTTGTATTAAGGTATAGCACACTTATTTTACACGATTTTTTTTAAAACCTTTGATCAAAGCAAAATTTTACTACGAACTCTAACAAACGGTAAAAGTCAATTCTGTATTTAAACAGTCACAAACTATTTACAATGGGAATAAGTAACACAAAGACTTCCTACGTATTTATAAATCTATTTCGATTAGTGCCCGATAGAATTGACCGAAGATACAATCTTTTTTGTGAATGGAAGTAAATAGCGACGTGTAAGCCGGTGATTATCCATTCAAATGATCGTAAGGACCGGCGCCCATTGGCCGCATGGCATGGCAAGGTATTTTAAGGCGGCGAATAAAAATATAACTGAAGAGTATGAATATAAAGTTAAAAGTTCAATGTTGAAATTAGTAAGTACAAAAACAATGCCGTGGGATACTTAGGCATGCCGTGTCGGCAGCCTTAGGAACGCCTCGGCATCGCTCGGTACCTATGCTTACGCAGTCTTAGAGATACCGCGACAAGACAAGACCTAAGAACGCCTCGGCATGCCCAAGGACGACTCGGTACGCTTAAGGATACCACGGCGTTGTTTCCGCCAGTATGCGCTTAGATACATGTAATGAAGGGGTGCCGAAGGATCCCTTGCCGTGCCGTGCCGCCAATGTGCGCCGGGCCTTACTCGTTTGTTATTGACCAAACACAAATACGGAGGTTAAATAAAAAGCTTCACTATTTTGTAGCTGTCATTAAGTGTACGTGAGTTATGTTCAACGCCGATAACATCGTTTTATTTATCTGGATTACAATTTTAATGTTGTACAAAGCGTAGATATGGAACTGTTGACATTTATTTGTGTTATTGTATCAAAAATACTTTTCCGTGTTGGACTGGGAGCGTAAATATAACGTAGAATGTGCCAGCGGGACGTAATTCACCTCTGCCTATGCCTTCAGGGATAAATAGATGTGTTTTATGTATGTATGAATGTATGTGTAGAATATGCCACTCCCTACTCACCACAGGGGTGTCGTGAAAGTCAACTAAGGGATATTACCCGGGGTAGCCTAATATGCATCTTCTAGCACCGAATTACGGTTTGAACCTCCACCGAATAGTGGAGAAACCACCAACAGCAACGTACCCAAAGAGGGTTGGTGTCAGGCAGGCTGCTGGCTGTAAAACCTAAGCCAAAAACTTGAACAATACTTATTGGAATGTTGTCACCTCAATCACTCTCTTCATTCCGGTGTGATACGTTGATGATATATGATCGATATAAAGGCAGAGAAAACAGGCTGTGCCGACCCCAAATAAACTGGGAAAAGGAAGATGATCATGATGATTATGAAGTTGCAAAGTATAATTAAACTACGAATATAAAAAGAATACTTACATTTTAAAACCATCTATAGTTACTCACAAACCTAACAAGCATTAAACAGTTGCATACATCCGCATCCGTGAATAGCCACTAAATTCGAATTAAGGTTTATTCAGCAAACGCTACAATGATGGGACTTACCACCATTAATCCACGGGCGCTGACCAGCCAATGACAGCTGCCCGATAGTCACGTAATTACGGCATTTAATTGCATGTTACGTATAATTATACTTATAGTGCACATACAATTATAGTATAGATAGATACTTTGTGAAACGTTGTGTTCTTAACTTATTAAAAGATAAATGAATATGTTTATCATATCTGTATTTGTTTATTTTGATTTAACAAACATACACAACGCCTATTTATCTTCGAACTAACTTTTTTACCTTATCGCAATAATATTAATACAACATAGTGGCGAAAGTTCAAAGCGACTATTACTGCTTATACGCTGTCGTTAGTATGACAAGAGTATTTTACATACATACATAAATCACGCCTATATCTCCGAAAGGGTAGGCAGAGGTGAACTAGCACCCACATTTCGCCAATTATGTCAGGTCCCATGTAATAGGTGGCGAGCCTATTGCCATTTATCCGGCACAAAGAGTATTTTATTAATCTAAAATTTTATGAATCAAATCAAATCAAAATTCGTTTATTCATTCATATCTGGTATGATTACAATACACTCATGAATCGTCAAGACAAGAAATTTACGCCATCCGTTCGCAAACTACCAGGAGGCCCTGTCCTGAGAAAAACGGGCAAGAAACTCAGTCAGGTTTTTTCCTCCCTTAACATTAAAATAATTTAAATTAATTAATAATTGGAAATTTAAAGATGTCAATAACTTACGTCAAGTAATAGTATGTCAATAAAGATACATCTTCTGAAGTTATCAACATCCTTCATTACAACAAACACAATATCTATTTTAAATAAAGAACATGAGTAACTGCCGCACTCAGAGACGTCAATTAACTTAAATGAGTATTTAATGTCAAAAATTTTCATTTAAATCTAGACCATAGACCCGGCAAGAATAGCGACTAGTTTTGAATTGTCATTTTTTGACGTTAAGTACTCATTAACGTTATTTGACGTCTCTGAGTGCGGCAGTAAGAGTATTTTATGAATCTAATATGATGCTTACTGTACGCAGAAGTGCATCAAATATGTAACAGGAGACGAGGTTTGATATTTATCGAGCAAGAAAATCAGAGTCATGTCTTGATTTAAAAAAGATATACAACTCAAAATTGCATTCCTGCAATAGTGAATCATAATGCCATAAATGTAGAGCACACATACTAGATACTTTGTGTGTGTTGACCATCATGTTTTTGTTCGCAGATGGAGAAATACAAAACCAGATTGCGTGGTCTGAGCACCTGGACCCTCTGTTCGTGAACAACTACGAAATAGACCCAACCCTGTCCTGGCAGTACTATGCGTCGTCCTCCGGCTTCATGAGGCGCTATCCGGGTAAGTCTCTTTATACCACCTAGAAATATACTACGATTTACATGCCCGATACATGGCAATAGGCTCGCCACCCATTAGATGGGACCTAATATTCGGCGAAACGTAAGTATTATTTCACCTCTGCCTACCCCTTCGGGGATTTAGGCGCGATTTATATAACGGCCAGATTTCTGGCAATAGCTTCTAACGTTCAAAGAACGCCGCCGCCCATTCCTCGATATAGGGGAAGTGAGAGAGGCATATTATTGTGTATACCATTATGCATATTTTTCTCAGACGGAAAATAATTTACCGGATGAAAAAATATATATTTTTTAATTATCTAGTTAATACACAAAAGTGGCCGCTAAAGATGGTCTACCTTTTTGGGCATCTGCTAACTTCCCTCTCTGCCACACTATGGAATCCATGGAATGCTAAGGGTTTTCGTCTCACTCCAACAGCGATGTCCTGGCCTCCAGAGGACGGGTACTCGCACCACGCTCGCGACTTCTACGACTTCAGATCATCCAACTGGTTCGTGGAGGCTGCGACATCACCCAAGGACTTGGTGATACTGCTGGATGATTCGGATGACCTGGGCTCCTCGTACTGGCGGTTGGCCAAGGCCACGGTGTCAAGCCTCCTGGATACTCTCGGGCCGAACGACTTTGTCAACATATATCGATACAGTGACACCGTATCTGAAATACACAATTGCTACACCAAGATATTAGCTCAGGTGAGTGATATATTATTATTTTTGTCACACCTGACTAGGAAGTGTACTTTTCCGCCCGCTAGGCTTACGGAATATCCCACTTCCTGGTCAGGGGGTGATATACAACTATGATCTTATCTTGGGCGATAAAGAGAAAGCCTCAGATCGCATATCTATTCTTATATTCTTCCATCTGTAGAGAAGATCTGTGCCCCTGAATCGAGAAATTAAATAGCTGGTAATGGTGATGAAAGTATCTTCTTTAACTAAGTAAGTCTGCGACTTTTCTTTGTCTCTCATTCTGTCTCCCCCTCTATGCTAGCTACGTACACCACACGTCTGATATTATTACACACATAAGTTTCGGTCGGGCGGCTGTTTACCGAACACGTAATCGAGAACAATTAGATGACACACATTTAATTGAGCCAGCCGTGAGGAACAGGTGGGCGGAGCGGATCGTTCACGTCTGCCCCGATTACAGCGTGACGTTAATCTCCCGTTAAATAAATCAGATTCGGTATTACCGTGCGCTTACACTTGGAGGCTAATAAATAACTTTTTATTTTTCTTTCGAGGCTTTCGCTAATTTTTAATGACATCTTGGGTTATAATAAATCGGGCAATTTTTTGTGAAACTCGCGTTTTTAAACGACATAAAGTCTGAGAACCCGTAACTAATTTCCTCTGATTAGTCGCCTACAATAACCTTTTTTCACAATATTGTATTGGGTAATATATTTGTTAACATATTGGGCCGTATTGTATATTTTAAACGTTTATTTAGTATACTCAGACATTAAACCATATCAAAAGCCTTCGTTCTTCATTCATTACCGAATCAAATAATTTGGGAAGAATATCCACGCTAGTAAACCAATAGGACACGAAAATTGCGCGCCATTGATTTACTTTGTACGAAAAATGGCCCGCCATTACGAAAGCCACGGGGACAATCAGCCTATAATGTAACGATCAAATCTATACTTGTAAATTAGTGGGTAAATGCTGATATCGCGTGCGGGGCGCCGCTCGTGCGATACGCATCTATCGGTGTGTACCGGCCTGATGGATTCAATCAGGCGCCCTGCGACTTCGGCTGGTACAATCGACAGCACGTGCAATATGTCAAAATTTCTAAATCGACTTTGTAAAATGCACGTCGCTGAAAGGTCTGTCCCTGTAGGTATGATATAAAACAGTGCTAAATGTAGTAAAATATATATATGTATAGCCGATCGTAAATCGTCTGCGATGAAATTCAAATATGTGCTTTATGGCAAAGATTTTGGGTGGTTAGAAAAAGAATTTCGAAAAATTATGATCTTGAGGCGGGAATCGAACCCGCGTCCGCTGCTATCCGGGCAGGTGCCTGACCGATCGGCCACGCAAGACACTAATTAACTTGCCGAAATTCTTCTAACCTTTACACTTCACGTTGTAAGCCAACGGGTACCCTCGCAATGTAGAAATAAATTTCAAACATTCCTGCCCGGATAGCAGCGGATGCGGGTTCGATTCCCGCCTCAAGATCATAATTTTTCGAAATTCTTTTTCTAAGCACCAAAATCTTTGTACTAATTTTTCTAACATTTATATAATGTTAAAATTAAAAATCGAATAATGTACTTTATTGGTTAAAAATTAAATTATATGAAATTATTATTATTATAAAAAATTAAATAAATACAAATTGATGTTATCAATTGTCCGTCTTATGTTTCTTCCTAATGTCAGTCAGTGTTTGATGGAAAGCCCGTGCCTTCCATACACGCACGTTTGTGGAATGTTCGAATTTTGTTTATCTGGAATTAATGACACGGTTTAAATGTGTGCCCTTTGGTCCGTGTTGTTTGCTACCGTCCATGAAATTGATTTCATTGTCTAAGTACGGTAATCCGATGCAGTGATGGGCTAACGAGCGATGTCAATCAATTTCTAGAGAAACATAGCCTTTGCTGCATTTTCAATGATGTAATTCTAATTATACGATCTTATCTCACGACATTAACTGCCGCACTCAGAGACGTCAAATGACGATAATGAGTACTTAATGTCAAAAAATGACAATTCAAAACTAGTCGCTATTCTTGCCGGGTCTATGGTCTAGATTTAATTGAATTTTTTTGACATTGAGTACTCATTAAAGTTATTTGACGTCTCTGAGTGTGGCAGTAAGTGAATAAAAAGTAAGATTGTCACGCAAAGCTTTAATATTTTAGATCTGTTTAATTTAGTTTTAACCTATTTAGCTTTTGTAATTTGTTGTTAATTTTTTTCTCTCTTATTTTGTTGTCTGTGTTGTCTTTGTGCTGGTCAAAATGTTTTTCTTTCTTTCTTTTACGTGAAGCAAGTTAAGGTTGATATTTATTTGGAAAAAAACAAACATACATACATATACATACATAAATCACGCCTATATCCCCGAAAGGGTAGGCAGAGATGAACTAGCACCCACGTTTCGCTAATTATGTTAGGTCCCATGTAATAGGTGGCGAGCCTATTGCCATTTATCAGGCACAATAGTCGCAGTACATTGCTAGATTGTTATAAGATGAACGCTGCTGCCCATTCCTCTTCACTGATTTATCCTTAGTCGCCTTGTACGACACCCAGGGGAGAGATTTGGGGTGGTGACAATTGTATTCTACTCTGCCGTCACCACACGGCAGAGTAGTTCTAACGTTTGTTTGGAAGTGTACAGCAACCTTATACATTTCATAAATCTAAAAGTTCCAGCGTTCAATTTGGAAAATGGCATAGTGCTAAGGTGGGGTTATTGCCGACCTATGGCACCTTGACCTGGAAGCTATCTTGCAAAACTAGCCTTTCTTTCAAGGTTAAATACCTATGCAGTCACTTAAAGCTTGACGCATTGTCTTATATAATTTCAACTTACATAGAACACAAGAATCAATGATATAAATGAAGAAAATAAGCCCCACAAATGTGTTATACTTTTGTCTTGATTTTCTTAGATTTAGGGTAGATTTAACATAATATTAAACAACTTTATCAAGTATGTTTGTTCGTCCATTTGATTATATATTAGAATTGAAAATTTAAATCACAAGCTTGAAGCTGTTGGCGATCGGCCAAAACACATTTAATAATATTATCTTTTGGGTTATTTGTTTTTGTTTTTCAAAATTGAAAATTTTTACTACTGTACAAGTGAGTTTAAGTCTATTTTTTTGTATTTGACAAAGGAAACCAAAATAACAAATGACGGTAGCTCTCACCCAGCCCACCATCGCATTGAGTTCATAAGTTATGGTGACGTTACAGATAATATCTGCGGAAGAATGGCGTTTGCCGAGGAGTATTCTTATCGAATGTTGGTGCAGATGGGCCCTTCGCTCGAACAGGGCACTCGATAGAAAGGTTGATGGATAAATACCTATGTACTAATATATGTGCCTACCCATAAATAAATAGCTACTGGGTGTGAACCATTTGTTTTTTGAAAATGGTCAGAAAAATTTCAGGAATCTGGGCTTAATTTCAAATTAACCAAATTTTCAAATGTTGGTTGAAAATTGATAGGGATGGATGGGGTGGAAATTTTACACCTTGTCTGGTCTATACATATATTATAAAGCTGGAGAGTTTGTTTGTTTTATTGTTTTATTAAACTTTTATTAAATCTCAGAAATTACTGGTTCAAATTGAAAAATTCTTTTTGTGTTGGATAACCCATTTATTGAGATAGGCTATCTAAATAAGCCGCGGGCGACCACTAGCTATAAATAAAGCAGACAATATATTGAGATTGTCATTTAAATTGCGAAGGTAAATGTTATTTATTTTTACTTCAATGTCACTGCCTTAATCTTACTATTAGGTACGCTCTACGCTGAATATTGCTATCCACCGTACATTTCGAGGAATTCGGCTAGGTAAGGTAACAAAGGTGATTTGGATAAACCAACCAATAAATTCGCCTAATCCTTCGTGCTTGACTGCGACTCTGAGCCTCATTCGATTCCGATTATTTTAACATAAAAATAAATAGGTACCAATTCATGAGAACTCGATACTTCTAGGTACCTAGAAATAATAGTGTCGAGTTCTCATGCATGAAGGTCTTTCCGGTGTTGTCTGACAACAGACGAAGGCCAAACCGCTAAACTTCTTCCGACCTCAGTGTTCCACATCAAACAGTGAGAACGGCCTAGACAAAGAAAGAACTAATTTAATTCAGTACTCAGTGTGCCTGTTTCATGCTGAAACCAATTTAGACGTCAGAAAACTTTGTCCGCCAACAAACTGTGTTTGCGGAATTATATCACAGCGATAGCGGTAGGTACCTGATACTGCGCGCTTTCATGTACCCAAGTAGTGCAGAGACCAAGACAAAGGGCTTCCAGCTGAGTTCGAAGGTTGCCCCGCGAGCCTTGGACTGGTTGTAGCTCAGACCCAACTCTTTATGCAAGTTTCTTCTGTAACTAAACGGCTCAGGTCGCAAGTGACAAGGTAACACACGGTGTCTGCTCGCTAACGATTCCAGCCCGTTGATAAGGGAAGTTTTGTAATTATGCTAATCTTAATGGCTTGCTTGTTAGCTATATTGTGTTTCCAAATGTTCCCCGCTCGTTTAATTAGAACTTGCTTGCGTTTTATAATCGTAATACTATCTGTGCAGTTTAATAAATAGACATCGTCGTGCCTTAGATTACTTTACATTTTAAAAGACATGCCTACAACTCAAAATTGCGTTCTTGCAACAGTTACTCATAATTACTAAAAACTCATAATATTTCTATGCATTTTTAGATCATGTATTTAATTATGAACGATCGTTTCGTGTGGTGACGGCAGAGTAGAATACAATTGTCACCGCCCCAAATCTCTCTCCCGTGGGTGTCGTACAAGGCGACTAAGGATAAATAAATCAATTGTGAGGAATGGGCAGCAGCGTTCCTCTAATACCACCTAGCAATAGCAATGTACTGCGACTTTTGTGCCCGATAAATAGCAATCGGCTCGCCACCTATTACATGGGACCTAATCACCTAACATAATTGGCGAAACGTGAGTGCTAGTTCACCTCTGCCTACCCCTTCGGGGCTATAGGTGTGATTTATGTATGTATGTATGTATGTTCCTTAAACACAAAAGACAAAACTGAAAATTGCATTTCTACAACAGTAAGCCTTATTGTCATAAATTTAGAACTCACAATGTTTATAATAAGTTTTGAGTTGCGTCTCTAATTATTAAATGAGCAATATATTAGAGAAAGGACTGGCGTTCCTTCTTCCTACCCAGTTACTAACCCACAGTGACTTAAGGTACCTACTAAGATATATTTCAAATAATATGAATGGTGCACCGAGATGACACCAGCGTAATTTATTTTCATATAAATAAAACGTAATATAAAATAACAATAAATAAAACTTTCTGCAATAAAACCAACATAATAGCTCGCATAACTGTAACCAAGGGCATTGTTCGTAGGTAGGTAGGTATATATATAACATCGGCTTGTATATTTTCCGCGCAAGTAGCTATCGAAACAAACTATTCCGTGGAACTTCAAAGCCGCGGTTTTATCCAGATACCCTTATGTTTAGTGGTTTCGCTCGCAAAACAAATAACGATGACCTTGTTCAACAATTCCTACGCCCTATCGTAGTGAAGTTGCCTATTAAATAATATAATTGAATTTAGATTCCCTGTGTTCGTACTTACAATTATAAACCACGGCTATTTATCCCTGACGGATTAGGGAGAGGTGTATTAACACCCGCATTTTATGTTAGTTAGGTGAGTCACGGAGATCAATCGCGGATGGTACCACGCGATCAGCCGAGACATGGGTTTCTTTTTTTTATATGAAGATTTGATACGATTTATTTGTTTATTCTTCTTCTCCCTGCCCTGTTCCCAGTCTATCTGGGGTCGGTGCAGTATGTTTCCTCTTCCATTTATATCGGTCAGACGTCATCAAGCCATCTACTCACTTTTGATTCACATCATCCATCACACAGTAAAGGTGCTAGACGACTACACAATCCATGCTACTTGGCTTAGATTGGATGAGTCGGGGCTGGCCCATTCTATGTTATATGTTTGCTCCCAGGTCAGCTTATTTGTTTCTTATGATGTGATTGGTTTGATACTAAGATGTGAAGGGCAACTCGCCACGGGGAGCGAGGTGGTAAAGCTAATGCATCCCTCCTGGCCTGTCTTCGGGGGTCTTGGGTGTCGTAAGAAAAACTAATTTAAATTCGTTTTCTCTCTCCTCACCAGGCTGTACCGGAGACGATACGAGAACTGAAGACAGCTATATGGGCTTCGGAAGCATCGGGCGGCACTGCCAACCTCACCGGAGCTCTCACCACCGCCTTCGAGATACTTCATCGGGTAAGAAAAAAAAAATAAAGGAATTTCAAGCTTTAATTGCATGTAGATTTATGTTACTGTAAAAAGCCCGAACCACGGTAAATCCTTATATTCTAGATATTCCTAGATATTCTGGTAAAATCAAAGATTTACCAACTCTTATTGGTGTCCGAAGTCTGTGGAATTTCGTACTTTTACCACCATTCATTTGGCAAATCTTAGCATTTACCGCTGGGCACGGTATATGTTGAGAAAAATAAGTCATAACGTGTAATAGTGTCACAGCTAAAACAGACCTGAAAAACGTTATTGCAATTGTGATAGATGTAATTTTATCAATTAGGTACGAACGCAAACTCTTCGAATATTTTTTCATTTATACATGGCTCGTTGGTGTAGTAAAGTGGGTAAACTAATTCGCCCATTCTCCTTTGGAATTAAGACAATTTTGTAATTAATATTGTATTTGTAATTTAAATCCCTCTTTTGTCTCCAGTACAACCGCACGGGCCAGGGGTGCCAATGCAACCAAGCGATCGCGGTGGTGGGCGCCGGCGGTGGCGCCAGCGGCGTCAAGGGCGTGTTCCGCACGTGGAACTGGCCGCACATGCCCGTGCGCATCTTCACGTATCGAGTGGGCGGGGACGCGGCCGCCGGGCACAACATGAAGGACATGGCCTGCACCAACAAAGGTAACAGTATAGGTCTAACGCGGGACGTGGACATAATCTCTTTCTGCCCTGTCAAGTGGTGTTTAGTCTCGGGGTTTAGTGGGAGACAAAGGCGTGTTCCGCACGTGGAACTGGCCGCACATGCCCGTGCGCATCTTCACGTACCGAGTGCCGAGTGCCGTACGCTGCCGCCGGGCAAAACATGAAGGATATGGCTTGCACCAACAAAGGTAACAAAATAAAATACAAAACAGTTAATTGTGCATAATTTTACAATTTGTCATCATCATTGTTACTAACTGATACTTTTGTATCAATCCTTTATGATATTTTTTCTGTTTACTTATTAATATTATTTGATAGTCGTTTTGTTTTTGATACTCGTTTGTTTTTGATACTCATTTTGTTTTTGATACTTGTATTTTGTTACGTCTGTCGTGAATACAGTCCTCTGCTACAAAAAGGGTGTTTCTCTGCAACTTTTGCCACCAGCCCCGTCTAAATCGTTTACAATCATCATCATCACCAGCCCTTTTAATGTCCCCACTGCTGGGGCACAGGCCTTCCCTATGGATGGAAGAATATAGGGAGACGCTCTTTTTAAGCTACTTCTCTCTTTTATCTCTTATTCCCTTACTAGACTACTTAATCAATATTCGATTTTAATTTTAACATTATATAAATGTTAGAAAAATTTGTACAAAGATTTTGGTAGTTAGAAAAAGAATTTCGAAAAATTATGGTCTTGAGGCGGGAATGAAAAACGACCGACAACGGTGTCTTGGGTGGCCGAGCGGTCAGGCACCTGCCCGGATAGCAGCGGACGCGGGTTCGATTCCCGCCTCAAGACCATAATTTTTCGAAATTCTTTTTCTAACCACCAAAATCTTTGTACTTATTCAATGTAAGGTTTACTTCGACTATGTTTCCCTACAACCATTTTACTAGTAAGAAATAGGGTTCTGACATGTTTTATATCAACTTGACTATTGAAGCCTCGAATTAGTATTGATACACCCAGGACTATAGACTGAGGCATAGGTACTGCCCCTATCCTTTCTTTCTAAGTACTTTCGAGATCTACAAATTGTTATCATAATAGATAAACTAATTCCGATTTCTTTCGATAACGACAGCGTTATCGAAAGAAATCAATATCGCTTTCAAAAACTCACGTGGTATCTTGCATTCAGGTTTCTACGTGAGCATAAACGAGCATTCGGAGATCAGGTCGAAGGTGTTACACCTAGTGGAGGTGTTAGCGAGGCCGCTGGTTATGTACCAGACGGTACACCCTGTGCACTGGAGCCCAGTTTACGTCGGAGGGAGGGTAAGCAATATTTACATTCTACATGAGTGTTTTTAAAAGCTCTAATATGACTATATCCATCACTAGCCTTCCCTATAGACATAAACTCACACTCAGAGCATATAAACTACCACGGCAGATTTGTACGAACATTTTCAGTCGGGAAAAAAAGTCTTGTTTGTTACTTATAAGTATATGCAACCTGGACAAGCGGCATAATGTAGCTTAAATTGCATGAAATATGTCGGATGCCGTATCCAATGTCTTAAATAAACACTGACACTGAAATATTTTCGCAATATAATTGATTCTTCGATGACCTCAGAGCTACCCCTACCAATTGAGGCGGCGATAATTTTAAATACATATTTTTCTGAACCATGATAGGTTAGAACCTGTAATCAACAACGATCATTATTTTTTTTGCGGGTATATAGCCGGATTAGTCTAAATTCTAAGTTAGGAAAAGTATTATTTTTATAATTTATAAATAAAATATGTGCTGCTAAGTAAAATTTGTTCTTTCTTTTTATAGAGTAGCAGCTTGGATGACGACGGAATGGGTCAACTGATGACCTCGGTGACAGTACCTATCTTCGACAGGAGGAATCATACAGTGGGTATTCCTTTCCTTATCTTTAGGTCTTATTTGAATTGAAAGACATGAACTAAGCAAAATTCTAGGTTAACTGCATTTGAAGCGCGTTATACGAGTAACTTCTGTCTATGATCTGTTTTTGTAAGAGTATTTGACTCTTTTTCCCCTCGTGATCGACTAATCTTTGCGAGTTCAACGGCTATTTGAAAGATAAATTCTGTCCAGTGTCCAGTATTATCATATTGATATAAAAAACATTAAACTACTAACATTCTCGTAATAACGCAGCTTTAATGCAAATACCTTCTCTAGTTAGAAACTGTACGTTTTTGAAAACAAAAGAAACGCTCTTTTGTTTTCAAAAACCTTCAGTTTCTAATTAGATCTTTGAATAGATTATAGGGAGATTAGCAAACTGGTGAAGCGATTTTGCTTAAGGACCCTTAGAACGGACTTAAGACTCAGAACTTAAAACTCATTTCACTCGGAGATGTGCGAGCTTTGCCAACATGTGCAGTACCTAAATTAGTATCTACTTAAAAAACTTGAGTCCTGTCGAACACACTCCATAACCGTCATCATCCTTTTGCCCTATTCCCAGTTTTATCTAAGGTCGACGCAGAATGTTTCCTTTTCCATTCATATTGATCAGACATCTACAAGCCACTCCCTTTTGGTTCATATCATCCATAACACCGAAAAAGTGGTAATGGTATTTCACCAATGAATGTATAGAAAAGTGATGGAAAGACCGATGAACGGAGTGTGCTTTGGAAACCATACATACATACATACACAAATCACGCCTATATCCCCGAAGGGGTAGGCAGAGGTGAATTAACACCCACGTTTCCCCAATGATGTTCGGTCCCATGTAATTAGGTGGCGAGCCCGTCACCACACGGCTTGGAAACCACATCATCGTTTTTTGGAAAATGAATTGATATTTTTGTATATTCCTTGTTTCAGCAAAGAGAAGCCAATTTATTAGGAGTAGTCGGAACGGACGTACCGGTCGATCAAATAAAGAAGCTTGTACCACCATATAAGGTAATTCCCCAAAATCTATTATCAATAGAAGTCTCCAAAGTTTGAATAATTCGTTTAATTGTAACTCAATCGTATGTAGTAGATATGTACGCTAGGTTGCTACTTGCAACATTTTATTAGGAATTTCACTTGTTTATAACCTAACTTGCAAGTTTTAAAGTTAAATTCCTAGAGGATAAAGAAAGTAGTTCCAATGTGGCTCTTATTTTCAGCTGGGAGTGAACGGCTATTCCTTCATGGTGGACAATAACGGGCATGTTTTGTATCATCCAGATTTAAGACCCCTAGTAAGTATTCGTTACAATGAATCACCTATCTTAAAATACTCAAGTATAAAAACTTAATATTAAAATCTCTTCTGTTTTGTTTTAGCACACGAATGAGGAGGTAAATGTAATCATGGTTAACATGGCTTCTGGTAAAAGCGAAAGTTTTCAAATGTTCATTCTGTTAGCAACCACAGAAGGTTTAATTTGTAATAAAAATTTCTTCTTTTATAGTACACAGAAACCTTGCGTCCGCTGTACTCTAATGTGGACCTAACCGACGTGGAACTTCTAGTAGATTCGGATGAGAACTCCAGGGTCAACCTCACCTCATTGCTGCTTGATGTAAATATATTTAATTATCTACTTAATGCCACTTCGTAGAAATGCCTTAAAAATGCCGTAAAAAAGAAAATTTTATCTATGGGAACGTTTCTGGAAGCCATTCAGGCCATTTTCCACATCCTGTAATTTAGTGGTGTATTATTTACCTGTCGCTTCACCACATGCTAAGAAGAGCGACGATAATAATTTCTAAGTGAAGTTATGTTGTAGCAAGAATTTAGGAAATCTAAATACTAGTCTTCAAGATAGCAAATAAAAAATATCAAACATATTATACAGCTCCGCCATGACATGATAGAGCAACGCGAGGGTGAGACAGAAATCGGCGTGAAGGTTCAATACGATGGCATGCGACGCGTGGCGACGCGACGGCAGCGCTATTTCTATAGTCCAGTGGACGGCACGCCTTTCTCTCTGGCTGCCGTCCTGCCTGACGGGTATGGAATGTACGAGCTGCATGCCGAGCAGGAGTTGAAGCATAGTCCCGTCAATGGTATGAGATTTTATTTAATTTCAAGTCAATAAAGAGCTCAGAAAAACATTCAATTTTAAACGAAGGTTTCTAATAGCAAAGCGTTGTCTGAACAAGAATGTGAGCTTCGGTTGAATAATGTTTGAGTTTGAATAATAAATTTATAATCGGATTAATGTTGTTTATTTTGTGTAATTGGAACTGGTATAGTTGCTTAATACTGAGCTGGCGCGAAAAAAAGCATCTATTTTTTTTTAAATTCGGTCAACACTGTGTAATAATTAACAATGTGTATCAATAGATTACATTTGGATAAAACTTGCTCAAGATAATTATCGACTAACTATTTTGTAACTTCGATCTAAGTTCTCTGGAAATAATAATAACGATTAGGATGATTTTGAAGTTTTTTTAGTGACCTAAAGTACCTAAATTGCATATTTATGAACCATTCTTTTCGCTTCATGCAGTCACGGACTACTTTAAAGGGGACAACTGGAAAGTGCATCCTGACTGGTGAGAAATTGTAGAATTTTTTGACTTTTATTTAAGAGAAATGACAGGTAACAAGATGAAATACGTTTTGCGTCGTAATAAAATGAAATGAACCAAGTGGGAAGTTTAAGGATGCGTTGTGTCTGACTCACGCGGGTTATTGCAATTTTAAATCAATTACAAAAAGTGCTTAGGTAGACATGTTATGCCGTTGGTGCCGACTGCATCTGCTGTCGTTAACACCCACTGATTTGCTAGTCCAATGTGGATGAGTTATGGCCCATTCTCCTTATAGGTTACAGACATAATAATAAATAATAAATATCCGTGCCTGATATACCTATGGCAATAGGCTGGCCGCCTATTCATTGGCGAACATGGGTGCTAATCCACCTCTGTCTACCCCTTTGAGGATATACTAGGCGTGATTTATGTATGTATGTATATTTTCCTTTCCATAGGGTTTACTGCGAATACGCGTCCACATCCGATCAGTCTTTCAACAGCCCTGAAGAGCAGTTGATCCACTTTTTGTCGCGCGCCGGCCGCCCTGGCTGGAAGTGGATGTCGCTTAGGCCACGCGCGCTCACTCTGCACAATGCGCACAAGAAGCAAGATAGGGATTCTTATTACTGTGAGTAAATAAGAGACAGTCAATTAAGGCATTTCATTCTTCGGCGTGTACCTAACGGTCGCGCGCGCATACGAGCGGCGCATTTTGTATGAAGCTACGCAACCGGCCGCACGCGGAACAATGAAAGCTACTTTGAAGCTTCATACGAAGTGTGCCGGAGGACACACCGAAGAATGAAACGAGAGCCTAAGAGACAGTCAATAATTTCATGATTGGCAGACTCGAAAACAAAGTCAAGAAATTAAAGCTGGAATTAAATCTGCAATTAGAACGTGCTAAATCAATAAATATCTGTTACACCTATCACCAAAAGAAGCTTAATAGCTCGTGAAGAAACTATGTGACGTACAAACATAAGCATAATATAAGTACAAATGGAGGATAAACATATAGTATTGTAAACATCCAGTCAACAAGAACAAAAATGTCCGCGTTTTACACACAAACATTTGCCCCTACCAGGATTCGTATCTGCGACTTCTGGGCTAGCGTATCTAACCAGTCCACGTAACCAGCCGCCACAATGCGTTGAAAATTTAGTTTTTCATTTTTCTACAGTAACGAGGAACTTTAAAATATTTAATGATCAATTATATCTTATGTATTTAGAATTATATCCAGGTTTAGTTTATTGGATATGTTTGCGATTTTATTGTCCTAAGATCATCGACAACTTAGAAGGCCGTTAGAGTAAAATTATTAATTGTTTTCCTCTCTTTACAGGTGATAAAACTTTAGTTCAATCGCTTATCAGGGACGCTATGGTAATTAAGGAATTGGACGCACACACAGGACACGCGAACCATCACTCGCAGTAAGTAAACACTATTTGTAGAGCATGCTTAAAAAAGCACAGCTTTATTCTGTCACTGAAAATTTTTGTTTTCAAACGAGTATATTGTAAGAAAATTTAATCGAAATTGATCTCTTATGCAGTCGAAATGTCAGTGACCAAAACAATTAACGATAGCATGAGTCCAAATCGTTTATTTCCTCTAGACACCCCACTTTAATAATAATTTATGCTGATCACTAATTATATGTGTTTGTCACACGATTAGCCCAATAGCGACTTTAATGGCTCTACTGACAAGGTAAAGTAACCACAAATGTTAATCCTGAATTCGTAGACTTGATGATAGATAGCTATGTAGGTGCTGCTAACAGGTGTGAGTAACTTATAATGCCCTGTCAAGTCAGATTTCTCAGATCCCTCGATAGAGATATATTATCTAGATTAAATTAGGAAACTTCCAGATCTAGGCGAGTCGCAGTCTGGTAAAATCTACATTTACTAATGGTGAGAATCCAAATAAAGACGAGCAGAACTTACGGTTTAATAAAACACCAATGTGTTGGTGCTGAATCATTCCGTCATTGGCAGATCACTAAGAATAGCAACCCTACGGGGCTAGTAAAGCAGACGACCGAATGTAAAACCTAAGCCACAACATTGAACAATGAAATGTGTGAAATTAAATATTGCCATCCTAACCAATCACTCTCTGGGTTAATCGGTGGTTCTCTTTATCACTTTTCATTACATGCTTTCATCCCTGGCACCTTGCCGGTGTTATAGATGATATGAATAAAAAGGGAGTAGATGTCTTGAATTAAATCCCATAAAGTGGCTTTAGAAACAATTTTAAAATAATTCATAAAGAATACTTTTTTGCTAAAATTATTACCTGTAGAAAATATTTTATGCTCTCCTCGTCTTTAATTTTCTAGAATATTATGGCCTTAATAAAGCTTTCAGGGACCCGAGGTATAGTATATTAGTAATTAAGCTAATGTGTCTTTTAGCAGCTCAAGGACTTAATAATTCCCGTCTTTTTAGTTACGTACTATTTCACATTGAGTAATTTTTATGTATGTATGTACCTACCTACCATAAAAGCTAGAATTTATATCAGCAGGAATATGTTTTATGTAGTAATAAATAACCTTGCTAGATGTAATACAATATAATTTCTACTGCAGGTGAGTATTAATTTTCTGAAATCGATGAGATTGTACTAAAAGATAATAGATAGATTTGTAATGAGGACATAGAAAAAAAGTGCCCCTTGTCTATGCTTGATACCAGAGTTACTGATAAAAATATAAATTAAACATGTAATTTATATTATATATTATTATTATACAGAATGAAATAATATTTGTTATTTAAATACATACCGACACAACCGTATACATATAAGTCACGGTTCTGTATCCCCGTAAGGTATTAAAAAGATAATACCTACTGTTACGTTACATACATCCCACCATAATATATAATAAACTTTCGCAAAACGTCCTATTAACCAATCAGAATTATATCGTTACGGAGATTATAAATAGTAATATCTTGCAGGCAAGGCCGGTTCCACAAGTTCGTGGTGACTCTGTCATTCATCGCGACACGCAGCGGCCTTTTCAAGTGGACGGAAAACAGCAACACTTCGAGAACATCGGAATCTTCTGAACCGTAAGTTTAAATTAAATCAATGTACAGTCAACGGCTCTTCAGACTACTCAAAACTGTCAAATTTCTTCAATCGATTGTCAACCCTATCTTGTTGGCAGTAGAGCCAAAAGTCGACTGAGAAAATTTAACATTTTGTGGTAGTCTGACGTGAGCTGTTGTTTGTACCTATTATATAAAAACTAGCTGACCCGTTGTTTTGCTCTTATCAGCTTGGGTTATAAAAAGTGTCCCCATCTATCCCACGGGTGTCGTACAAGGCGACTAAGGGTAAAGACAGCGGGTATATACGTGCGTGCGTGAATTACGTACGTATACTATTATGAACAGTAATACAGAATATTAACATTACAGACACTTCAGCGAAAAGTACGCTCGGGCATTCGACTCGGAGTGGTACAGACGCGCTGTCGAACACCACTCAATAGAACCCGAGAGTTTCGTCTTCTCCGTGCCGTTCCGTGATGGCTCCGAAGCTGAGGACCTAAGCGGACGACCGCCATTGGTCCTTGCCACTCATGCCGTCTTCGTGGAATCGAGGGGCCATAGGGCACCAGCCGCCGTGGTGGGACTCCATTTCCAGTTGGATTCCCTCGCCAAGCACTTCCTCAACGTTACTTCTACAGTAAGAGTTTGTTTCACATCTATAACCTATAATATCTTTCGGTAGTACCTCAACACAGTCTTTAAATGTCTTCAATGCCTTATGGATGAAAGATTATAGGGAGGATGGACCGTAATCTACTACGCGGGCCCGGTGTGGATTTGTGGGTATCAAGTTCAACGGTTACAGATGAAGCCAGGAACAACAGCTAAACATGCCTTCCGAAGCACAGAGAGTCCATCCAACGATTCTTCTTTACCACATAGCAATAAACTGCGACTTTACGAGCCCAGTATGAAATGGGACCTAACTTAATTGGCGAAAAGTGGGTTTTGATTCACCTCCCTACACTTTCCTACACCTTTCTAAACAAAAGAGGTTCTCTGTTCTGTGGATAGAAGCGTGATAATGTGTGTATTTAATAATTTAAATCCTAATTTACTTCTTCCAGTGTACTGCTGGCAGCGTGTGTAAGAAGACCTGTGCAGGTGATGAGTTGGACTGCTACATTCTGGACGACAACGGCTTCATCATTTTGTCCGAGGACGCGTCGCAAACGGGACGGTTCTTTGGCCAAGTCGACGGGACCATCATGGATTCACTGGTCCAAGACAGAATCTACAAAAAGGTCACTGTTCACGACCATCAGGGCAGGTGTCCGGACTCTAGGAATCCGTTTAGCGGGAGCAGTAACAAATTAGGGGTAAGAAATATTAATATACACATTATTGTTAAACTGGTTACTAAAATGTTCAAAAATTGGTCCTTTTTAAGTTGTGTAGATATATCGATCTCTGTCTCGATTATAAAATGATCAAATGAGCTAAACTTTTCAACAAATAGGTACCAAATAGCGAATCAGATCAGATTCGGCCTCAGATAAACTAAAATTTTGAATTATCAGAAAAATTTCATTTGATTAAGTATGTTCATAAATAAAGGTCTTTTTTTAATATTGATAACTTGCATGGGTATTTCATTTGTAAATAACGGTTCAAAATCTGGGATAAGGAAAAAATAAATTCACAAATAAAATGAAAACTAGACATATCGATTATTTTTCCAGTTCTGTAACTTCCGTAGTAGTTATCGCTAATTATTGAAAGTGAAATATTTCTAATAACTGTATTCTTTATAAGGTTTAGGACCACATATAATACTCCAACCGTCTTATTAATAAACTGTTAGTGAACATGGTAATAAATTATTCCGCGTTTTGTTTTCGCCTC
Source organism: Cataclysta lemnata (assembly GCA_963931975.1). Lineage (NCBI taxonomy): Eukaryota > Metazoa > Arthropoda > Insecta > Lepidoptera > Crambidae > Cataclysta > Cataclysta lemnata. The sequence goes on along the minus strand of OZ008340.1, from coordinate 13,697,967 downwards.
ACAAATATGATTTTGAATGCGAAGAAAAGAGACAAAACACTGAGTAACGTAGTCTATCTGTCTATACTTAAACAGTGTTTATTGATAATAGTTTCCCAAGTAACGACACTTTCCTATTCTTCAGCCTGCTCGACCGCTGGCTTGGCTGGGCGGATACTTGACCAATCTTCTCGCCGTTTGGTTCCCACTTTGGGGATCGGCGAGTGCACGTGCTCACCCTCACGCTGCCGAAGATGATATGGGTAAGACAGTGATAAAACTACAATAATATTCTCCGACTAATGAAATGTATCAAAAACCAAAACGGTATTTTATGATAGGGTCTTTACACTTGGAATGTCGGTTCCGGGATTCGGGTCTTTTCATTTTGAGCCACTAGTTTCCACTTATCTATATTTATTCGCGGAGACCTGAGAGTTCTCTGACGTCACATAGCGACTCGTGCGGTTTCTTGCAAGCGTTATTTGAAATGATAATTATGTTTCGTTTGCACTATTGGTTGCTTATGGTATCCTAGTACTCAGAAAGTGCAGCTCTATCATATCAAATCATATCAATATTATCATGGAAGAGAGAGTCAGTTGATAAACTGTTGTAACATTGAGCAATCTCGATGTCGATAGAAATAAGTAACCACCAGCTGCAGTCCACATCATCATCATCAGCTTATAATATGCCTTCTGCTAGGGCACAAGACTAATAAGTTTTCCGTATAGACTCAGAAGGTCTCTTCACCCACCCCGACGATGCCATCAAACTCAATAATGATATTGACCTCTACCTAGACTACGAAGACTACGAGAACGAGGAGACGGACGGCGACGAAGACGCGGACCGCGACAGGGGCACCTACGAGATCATAATAGACAGCGCGGGCGCGGCTCCGGCGGCGGAGGAGCCCCGGGCCCGCGAAGGCCCCGTGGCCCGCGAGCCGCCGCGGGAGGCCGCGCGCTCCGCCGCCGTGCGCCCCTGCGACACCAGCGCGGAGCTCTTCACCCTACAGTCCACTAGGCTCAACGCTGCGCAGCCGTTGAAGGGGAAACTTACCAATTGTCATAACTCTGGTTGCGAGAGGTGAGTACTTCAACAACACGTCGCACCGCTTTTCATAATACGTACAGTCAGCATCATAAGTAGATTAACATTTAAGTACCCTTCTCACAATAGAAGTTCGTACAAATTTGGGGCGATTATAAATGCGCATGCGCTGGCTTTGGTATGACAGAGGGCTAAAGTGGTAATCGACAATCGACTTATGATGCTGACGGTACAAACCATAATCAAGTCTGCGCATATCGAAAATCCGCGTGCCCAAAAGCGTTTCGCATTCGCAGACAACTTTATAAACCTCTGCATACCTTCGGT